>JAAGEH010000011.1:8317221-8411095 GCA_011751065.1 Lasiurus cinereus | reverse complement strand
GGTATACAAGGAGAGACTGGACAAAAATCATACACCTATGGATGAAATCAATGGGAGGGAGGGAAGGGTGGGAGCTGGGTGGAGGAGTGCTATGGAGGGGAAAAAGAGAGACAAATGTAATAATCTGAATAATAAAGTTTTAATTAAATAAAGAAAAAAAAAAGAAAAGCAGCAAGAGAAAAACAGTTAATTACCGACAAGGGAGCACTCATATGATTGTCAGCTGATTTCTCAACAGAAACTATGCAGGCCAGATGGAAGTGGCAAGAAATATTCAAAGTGATGAATAGCAAGAATCTACAACCAAGATTACTCTACCCAGCAAAGCTATCATTCAGAATTGAAGGTCAGATAAAGAGCTTCACAGATAAGAAAAAGCTAAAGGAGTTCATCAACACTAAACCAGTATTATATGAAATGCTGAAAGGTATTCTTTAAGAAGAGAAAAAGAAGAAAAAGGTAAAAATAAAAATTATGAACAGCAAATACATATCTATCAACAAATGAATCTAAAAATCAAGTGAATTGAAAATCTGATGAGCAGAATAAACCAGTGAATATAATAAAATTAGGGGCATAGAAAGTGAGTGGACTGATAATTCTCATGGGGAAAGAGGTGAGGAGGGTACAGGGAGAGATTGGACAAAAATCATACACCTATGCATGTGTACAATGGAGGGGAGGTAAGGGCAGTGGGTGGGATGGGAGCCAGGAGGAGGGGAGCTATGGGGGGAAAAAGAGGAACAATTGTAATAATCTGAACAATAAAGATTTATAAAAAGAATATAAAAGAAAAACCAGAGCACTGTAGCTACGAAGAAGGCAACTACCCCCCATGCCCAGGCTCACTCTGGGCTTTGCCTGCAGAACACCAGCTGTCTACCTTCACTGACCCCACACAGCTGGAAAAGCCGGCATGGTGGCAGGATGCTATCAGTAGAGGGTAGTAGGGAACCCATCAGGTCCTACACTGCCCTCCTTCTCCTGAGTACCAACTTTGTTTTTTTTTTAATTTAAAACCACAAGAATCTATTTCCTCAATCTTCCTTTAACTCAAACTTTATGCCCATTCTTTGCCCTACCTTCACAGCTTCCTTCAGGGGAAAAATGCATCACCTAGTGAAAGTCACATCATATTCGTAGCACAAAGGAACACACTGGAATTATCAAGGAGGCGAAGTTCCTTAATATTTTGAAATATTAACAGACTGACACTCCTCTCTCCATTCTACACTTCTGTTAGCACAGTGTCTCCTCTGAGTGGTAGGCATTCTGCATCATCTCCTCAGGATCAATGTCTCAGAAGAAAAGACAGATATCACAGTCAATGCTTGGCCTTAGGGCTTCCAAAGTCACTGGAGATGCCTGAGGAGGAAGAAGCTAGCTTGCCATCCACATACCCCTCCACCACTGCAGGCCAAACCAGGTCCTCAGCACTGGAGTGAGTAGACCCTGAGGACGGCCCCCTCACTCTTCCCCCAGGCCTCACTGGCCATGCTGGGTCTCCTTCAAATGAGTTCACCAAAAGGCATAGGAGCATGAGGACAGGGTGAGGAACACACCAGCACTTTCTTGCTGTGAGCCATAGACATCCCTGCAGGTTCCTGGAGATGATAAATACAGTTGGAGGCAAAAACTAAGTCAGGACCAAAGTCAGAGAAATCACTGTTATCTCCAAGTAGAACACATAGCCAAGAGAAACCCATATAACAATAAAAACAAAAGAAGTTACAAATCAAGTTGAATTTCAGATTTGTTAGTGGGGCTGGAGCTCATAAAGGGGCCAGAGTACTTTCCTGCTAATGTCATAGAATCATGTAACTCTTCCAGCATCTAACAGCCTCCAGTGGGGCTGTAAAGGACACAGTGAGAAGTCATGTCAAGTCTGAGAAGTTCTTTTTATTTTTTTAACACAAAATATGGCCTCAAAAATCCTATCTGGTCTTCAGGTACAGCCCAGAAGGAAAGCAAATACAATTATAAATACATTGACTCACACTCAGGATCCAAGCATTTGGAACATCCAAGGGATAGTCATCAGAGAATAATCTGTGGATGTTAAAGGGAAGGGCATGCCAGGACAACACAGATTTGAGAATCTAATCATAGGGGACAGCATGTAGTAATTATTACTGTCAATAGAGTCACTTAGGCAACTCAATAAATATCTTCAAGAGAACTTGTCTATATAATAATTTAAAACCAAATGAAAAGCAAGTGCTTGTAAGGATGTAGAGCCACTGGAACTGCTGACAGGAGCATAAATTGGTAAACCACTCACAAAACCTGCTGGGCAGCATCTCCTAAAACTAAATGTATTACATCTCAGGATCCAGTCATTTCACTCCTGAATATACACAAAGAGAAATTAGTTCTTATGTTCATCCAAAAGTTCATAAAAGTATTACTTATAACAGATAAAACACTGGAAACAAGCCAAATGTCTGTCAACAGTAGAATGGATAGTGTGGACTACTCTTACTATAGAATACTTCACAGCAATTTAAAAAAACCCAAAACTACAGATGCCATATGCTGCCAACAAAATGTGCGGCAAAGAACATATTCTATGGTTCCATTCACATGAATTTCAGGCCCAGAA
This sequence comes from Lasiurus cinereus, assembly GCA_011751065.1. NCBI lineage: Eukaryota > Metazoa > Chordata > Mammalia > Chiroptera > Vespertilionidae > Lasiurus > Lasiurus cinereus. The sequence goes on along the minus strand of JAAGEH010000011.1, from coordinate 8,408,493 downwards.
AGACAATTCTATGGTGATTGGAGTGGGGAAAGAATGGGCAGGGGAGCTGCCTGGAGTTCTGGAAATATGAATGGTTGGTTTACATATTTCTACATATGTAAAAAATCAATACACCATACATTTAAGATGTGTGCCTTCATTGTATGTCAGTTATCACTCAATGCAAAAGTAAACTTTTAAAAAAGCAAAACACAAAACATTCACCACAAAGGAGGCTAGCTCTGGTCAGCGTTAAATGGTACTTATACATACTTACACACCGCATAATAGTGTGACAATCAAAAGGGGCCCTTCTCTATAAAATTATAAGCTTGGAAACGACACAACACACTAACGTATAAATCCAATTAATAAAAAGGGGGGAACATAAGAAAAGAGGATTCAAGGAAGGAGCACTTGAAATAAACTTCACAACTGATATCTATTATACAGCATGGGCTGATTTTTGTGCTACAGTGCACAGTTAATCTATTGTTTTCAGGCATGTATGATAGTTTATTTCATTTTCTAGCAAGAAATTTAACTCAATTATGATATTTTGTACAAGGCTGATGTCTAGTTCTAACTTTACTCCTGGGACACATCATCTAATAATATAAAATGTGCACATATAAAAGCTTCCAGCATTTGTTGTATTTAAAGTTTATATCAGTAAATTCCCATTCCATAGTCCAATTGTCTAACAGCCATCCAGACTGCAAATCAAAGAATCCTGAGTCAGTTTCTGCCTGAGAATCCCATATAAGCTGCATCTCACAAAACAGAAGTCACCGTCATCTCGGAAATGACCCCTGGGGAGGCAGCATAGAGAAAGGGAAGAATAAAGGCCCTGGTTCAGACAAATATGTAGCCTTAGCTGAAGGGCTTATTTCCTGGAATCTTGGTTACCTTATTTGCTAAGTGTGAGAAACAAGACACTCTTTACAGAGTTATTGTCAAAACAAAACAAGGAAAGAGTCACTGGACTCTAAGCCCCGTACAAGCAGCAAACCTATTCAGACATGCTATGATGGTTAATTTTATATGCTACCTTTCCAGTAGTCGGCAAACTCATTAGTCGACAGAGCCAAATATCAACAGTACAATGATGAAAATTTCTTTTGAGAGCCAAATTTTTTAAACTTAAATTTCTTCTAATGCCACTTCTTCAAAATAGACTCGCCCAGGCCGTGGTATTTTGGGCAAGAGCCACACTCAAGGAGCCAAAGAGCCGCATGTGGCTCAAGAGCCACAGTTTGCCGACCACGGCTCTAGACTAAGGCATCCCATTGTTTAGTCAAACACCAGTCTAGATGTTGCTGTAAAGGAATTTTTATATGTCATTAACATTTATAATCAGTTGATCTCAAATAAAGCAAAAAACCTTCTATAATGTAGGTAGTCCTCATTCAGTCACATGAAGGCCTTAAGGGCAAAGACTGAGGTTCCTCAATGAGGAAAAAGAAAATCTGTCTCAAGACCTGGCCTGAGTTTCCAGCTTGTCAGCCTACCCTACGGACTTCTGTTTTGCCATACCCACTAACCTCAGCTAATTCCATAAAATAAGTCAATCAATTTCCCTATACACACACACTCACACACACACACACACACACACACACACACACACAGTTAGGAAAGTAGGTTTACAGTTGTTTGTATGGACAATAATACAATAGTTAATAAATAATAATACAAAAATTAATTGTGTTTTGCATACTCACAACTGTAAACCTACTTTTGTTCCTCTGTGTATATCCCTCATGTTGGCTCTTTTTTTTTAAGAGCCCTAATGCACACGTTGCATGTGTAAATAAAGTGCCACAACCATAACAAGTTTACAGTAACACACAGCCCAATGTTAGAACCTCACTTCCCTCTTCATGTGGTTAATTTCCCACTGTGCAGAAACTGTGCCCTTATTTTATGTGTATATTCCATATTTTAATTATTAAAAATAGTAAAATTTATGTATTGCCTGCTTAATATGAGTGGAGTACTGTTTTATTTTAATCTCAGAGCAACAGTGTGAAAGGAAGGTTAGTTCTCTACTGCCACAGGGATATCAGAAAACAAAGCCCCAATCTCAGGGGCTTGTGACGACAAACACTTATATTCTTGTACCTGCATTTGCATGTCCATTTAGACTTCAGTGATTCACAGGCTCCAGGTTGAGGTGGGTTTAGGTTTGTTCTGTTTCTCATTCTGGGGCCTATTCTCGACACTAATTCTCTAGGCACACAAGCACGGTTACACCTCCCCGTGCATATCACTCACCTATATTTCACTAGCCAAGGCAAGCCACATGGTCATGCTTAATATTAAGGTCCTGAGGAGCACGCTCCCACAACAACGTGGCCACAGGCATGGTATGGAAAGACAATACTGTAACAGAGGGTGAAAAGATGGGCTCAGTGACTCAATCTACCCAGAGTACCTAGTCCAAAGTCAGGGAGCACCCAGTGAAAACCAGGACCCAGGTCAACCAGCTCCATATGCACCTACTTAACTGTCCTAAGTCTTCTGAAACAAACAACTATAAAAATGCAGCAACTCTGGCTGGGTGGCTCAGGTGATTAGAGCATTATCCCAATATACTAACTAACCTTTACCACTTTGCACACAGTATGCCACAATTGCCTTAGCACAGCTTCCAGCTACGAGGTAACATTTAGTCTAGTCCAGTGGTCAGCAAACTCATTAGCAGCGTGCTGCAGTTTGCCGACCACTGTGCTAACCAATGAATGCACAAACAAGTGGAGCAAAAAATTAATGTTTCTCAATAAATAAATAAATAAAATATTTTAAAAAAAGTTTTAAAAGGGTAGTGATTTTCAACCCCACTATCTCAATTACCTGTATACTTTTTTTCAGTGAACTATGGTCCATCAGCTATACCCCACCCTCCAATCCAGCAGTCGCCAACCTTTCAGACCTCACAGACCACCACTGGTCTGCAGACCACTGGTTGGTGACCACTGCCAATCCATAGGTATCTTATAGTTACTATCAGGTGTGTGGGAACTAATATTAATCACCATAACTGTATCCAACCAATTGAAAATGTGCCAGATTCTATTCTACTGTAGAAGGTGTTCCAGGTAAAATTCTACTAGGGGAACAAAGCAGAACCTTGAAATCCAGTGACTGAACTAAACTAAAAATCATTAGTCCTATTAAAATATATTAGTCCCTAAAGTGCTTAAAAAAATTCTTAGATCTGATGTTCTTCTAAGTGAATTTGCCAACCATTTCTCTGTACAGTGTTGAGTTCTTCTATACACTTCCACTGTACCTTTGATTCAAACTGAAAGAGAGGGGCTCCAAGTTCTAAATCTGTCCAGCGAGAAAACAAGTGCTAGGGAGGCTCCCATTCTGAGCCACAAAGTAAGAGTAAGGCAAGCAGGGCTCTGCCCCATCTCACAATATTCTCCATGTCCCCAAGCCAATCCAATGAACTCATGGCTTCCAGGGAAGGTTCTCAGTCTATCTTCGGGATAAATGACAAAACTGCCTCCATGCTGCTGCTGGTTCATTATTCCGGACAACATTTTAGTGGATCAATCACAATGCCAACTTTTCAAAGACAATCTTCTACTTAATACTAGTATATCATTTCACTTGTAAACATACCTCTTTTTAGATCATCAGGCAAAGTAAGTTACTTGAAGAAGAAAAAATGAAAGAGTACAGCTCATAAATTTTTTCTTTCTTGAAAAGTTTCGCAGATTAAAACAACAACTCATGACTGAGCTAGCCCTCCAAAATCTCAGCAGCATGTGGGTTACACTCTCCTCCCTCCAGCCCAGGCAGCGCATTTCCTCAGGTTTCTCTCCATCCTCAATGCCCCTGCTTCCACCTCCTCCATTCAACCTTCCCCTCCACAGCTCACCAGACTTTTCTTTATAAAACTCTCATCAGATCATGTAACTCTCACCCTCAAAAACACATGATGGCTCTCTAGTACTTACATGCTCCACAATGGGGCTTCTACCTCACTCACTCGCCAGACCGCACTCCTCAGGGGAGCAGGGCCATGGCCACCATAACCATCTCATCTTGGTGTCCAAGTGGCAAGCACACACCTCACACCCAGCAGGTGCTGATTAGTGTTTATTACTGAGTGAATAACCTTGGTTTTGACTCATTTCTTGCTACATACAACTATCCCTCCCCATCCACTATGGTACCATCATTCTCTGGCCGCTCCCTAACACCTAGATTCTCAGCCTGCAAGGACATCCACCCATTTTCTATGCATTGATATCCTTATTTCAGGTCAAGCTCAAATGTCAAGTTTTGGGACTTCTCAGATTTTTTCCACTGAAATTGTTTCATCTCTGTCTAGAACTAATTTCCTAGTTCTTTGTGCTATTGTTTATCTGTCTGTCTCTCCCATTTTAAAGAACTTAAAAGCAGGGAATTTTAAAAATAAATCTTTGTATCTTCCTTGTGCTTAACACAATATTTTGGAGATAGTAGTACATAAAAAAGGTTGATTAAATCCAAACTCATAGGCTGCTGCAAAATTTACAAATTATACTTGTATTTACATCAACCAAAAAATAATTTTGTTCTATACATGTTGTACATTAAAGTAGGAGAAAATTTAATGACTATAAACATTATAACACCTAGCTCAGTGGTCGGCAAACTGTGGCCATGTTTTGCCACTCTATTGACTAATGAGTTTGCTGACCACTGACCTAACTATATCCCACAAGTATCATAAAATCCTGATTATCTGGTACTTTCCTGCCCCCTATATCCTGGTAAACAAAAATTTAATGGACTAACACAGATCAGATGCCAATTTACACCCACATCGCAAAATGAACGGATGAACAATAAACAGCACACACTTCAATTCAGAAATCATATTCTAGTAAACATTATGGTTATTTCAGCAACTAAATGATTACACTGATCTAAGTCCCTTACATCAGAGTCCATTTTCATTACAAATTGTACTACATGGTTTTCCAGTACACTTTTGAAAAAAATGGTTTGTGGAACTTACTAGATTAAATTTCAAGTACTCCAAAGATGACTGACCATTTTAATTAAAAAGGTTAAGTCAGAATGCACAATCAAGTACAAAAGTTACATTTATTTTTTTTAAACTTAGGAAAAGAGACCAGAATTAGACAATTTGGTGGCTGTCCATTTGCTTCTACACCATCCATGACTAAGTTTATGTGATTAAAATGGGAAGGGGAATTTACCTAATTAAAATTAAGTACAATTTATCTTATTAGATTCGCTCTCTCCTTCACACTCCTGGGCCCCGTAACTAAATGCCCTGGTGATGGCTCTTATACACAGCTGTCATTTTAATGGAAATATACTTCAGTAAATTCAGCACATATCTGTATACCCCCAATTGTTAATCCATGTCAATATCATTTAACAACCAAAAAGCCATTACAAAGTTGTCAGCACTTTAATTTCCCTAAATGAACTTAATTGTTTTTTTATTTCTCATATGATATTAACATCATCTTTTTTAATAACAAAATACAACAAAATTAACTGTCATAAAAGCCCACTATTTTTTAAAGCCATACATTTTAGAAATAGATTAGATGGGGTTTTTGTGTGTTCAGTAGCTTGTCTCCCTTTTGACTATTATGAAAAACATCATAATGAGAAGTGAGGAGAATCCCTACCCTTGGGAGGGAAGAGGGGGTAGCATCAAGTGTGGTGAAAGATAACCACAGTATTTTTATTATTTGCCCAGGGTATCAAGATCCTAGTGATGAACAACAATGCCAATGTGGTTTTATCTAAGTGTTTAATTTCCACAGTCCTACCCATTTTCTTTTGGGTTCATAAGAACAGTAACCACTCATCACAAGAAAAGTCACACCTGTTATGTGTTTGCTATAATCAAGATAGTATTCTAAGTCCTTTGCATATACACCGAATGGCCAGATTATTATGATATCTAAATGCATAATAATCTGGCCACTCAGTGTATATCCTATATAATAAAAGGCTAATATGCAAATTGTCTCCTTGACTAGGAGTTTGACCAGCAGGCAGGTCAGCCAACTGCCCATGTCCCCTCCCCCTGGCCAGGCTAGCTGGACCTTACCCATGCACAAATTCACTCACTGGGCTTGTAATATATCTATATATCTATATCTATATCTATATCTATATCTATATAGATATAGATATAGATATAGATATAGATATAGATATAGATAGATATAATATACACTGAGTAGCCAGATTATGATGAATTCAGAGATCATAATAATCTGGCCACTCCATGTAGTACTTACAATACCTCTCCACAGTAATACTCTGTCTCCCTGGTGAATATATAAGGAAACTGAGGAACCAGAGATGAGGCAACATGCCAAAGGCCTGAAGTTTTTAAACAGTGGAACCAGGTTCAAAGCCATGCATGGACTTGGCCACAGGTCCTCACCCATATGAGAGACCCTCAGTGAGAGCAGAACAAGAGGACAAGGCCCACGCAGCAGAGAAACCTGAAACCAGAGAGTCACTTCCATGGTGGTTTGAATTTTGAAACCATAACTTGTCCGGACCCGCAGGTTAAGTCAACGAGGACCCTAGAAGGGGAGTGGGATGAAAGGGACAAGAGACACAAGGAATGGAGACAAGACAAAGTTCTGATCAAGTCTCATTTATTCAGGAGGAGTTTGGGGTATTTATAAGGAGAAGGAGGAATGAGGCCTAGCCCTTAAGGTGAGACACCGGGCCTAGCCCTTAAGGCGAAACACCTGGCTTATGGGAAAGAGATAGGGTTTGGGGTAATAGAAATCTAGCCCAAAGTTAGTGCTAAGTGGCTGGAGCTTACTACAAAATGGCTGTCAAGCACAACAAGTTTCCCACAATAACTCTAGGTAGACATTTAGTAAAGTTTAAAAGTAACTAATGATTAGTATTCCTTGATGAAAGACAAGCAAATGTTACTTTTTAAAATATTGATTGTAGACAGAAAATGGCGGCGGAGTAGATGGACGTGTCTGGATCTTTGTCGCTGGGCAGAGGGAGAGAGAGCGGCTGAGAGTTGCATTGGGAGTGTTTGTTGGCAAGCTAGGAGTCAGTTGTCCTCCAAGGGAGGGCGGGGAACTGCTGGAAGGGGCTCTCCCGGCCAGGCAGCCCCACTGCCACGGGGTTTTTGTTGGCCAGAGCCACCAGCATGAATGCGGAGCCAGAGCCATCTTGCAGTGGGAGGTGGATGTCTGTGGAGGTCTGCGGCCGGCGGCTAGGCACCCATTGAGCAGCCAGGGACCCAGAACTTTGCTCTCCAATCGGCGCAGACACGCGGCGGAACCAGAGATCCACAGAGCACACGGAAAGGTCAGATTGCGCCTGACTTAAGGGGGAGGTGGATGTCTGCCGAGGTCTGAAAGCTGCGGCTGACGGAGGCACCCACAGAGCAGCCAGGACCCAGAGCTCGGCTTCCCAGGCGGCACAGATGCGCAGGCAGAGGATTCAGAGATCCACACGGCGAGCGGAAGGGTCAGATTTCGTCTGGGCCAGGGTGAGGTCTCCTACCCCCACAGGGCAGAGATGCGCACTGTGGGAGCTGGGCTGTGGGAAAGCTGCCTCTGGAGAGGTCCGCAGAGGTGGTCAGGGCGTGATCCCTGAGAGTGAAGGCAAACCCTCTGAGCTGTTGACAGAGGAGAGCTCTGAAAAACGACCCTTTTTTTTTTCTGGGGCAGAGGGACAGCCTGGGAGTTATTACAGTGTCCTAGCTGCAAAACCCCCACAAACTGGTTTTGAGAACCACAGAGTAGCAGGATCTGAGCACAGCCTAGAGAGGTCCTGTGCTTTGTCTCAGAGATCAATTCCGAAACACTGCCACCCAATGAATGACAAACAAATTGACTTTTGCATAATCACAAAAGAATAAAGAGATTAAAACACCAAGAGGGGAACACAGGGAACTGCAATACATCCCCTACTGGGAAACAGGAGTGCTAAGCAGAATAATAGTGGAAGTGAAGGACCATTCTATTTTTCTTCCTTTTTTTTATTTTTCCTTTTTTCTTTTTTCTTTTTTTAATTTTTCATTTTTCATTTTCACATATTTTAATTAAAAGAATACTTTTTTCTTTCTGCCTCAATTGATTTTACCTTTATAATTATTACATTTTTGTTTTAAACTAGTATTATTAATTACCACTAGTACTTTACCGTTTTTGGGAAAAAAAAGTGTCATTTTGTTTTCTCTTTATTTTATTTCAGGATTAGAGTTCTACATTCTATTTTCATCTTCCCTTTAGCATAATTTTACTCTAACTCAACTCTACCTTTATGCCAACACTTTCCGCCTAACTTTTCCCATTTTGTTGTCTTGTATCTCTTTCGCTTTTCCAACTTTAGATTCTCCCTATTTTTCTCTTTACCTGGTTAAAATTTCAACCCAATTATATATCTAATTTCAAATCCCCTACTACAAGTCCACACAAACCTCTCTCCTCTTGTCTTCACTAGCCAAAAGGTTGTTTTTTCTCCATGTCCTTTTGTTGCTATTTGCCTGAAAAGTGATTATATCGATTTTTTGAAATTTTTTGTGAGATTGTTTTAGTTTATACTACTTGTTTTATTTTGCTTTTTGCTTGCTCTGTTTTCTACCTCTCTTTTCCCTCACCTCCCTCGATACCAGTTGCTATTTGCAATTTGCCTTAATCTCTAGGTACTGGTTGCTGGCCTTTATTGGGATTAGTGACTATTCTATTGGAGTTGTCTCCTGACATCTATATTTTGTTCCTCTTTTCTCTCTTATACATTTTCTTTTCTCTCTGACTTTTTTCTCTTCCTCTTTTCTTCTCCTTTTTCTCCTTTTTATTTTCTTATTTTATTTTATTTTATTGTTCATTTATTTATCTTTTTTTTTCTCACTCTCCCAATTTGATTTTGGCACTTCTTTCTTTTCTTTTTTCCTCATTTTCCTCTTCTTCTTTCTCTATTTACCCCTAATTTGTCCTTCATTCGTGGTCACCTTATTTGTGATTATTAACATCTTGAATACATTTCTACTCAGTGCCTTGTGTGCTGTACCTGGTCGTGTTGTAATTTGTGCCTTTCAATCAATGTAGGAGAGACAACTACATAACCAGACACCCAGAGAAAAAAGACAATGGGCAGAAAAAGAAACAGCCCACATAAGACAGAAAGGCAGGTTTCACCAGAAAAGGAAAAAACGAAACAGAACCACAAATAAGCCTACCAGAGAAAGAGTTCAGAGAAATTATCATTATGTGGTTGAAAAGAATGGAAGACAAATTTGACAATATGAGTAAGAGCCAAGAGGAAATGAAGAAGAACCTAGAGGAGGTGAAAAAGCAGAAAGAAGAAATGCAGAAGAACCTAGAGGAGGTGCAGAATAAACAAGAAGAAATGAAAAATGACATCACTGCTATAAAGAACTCAATAGAAAGCATCAAAAGTAGGCTAGAAGAAGCAGAGGACCTCATCAGTGAGCTAGAAGACACGGTAGGAAAAAATACCCAAGTACAGCAGCTTCTAGAAAAAGAAGTTAAAAAGCAAGAGGAGAGTCTAAGGGAACTTTAGGATAACATGAAACAAAATAACATCCGCAAAATTGGGGTTCCAGAAAGAGTGGAAACTGAACAAGGATTAGAGAACGTGTTTGAAGAAATAATGACAGAAAATTTCCCCAATATAGAAAAGAAAAAACCCACACAAATCCAAGAAGCTCACAGAGTCCCAAGCAAAATGAACCCCAACAAACCGACACTGAGGCACATTATAATTAAATTGGCAAACACTGATGACAAAGTAAGAATCTTAAAAGCAGCCAGAGAGAAACAGAAAGTTACCTACAAAGGAACCCCCATAAGACTAGCTACTGACTTCTCAACAGAAACTCGTCAGGCCAGAAGGGAATGGAATGAAATATACAAAGTCATGCAAAGGAAGGGTCTGAATCCAAGAATACTATACCCTGCAAGACTCTCAATCAAAATTGAAGGGGAAATCAAAAGCTTCACAGACAAAAAAGGACTAAGGGAATATATTACCACCAAACCAGCAATGCAAGAAATGTTAAAAGGTCTGCTGTAATAAAAAGAAAGAGGAAGCGAAGAAGGAACTCTGGGGTAAGGACTAAAAATGGCAACAGATAAGTACTTATCAATAATAACTTTAGATGTAAATGGATTAAATGCTCCAATCAAAGACATAGGGTAACCGATTGGATAAGAAAACATGATCCATATATCTGCTCTCTGCAAAAAACCCACCTTAGGAAGAGAGATGCACACAGATTGAGGGTGAAGGGATAGAACATGGTATTTCAGGCAAATGGAAATGAAAAAAAAGCTGGGGTTGCAATACTTATATCTGACAAATTAGATCTCAAAGTGAAGGACATAACAAGAGATAAAGAAGGCCACTTCATAATACTAAAGGGAACAATCCAACAAGAAGAAATAACTCTGGTAAACATATATGCACCCAATATAGGAGCACCTAAATAAATAAAAAACTCTTGGAGGATATTAAGGGAGACATTGACAGCAATACAATTATAGAAGGAGACTTTAATACCCCACTGTCACCATTGGACAAATCCTCTAAACAAAAAATCATCAAAGAAACATCAATCCTAAATGACTCACTAGACCAGATGGAGTTAATTGACATCTTCAGAACATTTCACCCCAAACCCACAGAATATACATTCTTCTCCAGAGCACATGGGTCATTTTCAAAAATAGATCATATGTTGGGTCATAAGAAAAGTCTCTTCAAATTCAAGAAGATAGAAATCATATCAAGCATTTTCTCAGACCACAGTGGCATAAAACTGGAAATCAACTATAATACAAACAATAGAAAGAAATCAAACACATGGAGACTAAACAGCATGCTATTAAACAACGACTGGGTAACCAGAGAGATCAAGGAAGAAATAAAAAACATCATGGCAACAAATGACAATGACAACACAACAATACAAAATTTATGAGACACAGTGAAAGCAGTCTTGAGAGGGAAGTTCATAGCCCTACAAGCCTACTGCAAAAAACAGGAAACAATGGTAATAAATTACCTAAACCTACCACTCAAAGAGCTAGAACCAGAGCAACAAGAAAAGCCCAGTGTACTCAGAAGGAAGGAAATAGTGAAGATCAGAGCGGAGATAAACAACTTGGAGACGAAAGAAACAATTCAAAAGATCAACAAAACAAGAGCTGGTTCTTTGAAAGGATAAACAAGATTGATGGACCCCTAGCCAGGCTCACCAAGAAGCAAAGAGAGAAGACCCAAATAAACAAAATCAGAAATGAAAGGGGAGAAATAACAACAGACCCTGTGGAAATACAAAGGATTCTTAAAAAATACGATGAACAACTCTATTCCAACAAATTGGACAACCTGCAAGAAATGGACATTTTCCTAGAAAAATATAACCTCCCAAAACTCAATGAGGAGGAAGCCAAACATCTCAATAGTCCAATAACTATGGAAGAAAGTGAAGGAGTAATCAAAAAGCTTCCAGCAAATAAAAGCCCGGGTCCAGATGGCTACACAGGAGAGTTTTAACAAACATTCAAGGAAGAATTAAAACCTACCCTCCTCAGACTATTCAAAAAATTTCAAGAAAAAGGAATACTATCAAAAACCTTCTATGAAGCCAGCATCACCCTAATACCAAAACCAGAAAAAGACAACACAATGAAAGAGAATTATAGGCCAATATCTCTCATGAACATAGATGCCAAAATCCTCAACAAAATTCTAGCAAACCGGATCCAGCAGTACATCAGAAAGATCATACACGTTGACCAAGCAGGATTCATCCCAGGAATGCAGGGATGGTTCAATATCCGCAAATCAATAAATGTGATACATCACATAAACAAATTGAGAGATAAAAATCACATAGTCATATCAATTGATGCAGAAAAAGCATTTGACAAAATCCAACATCCTTTCTTGGTAAAAACTCTCAGCAAAGTGGGAATAGAAGGATCATACCTCAACATCATAAAAGCCATATATGATAAACCCACAGCTAACATCATACTCAATGGGCAAATACTAAAGCCATTTCCCCTAAGAACAGGAACAAGACAGGGATGCCCACTCTCACCTCTCCTGTTCGACATAGTACTGGAAGTATTAGCCATTGCAATTAGACAAGAAGAAGAAATAAAAGGCATCCAAATTGGAAAAGAAGAAGTAAAGCTGTCCTTATTTGCAGATGACATGATATTGTACATAAAAAACCGAAAGGACTCCATTCCAAAACTAATTGACTTAATTAATGAATTCGGCAATGTAGCAGGATACAAAATTAATGCTAAGAAGTCTGTGGCATTTCTATACACTAATAGTGAAATTATAGAAAGAGAAACTAAAAAAGCCATCCCATTTACCATCGCACCAAAAAAATTAAGATACCTAGGAATAAACCTAACTAAAGAGGTAAAAGACCTTTATGCAGAAAACTACAGGACACTGAAAAAAGAGATAGAGGAAGATGTTAACAGATGGAAGAGCATACAATGCTCATGGATTGGGAGAATCAACATCATTAAAATGTCCATACTATCCAAAGCAATCTACAGATTCAACACACTACCCATTAAAATACCAACGACATATTTCACAGACCTAGAAAGAATTCTTCATAGATTCATCTGGAACACAAAAAGACCATGGATAGCTACAGCAATTCTGAGAAAAAAGAATAAAGTAGGTGGGATCTCAATACCAGACTTCAAGCTATATTACAAAGCAACTGTTCTCAAAACAGCCTGATACTGGCACAAGGACAGACATATAGATCAATGGAATAGAATAGAGAACCCAGATATCCACCCAAACCACTATGCTCAATTAATATTTGACAAAAGAGGCATGAACATTCAATGGATCCAAGATAGCCTCTTCAATAAATGGTGTTGGGAAAATTGGACAGATACATGCAAAAAAATGAAACTGGACCACCAACTTACACCAAATAAAAAAATAAACTCAAAATGGATACAGGACTTAAACATTAGAAGGGAAACCATAAAAATACTAGAGGAATCCACAGGCAGCACAATCTCAAATATATGCCGAAAGAACTTCTTCACTGATACTGCTCCAAAGGCAATGGAAGCTAAAGAAAAAATAAACAAATGGGACTACATCAAAATAAAAAGCTTTTGCACAGCAAAAGAAACCATCAACAAAACAACAAGAAAGATCAATGCATGGGAGAACATATTTGCAAATGCTATCACTGATAAAGGTTTAATCTCCAAAATCTACAGCCAACTTATACAACTTAATAAAAGGAAGATGTAGGATCCAATAAAAAAATGGGCAACAGACCTAAATAGAACCTTTTTAAAAGACGACAGAAGGAAGGCCAAGAGACACATGCAAACATGTCCAAAGTCATTAATCATCCGAGAGATGCAAATCAAAACGACAATGCGATACCATCTTACACCTGTCAGAATGGCAATCATCAACAAATCAACAAATGACAAGTGTTGGCGAGGATGCGGAGAAAAAGGAACCCTTGTGCACTGTTGGTGGGAATGCAGACTGGTGCAGCCACTGGGGAGAACAGTATGGAGTTTCCTCAAAAAACTAAAAATGGATCTCCCATTTGACACTGTAATCCCACTCTTAGGAATTTATCCTAAGAAATTACAAACACCAATCAGAAAGGATTTATGCACCCCTATGTTCATAGCAGCACAATTTACAATAGCCACAATTTGGAAACAGCCTAGGTGCCCGTCAGCAGATGAGTGGATCAGAAAACTGTGGTACATCTACACAATGGAATTCTATGCTGCCATTAAAAAGAAGGAATTCTTCCCATTTGCAGCAACCTGGTTGGAACTGGAGAGCCTTATGCTTAGTAAAATAAGCCAGTCAATGAAGGAGAAGCATCACATGATCGCACTCATTGGGGGATAATAAAGAACATTATAAACTGATGAACAAAAGGATAGATACAGAGACAGTAAAGCTTCAAACAGACTGTGAAATTACAGCAGGAAGATTAAAGTTCGGTGAGGTAGATAAGAGATCAATCAAAGGACTTGTATGCATGCATATATGCATAACCAATGAACATAGACACTGGGTGGTTAGGGTATGCCTGGGAGGGAGGGGGGGCAATGGGGAGATATGTATAAAAATTAATAAAAAATAAAATAAATAAAAAAAATATTGATTGTGTTCATATACATGTATTAGTAGCAAATTCATTTCTATTTATTCAATAAAAATGTTAGTCTTACAGAAAATATTAAATATAGGAACTTAATCAGGAATTCAATGATTGTTTAATCATCAGAAAAGGGTCCAGAATCAATATGTTTCAAGAAACTTCAACCTCATTGACTCTGGTAAAACTAGATATGGTCAGCAGCCCCTGTGTCAGAACAACTCAGCATAACACTCCTTTTGTGTATAAAATGCAAAACGGATGCAAAATTGCCCAGCTTGTCCCGAACCACCTTAAGACACAAAGGCGCCGAGACCGTTTGGCTCAGTGGTTAGAGCATCGGCCTGAGGACTGAAAGGTCCCGGGTTTGATTCCGGTCAGGGGCATGTGCCTTCCTTGCGGGCACATCTCCAGGGTGGGGTGTGCAGGAGGCAGCTGATCGATGTCTCTCTCTCATCGTTGTTTCTGACTTTCTATCCCTCTCCCTTCCTCTCTGTGAAAAATCAATAAAATATATTTTTTTAAAAAAAGACACAAAGGCAATCATGGCATCTCTCATCTCTCTGTTCTTTCAGCACTAGGAAAAATATCTAAGATAAGAAGCAGGAATAATATTCTTTTTTTTTTTTTTTTGCAGTTCAGTAATACTAACAGAACCCATCCTGAATGACAAGGCAGATGTGCTGCTGGTTTATCTTCCCATGTAGAAGTCAATGTATGTGTCCCTTTCTCCAGGAAAACTGGCCATCGAATAGAGATCTCATCTGCTTCTCTACTAACTCCCACTAACTATAAAGTAATTTCACACTTTTTCCATTCCTTTTTAGCGTCCAAAGTACAAGAATTACCTTGAGATAATCCAAAGATAGTCCCCTGACTGAGGGCTGCTGGGCACTGCTTTAAGTAGTTGAGACCAGATGGTCACAACCCTGGACTTCAGCCAGGACAAGCACCAACTATAACATGGTGCCACAGAGGAAAGGGCAGTGCCAGCTTAGCCTGTAATTGCCAATGAGGGGCAGCAGCAGCTCCTTCTCCTTTATGCCCTATGGAAGTGTACTAACTTTTGTCTTTATATTAATGGAATTATATGACTCCACACCAGTAAAATAATTTCAGCCTAGTGGAGTTTTTGCCTTGGTCAGATATAACAGGGCTCCGTGCATCTGTGCCCAAGAGTGAGAGGGTATTTTGCATAGTTACAGGATAATTCTCAAAGCTCTTCAAGCTTAGAGAAGGAAAAAATAAATCCAGAAAGAAAATATCAGCTGAACAAAAAAATATGTGAGTCTGAATAAGATGGCATAGATTCATTTCTCCCCATCCTTCTTCACTAAGTATAGCTCCAAATCCTGGAAATAAAGCAAGTGTCAACCAAAGAATAATTCTGAAAAGTATACAGAGAGGAAGGCAGAATGGTTAGGGATCCAGAGCTGAAAGAACAGCAGAGCAGCAGGGTGCCTTAGGATCTCCCACCCAAAAGTAGAAGACAGCCTAGGCCTGGCATTTCCTTATTTTCAAGCTAGCACGAGAAAACAGCCCTGGGAGCCCTAGTGAAAACAAGTGGCCAGCAGAAACAGAAGTCCTCCCTCCACCAAGCAAGAATATTAACTTCTACTGAGAAGCATAGGGAGAAGGTGGCTCCATTAAGGGGAACTCCAACCCAAAAGGTGACTGGAAAGCCTCTTTGTCCCCAAGTCCCCCTCTTCATCTAAAGAAACCAAGGAGTCAGGTAACACAGGCAAGAGGGACACCCCTAGACACACACACACACACACACACACACACACACACACACACACACACAAATACCAAGCCTGGGAAGCATTCTCCATTCCCAAAGCAGGGAATCCTACCACAATAACTGACTGGTACGCAAAGTTGCTTTGTTTCCATGGGCTGGAGACTCCCCTCCCCCATCAAGAGACACTAAGCATCTGGGCAGCACCAGTAAGAGGGGTGGCAACACAGCCAGGCATGGAATACTCACTGTTCCCATGAATTAGAGACCCTCTTCCCTCATATAGAGGTGCAAGGTCTGACCTGGGAAAGCTACTTCCACCCCCTTGGACAGCACCAGCAGGGACTAGTAGGAGCTAGTGGCACCACAGACACCAAGCAGGCTTGAAAATTAAATTACTATTTGCAACCACAGTCCACTAAGGCAGGCTAGCACCTGTGTAGTAATCCTAAACAGTGTAAATGCTTTTCAAAATAAAAAATGTAAATAGGATTCAGAGACTCCTAACTTAATAGCCAAAATGTCTAGAATATAATAAAAATCACTAATCAAACCAAGATCCAGGGAAAGCACTACTTGTATGAGAAAAAAAGAAACAAACAATCAAGTGGTACCAACACTGAAATAAATAAGATATTGGAAATATCTGATAAGAATTTTAAAGTATCCATGATAATAATGTTTTAACCACCACTTACAAATTTTCATAAAACAAATAAAAACAGAAATAAAAAGTACAGTAAAAAAAAGTTTAAAAACTCATTGGATGGGCACAGTAATAAAATGACAGGGGAGAGAATCAGTGACTTTGATGATAGAACAATAAAATTTACCCAATCTTAACATTGGAAAACCACATGCAAAAGATTAAAACTAGATTAACCCCATATACAAAAATTAACTCAAAATGGATCACAGACTTAAATATAAGACTTAACACAATAAATTACATAGAAGGAAACATAAGTACTAGACTTACAGACCTTAGTCTTAGAAAGGATTTTATGAATTTGACCACAAAGGCAAGGGAAGTAAAAGCAAAAATGAATAAATGGAACTATTTCAAACTAAAAATGCTTTTGCACAGCAAAAGAAACCACCAACAAAACAAAAAGGCTATCAACCAAAAAGATACTTGCAATCAACATTTTCAAAATGGGGTTAAGTCCTGGCCACTGTGGCTCAGTGATTAGAGTGTCAGCCCATACATAGAAGGGTCATGGTTTGGATTCCCAGTCAAGGGCCCATACCTGGATTGCTGGTTCATTCCTTGGTCAGGACACAAGTAGAAGGCAACAGATAGATGTGTCTCTCTCATCTCTCCACCCCTCTCTTTCCCTTCCCCTTTCCCTCCTTCCCTTCTACTCTCTTTAAAAATCAATGAGAAGCCCTAGCTGGTTTGGCTCAGTGCATAGAGTACTGGGTTCAATTCCTGTCAAGGGCACCTGCCTGGTTTGCAGGCTCTATCCCCAGTAGGGGGCGTGCAGGATGAAGCCAATCAATGATTCTCTCATCATTGATGTTTCTATCTCTCTCTCCCTCTCCCTTCCTCTCTGAAATCAATAAAAATATTTTTTAAATCAATGGAGAAAATATCATCAGGTAAGGATTAACACAAAACAAACACAAAAAAAAACAGGGTTAATTTCTAAAATATTTAAACTCATACAACTCAATGCCAAATAAACAATCCAAATAAAGATGGGCAAAATAAAATTAAATTAAAATGGGCAGAGGCCGTGGCCAATGTGGTTCAATTGGTTGGTTGTTATCCCATGTACTGAAAAGTTTCCTCTTTGATTCCTGGTAGGCCGCATGCCATGTTTTGGGCTCAATCTCCAGCAGGGGAAGTGCAGGAGACAGCTGATTAATGTTTAACTCTCACATCAATATTTCTCTTTCTCTCCCTTTCTCTCTCTCTCTAAAAAAGTCAATAAATAATCTTTTTTTAAGAAAAAAAATGGGCAGAGAACCTGAACAAACATTTCTCCCAAGAAGGCACACAAATAGCCAGTAGATATATGAAAAGTTGCTCAACTTCACTAGCTATTAGGGAAATGCAAATCAAAACTACAATGAGATACCACTGCATACCTGTTAAAATATCAACAAGACAAGTAATAACAAGTGTTGGAGAGGTTGTGGAGAAAAAGAAACCCTCATTCCTTGCTGTTAGGAATATAAATTGGTACAGCCACTATGGAAAACAGTACGAAGGTTCTTCAAAAAGTTAAGAATAGAGTTACCATACAATCCAGCAACTCATTTTGTTGGGTAAAAATATTTATTACCAAATATTTATGCACTCCTATTTCATTGCAGCATTATCCATGGTTGTAAAGACATGGAAACAGCTGAAGTGTTCTTCAATAGAAGATAGGATAAAGAAGATGTGGTACATATATACAATGGAATACTACTCAGCCATAAGGAAAGTTGACATACTGCCATTTGCAAAAACATGGGTAGATCTGGATAATATCATGCTAAGCAAAATAAGTCATACAGAAAAAGTCAAGAACAATATGCTTTCATTCATATGTGGGATATAAAACTAAAAGCAACAAATGAATAGATAGAAAAAACAAAAACTCATAGACACAGACAATAGTATGGTAGTTACCAGAGGGAAGGGGTTAGTGGTCAGTAAAGAACAAAGGAGGTCAAATATATGGTTATAGAAGATTTTACTTTCAGTGATGGGCACACAGTGCAATATATAGGTGATGTATCATAGAATTGTACACTTGAAACCTATATAATTTTGTTAACCAATTTCACCCCAACAAATTTAATTTTAAAAAATTTTCCCAATTTTTACAACAGAGAAAAAGAGACTAAATAGTAATAATAAATAACTGAGATTCAGGAACATGTGGGACTAAAATAAATAGTCCAACAATGATATCTTTTTGAGTCCTAAAAGAAAAGGGAAAAAAGAATGAGCTGAAATAATATTTCAAGAAACAACAGCTAAAAACATTCCAAATTTGATCTACAGAATCATGAAGCTGAGTGAATTCTAAAAAGGATAAACAAAGAAATCCACACCAAAAGGCATCATAAACTTCTCAAAACTAAATATAAAGAAATATCCTAAAAGGTTCCAGAGAGAAACAATACATCACCTTTAGGGAAATACCAATTCAGATTACTCATCTGAAATTACATTTTTCAAGTTCTGAGAGAAAATAACTGAATTGCAAATTCTTTACCCAGCAAAACTATCTATCCTTCAGGAATGAGAATAAAGACATTCTCACATAAGAGAAAACAAAAACAATTCATTATTTAAAAACCTATTCTTAAAAAGTGACTTCAATAAGTTCTTCAAATTGAAAAGAAGTCATAAAATCACAAAAAAAGGAATCTTAGAACAAATGTACCTATTCCTAATAAACTGTGAACTACCACAACTCACCCAATATGAAAGAGATCATTTGAATAGCCCTATAACTATTTAAAAATTTAATTCATATTATAAAAACCTCCCAAAAAGGCATTTCCAGGCCTGGATGGTTTCACTGAAAAATTATACCAAATATTTGAAGAATTAACACCAAATCTATACAATCTCTTCCAGAAAACAGAAAATGAGGGACCACTTCCCAACTCAAATTAAGGGGCCTCTGTGCCTCTGATATCAAAAACAGACAAATACAACAGGAAAACACTACTATCGGCCAATACCTCTCACAAATTTAGTCACAACAATCCTCAACAGCATATTAGCAAATTGAATCCAACAGTACAGAAAAAGAATTATGTACCATGAGGAACTATGGAATTCCAGGTATACAAAGTTGGTTCAATATTTGAATAATTGATTAATGCAATCCATATATATACAGACTAAAGAAGAAAAGCCATAGCAATTGATACAAACAAAAGAAAGCCTTTGACAAACTACAATACTTATTCATAACAAACTCTCAGCAAGTTAGGAGAGATGAATTTCCTCAATTGGATAAAGTGTACCTCCAAAAAAATCTATAGCAAACATCATATTAAAGATGAAAGTTTAAATGCTTTCCCCCTAAGATCAAGAACAAGTACTTTCATCACTTTGATTTAACATAGTGCTGAAAGTTCTAGTTGCACAATATGGCAAGAAAGTGAAATAAATTTAGATTAAAAAGGAAAAAATAAAACTGTTGATTTGCATATGACATGATTTATGTAGAAATTTATGTAGAAATTTACAAGGAAACTACAAAAAGAAATCTCTTAGAAATAATGAATTCAATAAAGTTGCAAACAACACGATGAATATGCAAATATCAACTGTATTCCTATATGCTAACAAAGAACACGCAGTAGCCAAGGTAAAAAAAAAAAAGTTTATAATATCTCCAGAGCAAATGAATAAAACATATGAATAAAACTTAGACCTTTATGCTGAAAATTAGAAAATGCTGATAAAAAATCAAAGAAGATCTAACTAAACAGAGAGACATGTCATTTTCAAGGATTAGAAAACTCAACATAGTAAAAATGTCAATTGTCTGAAATTGATCTAATACAATTACCATCAAAATCCCAGCAAAATTCTTTCTTGCAGACATAAAAAATTATTCTAAAATCTATATGAAAAGACAAGGTCCTACCATAGCTAAAAGAATCTTGAAAAATACATATAATAAGAGGAATTACTCTAGCCCTTAAGACTCACTATTTTGTTATAGTAATCATGAAAGCAGATGTTGTCAGTGTATCTATTGAGGAATAGATACACTGATCAATGAAATAGAATAGAGCCCAAAAATAGACTTACAAAAAAATGCCCAATAGATATTTGAAAAAGGTGTAAAAGTAGCTTGATGGAGGAAGACTAGTCCTTTCAATAATGGTGCTAGATCAATTGGACATCCATACACAGAAAAATGAGCCTCAACCTAAGCCGTACATCTCATACCAGGAGTGGGGAACATCCGGCCCTCAAAATAATTAGGTCTGTTCCTGCCAAGTGATTAAGGGGGAGTTAATTAAATGTTTGACCATAAAGGAGGCTAATTTTTAAGTTGATAATTTTGTATGGTCCAAATGGCCCTTGGCAGAGAAAAAGATTCTCCACTCCTGTTACACCAAAAATTAATTCAAAATGAGTCATATATTTAAGCGGAAAACATTTAAATATATTTTTATTTAAATATCAAAGTTTAATTTTTAAAATATATAGTGGAAAATCTTTGGGATCTAAAGCGAAGAAAAAGTTCTTAGGCTTGACACAAAAAGTACAATCACATAAGAGAAAAAAATTGATAAATTAGACTTCATCAAAGTAAAAACTGTTTGTTTTATGACTCTGTTAAAGGGATGAAAAGACAAGCTAAACTCCTATTACTTACAAACCACATATTTGAAAATAAATTAGTATTTAGAATACATAAAATTAACTCTCAAAAGTCAAAAGTAAAAAGAAAAATAACTCCAATTTTAAAATGTGTAAAAGACATGAACAAATTTTTCTCCAAAGAGGACATACAGGTGGCAAATAAGCAAATTCAACATTATTCATCATCAGGGAAATACAAACTAAAACCACAAGGAAATATCACCACATACTTTTCAAAAATTGTTAAAATGAAAAATAGTGACAACATCAAATGCTGCCAAGAATTCAGAGAAATTAGATCAGCTTGATTTGTAATAATCCCAAAATGGAAACTTCCTAAATATCTTTTAAACAAACTATGGGACAACTATACTATGGAATATTATTCAGCAGTAGAAAATAACATATATAAATTGATAGGCCCAACAGTTTGAACTAATAATCAGGGAATTATGGTAGGTGGGGGAAAAAGCTAATCCTAACGGGTTACATACTATATGATTGTATTTATTTTGTCTTGAAATAACAAAATTATGGAAATGGAGAACAGATCAGTGGTTGCCAAGGGTTGGTGGGGTGGGCAGTGGGTGTGGTAATAAAATGGCATTTAGAAAGATCTTTGTGGTAATGGAACTTCAGAATCTTAACCGTGATGGTGATATATGAACCTAGACACTTGAAAAACTGCCCAGAATTAAACACAGATAGACACAAAGAAATACAGGCAAAACTAAGGGGATCCAAATAAGATTTATGTATTATATCAATGCCAATATTTTTTATTGCATTATTGTGCCACAGTTTTGCATGATGTTATTATTGCAGAAAACTGGATAAAGGGCAAGTGCATATGAATTGACAATTTTCTCAAAATAAAAAACTAAGTAATGACAAGTAAAAAAGATACTGCCCTTGTTGGGTCACAATGACTGTGGTAGTGATTAAAGAAAAAGTACAAAAAAAGGGAATTTGATTTGCTAAATAAAAGGTGTTCATCTTAGATGACCAAGCTGAGACAAATAAATGCTTTTAGGTTTTGACAATGTGTGTGCCATACATTTTACTCTTAGCCTTTAAAACACTTAAGAACACTGTCAATTTGACTCATTTACCACCCCTCAAAGCAGGGCTAGCCTCATGGATGTGCAGTCTATGCAAGGGCCCCATGTTTGGTTTAATCTTCTGCTGCTGAAGTCTGGACATTCTTAGTAATTTTTTAATAATAGACCCCACATTTTTCATTTGCTCTGATTCCTATAAATTATATAGCTGTGCCTAACTCAAACTGATCTTACATTGTCCCTCTGCCCCTCTCCAAGAGAACTTTCAACCCATTCTTACTAAATGCCTTTGACTTCAACACTGCCTGTCAGAGTCCTACCAGTTATTTTAATATATAAAAATCACAACTTTTCCCTGATGACTTCAGCCTAACATCTTTGATCATTCATTACCTATAAAAACACTCCAATAATTAATCATATGCTCTATTGAGACTCTGCTGATAAAATGTTAATAACGTTTTATTTTGTCATATCCTTTTCCACATATGTTTTCCTGGAACTCAAGTGGATTAAAATTTGGTGAGGGCAAAGAAAATGGTCTCACACAGCACTATATGATAAATCTTACTGTAACGATTAGAAATAGTCTATGTCTGTGGAGTCACAGGTCATAGTGACTAATGAGCACTAGGAATGTGTCTGGTGCAACTTAGTCACTGAATTTTTTATTGTATTTAACTTTGACTAATGTAAATGCTACAAGTGTTAGTGACTAGTGCATTGGACAGTACAAAGCTAATGTTTCCAAAAGGCCTGGTGCAGAATTGTGTGCACAGTTGTTTGATTTGAATTCTCAAGAATTTAACACTCACCTTCATGGCCCTATAGAAAGTGAACCAAATTTGTAAGGGTACAAGTTTTTAATAAGTTATATACTAAATCTCCCTATTGCTTAAACTCTTCCTGGTACATAAACACTATTAATATTGGTTAATCTGAAAGAATGAATGCAACTCTCTAACTGCCTGAATTAATATTGGGACTTATATGGCTCCAAATTTAAGATATCCAGTTATAACTTCCTTTTAATCACAAAAATTCCTCAAAATATCTTTCTAGGTCCTAAAACTCCAACAGAAGCACAGTTGATTGTACAAATTAGAAGAAAAAAAACTCAAGTGGAACCCCTGAAAATTACCCAGTACAGTATCAGCACAGTACAGTGATATTCAACCTTTTTCATCTTACAGCCCACATAAACCAATTACTAAAATTCTGCAGCATACCAAAAAAAAATATCTTTCTGCCAATCTGACAAAAATACAAAAATAGGTATAATTTTTATTTATTCACACCGGATAACTATTGTTGTGTTGACTATTGTCATTTTTAATTTGACAATCTAAGATAAAAGTGGTCAGTGCCTCAGACTAAATATTCAGACATTACACATTTTAAAAATTCTTGTGGCAAACAGGTTGGAAATCGCTGGCCTATTACAGTAAAAGGCTGATGTAATAATTTGGTCTCTCCTGAAGGCTACAGCCTCAGAGAATCATTAAACCAAATGCTGGCAGAGTCCCACAGTATTTCAGATCTGGTAGGTGCACAGCACAGCTGGACTATCCCCACATATGGATATGAGCTTATTTTCCAGGCACTATTTTTAAACATAACTTGGTGCACACGAGGCTGGCCTTCAACTGCTGTGAATGAATTATTTTTAAGACAGACTTGGAGCTTTTTGAAATGCTTTCAGGCTTCTTTGGCCATTTCTTTCTTTAAACTGTTTGTCTTAGGTCATTCCTCTAACTACTATAGGACTGTGATATCTAAAATTTATATACCAATTTGTTAACATTATTGTACATTTAAACATTAAGCCAGTTAAATACTCAAATGGCTCCAAGTTTCCCTACTCACAGTATTAAATGTCCCAGGCTCCAAGGACTTTATTGATTCTTAAGCAAAGCATGTTTCTACTTTACTAGAATTTGTCCCACAAATGGACTCGAGTTTTCACCTCCATCTGTCTCTACCAGACATTTATATGATAAAAAATCATTACATAGCACAATCTTGAAAAAGAATGGTGTGGTATTTCTATATAGTTAACACTTGGTCTTGAGCTCTCAGTTGTACTTTCATATGTTTTGCTTATGTGGGACTGTGTTAGTCAGCTCGGGCTCAAAACAGACTAGATGGCCTAAATAACAGAAATGTATTTTCTCACAGTTCTGGAGGTTGGAGTGTTCAAGATCAAAGTGCCATCAATTTGGTTTCTGAACTTTCATCCTCATTTGCAGACCGCCTCCCTCTCACTGTGTGCATTGCAGATAGAGAGCATGAGTACATTCTCTTGTGCCTCTTCTTATAAGGGCACTAAACCAACCATGAGGGCTTCATCCTCATGATCTCATCTAATCCTAATCACCTCCAAAGGCCCCATTTTTCAAATATCACATTGGAGTTTATGGCTTCAACATGTGAATTTTAGAGGGACACAGTCAGTTCACAGGAGGGACCATGATAAAGTTAAATAGGGAGGAGTGGCCTGGAACGCTCTAAAGAACCAAATAATCCAAACCTAACATCTCTCAACAACCTCATAATCTATGTGGCTTTGCCCAACACTAAAAAACAAGAGTATGATTTACTTGCTGTAAATGCAAAATCCCAAGTCATTGTTTAAGACAAAACTATATCTCTGAATTCCAGCTTTACAGTGTGTTTCTCTGACTCATAAAAATTTGCAAATTTGCACACAACAGAATTATTATAACAATGCTCTATTTGCATGGAAAGCTTGTCTTCTCCTTTAGGTAGCTGTAGCTTTAAAACTCATTTAAAAGGTATTTCAAAACTCATACAGTCTCTCTGACATTTCTGAAGTATGAGCTCAGGGAACCAGCAAAGCACAGTCTCAGGAAGCCCTATGCTTCATGTGTTACTTCTGTTCCTATATTTCAGAAAAAAAGTTTCAAAATCACTCATCATCAAAACATATAAAAATTACCAGTCTATTGAAGTTAATAGAAATGTATATAATTAATTCATAATGCAGCCCACACCTAGAGGTTCCAAAACTCTTCTAACCACAAATTAGATTAGTTGATCAATGGTTTTGCCTTTGGCTCTGAGGAAGAGATTACCATTCTTACTGTTTCCTTGGCTCAAATAAATAACCTAACTTGACCCCTCAAGGAATTAGAAAAAGAAGAACAAAGTCCAAGATTGGCAGAAGGAAAGAAATAACAAAGATAAGAAATAAATAAATAATATAGAGACAAAAATAATTGTAAAGATAGATGGAATTAAGAGGTAGCTTTTTGAAAAGATGAAATTGGCAAATGTTTAGCTACACTCACCAAGAAATAAAGAGAAGAAACTAAAATATATAAAATGAAAAATGAAAGAAATGTTATAATTGATACCACAGAAATACAAAGAATCATAAGAGACTACTACAAACAATTATACATCAACGTAGAAGAAATGGATAAAGTCCAAGAAACATACAACCTACCAAGATTGAATCAACCCTGGTGTGTGTGGCTCAGTTGGTTTTATTATCATCAACTTTTTGTATACCAAAAGTTTGCAGGTTTGATTCCTGGTCAGGACCCATACATAGGTTGCAGGTTTCAACCCCAGTTGGGGGAGGTATGGAAGGGAACCAATTAATGTTCTCTCTCACATTGAGGATCAATGTTTCTCTCCCTCTCTCTTTCTCTCTCTTCTTCTCTCTCTCTCCTTTCCCTCTCTAAATTTAATAATCATATGTATTTTTTAAAGGAAGGAAGGAAGGAAGGAAGGAAGGAAGGAAGGAAGGAAGGAAGGAAGGAAGAAAGGAAGGAAGGAAAATTCTGAACAGACAGAATACTAGTAAGGAGATTGAATCAGTAATACAAAACCTCATAACAAAGAAAACCCAGGACCAAATTATTTCCCTGGTTAATTCTACACAACATTTAAAGAGAATTAGTACCAATCCTCAACTCTTTCAGAAGTTATTTTTAAAGTGGAGAGCACACTTCCAAATTTACATATTTTTGCAGCCAGAATTACTTTAATACCAAAACTAGACAAAATGACACAAGAAAAGAAATTTACATGACAATATTCCTGAATGAACATATATGGAAAATTCCTCAACAAAATATTAGCAAACCAAACTCAACAACACATTTAAAGGATCATTTACTACTAGAAGCCGTATGCACGAAGATTCATGCAAGAATGGCCCTTTTCCCCCTGGCTGCCGGAGCTGCCTTTCTGCCTTTGTTCTAGCCTGGAGCCTCCTTTCTGCCTTTCATGCTGCCCAGAGCAGCTGGGTAGTGCCTGAATATGCAAATTAACCTGTCATCTTTGTTGGTTAATTTGCTTACTCACTCCTGATTGGCTGGTGAGTGTTGTGAAGGTATGGTCAATTTGCATCTTTCTCTTTCATTAGTGTAGATGATCAAGTGGGAATTACTCAAGGAATGGAAAGATGATTCAACATCCATAAATAATGATATACAACATATTAACAAAAGGATAAAAATATCATTTCAATAGCATTTGACAAAATTCAACAATAATTTATGATAAAAATTCTCAACAAAATGGTTATAGAGAAAACATACCTCAACATAATAAAAGATATATATGACAAGTCTGGAGTTAACATCATAGTAGTAGGAAGCTGAAAGCTTTACTGTGAGGTCAGGAACAATACAACAATGCCCACTTTCACCACTTTTATTCAACACTAGAGGCCCGATACACAAAATTCATGCAAGAGTAGGCCTTCCTTCCCCCAGCTGCCAGCACCAGCTTCCCTCTGGCACCTTGGACCCAGGCTTCCCTCACAGCCCTGGCTTCATCCAGAAGGTCGTCCAGTCTAATCAACATATTACATTTTTATTATTATAGACTAGGGGCCCAATACATGAATTTATGCACCTTGAAAAGAACTGTGAGCCACAGGCTTCAGTGGGTACAGGGGTGGGCCTCAGCCCATCCTGCATGTCCCTGCCCAGCTTCTCCTGCCATGGTCCCTGGTCCTGTCTCTGTAGGCAGCTCCGCTCCCACTGCTTCCACTCCCATACACTGACAGTACCAGCCCTGCTTGCATCCACTGACAGCACAGAGTGATTGGGGCCAGCACCATCAGTGGGTGTGAGCAGTGGCTGCTACTCTGATCACTCCTCAGGAGTAGGGAGAGGTAGAGAAGCCCTCACGGGTGATCAGGGATGGCATCCACCACTCACACCCACTGACGGCACGGAGTGATCAGGATCAATGCCAGGTGCCAGCAGCAGATGCAAGTGGCAGCTAGGTATGGGTGCCAGCAGGTTGGCACTGGCAGCAGGTGTGAGCAAAGAATTTTCAGTAACCACCAGAGGCTCACCCCAATGACAGCAACCAGCACTCTGCCTTGGTCTGATGACCCTGCTCACTTGCTCCACCATCCTGCCATGGACAATGCCTGCCATGTTTGAAGCACACCCCCTAGTGGTCAGCGTACCTCATAGGGACCAGTTGTCTTGTTCTATTGTCTGGTTGTTTTGCCATTTGGTCTATTTAAATATTACCCTTTTATTATATAGGATAGAATTGGAAATCCTATCCAGAGCAATTAGACAAGAAAAAGAAATAAAATTGAAAAGAAAAAGTAAAACTCATTATTTGCATATATTATACCTAGAAAATCCTAAAGACTCTACCAAGTAACTGTTAGAACTAATAAATTCAGTAAAGTTGCAGAATACAAAATCAATATACAAAAATCTGTTCCATTTTCATTCATGAATAATGAATTGGCAGAAAGAAAAATTAATAAAACAATCCCATTTACAATTGCATCAAAAGAATAAAATACTTAGGAATAAATTTAACCAATGAGGCAAAAGATTTGTATACCAAAACTGTAAGACATTGATAAAAGAAATCGAAGAAGACAAAAATAAATAGAAATATATTTTCTGTTCAAAAATTAATATTCAATTAATTTTGTTAAGTGCACATACTATCCAAATTAATATTGTTAAATCCCCATACTATCAAAAGCAGTCTGTAAATCAATACAATCCGTATCAAAATCCCAATGGCAGTTTACACAATGATGAAAAACTAAGATTTTTATACAACCACAAAAGACCAAGAATAGCCAAAGAAATCTTGAGAAAGAATAATAAGGTTAGCCCAGCCAATGTGACTCAATGGTTGAATGTTGACCTATGAACCAAGAGGTCACAGTTTAATATCCAGTCAGGACATATGCTTAGGTTGTGGGCTTTATTCCAGTGTACAGAAGGCAGCAAATCAATGATTCTCTCTCATCATTGATGTTCCTATCTCTCCTTTCTTCTCCCTTCCTCTCTGAATAAAAATATATTTTTTAAAAAAATAAAAGAACAAGGCTAGAGGCATCTCACTCCCTGGTTTCAAACTATATTATAAAGCTATAGCAATCAAAGGAATATTATTTGGATCTAAAAACAGACATAAAGATTAATGGAATAGACTAGAGAGCCCAGAATAAACCCATACATATATGGCCAATTAATTTACAACAAAGGAACCAAGAGTATAAAATGAGGCAAAACAGGGTCAGCAATCAATTAAATTGGACAGCCAGCAAAAGAATGAACCTGAACCACTATCTTATATCAAGCCAAAAAACAAATAAACCCAAAAATGGTTAAGGACTTGAATATCTACACTAATAAAAGAGCAATATGCAAATTGACCATCACTTCATGATGTCCACCAGCCACTCAGGAGTGAGTATCCAAATTAACTCAACAAAGATGGTGGTGCCCAGCTGCTTCTGGCCTCTGGGCAGCATGCCTGCAGCTGCAGAGTGGTTAGGTAGGGCAAGATGTCTGCTATGAGGGAGAGGGCAAGGGGCAGTGGGAGCTACAGGAGTGGCACTCTGGCCAGAGCAAAGACTGAAAGCTTCAGCCAGAGTGAAGACAGAAGATGGTGGCCAGAGTGAAGGTCTGGGTACTGGGTGCCGGAAGAAAACCAGTGCCAGTAGCCAGGGGAACGAAGATCTATTGCACTAATCTTCATGCAATGTACCTTTAGTAAAGCCATAAAATTTTTGACAAAAATATAGGCAGTAAACTCCTATACATCAGTCATGGTGATGATTTGGGGGGAGAATTTGACTTCAAAAGCAGAAATAAACAAGTTTTATTATGTCACACTAAAAATACTGCACATCAAAGAAAATCACCAACAGAAGATGGCAGGGTAGGTAAAGCTGGTACATGCCACCTCCCACAACCACATAAAAATTATAACTAAAATACAAAACAATCATCATTCAGAACTGCCTAAAAGCTGGATGAATGGAAGTCCTACAACTAGAGAAGTAGACTTGTAGGAAGGGGAGAGGCACTGAACAGACTGGTCCAATACCCTATGTGTTGGCCTCCCATAGAAGCAAGCGGTCCCAGTTCCTCACCTGACCACCAGCCCAGGATTCCAGAGCTGGGAAGAGAAGTCCCATTAACTTTGGGCTGTAAAAACCAGCCAGGATTGTGGCAGAGTGACACAGAGGCTGCTGGAACCTCAGGCAGTTTCTCTTATAAGGCCAGCACACCAATTAACATAGTACCACTTCCTCTGAGCGCCAGCACCTAGCAGTAGCTTTGGGAGATCTAAGGGCATATGGGGAGGAACTGGACTCCCTATCCTGGGGTCAGGAACTCAGGGGCAGCTTTCTCCCAGATGGAGGTGCTTGCAGGGGTCATTTTTCCTGTGCTGAGACCTGCCCTGACAGCAGGGCTGACTTGCAGTTAAATCTGAGTCTCCACTAGTGTGGCCTCACTATTGGCTCTGCCCTGGTGATTCCCTGAAACCATGCGCCTTCCAATCTGGAGCCCCAGCCAAGCTGTTTGCAGTTGTTTTTTCATATCAATGGCCTATCCTGGTTCAGGCTTCAGACTTTTCTAAAATCTCTCAAATAAGCAGCGGCAGTGTGCCCCAAACCTATCAATAAAAGGCCCAAGAACTGGTACTAACACCGGCCTGCCTTGCTTCACACCTGGGCCTCACCTGGGTACTTCCAATCCCAATATTGGTACAAGTACAGCCATCTACAGATCTCTCTGTAGCTTCTGCTGGTGGCCCCAGGCAATGACTGACTTTGCATCTCCTGGGAGGCCCCAGAGTCAGTGCACCCAATTGACAGCTTCAGATTATACCAAATTACATCTATACACATCTACAAACATCACACTCAAGGGGCAGACTCAGTGAGCACCAAAGCCCCACTGAAGCAAATCCTGCTCCATAGGGGTGTCTCCTATACAGCAGCTCTTCCACTGTAGTTGCAGCTGGTCCTCACAAACAATTGGCCTGGAAGTCAATTCCTCCCAGTGACAACAACAGCAATTACAGCTTATCTACAACAAGACTTGCACACAGCCCACACCGGAGTGCACTTAAAGGGCCCAGCCCAGGTGACTAGAGAGGCTCAGCCATTGAGCACTATAGGACACCTACTATATAAGGCTACCCTACCAATTCCAGGAGACATAGCAGCTCTAACTAATACATAGAAACAAATACAAGGAAGCAGTCAAAATGCAGAGACAGAGAAACATGTCAGAAGTGAAAGAAATGGAAGCAAGCAAACTAGTGGATACATAATTCAAAACAATGGTCATAAAGTTGCTCAAGAATCTTAATGAGAGCTTCAAGGGACTTAATGAGAGATGCAAGGGAGTCAATGAGATTTTCAAAAATCTTAGTGAGAATTTCAAAGACATGAAAAAGGACCAGTCAGAAATTAAGCATACACTAACTGAAATAAAGAATAATTTACAGGGATTCAACAGTAGAGTAGAGCATTCAGAGAATCAAATCAATGATTTTAAATATAAGGAAGCAAAAAGCACCCAATCAGATGAGCAAAAATAAAAAAAAATCTATATATGAAGATAGTAAGGAGCCTTTGGAACAACTTCAAGTGTACCAACATTCATATTATGTGGGTACCAGAAGGAGATGAGAGGGAGCAAGGTATTGAAAACCCTAGAGGTTTGGATTGGAGAAGGGTGAAATGGGTGAAAGGTGTTAAAGGTACAAACTTCCAGTTATAAAATAAAAAATTCCTTGGCATATATTGTAAAGCCTGGTGACTACAGTTAAAACACTGTATTGTATATCTGAAAGTTGTTGAAAGAATAGATTTTAAAAGTTCTCATCACAACTTTGTAGCTTTATATGACGATGACTAGACTTATTGTGGTAATCATTTCACAATATATACAAAGCCAGGTTGTATACCTAAAATTAATATTACATGTTAATTATATCTCAGTTAAAAAGGAACTGCCATAGTATGTAGAAGCATACAAGTCTAGAAGCCTGTACAGGATGTCAGGAACAGGAAGACAGGCCCTGGCCACAGCCAGGTGGAGAGGGTTAGGGTATAAAAGGAAGCTTCTCAGGGGGAAATGACACTTGAGCTGATATTAAAGAAGTAGGAATTAGCCAGACCAAACAGAATATGGAGGAAAAGGGAGATGAGGTTTTGTTGTCATTTTTATTTATTTTATATTCTCCTTTTAGAGCACTACACATATTTATCTTTTTGTTCATTTATGAATTGACCATTGACAAACTACAACTTATTATGTTTTAAAACTATGTCCCAGTTCCAATAGTCTAATTCTACTTTTCTCGTATGTGTATGGGAAGTCTTTTTAATAGGTAATCACTGCACAATATGAATTTTGAAAGGTAAGAGAGTATATAGTAAAAAGCAAGTTTATCTTTCACAGAGGCAGCTACAGGTACCAGTTTTCCAAGACTTCTTCAAATTAACATTTTTGGCTTTTAATGAAAATGTTGACTGTATCCACTTTCCATTTGCAACTTTTTCTTCTGAAAAGATGTTGGATGCTTCCAGGCTCCAGGTGCTCACAGGGTTTAAAAACACTAATTGGTACTAGCAAAATGTATCCCATTAGATTCCACATATAAGTGAGATCATGTTATACTTGTCTTTCTCTAACTGGCTTAATTCACTTAGCATAACTTTCTCCAGGTCCCTCCATGTTGTCTCAGCTCCTTTTGACAACTGCATAGTATCCCATGGTGTAAATGTACCAGTTTTTTTATCCACTCTTCTATTAATGGGCACTTGGGGAAGGGGGAGGCTAGAAGAGAATAACCAAAAAACTTATATACATACTAGAGGCCTAGTGCATGAAATTCATGCACGGGTAGGAATGGCCAGTGATCAGAGCCAATCTGTGGGGCAACCAGCAGCACGAGTGGGGCTCCTGCTCACACCTCACCACCTATTCACCAGCCCCATCTCCTGCCACTGCAAGTTGCCATCTGTGGGGAGACCAGTAGGGTAATTGGGACCCCTGCTCACATCCACCAGGCCAAGCTGCTGCCTGCTCACCTGCTCCATTCCAACATGGTACTGTTCTCATGAGGCCCATTGGGACCGGCAGTGCCTTCACTACCACACACTGCCAATGCCTTGTTGCTGATTCCTATCATGTTCCTCCCTGCCCCCTGGTGCTCAATGTCCTTCTAACTCCCAGTCAGTGAAACTTCAGCCATGGGGACAATTTCCATATTAGCCTTTTATTATATAGGATATGCATAGTCCATGGACACAGATAATAATGCAGTGAAGGCCTGGGGAGAGGGTGGGAGCAGGGTGGAGTGGGTCAACACAGTGTAAAAGAAGGACCCAGTAACACTTTCAACAATAAAGATAAGTTTTTTAAAAAGTGAATCTGAGACAAATCTCTTCTCCAACAGCTTCAAGCTGACACATTGTAGAAATGAAGAAGAGACACCACCAGGAAACACAGTGGCTTTCTACAATCATGTAAAGGACTCTAAAGGGGAAGAGATATTAGAGTTGTTCCCATACTGTCAAAGGGGAAATTTGAGCCCATAGAAGGAATCTCTGGGGCCCCATGGAGGTGGGCTGCTCCATCAGAGCTGCCTAAGGAGAGAAATCCATGGTGGCCTTAGACCAGTGGTCAGCAAGCTGCGGTTTGCTGCTCTGTTGACTAATGAGTTTGCTGATCACTGACCTAGGCTCTCTATTCCAATAAATACAGGCTATTGTTTTTCCTTGTGATTAAGCCCCTATCCCAGTGGTAGGCAAACTCATTAGTCAATAGAACAGGAAACTGGGCTCACGAGCTGCATGTGGCTTGTGAGCTGCAGTTTGCCAACCACTGCCTTAGACCATGGTGATTTAGGAAAGGATCAAGCACATAAAAGCTATAATGTTCCTTCAAGTAAGATACCTATCCTGTAAGTAGAATGTCACCTAATTGTAACTGGCATAAGAGAGTGTTGTGTGTGTGTGTGTGTGTGTGTGTGTGTGTGTGTGTGTGTTTCTTTTTTCAATTAAATTTATTAGGGTAACATTGTTTAATGTTTTATGTTTCAAATATGCAGTTCTAGGATATGTCATATGTATATAACATTGTGCATTCACCACCCAAAACCTTCAGTCCTTCCTGCACCACATATTTGACACATTTTATCATCTATAGAAAACTTCCACCACCCTTTTTCCCTCTGGCAACAACAACACTATTGCCTATGCCCATGCTTTTGTTTGTTTGTTTTGTTTTTGTTTGTTTTTTGTTTTTTACCTATTGCCCTCCCCCGGCCTTCCCCATGCTCCAGTACATGCCCTCACCTATTTCCCTCCTCCCCGCACAATGCCCTGTATCCATTGGCTATGCTTACATACATGCATATAAGTCCTTCAGTTGATCTCTTACAGCCCCTTCCCCCTAACCTTCCCTGCCTTCCCATTGTAGCATGACAGTCTATTCATTGCTTCTTTGCCTCTGTATCTGGTCCCCCTCCTCCCCACACCTCCCTGATTCTTGTCCTTAAAAACATCTTACCTTTGTAAGCTAAGAATAAACTTAAAAGAGTAAAAAAATGTTCGAGTCTTTTTAAATGGTTAAAAAGTTTCATGTTTATTAGAAAATATATAAATAATAGCAATAGATAGGCTTGCACACACTTGTGTTTTACATTCTTTCTTTTCATTTAATCTCCACAAAGACCCTATAAGACAGACAGTATGATTATCTCCATCTTGCACTTGGAGAAACAGAAACAGAGAGAGATGGAGAGACTTCCCATGTTACTACAGCAGTTAGAGGTAGAGCTAGGATTTGAACCCTGATAGTGTGGCTCCAAAGTCTAAGTTGCAACCTTATTAAATCCACATATATTTCTTAGGATGAAGCTAAACCCAACATAGGATCTAATCTAGAGAAAAAGTAGTAAGTAACTAAGAGTGAAATGTAGCTCTCAGATATGGTAAAAATCATCAATACAGCACTCGAATCCCTATGTTTTAAATATAGATGTTTTAATAAGTCCTCTTCTAGGCTATCTTCTGGGATTATGCTATAATTACCAAGAACTCCTATAATTTAGGCTAGTGGTTGGCAAACTAAGGCTCAAGAATCATCTGCGGCTCTTTGGCCCCTTGAGTGTGGCTCTTCACAAAATACCACAACCTGGGAAAGTCTATTTTGAAGAAGTGGCATTAGAAGAAGTTTAAGTTTAAAAAATTTGGCTCTCAAAAGAAATTTCAATCGTTGTACTGTTGATATTTGGTTCTGTTGACTAATGAGTTTGCCAACCACTAATTTAGGCCATTCTATGATAACAGAGTACAAGTCATTAGAAATGAAGCTACACGGCCAACATAAAGAATGTTTAAGGGGCAATACTATGCTTTGTGGTTTATAGAAAGCTGCTATATTGCCTAAAAGCTTTTGTGCTAAGTCCTCCCAAACAGGAACTAAATGCAGGTATGAACAAACATAGCTAAGACCCTAATTAAGTATCACTGGAGGTCCCCTGCATCCCCTCCCAACCTTTTCTACCCCCTCTACAATGGACTGGATATGCCTTCTCACACTCAAACTCCGCATAACAGCAGAAAACACAAACATACATAAAAGGGGGGAGGCTTTAGTGAGGTCATGCCATTTCTATTTGATAGTTGGAGCTCTTATTCTTATTGCTACTGGATGTTTATTATGGCAACACTTAGAATCATAATTTATAGCATCTTAGAGCATAATATTTTTCCCATGTCTTCTCAGCAATGGCTACCCTCACTACAAGACAAAAAAAAAAAAAAAAGCTCCTCACTCCTTCTTTGGAAATTCAAATCCCAGCATGTAGCATAAAGTACTGCTTTATGTTCAATAATTGTTTGTAATAAATACTGTACATAAACTGAGAGAAAACACAGACGCTTCAAACACAAAAGACACCCATGCTTAATGTGCACGTCAGCTCCATTGCAACTTCAGATGCCTTACACTAGAGTAATGATATAATAAGTAGGCTGCTCACCCAAATCTGTGATGACTGCTATAATTAGGAAGTCAGAAATAATGAGTATTTACCTGCAAGCCTGAAGCTGGCACAGAAGAGGAAATATTACTGTGAGAATGAGCTGAAGTACTCTGGGGTAGGCAATGCATGTCTTAATTCAATCATCCTCGCTTGTCACCTCCATCATCACAAAGAATTAAAAAAGAAATTGAAATAAATGACTTAGATGAAGCACCTTTGGTGAATGCTAATTACTTCCAAGGAGATTCTTGGTTATCAGACTTCACTATCAATTACATTTTTTTTTCTTGGGGAGGAAGTTAATTAATATACAATTTTTTAACATACAATTTTATTTCTCTTTTTAAATTAGTCTTTCCACACAATGTGGTTTGTCCCCTACCCTTTGCCCTAGACATCTATAATGCAATTTTAAATGTAAATAATGAAACCAAAAATTGACTGTAATATCTCAAGGGACAACTTTTCTCTGGAATAACTAGCACCCCAGATTCAGATGCTAAGGGGAAAATCAGATAGATGGGTTTTCTTCATTTTATATATTCTCACTCTATATTAGACATGATTCTTCCCTGTCTCTCTACTTTCATTGTCCTATTTAGATAATTTTCATCAGTGTTTCAATATTCATTTAATTCTGCTCATAAAAGTTATTTACCAAAACTCTAAGACCCAAAAGATCTAGAAGGACTCAACCCATTAAGAACACAGACAAATATACAATGGTCAATAGTACAAATCAAGCATGTTAATAGAACCATGGACAGTGTTTTATAAGATCATAGGATTGATTCCTCTGCCATGGAAGACAGGGTAGGGGGATAAATGGGTAGAAAAGGTTTTGCAAAAGAATAATATTTGAGTTGTATGTTGATAGGAAAAAAAGTAGAAACAGTATTTGAGACAAGGAGAAAGTCCTGAAGAAAAGTAAGAGCTCAAGTTAAACAATTGTATTTACTTGAGAAATAGCAAAGTGAGAATCTACTTCGGAAAGTTTAGGACATGCTGAGTATATCATGACTTTAGGATCTGCAGGTGAGGAGCCTGATGAGAAGGAAGATTGAATGTCATGAGAGAGATGAGATGTGAAAATAACTGCCCAGAGAATAGATAAGGTTAAAAGAAGAGATCCCCAGAGGAGTGGCTTGAGAGAAGAGGTCTGAGCACAGACTCAGATGACCCTTGCTCACAACTCAGCAGTTGCACCTACTCTTGTTTTCTTTCCTGGGTTCATTCCCATCACTGGGCCTGACCCTCATGTTGACCATCCTGACCTAATCCCTGATGTTGGCATTCTGACTTCTGTACCTTCTCAAACCTTTAACCTGCCAACTCTACAAACACTTCAAAGCCAACAGAAAATGCTAGTTCTTCACCACAGTCAACCTAACCCTGAACTGCTCTATCCTATGATGACTATTTTCTCAAGTTCTCAAGCAGCTTTGGTCCTTATCACTTAAAAACTTCACATACTGCAAGGACTCTGATGAAGGAATTAAAAAAGATTTCTACCCCACTTCTAATGCACTTCTTCAGTTACTGCTCTAAGGAAAGAAGTACAGCCTCACAAGTGCACTTTGAAAGATCAGTATCTCCAGGTCCCACCACTCCCATGACCTTGAGGGCTTGTGTTCCATAGGAAGATCCTAGGAGCTGGGTTAGATTGGGTGAGATGAGAATTTTAAATTGGCATCATCAAACCCAGGAGGGTAATAGTGGTGAACAGCAATCAAGTGCCATTCTAAAAGCAAGGGAGTCAGCCCGGCTAGCTCAGTCGGTAGAGCATGAGACTCTTAAAAGCAAGGGAGTCAAATGGAAGAGAGGTTAAACTCAGAAGCTGAAATAATGGACATTAGAGACAAAAGTGTAATGTAGACTGGGGTGGGCAGCTCCACATAGTCAGAGCACATTGCTGGGAAATGGCATATCTGGTTGCCTTTGGTACCTGGAGTCTTGCTTATTTAAAAGGGCCAATGCAAGGAAAATAAATAAGGTCCCCTTGGTTTGTAAAAGCAATCTCTATGATTTCAATCTAGTGAGAGTTAATATGATGAAAAAAACAACAAAATATCACATACTTTTAAAATTTGTGCACTAACTCCCTTAATTTATCAGAAACTTCCTTGACAGCAATAACTACATCACATACTTACTCTGTCTATTCAAAGGTACTGCAATACTGGTTTGCACACAGGCAACACTTACCTCCCTTGAAAAATCTCATACTGATCCAAATTCGAGCTCCTGATCTGCCTCTCCCATTCTTGGCCTCTCTCAGCTGATGGCATCCTCAATCTGTTTAGGCCAACGAACTTAAGCCTTTCTCAGTCTCTTGATCTCTCATACTCTATATCTACTCCATCAGCAATTCCTGTGGGACCTATCAAAAAATATATAACCAGAATTCAACCACTTCTCACCACCTTTACAGCCACCAATCTGATCCAAGCCTCTGTGATTTCCTGTCTGCATTACTGTACCCACCTTCTAACTGGTATCCCTGCTTCCTCCCTGGGTTTCCTGAAGCCTCTCTCCTCCACAAAGCCCCAAAAGTGAATCTTTCAAAACTCAGTTGGATGATAATACCTCTGCTCAAAACTTTCCAATCCCATCCCTTCTCCCCCAGTGAACCAAGTCCAGCATGGCGAGGGGTGAACCTGATGAGGAGCAATGAAGGATTAAAGAAGAGACTGCAGTTGGGGCCATGTAGGATCACTGTGCCTGGATGAAGAAACAGTGACACAGCCTGTAAGCTGAAGCTTTATTTTATAATCAGAGCACACAAAGCAAAACAAGGGGAGTGGTCAACATGTTTATAATATTCTTTGAAGCTTCAAATCTATTTCATTACTCAAGTCTTGTTTTGGCAGCACTTGATGCACCTCCCACAGCCCATTAGCTACCTAGGAATAAGAGAAGAATCTAAGGTCAAGCTTAATTGTACTAGGAGGACTCTACCTTCCAATCTGGGACTTGTATGTAGCTCTGCCACAGATCAGTCCAAGGCTTGACCTCTCTCTACACCCCAGTAAAGCAAAAGTGCTAATGACGGCCTCCAAGGCCCCTTCCAATGTCATCCTGTATTACTCTGACTTCATTCCAACCACTACAACCCCATCCCCACCCAGTCACTGTGTTCCAGACACACTGGCTTCTTTCAGGGCTGTTAGACTTGCCATTGCCCTTCCCCAATAGATCTGAAAGCCTTACTCCTCATCATCTTAAAGTGGCTCTGTGAGGCTCTCCCTAATGACCTTATTCAAAATATCAACCTGTCCCAACACATACTATCACTCTTCCCTTCTGATCCTTGCCACCATCTGACATACATATATTTTATTTATTTTCTTCAATTTTGGTCTGGTTCGTCCACTGCTATATAGTTCCCAAAATATTGCCTGGAACTAATTAAAGACTCAATAAATATTCCTGAATGTAAATTAATCAACTGATATTTATCTACTCTCTGCAACATAGTATTTAATATTCATCTTTAAGATTGATCCATGCATGTGTGCAATCAACATGTCCTGCGTATAAACAGGGCCATCCAGAGCCAAAGATGAATAAAGGGAATAAAGACCAGCATACTCCTAAATCTGACCCAAAACCCGCCCCTGGATGAACACTTGCTGCCTCTACCAAATAAGTCTGGATCCTGGTTCAAGGACTCATTACTCTCTATTCTTGGAAAAGACTCTGAATGTTTCTGGGTTTCAAGTTCCTCTTTTGGAGACACTTAACCCCTCTACAAAGGGCATAAAATAGGGCAATAAAAGTATCTACCACAGTAGTTGAAGCCCAGGCTTCAATAAATGCTGACAATGCTCCTTTCCTCCCGCTTTATGCACAGACTAAACACTACTAATGCTCAACTCCTTGTCTGCCTACTGGCATAATTCAACTGCCAAGAACATTTTTCTATCTCATTGAACATAGAAGTCTGTATTCTTGCCAAATTTCCTCACTAATATTTAGCAGATGATGTATTTTAAAAAGCAGAATCCTTAAAAGCAAGATAAAAAACAATCTATGAATGATACTTTTTTAAAACACCCAAATCAAATCTGTTAAGATAAAGCCTAGTATACAGAAACTCAATCAGTCAATCATATGAAATTTCTGTGAAGTCTGTTCATGTCTTTATCCTTTGCCCATTTTCAAAGTGAACTGTTTTATTACTATTGTGTTTGAAAGGTCTTTATATATTGTAGATATTGCCCATTTTAAGATAGATGGTTTAGAAATATTTAATCCCAATCAATAGATTATCTTTTCATCCTCTTAAGAGGATCTTTAGCAGAGCAAATTTTTTTAATTGTAGCTGTATTCTGATTTTCTTATTGTATCATTTGTAAAGAAGAACTTTTTTAATTTTAGTGAAGTCTAATTCATTAATATTTTCTTTTATCAGTAATGCTTTGGGTCTGATCTCTAAGAAATCTTTTCTAACACAAAGTAACACATAAGAACAAACTTCAGTAGTTTTAACTCTTGCATTTAGGTAAATGATTCATTTTGAGATCATTTTTGCATTTGGTATAAAGTAAGAGTCTAAGTTCACTATTCTGCATATGGGTAGCCAATTATGCCAGCAACATTCACTGAAAAGATTATCCTTTCGGAGAATCCAAGATGGCGGCATATGTAAACACCTACACTGCTGCCACTCACAACAATTTCAAAACCACAACTAAAAGACAGAATGGACATCATCCAGAACCACAGGAAAGCTGGCTGCATGGAAATTCTACAACTAGACAGAAAGAGAGGGGCTCACAGAGACCCAGAGTAGTGCAAAAAGCTGAGGTACCGAGTTGTATGTGTGGAGAGAGCGGGTGCCGGAGTACCTGGCTGGCTTTCTCTGGAGGGAGGGAGATGGAGACTCCCAATGACATTGAACCCCTTATCCTATAACACTAAACCCAGGTCCAGCCGAAACTCATACAGGGGTAGTTTGGACTGTGAAAAGGGAGAAGTGCCCGGTAATTTAGGAGTCGCAAAAGGGCAGAAGTCTGGTGGCGCACACAGTACTGCTCACAGAAGACCAACTGCTGATTGTGCCGCTGGCTTTCACAAATGGGCAGGAGACAGAGCCGCCAACTGCGCCACTTTTAACTCCACTAAACCCCAGTTTCGGGCCAGATTCATATGGTCTGGGAGTACAGGGGAGCTGGAAAGGCAGCAGTCTAGAGGCACTGCGAGAGCACACCTGCGCACACAGGGACCGCTCCAGCGATTACCCAGTCACGTGAGACTCAGGGGCCATGGAGGGCGGGGCCGACTGGAAGACAAGGTGGTCTATTAAGCCCTGAGACTCCACCCATCCCCAGCTCAACAGAGAGGCTTTTGCAGTTTTGCAAGTCTTGTATCATAAGGCTGAATCCATCACAGAAGTTCTCCTGGCATAGTGAACATGCCGAGACAAGGGAAGAGATCACAAACAAAAGAAATGGAAGAAAACAAACGACTGGATATAGAGTTCAAAACCATGCTTATAAGGTTTTTCAAGAATATCCTAGAAAAGATGGATAAAGTTAGCCAGACCCAAGAGGAGATGAAAAAGAACCAACTAGAGATGGAAAATGACCAACTAGAGAAGAAAAAGGACCAACTAGAAATTAAACATCCACTGACTGAAATAAAAAATATTATACAGAAACCTAATAGCACACTAGAGGAAGGCAAGAATCAAGTCAAAAATTTGAAATATAAAGAATCAGAAAACACTCAACTGAAAAAGCAAGAAGAAAAAAGAATCCAAAATTGTGAAGATAATGTAAGGAGCCTCTGGGACAGCTTCAAGCGTATCAACATCAGAATTGTGGGGGTGCCAAAAGAATAGAGAGAGCAAGATACTGAAAACCTATTTGAAAAAATAATGAATGAAAACTTTCCACATCTGGTGAAAGAAATAGACTTACAAGTCCAGGAAGCGCACAGAACCCCAAATAAAAGGAGTCCAACAAGGACTACATCAAGACACATCATAATTAAAATACCAAGAGCAAAAGACAAAGAGAGAATATTAAAAGCAGCAAGATAAAAACAGTTCATTACCTACAAGGG
Source organism: Lasiurus cinereus (assembly GCA_011751065.1). Lineage (NCBI taxonomy): Eukaryota > Metazoa > Chordata > Mammalia > Chiroptera > Vespertilionidae > Lasiurus > Lasiurus cinereus. Next base: position 8,366,794 of record JAAGEH010000011.1, on the reverse strand, counting down.
AGTACCCATATGACTGTCAGCTGATTTCTCAACAGAAACCATGCAGGCCAGACGGGAGTGGCAAGAAATATTCAATGTGAAGAATAGCAAGAACCTACAACCAAGAATAATCTATCCAGCAAAGCTATCATTCAGAATTGAAGGGCAGATAAAGAACTTCACAGATAAGAAAAAGCTAAAGGAGTTCATCAACTCCAAACAAGTATTATATGAAATGCTGAAAGGTACTCTTTTAGAAGAGGAAGAAGAAAAAAGGTAAAAGACAAAAAAATATGAATAACAAATACGCATCTATCAACAAGTGGATCTAAAAATTAAGTGAATTAAAAATTTGATGAACAGAATAAATTGGTGAATATAATAGAATCAGGAGCACAGAAAGGGAGTGGACTGATAATTCTCAGGGGGAAAGGGGTGAGGGGGGTTCAGGGAGAGACTGGACAAAAATCATACACCTATGGATGAGATCAACGGGAGGGAGGTAAGGGTAGAGGGAGGAGTGGGAGCTGGGTGGAGGGGAGCTATGGAGGGGAAAAAAGAGAAACAAATGTAATAATCTGAATAATAAAGATTTAATTTTAAAAAAAGAAAATATTATCCTTTCCCCATACTTAGGTACCTTTGTCAAAATAAATTATCATAAATGTGTGGGTTTATCACTGGACCTTTTATTCTGTCCCATTGATCTGTATGTCTATCCTTAGGCCATTGCCAAATTTGGTAGTGTAAATGCTCCAACTATATTCTTGGTTATTCTAGGTCTACATTTCTATAAGCACTTAAGTTTTACAGCTATAGCTCTATTAAAAATATTTAATTATAAAATAAGTATGGAACTATAGTCTATTTCAGAATTCCACCTTTTATAAGATTTCTCTCAATAATAGACCATGCTGTCCTGTTAACCATGAGTAAAACTGTCATTGTTCTCTCCTTCCACCACCTTCCTAATCTTTTCAAGTAACATGAATGTTTGAAACATACTAAAAATAACCCAACTATAATAATAATAAAAAAAGAATCTCTACACAGAACAAAACAAAATCTGGAATAGAATATTCAAAATGTTATCTGTGATTATTGTTGAGTAGTATAATAGATGATGACTGGTTTTTCTTTTCATTTCATTCAAAAATATGCACATGTTACATTAAAATTTATTTTTCCTATTATAAAATATATAGATCTTCAATATTTGATTTTCGTTTTCTTCTAACTTTTGCTTTTTAGTGGATAAATACAGTGTCATCATCTAAGTTGTTAGCATGAATGCCTCAGAGTTTTTACTTGATTTCCAGACTTTGCTTTTATATTTCACAAAATCCAAAATAGAACTACAAAACTCATTAAAGCTTTACTTTATTCATTTACAGCTATGTTTCATAAATATTCAGGGATCCACCTTGCTAGATTATTCTGAACTTTATAAATTATATTTTATTCTCTCATTAGTGTAAGTAATAGTGATAGGACATGTTGGGATGGATTGACATTTTGAATAAAGTCATTAGGAAGGCGTCACAGGGCCACCTGAAGGTGGTGAGAAATAAACCTAAAGTTATATGCAAGTAATAAGTAATAAAGAGCAGATAGGAAGGAAATGAACTTTCAATTTCACCAACAGTAAATGCTTTTTAAAATATATTTTTCAGAATTGATGTGAGTTGAGCACAATAAACCTAAATTTCTTCCTTAAATCATATTGTTAACCAAAATGTGTTGAACAAAAAAGATCAAATAATGGTGAAATAAAGTTTCAGAAAATGTGCCTAATTTTTTAATGAATTGATGGCTAGAGTCTTTCAGGCTGAATGAATCTCTGCCTTCTTTCAACATATCAAATTCTTCCTCGTTCTTTGCCTCAACCTCATAACTCATTACTTCAGATACATTAGCATAAATACCTTCAACTTGTTGGCCCTGTGTCTCCCTGACCTGAGTCAATTCATCTACCTCTATCTGCTTTGTTCTCCTCTCATGTGTTGTTGAGCACTGACCCGGAAAATCACATAGCCATGCCAATGATGCTGGGATACATCCCTAGCATCAATGGCAACTGGACACTGAGTACTAAAAGGAAAGTCACTTCACGTTAGAGAGTCCTTTTCTCACTCCCATCAATTGTCAACCTCTGCTAGATCATCAAGGGACTCCTTTATTTAATGAAAGTCATTTCACACTCTCTCTTAAAGCACAACAAGCAATCTAACCTGTTCAGGAGAAATTCACTCTCTCAAACTTGCAGCAATGATGTTTCTAGAAGGTATTCAAACAAAGGGAGCCCCCAAGTAAAGTTATGAACAGCAACATTTTCATATCACTAGTACATGAAATAATGGGTGAAGTGTCACACAAACCCTGCCCTACCCTCAACACTATGACCCTAAATTCAGGCTCTAAAATCTGAATTTCCTAGTTGAGATTAACAACATAGAGGAACATAACAATGGGGGGAAGATCTTAAATAATAACTAAACTTCACTCCCCACTCGTTCTAAAAACTAATCTATTTTTTAAGCCACAATGCTCAATGTTTGAAAGTATTCTGGGCCATTAGCTAAAGGCCACCAGAAAGTAGGTTTGATCCTCATATACATCCATTAAAATCCTTTAGAGCTACAAGGCATGTACCCTAATCCACCAAGCATTACTCAAATGCTCAAGTTCAAACCCTGCACATTTTAGGATGTGATGAAACAGAAGCCAGCACCTCTCAGACCTGTGCTGCTATAGGACAACAAGCACCATGGCCAAAAATCAAAATCTGTTATCTGGATGCTAAGTTTATTTTAAGTAAACCAACAACAGCCCAGCAAAATAAAGATTTAATTACAGTTTATAACATCAAGAGATAAAATATACCCATATTGTTATACATCAGTGGGGAACTTCTGAATATCTTCCCACTGATTCATTTACCAAACCGTCATCATTACTACATTAGTTATAAGATTTATAGTAGTCTCACACCAGTTCACTTCTGTTCACTGAAAAAGTGTTGACAAGTGATGTGATATTTTATGATTCTTATGAATGTCATTATTATAACATGACATTCTCTGACTTACAAGTTATAAATAATGGATCAGATTTTCATTCTTAGTTTTACTAAAAATGAGCCTTCAGACAGGGAAATGCTAGCAAAGTTGTCTAAACATATATCTACCACATTGTTTTAAAGATAACTTATTTTTAATAATTCTATTAATTGTGAAATAGCAACAGGCTATTTTTAATAGCACTTAAAAGTAAGACAATAGGCGGAGACCGCACCATCTTGCAGGGAAAAGTGGATGTCTACGGCGGTCTGAAAAGCTACAGCTGTAGCACCCACCAAACAGCTGGGGGACCCAGAACACCGCTCTCCAATTGGTGCAGACACTGGGACTCAGAGGAGCTCCACATGCCACACAGAAAGGTCAGATTTCGCCTGGGATAAGGTGAGGTCTCCTGTCCCACAGAACAGAGATGCGCACATTGTGGGAACTGGACTGGGGGAAAGCTGCTCTAAAGAGAAATCCGCGGATGTGGGGCAGGGTGTGATCCCTAAATGTGGAAGGGGACCCTCAGAATTATTAACACAGGGGAGCTCTAGATAGCAACCTGTTTGATCTGAGGCAGAAGGACAGCCTGGGAGTTATTACAGTGTCCCAGCTGCTCAAACAGGAGCGGGGAAGGGAGAGAGCACAGACAGCACTCTCCTCTTCAGACCCTGGCTTCTGATTGCTAAGCCCAATACATAGGGTGACACAATTGGAGATATCCTGAGAGATTGCAGGGGAAGAGTGTTTTTCTGGAACCTGGGAACTGAGTGCAGAGTAAACATCAGAGAATCAGCTCTGGGGCAACCCATCCCCACAAACCGGTATTGAGAACCACAGAGTAGCAGGATATAAGCACAGCCTAGAGAGGTCCTGTGCTTAGTCTCAGAGGTAAATTTCAAAACACTGCCACCCAGTGGATGACTCACAAATTGACTCTCACGCAATCACAAAAGAATAAAAAGATTAAGACATACCTCAGCAGTAGAACACAAGGAACTGCAATACTCTCCCGACTGGGAAACAGGAGTGCCAAAGAGAACAACAGTAGAAGTGAATGACCTCCACTACTGCCCATTCTGTTTTTTTTATTTTTATTTTTTGCATATTTTAATTAAAAATCTATTTTTTTCTTTTCTTCCCAATTGATTTTACCTTTTTAATTATTACATTTTTATTTTCAACTAGTATTATTACTACTACTATTTTACCTTTTTGGGAAAAAAGTGTCATTTTATTTGCTCTTAATTTTACCTTGGGATTAGAGTTCTATATTCTATTTTCATCTTTCCTTTAGCATAATTTTACTTTATCTCAACTCTACCTTTATGTCAAAACTCTCTTCCTAACTTTCCCCATTTTGCTGTCTTCTTTCTCTTTCCCTTTTCCAACTTTAGATTCTTCCTATTTGTTCTCTCTACCTAGTTAAAATTTCACACCACTTATATATCTAATTTCAAATCGCATACTCCAAATCCATACAAACCTCTCTCTTCTTGTCTTCACTATCCAAAAAAATTGTTTTTCTCTAGATCATTTTGTTGTTGTTTTCCTGAACGGTGATTATATCAATTTTTTATACTTTTTGTGAGATAGTTTTTGCTTATTCTACCTGTTTTATTGTGCTTTTTGTTTGCTTTGTTTTGGTTGTTTTTTACCTCTCTTTTCCCTCACTTCCCTTGATATCAGCATTTCTTGAGTTTCCTCCTCACATCTATAACTTGTTCCCCTTTTCTCTCTTGTTCTCTTTCTTTTCTCTCTGACTATTTTCTCTTTCTCTTTTCCCCTCCTCCTCCTCCTTCTCCTCCTTCTTCTTCTTCTTTATTTTTGTTTTTTTTTAATTTTTTTCCCTTCTCCCAATTTGATTTTGGCACTTCTTTCTTTTCTTTTTCCCCATTTTTCTCTTCTTCTTTCCCCACTTACACTTAATTTGTCTTTATTGGACGTCATCTTATTTGTGGTTATTAGCATTGTAAATACATTTCTGTTCAGACCCTTGTGTGTTGTGCCCAATCATGTTGTAGTTTGTGCCTTTAAATCAACGTAGGAGAGAGAACTACATAACCAGACACCTGGAGAAGAAAGACCATGGGCAGATGAAGAAACAGCTCGCATATGACAGAAAAACAGGTATCGCCAGAAAAGGAAATAAACGAAATAGAAGAAGAAATAGACTTGCCACAGAAAGAGCTCAGAAAAAAATGGTCATAAGGTGGATGAAAAGAATGGAAGACAAAATTGACAATGTGAGTAAGAGCCAAGAGGAAATAAAAAAGAAGCAAGAAAAATGCAGGATAATCAAGAAGAAATGAAAAATGACATCACTGCTATAAAGAACTCAATAGAAAGCATCAAAAGTAGACTAGAAGAAGCAGAGGACCACATCAGTGAGCTAGAAGACAAGGTAGGAAAAGATACCCAAGTACAGGAGCTTCTAGAAAAAAAAGATTAAAAAGCAAGAGGAGAGCCTAAGGGAACTTTGGGATAACACGAAACAAAACAACATCCACATAATTGGGGTTCCAGAAAGAGTGGAAACTAAGCAAGGAATAGAAAACCTGTTTGAAGAAATAATGACAGAAAACTTCCCCAATATAGGAAAGAAAAAACCCACACAAATTCAAGAAGCTCACAGAGTCCTACGCAAAATGAATCCCAAAAACCTGGAGCTTCACAGAAAAAAAAGGACTAAGGAAATATATTACCACCAAACCACCAATGCAAGAAATGTTAAAGAGTCTGCTGTAAAAAAAATAGAAAGCAAAGAAGGAACTTGGGGGTAAAGACTAAATATTGGCGACAGGTAAGTAACAATCAATAATAACTTTAAATATAAACGGATTAAATGCTCCAATCAAAAGACATAGAGTAACCAAATTGGATAAGAAAACATGATCCATATATCTGTTGTCTACAAGAAACCCACCTCAGAAAAAGAGATGCACACAGATTGAGGGTGAAGGGATGGAAGATAGAATTTCAGGCAAATGGAAATGAAAAAAAAGCTGGAGTTGCAATACTTATATCTGACAAATTAGATCTCAAAGTGAAGGAAATAACAAGAGATAAAGAAGGCCACTTCACAATACTAAAGGGAAAAATCCAACAAGAAGAAATAACTCTGGTAAACATATATGCACCCAATATAGGAGCACCTAAATACATAAAAATATCTCCTGGAGGATATTAAAGGAGATATTAACAGCAATACAATCATAGTAGGAGACTTTAATACCCCACTGTCTCCACTGGACAAATCCTCTAAACAAAAAATCAGAAAAGACACATCAATCCTAAATGACTCACTAGACCAGATGGAATTAATCTACATCTTCAGAACATTTCACCCCAAAGCCACAGAATATACATTCTTCTCCAGTGCACATGTGTCATTTTCAAAGGTAGACCATATGTTGGGTCATAGGAAGTCTCTTCAAATTCAAGAAGATAGAAATCACATCAAGCATTTTCTCAGACCACAGTGGCATAAAACTGGAAATCAACTATAATAAAAACAATAGAAAGAAATCAAATACATGGAGACTAAACAGTATGATATTAAACAACGACTGGGTAACCAGAGAGATCAAGGAAGAAATAAAAAACATCATGGCAACAAATGACAATGACAACACAACAACACAAAATTTATGGAACACAGTGAAAGCAGCCTTGAGAGGGAAGTTCATAGCTCTACAAGCCTATTGCAAAAAAAAAACCAGGAAACAGTGTTAATAAATTTCATAACATTACAACTCAAAGAGCTAGAAAGAGAGCAACAAAAAAAGCTCAATGTATGCAGAAGGAAGGAAATAGTAAAGATCAGAGTGGAAATAAACAACATGTAAATCAAAGAAACAATTCAGAAGATCAACAAAACCAAGAGCTGGTTCTTTGAAAGGATAAACAAGATTGATGGACCTCTAGCCAGGCTCACAAAGAAGCACAGAGAGAAGACCCAAATAAACAAAATCAGAAATGAAAGAGGAGAAATAACAACAGACCCCACCGAAATACAAAGGATTGTGAAAAAATACTATGAATAACTCTATTCCAACAAAATGGACAACCTGCAAGAAATGGACATATTCCTAGAAAAATATAACCTTCCAAAACTGAAGAAGGAAGAATCTAAACATCTCAATAGACCAATAACTATGGAAGAAATTGAAGCAGTCATCAAAAAGCTTCCAGCAAACAAAAGCCCAGGAACAGATGGCTACACAGGAGAGTTTTACCAAACATTCAAGGAAGAATTAAAACCAATCCTCCTCAGACTATTCAAAAATATTCAAGAAGAAGGAACACTTCCAAACACCTTCTATGAAGCCTGAATCACCCTAATACCAAAACCACATAAAGACAACACAAGAAAAGAGAATTATAGGCCTATATCTTTCATGAACATAGATGCCAAAATCCTCAACAAAATTCTAGCAAATCGGATCCAACAGTACATCCGAAAGATCATACACCATGACCAAGTAGGATTCATCCCAGGAATGCAAGGATGGTACAATATCCGCAAATCAATAAACGTGATACATCACATAAACAAATTGATAGATAAAAATCACATAGTCATATCAATTGATGCAGAAAAAGCATTTGACAAAATCCAACACCCTTTCTTTTTTTAAAATTAAATCTTTATTAATCAGATTATTACATTTATTTCTCTTTTTTCCCCTCCATAGCTCCCCTCCACCCGGCTCCCATTCCTCCCTCTAACCTTACCTCCCTGCCTCATTGACTTCATCCATAGATGTATGATTTCTGTCCAGTCTCTCCCTGCACCCCCCTCACCACTTTCCCCCTGAGAATTATCAGTTCAATCTCTTTCTATGCTCCTGAATCTATTATATTCACCAGTTTATTCTGTTTATCAAATTTTTAATTCTCTTAATTTTTAGATTCACTTTTTGATGGATATATATTTGTTGTTCTTTTACATTTTTCTTCTTCCTCTTCTTAAAGAGTGCCTTTCAGCATTTCATATAATACTAGTTTGGAGATGATTAATTCCATTAGCTTTTTCTTCTCTGTGAAGTTCTTTATCTGCCCTTCAATTCTGAATGATAGCTTTGCTTGGATAGAGTATTCTTGGTTGTAGGTTCTTGCTCTTCATCACATTGAATATTTCTTGCCAATCCCATCTGGCCTGCATCTTTTCTGTTGAGAAATCAGCTGACAATTATATGGGTGCTCCCTTGTAGGTAATTTTTCTGATGTTGTTGTTGTTTTTTTTTCTTGCTGCTTTTAATATTCTCTCTTTGTCTTTTGCTCTTGGTATTTTCATTATGATGTCTTGGTGTAGTCCTCTTTGGATTCCTTTTATATGGGGTTCTGTGTGCTTCCTGGACTTGTAAGTCTATTTCTTTCACCAATGTGGGAAGTTTTCAGTCATTATTTCTTTAAATAGGTTTTCAGTATCTTTCTCTCTCTTCTTCTGGCACCCCCACAATTCTGATGCTGGTACACTTGAAACTGTCCCAGAGGCTCCTTACATTATCTTCACATTTTTGGATTCTTTTTTCTTCTTGCTTTTACAGTTGAATGTTTTCTGATTCTTTATATTTCAAATTTTTTACTTGATTTTTGCGTTCCTCTAGTGTGCTGTTAGGTCTCTGTATAATATTTTTTATTTCAGTCCATGCATGTTTAATTTCTAGTTGGTCCTTTTTCATCTCTAGTTGGTCCTTTTTCATCTGTCATTGGTCCATTTTCATCTCCTCTTGGGTCTTCCTAACTTTATCCATCTTTTCTAGGATATTCTTGAAAAACCTTATAAGTGTGGTTTTGAGCTCTATATCCAGTTGTTTGTTTTCCTCCATTTCTTTTGTTTGTGATCTCTTCCCTTGTCTCGGCATTTTCACTATGTTGGGAGAACTTCTGTGTTGGATTCAGCCTTATGATACACAACTTGCAAAACTGCAAAAACCTCTCTCTTGAGCTTGGGATGGGTGGAATCTCAGGGCTTAACGGATCACCTTGTCTTCCAGTCGGGCCCGCCTTCCATATCCCTCGGGTTTCACATGACTGGATAATCGCTGGTCCAGTCCCTGTGTGGAGTCATGTAGTTCTTCTAGACCTCTGCCTTTCCGGGTCACCTGCGCTCCGGGACCATATTAGTCTGGGTCCCCAGGGTTTTTCCCAAAACTGGGGTTCAGTAGAGTTAGAAGTGATGCAGTTGGGAGGCTCTGTCCCCTGCCCACTCTCGAAAGCCAGGGCACAACCAGCAGTGGGTCCTCTGCGCGCAGTGCTGGGCACACCACCAGACCTCCAGACCTCTGCCCTTTCGCGTCTTCCCCAATCTCCATGCACTTCTCCCTCTTCACAGTCTGAACTCCCCCCATATGAGTCCCAGGCAGACGCAGTGATTAGTGCTGTAGCATAAAGGGTTCAGTGCCACTGGGAGTCCCGGTCCCCCTCCCACCAGAGAAAGCCAGCCAGGTACTCCAGCACCTGCTCTCTCCAGACACACATCTCTGTACCTCAGCTTTTGAAGGTCCTCTGGGTTTCCATGAGGCCCTCTCTTTCTTTATAGTTGTAGAATTTCCACTCAGCCAGCTTTCCTGTGGTTCTGGATGATGTCCGTTTTGTCTTTTAGTTGTAGTTTTGAAATTGTTGTGCAAGGCAGCAGTGTAGGTGTTTACCTATGCCGCCATTTGGATCGGTCCCAACACCCTTTCTTGATATAAACTCTCAGCAAGGTGAGAATAGAAGGATCATACCTCAACATCATAAAAGCCATATATGATAAACCCACAGCTAACATCATACTCAATGGGCAAAAACTAAAACCATTTCCCCTAAGAACAGGAACAAGACAAGGATGCCTATTCTCACCTCTCCTGTTCAACATAGTACTGGAAGTATTAGCCTTTGCAATTAGACAAGAAGAAGAAATAATAGGCATCCAAATTGGAAAAGAAGAAGGAAAGCTGTCCTTATTTACAGATGACATGATACTGTACATAAAAAACCCGAAGGACTCCATCCAAAAACTAATTGACTTAATAAATGAATTCGGCAATGTAGCAGGATACAAAATTAATGCCAAGAAATCTGTGGCATTTCTATACACTAATAGTGAAATTACAGAAAGAGAGACTAAAAAAGTAATCCCATTTACCATCGCACCAAAAAAAATTAAGATACCTAGGTATACACCTAACTAAGGAGGTAAAAGACCTATATGCAGAAAACTATAGGACACTGAAAAAAGAGATAGAGGAAGATGTAAAGAGATGGAAGAGCATACCATGCTCATGGATTGGGAGAATCAACAGCATTAAAATGTCCATTCTACCCAAAGCAATCTATAGATTCAATGCACTACCCATTAAAATACCAATGATGTATTTCACTGACCCAGGAAGAACTCTTCAAAGATTCATCTGGAACAAAAAAAGACCACGAATAGCCACAGCAATCCTAAGAAAGAAAAATAAAGTAGGTGGAATCTCAATACCATATTTCAAGCTATATTACAAAGTAACTGTTCTGAAAACAGCCTGGTACTGGCACAAGAACAGACATATAGACCAATGGAATAGAATAGAGAATCCAGATATCCACCCAAACCACTATGCTCAATTAATATTTGAGAAAGGAGGCATGAACATACAATGGAGCCAAGACAGCCTCTTCAATAAATGGTGTTGGGAAAATTGGACAGATACATGCAAAAAAATGAAACTAGACCACCAACTTACACCAAATATAAAAATAAACTCAAAATGGATATAGGACTTAAACATTAGACAGGAAACCATAAAAATACTAGAGGAATCCACAGGCAGCACAATCTCAGACATATGCCGAAAGAACTTCTTCACTGATACTGCTCCAAGGGCAATGGAGGCTAAAGAAAAAATAAACGAATGGGACTACATCAAAATGAAAAGCTTTTGCACAGCAAAGGAAACCATCAACAAAATAACAAGAAAGCCCACTGGCCAAAACCGGTTTGGCTCAGTGGTTAGAGCGTCGGCCTGCGGACTGAGGGGTCCCGGTTTCGATTCTGGTCAAGGGCATGTATCCTGGTTGCGGGCACATCCCCGGGGGGGGTGGTGTAGGAGGCGGCTGATCGATGTCTCTCTCTCATCGATGTTTCTAACTCTCTATCCCTCTCCCTTTCTCTCTGCAAAAAATCAATAAAATATATTTTAAAAAAAGAAAAGAATAAGTACCTTAAAAAAAAAAAAGAAAGCCCACTGTATGGGAGAACATATTTGCAAATGTTATCACTGATAAAGTTTTAATCTCCAACATCTACAGCCAAATTATACTACTTAATAAAAGGAAGATAAATGATCCAATAAAAAAAAATGGGCAACAGACCTAAATAGAACCTTTTTGAAAGACGACAGAATGAAGGCCAAGAGACACATGAAAACATGTTCAAAGTCACTAATTATCCGAGATGCAAATCAAAACAACAATTCGATACTATGTCACACCTGTCAGAATGGCAATCATCAACAAATCTACAAACCACAAGTGTTAGCGAGGATACGGAGAAAAAAAGGAACCTTTGTGCACTGCTGGTGGGAATGCAGACTGCTGCAGCCACTGTAGAGAACAGTATGGAGTTTCTTCAAAAAACTAAAAATGGATCTTCCATTTGACCCAGCAATCCCTCTCTTAGGAATATATCCTAAGAAAGTAGAAACACCAATCAAAAAGGATTTATGCACCCCTATGTTCATAGCAGCACAATTTACAATAGCTACAATTTGGAAACAGCCTAGGTGCCCATCAGCAGATGAGTGGATCAGAAAACTATGGTACATCTACACGATGGAATTCTATGCTGCCATTAAAAAGAAGGAATTCTTACCATTTGCAGCAACCTGGATGGAACTGGAGAGCATTATGCTAAGTGAAATAAGCCAGTCAATGAAGGAATGAAGGAGAAACACCACATGATATCACTCATTTGTGGATAATAGAGAACATTATAAACTGATGAACAAAAGGATAGATACAGAGGCAGTAAAGCATCAAACAGACTGTCAAATTACAGCAGGAAGATGAAGGAGAGGTGGGGTAGATAAGCGATCAATCAAAGGATTTGTATGTATGCATATAAGCATAACCAATGAACACAAGACACTGGGGGTCTGGGTATGCCTGGGAGTGGGAGCGGGGGCAATGGGAAAATATGTATATATGTAACACAATAAAAAAAAAAGTAAGACAATAATAAGCAATTTAAATAATAAAGAGCTAATATGCAAATGGTCATGACCCTCTCTCTCATAATGACCAATCAGCAGGAAGCTGCAAACGCAGCCCGCACAAGTGGGCAGGGACTTGCAGAATCCAGGACTTTCCTGTAGCTTGTGTCTCCATCCCCAGTGCTCCCCTTACCCTGACCGAGGATATGAGGATTGTGAACACCTACCTCTTTGGGGCAATGGATCATGGGGCTCTGGCACTGTGACAGGGCACAGGACACAGGTCAGGCTGGGGGAACTCCCCTCCCACCTGAGTGCATAGACCACTAGTGTATTAATATTAACCTTCCAGAAAACAAAAACAACCATAGAATTTGGGAAATAAAACCAGAAAAAAACATCAAATTAATTTAATAAATATTTATTACCAATCTATTACATACCAGGTATTGTTCTAGGTAATGGGGACACAACAGGGAGTGCAAAGGATACTGTTTTGGTTGTCCACCCAACATGTATTCAGTCCTTCCTAATGCGACCGTGATATTTTCCAGGTGTCCACCTTTTCTCCAGTGTATTTCCCAGAAGCTGGCCCTACCCTTAATGAGTCCAACGGATCCAAGGGAAATTCCACTTCGGTCATCAGAGATGGGTTCAGGAATGGGACTGTGGCTCAACCTGGGCCAAAGACCCACAAAGGCTGCTTTTCCTGGGAACCTTTAATAAAGTTCTTCGATCTTCTTGGACTTCCAGGAGGTAGCTCTCTTCCTCATGTGTTGAGATGAGGGGCTTGGAAGTGCTGCAGCCATCTGTAAACTGACTTGAGGACATGGGGGCTCATAGAGAGATGGAGCTAGAGCCTCCCAATGATGTCACCCTGAAACCTACCCTACCTCTCAGCATCCATATCTATTGGTGCTAATAAATCTCATATTTAGCCAATCTTAACAGAGTGTTCTGTGCAAATGTTTAAAGGCAACTCTTCAAGGACAGACACAGTCAGTCTCTGGTCACTTTTGTAATCTGGTGGAAGGGGGACACAGACTGATTCATGTTAAAAATTAGGTTCCTTAATTTTGAAGATAGGAGAGATGAGGCAGAAGAATAGAAGGACTAAATTCTCCTCAGAGAGTCCTATTTAAGCTGTTAGCTGAATCATTTAAATAACTACATCTCAGAACAACAGTGTTCAATGTGGGAATAATGAAAGGATTTAGTCCTTCCTAGTATTCTGACACACATTCAATTCTCATCAATTTTTAAATTAAAATAATCTTTTAAACAGGTTTTAGTAGGCAAAAAAAGCAGAACAAATTCTATAACATTACAAGTAGCAAACCTACAGAATGATCACCTAATTGCTGCAAATCTTTTAATAAGAATAATTCTAACTTACTGATACATTCTTAACATCAATGAAGAAAAAACAATTTTTTCATTTAAAAATATAGTTTTTATCATACTTACTAATCCCAAATTGTCAAAATGGCCATCAATATTCTTGAGTGACACCAAGTGATCAATTATAGAATTTAACTGAATAATTTTCTCCATGGAAAGAAGCTAAACTCATATCAATCCAATTGCATTAGCCTTCTGTATCTGCAGGTTCTGCATTCACAGATTCAACTGACCACTGATGGAAAACATTACAAAAACATGTTACATTTTTGCTTATGTATACTGTGTAGTTAGATCCATAATGGTTCTGTCTGTACTGAACTTGTACAGACATTTTTCCTTGTAATTTCCTAACAGTATAACAATTATTCACACAGCATTTATGTTGTATTGGGTATTACAACTAATCTAGACATGATTTAAAGTGTATAGGAGCATTGCATAATTTCTATGTAAATACACTATTTCCTATAAGAGATTTGAGCATCTACAGATTTGTTATTCATGGAACTATTTATCAGGTCCCAAGGATACTGAGAGATGGCTACTTTTACTTATGGCTTATTTTTTCTTCTACAGACTAAGTTAATCTTTTGAAAATTAAACATTAACATGAACACAAAATACTCAATACATAGGCTTATTATAGCAGCAACATAAAGGCATACCCAGGACAATAAAAATAAATAAATTTATTTAATCTAAGTTTGTAGTTTCTGTAACCAAGAGCAGGTAATCTCTATTGAATTCATTTGTTCATCCATTTAATAGAGTTTTATTGAACACCTATTATGTGCTAGGTACTGTACCAGTTGGTGAAGGTCCATTGGACCCTTCTTTCATAAAGCATTGTTGAGGCAGAGATAACAATATAATCTTACAATCGTTTGGGAGGTTCTACTTATCTCAGAATAACTGATACCAACTCAAGGCCCCTTGAAATGAACCAACTTATAAAAATAATTTGTAATAAATTATGAAAGAAAAAAATAATTTATGTGGCAGCCAACTCCCAAGATTGCCTACAATGATCCATAACTCCTGGTATTCTTGTACTCGAATAGTTCCAAGCTCCTGTGACTCTGGTGAGAGTAAATCACTGCAGATGTAGGATCCAAGGTAAAAATAAATAAATAAATAAATATATAGATGAATTTATCACAATTTATCACATAGGACAATGCTATTGTAAGGCAATAACCTACACATTATTATACTACAGCATGAATTTTCACAAAGTAGGCTATTGTGCAATTTCAAAACTCACTAGGCTGTTAATGTGGGAGAAAATGGTTTTCTGACATCCATTTCCCATTACTCTTTCTTTAAAGCAATCCCGCAAATCCTTTATCTCCGTTTAATCTAATAAAAATGAATAATATGAACAGAAGATGCTTTTAAATTTCTTAGAAACAGGTACAAAAATTATGCAGTTGGTCTTTTAGGGATTTCCTATTAATTATTTGTGTTGGTCTTTTAGGGATTTCCTTCAAAGGATCTAATATCCAAGGACTTCAAACCACAAGGACTTGGGAGTCTGAGCAAACAACTCAGATCTTGGCAATGACAGATGTGCACAAAAGACCCGGCCCTGGCAATCAGTCCCCTGGTCATTGCACCAATATTTCAGAAGAAAGAAAAGAGGCTGCAACAGTCACTGTGACAAAACAGTAAGCATGGAACACAGGTGCAAGAGCTGCCTGCATCCTCAGGACACCCGAACAGAGTCACACCACTGGGATCACAGTCAGAGTATAAGAAGATGTCTTATTCTCTGCCTGACACAGGAGCGTCCAATGCTCTTCATCTTAATATTGAAGGAAACCCACACATACTGATTAAGGTTGACAACAGAGCTTAAATACAATGTGTGTGTCTTCTCCTGTGAAAAGCTTTAATTTTACCTCCCACTGGATATTTTGTAAGCAATACAAAGTGATTCTTGACAGAAAAGAAAAGAAAATCAGTGGTGAGACCTTGAATCACTTTTCTCCTTCTCCAGAAGCACCTAGCACTATTAGCAGGCCCAGAATTTTCTCTCTATATTGTTGGTCAATATGGTCTTCCTCGTCTGTTTCTTATAATTTTTTCTTAAATTTTAAAATTTATATTAAATCAAATATGAGGGGAGAAGTGGGAAGAAAGCTTTGATTATAAACCCCAAAGAGTTAGAGCCATGAACCAGTTTTATTTAGTATTAACAAAGATGGAAGTATTTGCTTAATGTAAAGAGCAAAGTTCCCCTAGAAGTTAAATTCTTGGCAACTGTCTTGCACAAGATTAGACCGGCTCACATTACCATCTAGCTTCTACCACTGAAACACAGAGGAACAATTTAAGATTTGATTTTTTTTCAAGGGTTTGCAGGGACCCTTGAAAGTAGTTATGGAACTTTACATTTGCTTGAGTAGCAGGTGTAAGATGCATTTGATTCCTTCACGATCCTATTACTGTCCTTAATAATTTTACCTACATTTGCCCAGCTGGTGTGGCTCAGTAGTTGAGTGTGAACCCATAAACTGGGAGATTGCAATTCAATTCCTGGTCAGGGCACATGCCTGGGTTACAGACTCAGTCCCCAGTAGAGAGCATGCAGGAAGCAACACGTGATGATTCTCTCTCATCATTGATATTTCTATCTCTCTCCTTCTCTCTGAAATAAATTAAAAACATATTTTTAAAAAACTTTACATGCATTTTAAAATTCATATCACAATTTCAATAAATCTTCAATTATTATGTTTTAGGAGGAGAGAACAACTTTCAAATGTAGTCACAAAAGTCATATACAAAGGGATATCCAATAATCGTTCTATCATCCTTGTAGCAATTACTACCAGAGAAACCTGTCTAATTGTCAACCAAAAATTAAAAACTATATTTAAATTATTAAGAGTGAAAATGAAAATTCTATATACTTTTTCTAAAAACCATTCTTTGCAACCATTCTCTGAATCTTATATAAAATCATCTTTAAAATTAGATAATTAAATTTTGAAACCTAACTGAAAACCAAGAATCAGTCCTTTTGGTATTTTATCAGAGGCTATTTCTAAACCCTAGTTGTCAGTGGTCAAGAAGTACAGATGCCACAGGGATCGAGAATAAAACCCATAATTCACCACACACCCTTACCTGCATATATTTATAATCATCTGTGCTTACTAACTATTTGAATTTCTGGAAAATGATTTTTGCTCTACTCATCTGAATTTCATCTAAAGAAAAAAATGTCACACAGCTTAAGGTCAGCTCTGGGTAAATTAACATTAAGCTCAAACAGGGTCAAAGCAAGGAGGCAGTGCAGTAAACAGCACCAAAAACAGCCACCCTCTGGGATAGACACAAAACGAAGTGCACACATGTGCTCTGTGCAGATAGCAAACATCTCACTATTTAGCATCAGAATCTAGCTGGAGAAGCACTAAAATGCACTTGTCATGAAAAATTAAACACACCATCCTGGATGCCCCCTCCTCTCATGTTTACACTTTGGCCTTTTAAAGACAAGTAAAAAACCCTTAAAATAATACATTAGTTTTTAAAATAAAAATAAGTAGGGATTCAAGCTCCAAGCAAAGTTTTTCAATAGCCTTAGATAGTTTGTTTCCAGTTTTCTTTTCAAAAAACCATTTGGCTCCTTCATCAAGGAAATCACAAGAGAAGCAATTACAAAATACAGCAGCAGCTGAGCATCCAGATACATCACTCCAGTACACCCTGTCCTCCCTCATTTGTCACCATGGAGAAGCCCACTGTTCCCATAACACTGCCCTTTCTGCACCTGCCCAGTCAATGGGATAATTTTAAGTAGAATACCTTAGAAATGCCATAATCCATCCCATGGTACAGGGGATTCCAGCATCAGCCAAAACCCTGCACATTACACAGCACAAGTTATATTTTCTCCCCCATTTATCTAGTAAAATGTGCATAGTTGGTGCTGAATCACTCTGCATAACTAAACTCAGCCTCCATTCTCAGGCACTAACGTAGGAATCATAAAGTCATTTGGAAGCACAAATGGCTGAGGCACAAATGGCTGAGAACAGCCTTTGGCCAAATTGGAGTTTTTTTTGTTTGTTTTTTATATATATTTTATTGATTTTTTTACAGAGAGGATGAAAGAGGGATAAAGAGTTAGAAACATCAATGAGAGAGAGAGACATTGATCAGCCACCTCCTGCACACCCCTGACTGGGGATGTGCCTGCCACCAACATACATGCCCTTGACTGGAATCAAACCTGGGAACTTTCAGTCCACAGGCGGATGCTCTATCCACCGAGCCAAACCGGTTTCGGCACAAATTGGAGTTTTTGTTGTTGTTTTCTTTGGGCTTTTTATTACATTTTCTCACATAATAAAAAGACTGAGAAACAAAAATCCTTGATTCTTTGCAAGTAACCCAAAAGCTGGATTATGAATTATACAAGAGTCTGAGCTTTATTCTAGGAAACTGGATTCAGAATTCCATGCTGCAGATCCTAACACAAGAATTGAACCCAAAAAAAAACTTTCCCACCTCTCTTCTATCACCCCAAACTCTTCAAAGGAGTCTACAGGGTATGATATGCTCATTTTGACATATCTCCATACTGGAATTGTTCTCCTCAATGTTTATTCATTTTTTTAACTACCTCATCACAAGAAAAGAACGGAGACATATAGGTCATAATCAATACTGTCACCTCAGACAATAGGCTAAAATAATGCCCAGAGCTTTCAGTTTTATTTTGGCTCAAAACATTTTACCGAGGCCTGGCCAGTGTTGCTCAGTGGTTGAGCACTGAATTGTGAACCGGGAGGTCATGATTCAATTTCTAGTCAGGGCACATGCCCAGGTTGCAGGCTCAATCCCCAGTCGATGGGGGGAGGGCATGTGGGAGACAGCCAATCAATGATTCTCTACATTAAATATCATTAATGTTTCTATCTCTCTCTACCTTCCTCCCTCTGAAATTAATAAAAACACTTTTTAAAAAAAATTTTTACTGAGTCCCTAGAGTGTTCTAGTCCCTCCAATCCCTATCCTCCTACACACAGCATTGCAAGAAACAGGGTTTTCTTTTTAGGAGCTATTTTAAAGAGAAATAAACACCTTTTCATGTCCTTTTCTCTACTGAAGACTCTGCTGTGATGGTTGGCACTCTCCAGTCATTCTGTGTCATTTTGAGGATACAACAAAGGTCCACTTATTTATTTGTTTTCATGGAACACTCCATCAGGCAGTTTGGTTTTTACTTATTGAAAGGATAAATTCTAATAAAAATGAACCCAATAGAACATTAAGCTCTATTCCATTATACTATTTTGAAGTGGATTACCAAATCAAATGGCTAACCTTCTTGACAAAAAAAGTTAAAAAAGCAACAGAAACTTCAAATGTAGTTTACAGTGGTGGAGATTAACTGAACTAAACCACTCACAATCTAACTTGGGCTTCTTGGTAACAAAGAGTGTTTATTGGCAAGACAGCCAGCTGAAGTCCAGGGTACTGCCTGAGAACACAGCACAGTGGCTTTAAAATAGACCATATGAGGACTGAGTATAGTTCCAAAGGTTAATCAATACCCTTTCTAACTAATTATGTTGCCTACTTATAGCTAGGTCCAAGATATTGGGGAAGAAGCATAAGTTCAGCATTGACAATAATATGAACTCAATAAAGATATACTGAATTAATGAAGTCAGTATCTCAAACACCTGAGTATCCTCAACTACCTCCTGTGCCTATATATCCATCTCTCAGCCTTTCAGGTCTACTGAACCAATCATGTGCTGAGTGGGAGCCAGTTAGCAGTGATAAGGGAAGCAGCAGCAGAGCCTGGTAAGTTACAGCAGTTGCTCCTTACCTCACCAACCTGAGCAGCCTGTAAGAAGCCAGGAAACCTGAGAAGTTCAATGGCTACTGGTGCCAAGCACTTGTCATGACAGTCTTGAAGCACACCCAGCGCTCTCCCATCTAGACATGGTCATGGCTCCAATTTTCATCTATATGGGTGAATTTGATAACTTAAAATCTAAAATCAGGTAACCTCACCACCCCCATAAAATAGTGTAGAATATTATCCCACTTGCCTTTCCTGCGGCATATAGACCTTATACAATACTTGCAATGATTACTCTGTAATTAACAATGGTGAGTTCATAATTGGCATCTGTTAATAGGAGAACTTCCTGCATTTGTGACTATGCAATGAGGGGAGGTGAGGACAGTTAGAAATTCACCTAAATAGATTCACCTTCATAGCTTGTCAGGAGTGGGCAAAGTGGCAGAAGACAAAAACCACAGTCAGGGAGGGGAGTTGTAATTAGTGACTTCTGAACTCCAAAGAAGGAACTGTCTGAGGGCCAGAGACTGGAAATCAACTTTGTATTAAACACATTGATTTTCAGCAGAACCTAAAACTGCTGTGGCACCTGTGAAACATTCTTTTTTTGCTATATGAGTTCTCTTTTCCTCCCTTGAAGGCCTATTCCAAGCAAACACAGAGAGAGACAGGTGTGCAAGGCATAGGAAGAGTCACAGCCCAGAGCAGAAGTGGGCAGCGTTAATACTAACCTCTCCTGCCTAAGGTCAAAGTCCCTGAACCTCAGGCTATATTACATGGGTTTCTGCTTAACAGCTCAGGGAGGGGACTGCTGGGCTATATCATGATTTGTGTCAATCTCCCGTTTTCCAGAGCAATGTGTGTGCCTCAGATCAACAAATTATAACTGAGTAGGAGGGTTTGGGGATGACCTGAAACGGATGAGTCAGAACAGGGAGTGAATTCTGGTAAGGAATCAGCTATGTGTCTGTGGAATAACATAGTCTGTAGACCAGCTTTTGGGAGTCAACGAAGCCAATGCTAAGAGAACTGGAAGAAGGGGGAAAGCAGAAAAGATATTGAATGCAAAGAGTTTGGGGCTCTAATTTAACTACCATCACAGAGCTGAGGCTTTACAGTCAAAGCTCTCTCTTATGGCTCCAGAATGTCTGGAAACAGAGGATAAGACCACATATGATTTGTACATGTTTGCATTTTTTCCACTTTCTTCTCTTTAATCACCCTTAGTGATAATTCCTTAAATATATACTGTTTGAAATTATAAAATAAATAAAGTTAGCACCATCACTCTCATAGGAAATATCTATTATTACATATTCTTCATCACTCATAACATGTTTAGCTGAAATTATTTCATATATAACATTTTTACTCCTATTTCTCAGTTAATCACGCATTAAATTTAGCAGCCTGCCTGATGCAGATTTTGTGTGCTGCTTCTGGCATTGCATTATAATCCTGTTTCCCTGGAGACCAGAGTTATAACAGGCAAGAAGGATTTTTTAACATGCTAATTTTTGTAAGAGTGAACATTCTAAACTTCTCAACTCTGTCTTCCTCAGTCTCATCTGCCACTGGGCAAGTCTTCAGATTGGGCCCAGCCTCTCCTGGGAAGAAGCATGCGGAAAGATGGTGTTGCATGAAGCATAAACCAGAGCGTGGCTCCCAACCCCCTGTGCCTGAATTTTAGCTCTGTCTGTTCCTATCTCTGTGACCAGCATCTGATTTTGATGAAGATATTTGTAAAGTGTTAGCCTCTCCACCTTAGGTTAAAACTTAAAATAACAAGGGTTTCTTTCCCAAATACGTTAGAAAGGTGGGTGTATGGGAAAGAGGTGGGCAACACAGATCTTGGGGGAGAATCTGTGGAGAGCTGTCTGGGAATCTCTGTGAACAGGATCAAGGAAACTAGGCACAGGCACCATTCCCACTCAAATGGTCCCAATGGTGACACCATTCAAACCTCTACAGCCATTTCCTCCCTTCCATGCATCGCTCAGTTCACTGACCACGGAGAACACTGGCCTCCTAATGTCTCCAAACTGATTCAGTGCCTACAAGAGATCAGATACATACTCTTCCAGGCCCAGCAAACAGAGCACAAAAGAGAGATCCTAGACTCCTGCTTGTGAAGAGTATTGCCTAAGATCATATTTTAATATAATAGCAACTATTGCCTACTGGTTGCTTGCAATGCCAGACATTTTAAAATTTATTCACACACACACACACACACACACACACACACACACACAATCATCCTATTTAATTTCAAAGCAACCGTAGGGCTGGCTATTGTCAACATTTTAGAGTAAAAGAAACAGGCTCAAAAAAGTCAGATGCCTGCACATAAAGCTAGTGAGTGACTGGCTGTATCCAAATCAGGCCTGTCAAGCCTCACAGCCTTCCAATAACACATAAACAATATTTCGTACAACCTATGTGAATGTACAGGCTAACTGCAATTAATTATCTAGCACAAGCCGTGCTCTCACTTATTGAACAGGCAATTCACATATGTTATCTTACACCCACATTTTAAAAGGACAAATGCACTCTACTCCACCACATTTCTCCCCATTTTATATATCATCCTAAGGCCAGGGGACCCCTTTCTCTGTTTCTGCCATGGCACCAAGGTAACACCCCCTGTAAGGGCCGACACTCAGCAAGGAGCACCGTCCCTGATTGGTTCCGACCCTAAGTGACAAAGGTTCAACCACCTCTGTCGGCTGGTTCTCTAAGACTGATAAGATTCCCTAATAGACTGACTGCTTGATAAGAACATCATTTGTTACTGACGGAACTGCCAAGGGACCATCTGCTGCCACGGGGGAGGACTCTTTTTAGCAGGCCACGCTACAGCTGTCCAGCCAAGAGCTACAACAGGCACAACACAAAAGGTGAAATGCACACACTGAATCACTGTCACACCCCTCCCGAGTGTGATGACAACATTTGCAAGACTGAGCACGTACAGGCTGAGATTTCACATGTACGCTTAGTGATTCTCTCAAAGCAGTGCAAGAATGACTTGTCCTAATTTCTCCAGAATCCAGCACACAGAGGAGAGCAAGGGAGAGGGAGCACAGAGACTCCCAAGGTGGACTCCGAGCTGAGGCACATGTACCAGTTTAAGCTGGAGTGGGCAGCACACTAAGCGCTCCCTGCTTGCTTCTCCTTCAGACCGAGGAAAGACAGCCACCCCCAATCACATTCCCTAAGCTCTCATAATTATACCATGGTTCTCCCTAATTTCACATGGTGTGTCTGAAAGTGTCAAAACCAAGGTTCCGGTTCCAAATCTCTTGCTCTAGTCTCTCACAAGAAATGATGGCCCAGGAATCACCAGGTGTTCTCTGCTCACATCTCTTCAGACACTATCCTTTCAGGAGGAAGAAAATCAAATTCCCTGTTACCTGCAAAAAGCTGGCAAAGGGGTGACTAGGAGGAATGCTGCTCATTTCTCCTCCAACAAATGAGCTCTTTGCTTCTTTTCACAGAAAATGAAAACAGTTATCTGGAAAGAATAAGAGTTTTTGCACAGCCCTAACCAGTTTGACTCAGTAGATAGAGTGTTGGCCTGTGGACTCAAGGGTCCCAGGTTCGATTCTGGTCAAGGGCATGTATCTTGGTTGCGGGCACATACCCAGTGGGGAGTGTTTTTCTCTTATCGATGTTTCTAACTCTCTATTACTCTTTCTTTCTCTTTGTAAAAAAAAAATCAATAAAATATATTTTAAAAAAGAGTATTTGCACAAGACAGAAATGTTTTAATTATAGATTTGATCTTTTAATAACATGGGGGTTAGGAACACAGACCTCTACCCCACCCTGTGCAGTAGAAAATCTGCATATAACCTCTGACTCCCCAAAAAGTTAACTATTAATAGTCTACTGTTGACCAGAAGCCTTACTAATAACATAAACAGCTGATTCACACATATTTTGTATGTTACATATATTACATATTGTGTTCTTAAAATAAAATGAACCAGATGAAAGACAGTGTCATTAAGAAAATCATAAGAAAAATACATTTGTAGTATTTATTGAAAAAAATCCTCATATAAGTGGACCCGCACAGTCCACACCCATGTTGCTCCAGGGCCAGCTGTCTGTCAAATGGAAGCTATTCTTACAGGTGGTGGAGACCACAGCAAAGAGCGCTGAAGCAAGCTCTAAAACACCTTGTCCAAGATCTCTACCACTCTGTCTAACTGACCTCAACTAAGTGCAATCTAAATTCCTCCTCCCAACTCTCCCCCCATCTTCCTCTATCAAGGTTTGTCAACAAACATAGACAGAATGAAGTTTATTGATCAGCAAGATTGATTCTGAAATGAAACCCCATATTCTGGAGCTCAAGCTGTGCCCCTCCCCCACTGGATCAGCAGGCGTTTCCTTGGATCCTGTTCATCCCCAAAATAAGCATTTTTCAAGAAGCAACATACGCATTTCCCATGCTGCATCTTTCCTCTATGTGCGATATTTCACCATGCAGCTCCTTAAATAGTCTCCCTTGACATCAGTTACAGGACAATTTACTCATGCCTTTAAAAATTCATTATATTCTATATTAATAAACTTTCACCTCAGTAGCTAAGTTTAATAGTAGCTACTTGTACTGCACATTACACTGAGGGCCACTAACTCTTAAAAACCTTAATTCCTATAATTTAGAACCCTGGTAATCGTCACACACATGGGGCCTCCAAAAGCCAGCATATACCAAAGAAATTGAAAACCAAGCATCACCCAGACAGGCCCAGCTTACAATGGGGGCTAGAAACATGATTTTTCCATAGAAGTGACTATGCTGAAGGAATGAAGTGCACAAATAGCCCTTAAAGTCCTTTGTGCATTATGTCTCCAAAGCATACAGCCAGGCCAGACAACTGTGGGACTGTCAGCAGACATCCAACCTGGGACAATGCCACCAGCAGGGCACAGACCTCATGGGCTAGGCCCAATTCTTGCAGCACTGACAACCAAATCAGGACAGTCTGGGGGCCAACCCCACTGGGCCTCATCTTCTCCTTCTGTAAGGTGGAGGCAGCGACACCTAATCCAGAACATGAGTGTGAAGGGCAAATGTGATGGCTGCGAAGGGCTCAGCTCTGCCCCTAGGCATGATGAAGGCTCCATAAAAGACTCCTTTTAAAAAATCACATATAATTATATCTTCTTTTGGCTTCCTTAAAAGATGGCCTGGCTGAAACCGGTTTGGCTCAGTGGATAGAGCATTGGTCTGCAGACTGAAAGGTCCCAGGTTCGATTCAAGGGCATGTACCTTAGTTGTGGGTACATTCAAGGTGGGGGGGGTGCAAGAGGCAGCTGATCTATGTCTCTCTCTCATCAATGTTTCTAACTCTCTATCCCTTTCCCTTCCTCTCTGTAAAAAAACAATAAAATATATTTAAATAAATAAATAAATAAATAAATAAATAAATAAATAAGATGGCCTGATTCCTTGTACTTGCTGCCCCTTTGTATAAGTTTAGAGCCCTTTACTTCCTGGTTATTCCCCTCCACATGTAGTTTTCTTTACCTTCCTTCTCCCATCACCCCTCCCCCCTACCTGAATGGAGCTCAGTTTGGGGAAGAAGCACTAGAGATGGAATCTGAAGGTCTAGCTTCAACTCTAGCTTTCCCACCTCCTTCTCCAGCAAAGTGCAATCTCTGTCTGAGCTTGTCCCCACCCACCCTGTCCTAAAGGTATTTATGGAAAGGACAGATGGATGGGTGATACTACTAACACTGCAAATACCACAGTGAAACTGTAAGATGCACAACCCCACAGCAAACCTGAACTGAAGCAGGCATCTCCCCTAACCTTGATTTCTTTATATTCTCATTCCCTAAGTACTTTCTCACATACTCATCGTCAAAACTCTGTTAACAAGTTTGCTTATTGCTTTCAGATGACTACATATAATTTATTTTCTTTAAAAATTTTTAAAATTTCTAATGACATAGCTATTATAATGTTATTGACTATATTCTCTATCCTTTACACCCATGTGCTATTTTGTAACTACTAATTTGTACTTCTTAATCCCCATCCTCTCTGGCAATGGTATTTTTTCTGTTTGACTTATACCACTTACCATAATATCTTCTCTACAATAGCCAAGATATGGAAGCAACCTAAGTGCTCTTGATAAGTGACTGGTACATCTAACGTATTCTCATTCATTTATTTACTTATTAAAAAACTTGAAAAGTTCTATAGTTTAACTTCCCAAACAATTACTGGGTCCCGTTTTTCCCAGAAGACTGCCCCCGGTATTAGTTTAAAGCCTGCTTGCATCCTGGCCATGCTACTCCATGTTTGGTATCTTTCCCTTCTCTTTCAGGAGTCAATTTTGTTCTTATCTGGTTGGCACCTCCATTCCCCACATTACATCTGCCTAAAAACTGATCACTGATTTTTAATTCCCCAGAAACTTCATGGACTGCATGACTTTAATCTTTCAGGTTTTTTAAAAGAATTTTTAGTTGGAAATTCATATTTCTAAGTGAGAGGACTTAAAAAAATAAGCAAGAGAGAGGACTTGCTTTTTATCTCTCAGAGTTATCTTCCCAAATATTCTCAGTTCCTGCAATATCCCTGTAAGAAATTACTAATTCCACATCAGGGGGGTTCTGTGAAGCAGTAGTCATTGCTATAAATTAACTTTAATGTTGTCTTGATGCATTCAACACCAAGGTTCTCCCTCCCAGGAAAGCCAGGCCCTTCAGAAAACATAAACACCTTAGAGTTAGTGGCTAATATACTCAGCTGTTTTGATTTGATGGCTAAAAAGTTGTGTTCTGGAACCAGAATGCCTTGTTCCATTCCAGCCATGCATCTCATTACTTGTGTGAGTCTGGACAAGCAACTTTACTTGAGTCTCAGCTTCCCCATCAATAAAATGGACTCAATAACAATATGTACCTGATAAGTTTATGATGAAAATTAAGTATGTTGGAAAACTTGAGCACTGAGTACAATACCAAGCCCAGCCCAGTTGGCATGCTGCAAATGACAGGGTTCTCTTTCTCTGCATAAGTGCCTGTTTTGGTGTGGGGTTTTAAACTCTACTATTATCCTACTTTAATATGAATTAAAGTTGATAATATATTTGCAACTTAAAATCACAGCAAAAAAAAGCAAACATGGACGCTAAATATTCCTCTTTTGGGGAAGGACTCTATTCTATGACCAGTGGGTGTCATCTTTTCATAAACCCTCAGCCTATTTTCAGATTAGTTGGCTAGCCAATAAATGCACAAGTTGATGTTCTGTAAATAAATTTGTCAAAGAGATTTCCTCAGATGAGTGGCAGAATTCCAAGCCAGCAGCAGATGCACACAAGTGCAAACAGCATGGCTGCTGACAGAGCAGAACAGCAGCCATGTCTCCAGCTGATGGTCCTCACTCCTCAGCTTCCTCACAAACTCGGTCAAGTGCCTGCCTTGGAAATGCACTAGCCAGCTAGCTATGAGCTGCAACTTCAGCACGCGTCAGGCCCAGCACACATTCC
This sequence comes from Lasiurus cinereus, assembly GCA_011751065.1. Classification (NCBI taxonomy): domain Eukaryota; kingdom Metazoa; phylum Chordata; class Mammalia; order Chiroptera; family Vespertilionidae; genus Lasiurus; species Lasiurus cinereus. The sequence continues at coordinate 8,339,805 of JAAGEH010000011.1, read as the reverse complement.
TATAGTTGGACTGAGTTTGAGCCCTAGAACTTCAGGCAGCTATAGCAGATTTCCTGGACACCAGGGATATAGATAGTCATCCACTTTACCCATTTCATGAGCCAGCTCCATGCAGTGTGCCTGCCTGACTTTGCAATGCAGCATTCTTCAAACTGGGGCACACAAAGACTTTCATGTAAGGTACCTACTTTAAGAGAATCAATTTATATATCCTTCTCTCTTATTTGTACTTGCCCCCAAATTGTTCTGCCTGGCAACATCTTTCTTCCTCCCAGGTGCCCTCCTTCCAGTTTTTAAAGAAAAGCACAGCACCCCTCACACATCCTGGCTCCTTCTATGATGCCCTGATTTAAACATTTCCAGTAACAATGGGACCATTCCAAATGTTGGCATTTTAATAAATACTGAATGTCAGTCAGAATCTCACCTGGAAAACCAAATCGATGTTAAGTATCTGCCACAGAGGGAAGTGGTGGAGGGAATAGGTCACACACCACCCACCCTGCAATAAAGGAACAAAGAAAGAGGTGTATGGCCAGAGCCACAGGACCATCATCCCCAGGAGAAAGCCAGAACCACTGTGAGCCCATCCAGAAGAGCTGGCGCCACCACAGGACTCAGGTGCTGCTGGAGTCCAAGGGGCAGGGAGAGTGAACTCAGGCTTCTCCCAGTACTCAATCTCTCCCTGCAAGGCTATCAAATCACATGGGATTTTTATTCTATTGGCTAAATTGAAAAGTGATGTAGCTGGTTTTACTTGAAAATATCAATATTTATAATCACCTAGGGATTGCTTTGCAACTTTTTAAGCTATGATGAAACTTTTCTATGTTAACTTTTTAAAATGTAAGGGTATATATGATTTTCCACAATCCTTTTAGGAGTTACATGAGCAAAAAGATTTCTGTGCAAGGGGATATAGATAAGCTACTCCCTTCCCATGGGTTTATAGACTAACAATGGGGAAGGGGAGATGGACTAAACCAACAGTTTTGAGCTGCTCTCTTGGTGCTTCACATACATGCCACCCAAAAAACACCCAGGAGGCAGGTGCTGTCATCTCTGCTTCACAATTGGTAAAATAAGGTCTCAGAGGTCCAGTGAGCTGCCTGAGTCTGGTTGGTAAGTGACAGGAGAAGATTCAAAACCAGACTTGTGGGACTCAATATCACTAATCATCAGAGAAATGCAAGTCAAAACCACAATAAGATATCACCTCATACCTGTTAAATCTATCATCAGGAAAACAAAAATAACAAGTGTTGGCAAAGATGTGGAGAAAAGGGAATTGCTGTTGGTGGGATTGTAAATTAGTGTAGCCTCTATGGAAAACAGTGTGCAGTTTCCTCAAAAAGTAAAAAGTAGAACTACCATATGACCCAGAAATTCCAGTTCTGGGTTTATCTGAAGGAAATGAAATCACTCTCTCGTGAAGATGCAGCGCATACTTCATCCACAAGGGAGATGTTCTGAGACCGCCCCCAGTGGATGCCTGAAACTGGAGATAGTACTGAATCTTCTATATACTATGTCTTGACCTATACATACACACCTTTGCATTTAAGGAAGCACTTTATCATCGCTTCTCTTTGGCATATCTGAATTGCCAGCATCACTATTCTCTCACTTTGAGGTCATTATTAATTAAGGGCTGCTTGAACACAAACACTATGATACCCAAAGGTATATCCAATAACCCAGTTGGCTACTAAGTGACTAACATATGGGAACATCTACAGTGTGGGAACTAGGAAGAATGGATGATTTGTGCCCTCATTGAGACAGGGCAGGACCGAGAGAAGTTTCATCGTGATACCCAGAAAAAGCTCACAATTTAAAATTATGAATTGCTTACTTCTGGAATTTTGCATTTACTATTTTTGGATCATGGTTGACTATGGGTACCTGAAATGACAGAAAGTAAAACCACAGATAAGGGGAAACTACTGTATCACACCTCATGTTCACTTCTGCATTATTTACAATACTCAAGCCATGAAAACAACCTCACTGTTCTCTGGTGAATGAGGGGATAAAGGAGATATGGCACATATACACAATTGAATGGTACTCAGCCATAAAAAAGAAGAAAATCTTACCATTTATGACAACATGGATGAATCTTGAGAGCATTATTCTAACTGAAGTAAGTCAGATAGGGAAATACAAATACTATATGACCTGCTTATATGTGGAACAACCAAGATGGCAGCATAGGTAAACACCTAAACTGCTGCTTGCACAACAATTTCAAAACTACAACTAAAAGACAGAAGGGGTTGAAACCGGTTTGACTCAGTGGATAGAGTATCAGCCTGCACACTGGAGGGTCTCATGTTTGATTACTGTCAAGGGCATGTACCTTGGTTGCGAGCACATCCCCAGTGTGGGGCAATGCAGAAGGCAGCTGATCAATGTTTCTAACTCTCCCTCTTCCTTCCTCTAGTAAAAAATCAGTAAGATATATTTAAAAAAATAAAATAAAATACAAAATGGACATCATCCAGAACCACAGGAAAGCTGGCTGAGTGGAAATTCTACAACTAGAAGGAAAGAGAAAAGCACACTGAGACTCAGAGGAGCTGCAGGAAGAAGAGGTACTGAGATGTGAGCATAGAGAAGACTGGCAACTAAGTGCACAGCTGGCTTTCTCAAGCAGAAGAGAAACAAAAGCTCCCAACTGCGCTGAACTCCAGTTCCGGGCGAGACTTGGGGGATGCAGACTCATTCAGGGAGAAACCGGACTGTCTGGCAGCAGGAAGAACTCAAGGGCAGCTTTCTCTTAGAGGTGCTTTCAGCAATTACCACGGGACAATGAGATACAAGGGCCTATTAGGGCAGGACTGATGGAAAACCAATGCTGTCTGCTCTGCCCTAAGACTCTGCCCCATCCAAGCTAAGCACAGAGACTTGTCTCATAAGGGTGTCTCCAGCACAGAAGTTCTCCCAGCATAGACACAGCTGATCCTCACAGCAAATTGGCCTGGAGGCCAATTCCTCCAGTGATACCAACAACAATCAAGGCTAAACTACAACAAGACTGTGCACAGAGCCCACAAGGGTGCGCACCCAGCCCACAAGGGTGTGCACCAAAAATGTCAACCTCATGTAACTGGGGAGGCTGAGCCACTGGGCCTTATAGGACACCTAGTACACAGAGCCACTCTGTCAAATCAGAGAAGCAGCCAAAATGCAGAGACAAAGAAACAGATCACAAATGAAAGAAATGGAGGAAAGCAAATGAACTGGAGATAGAGTTCAAAACCATGGTTATAAGGTTTTTCAAGAATTTTCTAGAAAAGGTCAATAAATTTAGCAAGAACCTCAAGGATATCAAAAAGGACCAACTAGAAATTAAGCATACACTGACTGAAATAAAAAATATTATACAGATATCTAACAGCAGACTAGAGGATCACAAGAATCAAGTAAAAGATTTTAAATAAAAGGAGCAAAAAACACTCAACCAAAAAAGCAAAAAGAAAAAAAATATATGAAGATACTGTAAGGAGCCTCTGGGACAACTTCAAGCATACCAAAATCCGAATTATGGGGATGTCAGAAGAAGAGAGAGATCAAAATACTAAAAACCTATTTGAAGAAATAATGACTGAAAACTTCCCCCACCTGGTGAAAGAAATAGATTTACAAGTCCAGGGAGTGCAGAAAACCCCAAACAAAAGGAATCCAAAGAGGACCACACCAAGACACATCATAATAAAATGCGAAGAGCAAAAGAAAAAGAGAGAATATTAAAAGCAGCAAGAGAGAAACCGTTAGTTACCTACAAGGGAGCACCCATATGACTGTCAGCTGATTTCTCAACAAAACTATACAGGCCAGACAGGAGTGGGAAGAACTATTCAAAGTGATGAATAGCAAGAACCTACAACCAAGATTACTCTACCCAGCAAAGCTGTCATTCAGAATTGAAAGGCAGATAAAGAGCTTCACAGATAATAAAAAGCTAAAGGAGTTCATCACCACTAAACCAGTATTATATGAAATGCTGAAAGTTATTCTTTAAGAAGAGGAAGAAGAAGAAAAAGGTAAAGATAAAAATTATGAACAACAAATGCATATCTAACAATAAGTGATTCTAAAAATCAAGTGAATAAAAAAATCTGATGAACAGAATAAACTGGTGAATATAATAAAATCAGGGGCATAGAAAGGGAGTGGACAGACAATTCTTGCAGGAAGAGATTGGACAAAAATTGTACCCCTATGGATGAGGACAGTGGTGGGGAGGGCTAAGGGCAAAGGGTGAGGTGGGAGAGGAGATATGGGGGAATAAAAAGGAACAACTGTAATAATCTGAACAATAAAGATTAAATTTAAAAAAATAATAATAAAATAACTTGTAGATACCAGAGGTATAGAGATTCAAAGGTAAAAACTTCTAGTTATCCTATATAATAAAGAGGTAATATGCAAATTGAACCTCACATCCTCATGTCACAAGATGGCCACCCCATGTTGTCACAAGATGGCTGCCCCCATGTCATCACAAGATGGCCACCCCCACATCATCACAAGAGAGCCATCCACACATTGTCACAAGATGGTCGCCACCACATCATCACAAGGTGGACATCCCCACATTGTCACAAGATGGCCGGTAGGGGATGGCAGTTGGGGGTGACCATGCCTGCAGGGGAAGGCAGTTGGGGGTGACCACATCTACAGGGGAGGGCAGTTAGGAGTGACCAGGCCTGCAGGGGAGGGCTGTTGAGGGCAATCAGGCCTGTAGGGGAGCAGTTAGGTGTCAATCAGGCCAGCAGGAGAGAGGTTAGGGGAAATCAGTCAGGCAGATGAGTGGTTAGGAGATAGCAGTCCCGGATTGTGAAAGGGATGTAGCATATTGGATAGGGTACAGGCTGGGCTGATGGACACCCTCCCAGTGCATGAATTTCATGCACTAGGCCTCTAGTAAAATATATGTCATGGGGATGTAATGAACAACATAGTGACTATATTTATTAATATTGTATTGCATATTTGAAAGTTGGTAAGTGAGTACATCTTAAAAGTTCTCATCACACCCACCATCATAGCTCAGTGATTGAGCATCAAACTATGAACCAGGAGGTGACAGTTTGATTCCTGCAACATGCCTGGGTTGCAGGCTCAATCCCCAGTGTGGGGTATGCAGGAGGTAGCCAATCAATGATTCTCCCTCATCATTTATGTTTCTATCTCTCTCTCCCTCTCCCTTACTTCTAAAGTCAATAAAAACAAATTTTTTTAAAGTTCTCATCACAAATTCAGAGGGAAGGCAGGGAGGGAGTAAGAGATCAACCAAAAGACTTGTACGCATGCATATAAACATAACCAATGGACATAGACACTGGGGGGTAAAGAGGAGTGAGGGCATCTATGGGGAGGTAAGGGTGGCCAGGGAGAGATCAATGGGAGAAAAGGAGACATATGTAATACTTTAAACAATAAAGAATATTTTTTAAAAAGTTCTCATCACAAGAAAAATAAACTGTTAATGTGTGCTGACAGATATTAACTAGACACACTGTGGTGACTATTTCACAGTATATACAAATATCAAATCATTGTGTTATATATCCAAAACTAAGATGATGTTACATATCAATTTAAAAAAAAAAGGTTTATTTAATTCCACAATTTCTTATGTGGTGAAATGTTCTCTGATTTCAAAAGCACAGGAAAATGGTATCAAATATGCCTCAGAGCAGCATTTCCCAAATTTTAATGTGCCAACAAAGCACTAGGACTCTTGGTAGGATGCATATTCTGACTCTGAGGTCTAATGTGAGAGCCTGAATTTCTGCACATCTAACAAGTTCCCACATTTGGGGACCATACTTTGAATAGCAAGACCCTCAAGTAGAGGGCACTAAGTTTTCTTGAGTGGGCACTCCTTAGCAGTAAGACACTTTGATCTCCCAACATGTTTACATATGTGTATTTATAAAGAGTATAAGCCTGTATTCTGACAGTAACTACTATAAGAAGACATACTATCCAGTTAGGACAAGGTACATTGTTGCAATAACAGCTACAAATCCTCATCCTATGTAATAAAAGCCCAATATGCTAAGTGTCCAATTTTCCATTCAATCAATTAAAGAGTAATATGCCACTGACCACCAGGGGTCAGACTTGCTGCTGGGGTCTGGCCAATTGGGACTGAAAGAGACAGGCTGGACACACCCTAGAGCCCTCCTGTGGTCCCTCCCCGTTTGGTCAATTTCAAAAATACCCTGTACTTCCACAATTGTGCATAAGTGGGGTCCCTCGGCCTGGTTTTCATCCTTTTGCAATCTGGGCCCTTTGGGGGATGTCAGAGAGCTGATTTCAGCCTAATCCCGCAGGCCAGGTTGAGGGACTCCAATTGGTACATGAATTTGTGCACCAGGACACTAGTTTCTAATAATCTTCCTGGTGATTTTGAATTTTTGGCCATCTCTTATCCAACAGGACTCTACCTTTTACTTGGCTAAGGAACTTCTCATACAACAAGTACAGTAGGTCCTTAAGTTATGTTGGAGATCCATTTCTATGGCACAATGTAATGCAATTTTCACCATAAGTCGGAACTCACCGACATAAGCACCTACATCACTCACATGGAGCACATACACAGCCATAATGAAGTAAAGCAGTAAAAATAATTTAGGGGGAATCCAAGATGGCACATAGGTAAACACCTACACTGCTGCCTCGCACAACAATTTCAAAACTACAACTAAAAGACAGAACGGACATCATCCAGAACCACAGGAAAGCTGGCTGAGTGGAAGTTCTACAACTAGAAGGAAAGAGAGGGGCTCACGGAGACCCAGAGGAGCTGCAAAAAGCTGAGGTACGGAGACGCGTGCGTGGTGCCGGAGTACCTGGCTGGCTTTCTCTGGCAGTAGGGAAACGGAGACTCTCAAAGGCATTGAACCCCTTATCCTACGACACTAAACCCCAGATCCAGCCGAAACTCATACGGGGGGAGTTTGGACTGTGAAAAGGGAGAAGTGCACGGAAATTTAGGGGAGTCGCAAAGGATCAAAGGCCTGGTGCCGCGCACGGCACTGCGCGCAGGACAGATTGCTGATTGTGCTGCTGGCTTTCGCGAGTGGGTGGGGGATAGACCCTCCCAACTGTGCCACTTCTGACTCCACTAAGCCCCTGTTTCGGACGAAACCCTAGAGACCTAGACTCGTGAGGTCCTGCTGCGCAGGGGAGCCGGAAAGGCAGCGGTTAGAGGCACAAGGACGGCTCCAGCCATTACCCAGTCACGTGAGACTCAGGGGCCGTGGAGGGCGGGGCCGACTGGAAGGCAAGGCGGTCCCTTAAGCCCTGAGACTCCACCCCTCCCAAGCTCAATAGAGGCTTCTTCGGTTTTGTGTCTAGTATCATAAGGCTGAATTCAACACAGAAGTTTCCCCAGTATAGTGAAAATGCCGAGACAAGGGAAGGGATCACAAACAAAAGAAATGGAGGAAAAAAAATGACTGGATATAAAGTTCAAAACCACACTTATAAGGTTTTTCAAGAATATGCTAGAAAAGATGGATAAATTTAGTGAGACCCAAGAGGAGATGAAAAAGGTCCAACTAAAGATGATAAAGGACCAAATAGAAATTAAACATACACTGACTGAAATAAAAAACTATTATACAGAGTCCTAATAGCAGACTAGAGAAAGGCAAGGATCAAGTCAAAAATTTGAAATATAAAGAAGCAGAAAACATTCAACTGGAAAAGCAAGAAGAGAAAAGAATCCAAAAATGTGAAGATAATGTAAGGTGACTCTGGGACAGCTTCAAGCGTACCAACATCAGAATTGTGGGGGTGCTAGAAGAAGAGAGAGAGCAAGATACTGAAAACCTATTTAAAGAAATAATGACTGAAAACTTCCCACATCTGGTAAAAGAAATGGACTTACAAGTCCAGGAAGCACACAGAACCCCAAATAAAAGGAATCCAAAGAGGACCACACCAAGACACATCATAATTAAAATACCAAGAGCAAAAGACAAAGAGAGAATATTAAAAGCAGCAACAGAAAAACAGTTCATTACCTACAAGGGAGCATCCATACGACTGTCAGCTGATTTCTCAACAGAAACGATGCAGGCCAGACGGGAGTGGCAAAAAATATTCAACGTGATGAACAGCAAGAACCTACAACCAAGAATAATCTAGCCAGCAAAGCTAACATTCAGAATTGAAGGGCAGATAAAGAGCTTCACAGAGAAGAAAAAGCTAAAGGAGTTCATCAACTCCAAACCAGTATTATATGAAATGCTGAAAGGTACTCTTTTAGAAGAGGAAGAAGAAAAAGGTAAAAGACAAAAAATTATGAACAACAAATACATATCTGTCAACAAGTGAATCTAGAAATTAAGTGAATTAAAAATTTGATCAACAGAATAAACTGATGAATATATAGAATCAGGAGCACAGAAAGGGAGTAGACTGATAATGTGAAATTACAGCAGAAAGATTAAAGTTAGGTGAGGTAGATAAGGGATCAATCAAAGGACTTGTATGCATGCATATAAGCATAACCAATGATCACAGACACTGGGGGGTTGGGGTATGCCTGGGAGGGAGGGGGGCAATGGGGAGATATGTATAAAAAATTAATAAAAATTAATTTAAAAAAAAATAATAATAATAATTTAGAAGATAGATAGCAATTCCTGACCTTTACTTTTGGTAAATAAATAATAAAAAATATAAAACACATATGTACATACATTGAGATGATGGAACTTTTTTTAATAAATAAATGGGAGATGGCTACGTAACCATGAAACAATCTACATCAAGTCTGGCGTAACCTGAGGACTGCCTGTAGTAGAAACAATATCAAATCTGACGTTTCCTTAATGTTCATTAGCACTTCGCTTGTTAGTAGACAGTAAGTTTCGGCTTTTTAAGCCATACATCTATTTTGTGGAGATTAAAACTAGGTCATGTAATTTGCAAATTGACTTAATCCTGCATACACACACTGCTAAAGGGATGAGGACTGTTTCCATCCAGATGTGACCTCCCACTGCTTCCTCAGGACTCCTCAGTTCAGAATGTTACAGATGACAAAGCAAAGCTTCCTGTTTCGATCTTTATAACAAAAATATAAGAAAGTTTAGTTTCTGTCTTATCCTGAGTCCCTAAAGGGATTTTATGAGCCTCTCTTCCCTTGCTACCCACTTTGGAAAACATATCCTAGAGAAAAAGTTATAAGAATATAAGGAATAAGAGCTCACTTTCAGGTCAACATGTTGTTTTCATGATCAAATACATTTTCAAATACTTTAACAAATGCATAACTAACAAAATAAAAAATTGTGTATGAGATTTTTAACCCCTTTAAAATTGTACTTCTCCCCCACCACACACTTTGAACTTTTCCCTTTTCCTGCTTTTCATACTTAAATTCTCTTTCAACCAAATCCAAATGAAGAATTTGAAACAATGAAACATTTAATGGAACTGTGAATGACTGTGGGGAAGCATAGCCTTGGTTGGAAAATCTGTAAAGAGAATTCTCTAAAAGGTCAGAGACCTTAGGGGAACGCTGCCAAAGGTGGCAGATCCTGCCTTGACTTTTCCAAATAAGTCTGAGCCACCAGGTGCTTTATTGGAATCTTTACGTTTACACTTCAAAACGTCCTTGTTTAACACATTAAGTGCCCAGCCTGTTTTGTCTTCTGGACAGGAAGTATAGTGTCAGTCAGTGGTGTTAAAAGACACTTCAGATGCATTGTGTTTTCTTAAGGGTTCTTACTCTGCTGATAGTATCTAATAGTTCATTTTAGTTCAAGCTGTTCTTTTTTAAAAAAAAAAATATTTTTTATTGATTTTTTACAGAGAGGAAGGGAGAGGGATAGAAAGTCAGAAACATCGATGAGAGAGAGACATCGATCAGCTGCCTCCTGCACACCCCACAGTGGAGATGTGCCCGCAAGCAAGGTACGTGCCCCCGACCCAAGCTGTTCTTTCAGTGAAAGCTTAAGTAGGCAGGCAAACGGAGCTGTCTGGTTCCTTTAGCCAGGTAGTCCCTTAGCTCTCTCTTTCACAGAAACATGTGTCAGAGTAATCATTCATCTGTTGCTCAGGGTTTGTTGGTCAGCCCTGGCAAATGACAGTATATTATTTGACATATTTCAGTTATTGTTATCTGATGCTATCTGTCCACAGGCATGAGACAAGGAAATTTTCCAGAGGATTTAAAAATACTGTAAATGTATGTTTAAAAAAAAATAGCCAAAACAGGATTGGCTCAGTGGATAGAGCATCAGCCTGTGGACTGAAGGGTCCCGGGTTCAATTCTGGTCAAGGGCATGTACCTTGGTTGCGGTCACATCCCCAGTAGGCGGCGTGCAGGAGGCAGCTGATTGATGTTTCTCTCATTGATGTTCCCAGCTTTCTGTCCCTCCTCCTTCTTCTCTGTAAAAAATCAATAAAATATATTTTTTAAATAATAAAACTATATATATTTAGTCCTAGAAGAATGTTAACTTTCCTTTACACAAGCCACTGAAGACAAACCTCCCAACCAATGCTGTCTCCAAACCATGTCTCTCCATTACCTCCATTCATGTTTTCATATAACAAATATCAAATGAGGGTCTCCCATGTGCCAGCAACAAGACATCCTCCCAGAGCTGACATTCCAGTTGGGGACAAATAAGTATGTAAGATAGTGATGCTCTAAGCGAGAAAGTTGAAATAAAGAGAGCAGAGAATGTAGAAATGCTACACATCATGTGGTCAGGCAAGGCCCTTCTGAGGCCACACTGGTGCTCTATTACATGTGGGGGAGGAATCTTGCAAGTAGAGGTGATGGCACATGCAAACCTGACACAGGAAAATGACTGACGCACTCTAAGAACAACAAGGCCAGTGGCTGGTGCACTGGGAGGGAGTGAGAGGGTAAAGAAAGAAGGCTGTGGGTTTTATTCTGAATGTGATAAACATAAAATAGAGAATTGTGAGAGGGGTAATGAGATTCTGGGCTGTCAGGATAGATACTTCTGGGTTCCTCACCTACATAAATTCCTTCCAAATAAACATTTATTTCTCTCTAATTCTTTTTTATAATTTTATATATTTTTAAGAAGGACCTTCAGAATTGTGCATGATTATGGCCCTGGTCAGAGCCCTTTCCATCTGCACCATCACTGCCTGTTCACTTGTCTATACCTTCTCCTAGACTCTAGGTTCCTGCAGGCCAAGGATCATATCATGTTTACTTTTATATCGATGACACCTGCATAGTACCAACACATAACAGTTACTCAACAAATATTTTCTGAATATATATACACATCCTATCTTATCTAATAAAAGAGTAATATGCAAATTAACCATCACTCCATACACCCACAAGCCACCCTTACAAGCCAATCAGGAGCAAGTATGCAAATTAACCCAACCAAGATGGCTGCAGCCACAGAGTGAGCAGGAGGATTGGGTTTCCCCAGTAATGGGAGGAAGCCAAACTTCCACACACCCTGGCTGGCCTAGGCCTCCACTCAAGGCTACAAAGTTTCAATTATAGATGATAAATAAATCCCAACAAAAATGGCTATGGCCACAGAGCGAGCAGGAGGCTTGGTTCCATTCAAGGCTATGAAGTTTCAATTATAGAAGAAAGTTTCCAAAAGGGATATCCAAAAGAATTTCAAAATGTGACCATTGGAAATACTGATGGATATCCCAAATACAGATGAAGATCTGGTAGCACAATGTCTATTGGAAATAAAGTTGATAACACTTGTATTGTTCCTTATAACCTGTATTTGTGCCTTAAGTATACCTGTCATATAAATGTTGATGTCTGCACATTGATTAAAAGTGCCAAATATTTATTTAAATATGTCTATAAAGGGCACGATTGTGCAAATATTCAAGTTTTTGAAAAATATATTACCAATCATGACAAAGTACAGGACTTCATTAAATCCAGGTATGTGAGCGCTCCTGAAGCTATTTGGAGACTTTTTGCAATGCGGATGCATGACCAATCTCATGCAATCACAAGATTAGCTATTCATTTGCCAAATAATCAGAATTGGTATTTTCATACTGATGATTTTGCTGAAGTTTTAGATAGGGCTAAGAGGCATAACTCAACTTTGATGGCTTGGTTCTTATTGAATAGAGAAGATTCCAATGCACATAATTATTATTATTGGGAGGTTTCACAGCATTATGTGTTTAATAATTCTTCATGGAGAAAATGTCAAAAGGACAGTAATAAAGTATTAGGTAGACTGTTCACTGTGAGCTTTAAAGAACCAGAATGATATTACCTTAGACTTGCTTGTGCATGTAAAAGGTGAAATATATTTTTTGATCTGTGAACTGAAGGAGGTATAGTTATAATATATTTTGTGAAGCTGCAAAACATCGAGGATTATTGCTTGACAACTCAATTTTGGAAACATACAATTGATGATGCAACATCCTTATAACATGCCCAAATAACTACAGCAACTTTTTACACATATATGCATGCTTGGATGTCCCTCTGATGCAGACTAATTATGGGTTGAGAATAAATCTCAATTTATTGAAGATTTTTGTTGGAAATTACACTAAAGAGAAGGTGCCTGTGTAAACTGTGAAATACATGTCCTTAATGAAATTCAAGAAGTATTCACATTATATGGAATGAAATGTTCACATTTCAAACTTCCAGACTATCCTTTATTAATGAATACAACTACATGTGATGAATCATACGAGCAACAATAGGCAGAGGTTTAGACAAATTCTCGGAATGATGAATAGAGAATTATTGGGAGATTTTTTTCAGAGTATAACTTCTGCCATTGAAGATCAAACAATCCACCTCTAATGCTTTTTCTTCAAGCAGTAGTGGAAAAACATATTGATACATTATATTAGGGGTCATGGTGGTACTATTTTATCCACAGGGTCTACAGGAATTGCTGCAAATTTACTTCTTGGTGGAAGAACCTTTCATTTCCAATATAAATTACCAATTCCATTAAATGAAACTTCAATTTCTAGGCTTGATATAAAGAGTGAAGTTGCTAAAATAACTAAAAAGGCCCAACTTCTCATTATTAATGAATGCACCATGACATCCAGACATGTTACAAACATCATAGACAGATTACTAAGAGAAATTATGAACTTGAATGTTGCATTTCCTGGGAAAGTTCTCCTTCTTGGAGGGGATTTCGACAATGTCTCTATTGTGCCACATGCTATGCAGTCATCCATAGTGCAAACAAGTTTAAAGTACTGTAATGTTTGAGGATGTTGTCTCTTAAAACAAATATGAGATCAAAGGATTCTGCTTATATTGAACTAGAGGTCGGGTGCACGAAATTTTTGCACACGGGTGGAGGGGGTCCCTCAGCCCAGCCTGCAATGTCTCCAATCTGTGACCCCTCAAGGGATGTCCAACTCTCTAAATGGACAGTTAGACATCTCTTTCACAATCCAAGACTCCTGGCTCCCAACTGCTTGCCTGCCTGCCTTCCTGATTGCCCCTAACCACTTCTGCCTGCCAGCCTGATCACCCCCTAACCACTCCCCTGCCAGCCTGATTGATGCCTAACTGCTCCTGTGCCAGCATGATTTCCCCTAACTGTCCTCCCCTGCAGGCCTGGTCCCCCCGCAATTGCTCTCCCATGAAGGCCTCAGTTCCCCCTTTCCCCCAACTGCCCTTCCCTGAAGGCCCGATGGCTTCCAACTTTCCTCCTCTGCTGGCCTGGTCATCCCTAACTGCCCTCCCCTGCAGGCTTGATTGTTCCCAACTGCACTCCCTTGCAGGCCTGGTCCCTCCCAACTGCCTTCCCCTGCTGGCCATCTTGTGGTGGCCATCTTGTGTCCACATGGGGGCAGCCATTTTGTGTGTTGAACTGATGGTCAATTTGCATATCACTCTTTTATTAGATAGGATAATTAGTAAAACTTGGAGATGGAAAACTTGATAGCAATTTTCATTTAGGAATGGATATTATTAAATCTGTGACACAATTTGTAATGGATCTATTATTGAAGCTACCTTTGGAAATAGTATATATATAGATAATATTAAAAATATATCTAAATATGCTATTCTTTGTCTTAAAAATGAGCATATTCATAAATTAAATGAAAAAATTTGGATATACTCGATAGAGATATTCACACCTATTTGAGTGATGATTCCATCAATTCAACTGATGATACTGAAAAGGAAAATTTTCCCATCGAATTTCTTAGTAGTATTTCCCCTTCAGGAATGCTGTGTCATAAATTAAAAGTTAAAGTAGGTGCAAGCATAATGCTACTGAGAAATCTTAATAGTAAATGGGGCCCTTGTAATGGTACTAGATTTATTCTCAAAAGATTGCGACCTAACATAATTGAAGCTGAAGTAGTAACAGGATCTGCAGAAGGAGAGGTTGTTCTGATGCCAAAAATTGATATGTCCCCTTCTGACACAGGCCTCCATTTAAATTAATTTGAAGACAGTTTCCTGTGATGCCAGTATTTACAATGACAATTGATAAGTTACAAGGACAAATTCTAAACAGAGTAAGAATATTCCTACCTGAAACAGTTTTTGGAGATGGTCAGTTATATATTGCTTTCTCTGGAGTTTGAAGAACATGTAATGTTAAAGTTGTAAATACTTCATTACAAGGGAAATTAGTCAAGCACTATGAATGTGTTTTTACTCTTTTTTCCCATGCAACAAAACTCTTATTAATATTTTGAACAGATTCAGTTATTACTGAACTGGTAATTTCTAAACTTAAATTGGGGAAAATGGCTAGAATGCAGAGGAGTGCCATCATTGGGCACTATGAATGCAAAACTGAAGAATTAACAGACATCCCTCAGACAGAGGACCAGGTGCAAGGTGGACTCTTTCTAGATGTAATCAGAAAGAGTATGGCCATCTTCCAGCTGCTTTTCAGCAAAGATGAGCCTCTGATGGTCAGGGGGAATGCATTCCTTATCCTGGATCTTAGCTTTCACATTCTCCATTGTACCACTGGGCTCCACCTCCTGGATGACAGTCTTGCCAGTCAGGGTCTTCATGAAGATTTGCATTTTGACCTGTTAGCAAGTGCAAAAATACCACAAGTCCAACCCCGTCAAGTCTCCTCAACAATGACACAGCCCCTATAACACCTGGCACTTCTCATGTTTTTACTCTTAATGTGTTATACAAGGAGATATTAGAATAAGTTTAAACAATATCAGTCATTGTATCAATGTTGTTTTTATATCATGTTTTTGTCGTTTTTATATCATGTCTTTATTGTTTTTATATCATGTCTTTGTTGTTGTTGTTGTTGTTGTTATATCATGATGTTATTGTTTATTTATTAACTAGAGGCCCAGTGCATGAAATTCATACATGGATAGGGTCCCTAGGCCTGGCCAGCGATCAGAGCTAATTGGGGCCTTCCAGCTGCCAACTGGGGCCTTCCTTCGCCCAACTGCCAGCTGCTAGCTAGGCCTTTCTACCCTGACTACCAGCCAGGACCTTCCTTCATTCTGTGCTGCCCCGTGGTGGTCAGCACACATAACGCATGGTTAAACTCATGCCGGTCAAACTCCCAAGGGGACAATTTACATATTAGCCTTTTATTATAGAGGATAAATTTATATATTATTTTCATATATATTTTACTAATTTTCTTTAATTTGTTACACTTCTATTATAGAAAAGGGGTGGATAGTGATATTAAAATATTTCTTCTAATTAATTCCCTTTCAATGTGCATGAATTCTTCACTGGACCACTATTATGCATATAAAATAATTTTTTTGAAACAATATTCTGACTTCTTACCTCTTTAGATCAGCAACCCAATGTTTCAGGAATTCATTTAAGATGAATTCCACCAATATCATTGTCTAAATACATGTGCTTACATGGTAGTATTTAAAAATACAATTTAACATATTTCAGAATCACTAGCTCTTCATTTAACAAAGGTTATAGGTTCTTATACTTCATAGGTCCATGCCAGATACACTTCCTCACCCTTTTCTACTTCCTGTACCCACCTGAGTCATAGCTTTGGCTGGGACAGGATTGTCACAACCAAGACCCAGGAGAAAATACCCCGCAGAGACACCGCATTGCCCTGCAGAACAGACAAGCTTCAGGCAAGAATAGGTTCTCATCCCTTCCAGAATATATTTTAACTTGCAAATAAGGGATTATCCTCATTTATAGAGATATTCCTCTCCTCTTTGGCAGTGGAGAGCCTCACTCATCTGCACACAAAAGGGGGAAATGTTAATCTATACTAATAAAAGCCTAACTGGTTCTCACACCCTCATGCATGATGTCATCATTAGATGGCTGCCACAAAGATAGCCACCACAAGATGGCTGCCACAACATAGCCACACACACAGTAGAAGCGGGGCCCAGCAGCTGCTCCGTGCAGTGAGGCCTGAGGGTCCCGAGACTCCACACAGTCCTGGCATCTCAACTGCCTTGTGTGGAGGAGGTGGGTCATGGCAGGGGAGGTAGTTGGCAGTAATCAGGCCAGCCAGTGAAGGGCAACTGTGGGCCACTGGGACAGCAGGGGAAGACAGTTGAGGGATATTGGGCCTGCAGGGCAGGGCAATTATGGGTGATCAGGCAGACAGGGGAGGGCAGTTGGTGGTGATTGGACCAGCAAAAGAAGGTAGTTGGGGGCCAACAGGGGAGGGTAGTTGGGAGCCATCAGGCAAGCAGAGGATCAGTTAGACATGAATCAGGCCA
Source organism: Lasiurus cinereus (assembly GCA_011751065.1). NCBI lineage: Eukaryota > Metazoa > Chordata > Mammalia > Chiroptera > Vespertilionidae > Lasiurus > Lasiurus cinereus. The sequence goes on along the minus strand of JAAGEH010000011.1, from coordinate 8,323,068 downwards.
GCAGGGGAACAATTAGAAGACAATCAAGCAGGCAGAGAGGCAGACAGGCAGACAGTTAGGAGCCAGTGGCTCCAGATTTTGAGAGGGATGTCCCAGATTGGAGAGGGTGCAGGCCAGGCTGAGGGACACTCTTCACCCCCTTGCATGAATTTCATGCACCAGGCCACTAGAACAGAAATAAATTAAACTCTGTTAAACAGGCAACTGAATATTCTGAATACAAAAATCAAGGTAAATTTCTCTACCTAATGGTCTCATATAAATAGAAAACAAGTACTTGTAGAAAGGACAGGTCTGATAGTAAAATTTTAACACCAGCATGAGGTTTTAATTTTACTGTGTCTGTTGGAGTTTTTTCTGTAGAATGAATCAGCTATCTCAAAGACTGGCCTCCTGGATGGTTTAGAGACATCTTTAAGAAATGCTGCACAAAAGAATGGAAAGTTCTCTGAACCAAAATTATAAGACTTTTCTCTCTTCTATTGCTTAACACTTTACTATTAAGCATATCTCTGGGCAATTTATATTTTTAATATTGCTCTTCTAACCATAGCCAATCAGAACCCATTGCTGTTGGGAATTTCATTCAATATTATAAAAATTCCAAGGTGAGTCTGGGAAAGAAGGTCCCTGGTGAGACTGACCGGGATGCCTAGCCCAGTGGGGTTGGCTCTGGCCAATTAGCAAAGCGTACCCTCTATCCCCAAGTTTGCAGCTGAGTTCAGGGCACATCAACAGACATACACACCTTCCATATTGTACCTGGGCCCTGAGAAAACGAGGATTGGTTGTCTCCCCACCTGCCTATGTTAGGATAGCATTCACAGTTCTGTCTGCCTCTGGTCTGCACGCAGGCTAAAAGCACTCCTTCACATCCCTTTTGTGTCCAGACAGGGAAAGTCACTCTGATCTTCGGCAAAGAGATCTCAAGCCAGCATGCAGAATGTGGAGTACAGATGCTGGCTGAAAACCCCTTTCCTAGGTGGGCATCTGTGGGACAGAAAGAGATGTTTTCCTATTCTTACTGTCTGCTTCAGTGACCATAAGAAGGTGAATTTTCCACCAGTAAATTTTTAAAATCCCAGAAGTTTCCAAACCATAGCAGAGTGCCGTGGTGCTGTCCTCATCTCTCCCTCTCCTTATTCTGGGGCTCACACTCCAGATTCAATGTGCTGATGGTTGAAGCCCTGGGAATAAACCATGATTGCAAGTTGCTTCCTGAATTTGGAGGAATGCAGGGAGGGAGTACTCAGAGGGTTGAAGATTTCTCAAGCAGCAAAACTTGGGAAGGGTCTCACAAAGGGCGTAGCTTGATCTGCTGAATCTTGTAAAAGAGTACTCAAGCATAGAGAGGAAAGGGAAAATAGTGTTCTAGAGAGAATGTGGGGAGCAACTAGGCAGAGGTTAAGTAGGGAAACCTGCTGGAGCAGGGCTCACAGAGGAATACATGAGAGAGAACCTGGGAAGAGCTTTCCTAGCAGAAGCAGCACAGATGGTATCCAGGGCAAGGCAGGCTGCCTGGCTCCCTCTCATTCTATCAGCCTGGGGCAGAGTTCAGTTGTTTCTCCTCCAAGGACTCTGTAGTATGCCGGCTTCTTTCCTTTGCTAGATTTGTGTTGAGTTTGCTTTTTGGTACAGCTGTTTGCTTGTACCCTATTCCTCTGTGGCTCAAGAGGGCTTTTGTGAACTTCTGCTGTGTTTTCTGCCTGTTCAGCTTTCTAAACAAGCTGATGTGAGAACTGATGATTTTCTAGTTTCTCCATTTGGAGGACCAGGTTTCTCACTTTTACTGACCTAAAAATGACTTTCATAAACTCTGGCAGCACACTTCCTATTTAGCTAGTCACAAAAATACAAAAGAAGGAGGCAAGATGGTGACCAGAAGGAAGGTAGGCAGAGAGTATGTGAGAGAGTGAGGGAGCAATAGCTGTGTGTGTGGACATGTGTGGGGGTGTGTGAGTGAGTGAAATAGGGACAGTTAGACCCTGCAGTTCTTCCAGAGGGCTGTCAATCTGGGCAGTTATAGATGGCAAAACACTGCAACCATTTGCAAACATTCTGGGAGGACACCAGCGGCACAAAGACCACGCCATCTTGAAGAACAGAACTGCTTGGGACTAGGATCCTACCCTCGCCACCACCCAGTCTGGTCTTGGAAGCAAACCAGGACCCTACAGCCGCTCTGGTAGAAGACCTGCCACTACAGCTGCAGACCCAGGGACACCAGGACTCTAGGCACCTGGCTGCAGATTTCTGTGAGTCACAAAGCCAATCCCCATCCCCTGCCACTTGTGCAGCAGCGACATAGAAACTACCAGACCCCAGCCACACAATAAGGCTTTCTGCACACACAAAGCAGTGGCAACTCTGCCTGACTTTGAGTCTTGGTGTCAGACATGGGAAGTTTGTTTCCCAGAAATAGACTCCATGTCCAGACAGGGAGACTGAGTGGAATTCCAGCCTATCCACTCATCCCTAGGGAGCTGGTCTGCAACCAAATTCTGCGCCCACACAAGGCAGGGAGACAGCGCTGAACTTGACCCCAGACTTCTGAACTGGGAGAATTTTTTTCCACAACTGGTCTCCACACCTGGGCAGGAAGACTGAGTGGAATTCCAACCAAGATGCTCATCCCTAGAGAGCTGGTCTTCTGCAACAAGATCCTATACCCACACAGGGCAGGGAGACAGCGCTAAACTTGACCCTGGACTAGTGAACTCAGGGAATTTGTTTCCTGTGACTTGCCTCCATGCCCAGGCAGGAAGGCAGTCCTGAATGTGAGCATGCTGCATGACCTTGGGGTGATTGTTTTCTGCGACCAAATCCAATGCCCACACAGGGAAACAGCACTAAATTTGAGCATGGGGATGCAAACCCAGGGAGTTAGTTTCCCATAACCAGACCCTGCACCTTAGCAGGGAGGCTGAGGTGAATTTGAGCCTGGACGTGCAGTTTCGGAAACTTTGTTCCTCATGACCAGACCCTGTGCCTACACAGGAAGGCAGCACTAAATTTGAGCCTGGGTACATGGACACAGGGAGTTTGTTTTCCACCACATGACCAGACCCCACACCCACACCGAGGGGCAGTGCCACCTGACTTTGATTCAAAGCAAGTGCATACAGAAGGCTGTTTACCGCAGGGCAGAAGTGGACCTCCTATCAACACAATTTGACTGAGCAACTCAGTCTCCCAGGAAGATTGGGGACCCTGAATCTCCACACAAGAGGCAGCACTGACCATCAGTGACTAAACTTCTTCCCTCATTACATGCACCTTAGATCCCAAATTCCTAGTACATTCACACTAAGAGCCAGTGACTCCAAATCTTGGTGCATGTGCACACAGGGACCTGATTCTCAGTGTGAGGTAACACCAAGAAACAGAGACTCTGACACTTGATTCTCAGCATAGATACAGGGATCCTCTCACTCCTGACATGCAATAGGGGATTTTGATTTTTGGCACATGCCAGTGGGTTCTCTGTCTCAACATGGCACAGGCAGCGTCCCTGATTCTAGGTGCACACATGAGGCCACACTAAGCACCAGTGACTCTGACCCAGGGCATGTCGTGGTATCAGAACTCTTCAGTGACACTTTGAGGGTGCAAAATTTTTACTGAACATGGTCCAGGCCCCTGCAACTTGACATGTGAACCTACTGGTGATAGTCAGAATGGGGAGACAACAAAACAATCCACAGAGGAAAGAAAAGGAGAAATCATCAAGTAAGGAAATAAGCAAAACAGAAGCATGCAGCATTACAGAAAAAGAATTCAGAGTAATGGTCACACAGTTCAAACACTGGATGGATGAGAAAATCAACAATCTATGCAAAAATCAGGAAGAAATAAAAAATGATATAACTACAATAAAAAACACCATGGAAGGCTTCAACAGTAGTCTAGAAGAAGCAGAGGACCAAATCAGCGAGTCACAAGATCAGGTTCAGAAACAAGCCCAAACTGAATAGAAACTAGAGAAAAAAATTAAAAAGGAGGAGGAGAGCCTAAGGGAGCATTGGGACAATGCAAAATGAAATAACATATGTATAATAGGGCTGCCAGAAGGACAAGAAGAGCAGTAAGGATTAGAAAATTTATTTGAAGAAATAATGAAAACGTCTCTGATATGGGGAAGAAAAAAGTTACTCAAGTACAAAGAGTGCCAAGCAAGATGAATTCCAAAAGACCCACACCAAAGACACACAATAATTACAACGGCAAATGTTATAGACAAAGAGAATCTTAAAAGCTTCAAGAGAGACAGAGAGAGTTAACTACAAAGGATCCCCCATCAGATTATCAAATGATTTCTCAACAGAAACACATCAAGCTAGAAGGGAATGGAAGGAGATATACAAAGTGATGCAAAACAAGGGACTCAATCCAAGAATACTCTATCCAGCAAGACTACCAATCAAAATTGAAGGGGAAATCAGGAGTTTTACAAACAAACAAACAAACAAAGACTAAGGGAGTTTATCATACCAAACCAGCAATGCAAGAAATGCTAAAGGGAATGCTGTAAAAAGAAGAAACAAAAAGATAAGAAGGAACACAGCCTCAAGAAATAAAAATGGCTACAAACAAGTACCTTTCAATAACTTCAAACATAAATGGACTAAATGCTCCAATCAAAAGACATTGACTGACAGAATGGATAAAAAAAAAACATGGCCCATATATATATATATATGCTGTCCTCAAGAGACCCACCTCAGAACAAGGGACTCACACAGACTAAAAGTGAAGGGATGGAAAAATACCTTTCAGGCAAATGAAAATGGAAAAAAAAAAAAGCTGGGTTAGCAATACTTATATCTGAAAAAATAGACTTCAAAATGAAGGCCATAACAAGAGATAAGAAAGGCCACTTCATAATACTAAAGGGATCGATACAACAAGAGGATATAATCATGGTAAACATATATGTACCCAATGCAGGAGCATCCAAACACATAAAAAATCTCCTGGAAGGTATCAAGAGAAAGACAAACAACAATACAATCATAGTAGGTGACTTTAATACACCACTGACATCACTGGATAAATCCTCTAGACCAGCGGTTCTCAACCTGTGAGTCACAACCCCTTTGGGAGTCGAACAACCCTTTCACAGGGGTCGCCTAAGACCATTGGAAAATGCAGATATTTACATCACGATGCATAACAGTAGCAAAATTTCATGGTTGGGGGTCACCACCACATGAGGAACACTATGCAAGGGTCGCGGCCTTAGGAAGGTTGAGAACCACTGCTCTAGACAACAAATCAGAAAAGAAACAACAATCCAAAATGACTCATTAGATCAGATGGACTTAACTGACATCTTCAAAACATTTTATCCCAAAGCTGCAGAATATATTTTCTTCTCAAGTGCACATGGGACATTTTCAAAAATAGACCACATACTGGGTCACAAGCAAAGTCTACCAAAATTCAAGAAGATTGAAATCATGCCACACATCTTTTCAGACCACAATGGCATAATATTAGAAATAAACTATAATAAAAACAATCCAGAAAACTCAAACATTTGGAAGCTGAATAGCATGTTATTAAATATTGATTGGGTTACCAATGAGATCAAAGAAATTAAAAATATTCTGGAAACTAATGACAATAAAAACACAACAATCCAAAATCTATGGGACACAATGAAAACAGCCCTGAGAGGGAAGTTTATAGCTCTACAGGCCTACCTCAAGAAACAAGAAAAAATGTTAGTAAATCATCTAATGATAAAACTCAAAGAATTAGAAAGAGAGCAACAAGAAAAGCCCAGAGTGAGAGAAGGAAGGAGATAATAAAGATTAGAGCAGAAATAAATGACATAGAGACAGA
>JAAGEH010000011.1:8291539-8317121 GCA_011751065.1 Lasiurus cinereus | reverse complement strand
ATATACACATACATATATATACAAAAGATCAATGAAACTGAGAGCTGGTTCTTTGAAAGGATAAACAAGATAGATGAACCTCTAGCCAGGATCACCAAGAAGCAAAGAGAGAGGACTCAAATAAACAAAATCAGAAATGATAGAGGCGAAATAACAACAGATCCCACCAAAATACAAAAGATTGTTAAAAAATATTATGAACAACTCTATTCCAACAAAATGGACAATCTGGAGGAAATGGACATATTCCTAGAAAAATACAACCTTCCAAAACTAAAATCAGAAAGATTCTATGAATCTCAGAAGACCAATAACTATGGAAGAAATAGAGACAGTCATCAAAAAGCTTCCAGCAAACAAAAGCCCAGGCCTAGATGGCTTCACAGTAGAGTTATACCAAACATACAAGGAAGAACTAAAACCTACCTTCCTCAGAGTAGTCCAAAAAATTCAAGAGGAAGGAACACTTCCAAACTCATTCTATGAAATCAGCATCACCCTAATACCAAAATCAGATAAAGACAACACAATGAAAGAGAATTACAAGCCAATATCCCTTATGAACATAGATGCCAAAATCCTCAACAAAATTCTAGCAAATCGGATCCAGCAGTACATCAGAAAGATCATTCACCATGACCAAGCAGGATTTATCCCAGGGATGCAAGGATGGTGCAATATCTAGAAATCAATAAACGTGATACATTACATAAACAAATTGAGAGATAAAAATCACATAGTCATATCAATTAATGCAGAAAAAGCATTTGACAAAATCCAAAACCTTTTCTTCATAAAAACTCTCAGCAAGGTAACAATAGAAGGATCATACCTCAACATTATAAAATTCATATATGATAAACTCACAGCCAGCATCACACTCAATGGACAAAAACTGAAACAATTTCCCCTAAGAACAGGAATAAAACAGAGATGCTCACTCTCACCACTCATGTTCAACACAGTACAGGAAGTACTCGCCATTGCTATAAGACAAGAAGAAATAAAAGGTATCCAAATTGGGAAAGAAGAAGTAAAACTGTCTTTATTTGCAAATGACATGATTCTGTACATAGAAAACCCTAAAGACTTCATCCAAAAAATTATTAGAATTAATAAATGAATTTGGCAATGTAACAGGATACACAATTAATGCCAAGAAATCTATGGCATTTCTACACACCAATAGTGAACTTACAGAAAGAGAGATTAAAAAGCAATCCCATTTACCATCACACCAAAAAAATTAAGATACCTAGAATAAACCTAACTAAATAAGTAAAAGACCTCTATGCAAAAAACTACAAAACACTGAAAAAAGAGATAGAGAAAGATGGAAACAGATGGAAGAATATACTGTGTTCATGGATTGGTAAAATCAACATCATTAAAATGTCCATTCTAACTAAAGTAATCTATAGATTCAATGCAATCCCCATTAAAATACCAACAACATAATTCACAGACCTAGAACAAACTTTCCAAAAATTCATCTGGAATAAAAAAAAGACCCCCAATATCTGCAGCAATCCTGAGAAAGAAGAATAAAGTAGGTGGAATCTCAGTACCAAATATCAAACTATATTACAAAACCACCATTCTCAAAACAGGCTGGTACTGGCACAAGAACAGACATATAGATCAATGGAATAGAATAGAGAACCCAGAAATTGACCCAAACCACTATGCCCAATTAATGTTTGACAAAGGAGACATGAACATACAATAGAGTCAAAACAGTCTCTTCAATAAATGGTGTTGGGAAAATTGGACAGATACATGCAAAAAAAAATGAAACTAGATCACCAACTTACACCATACACAAAAATAAACTCAAAATGGATAAAAGACTTAAATGTAAGATGGGAAACCATAAAAATACTAGAAGAATGCATAGGCAGCAAAATCTCAGACATATGCCAAAGGAACTTCTTCACTGATAGTGCTCCTAGGGCAATGGAAGCTAAAGAGAAAATAAACAAATGAGTCTCCATAAAAATAAAAAGCTTTTGCACAGCAAAAGAAACCATCAACAAAACAACAAGAAAGACCACTACATGGAAGAACATATTTGACAATGTTATCACTGATAAGGGTTTAATCTCAGACGTTTACAGGGAACTCATACAAGTCAATAAAAGGAAGATAAGCAATCCAATCAAGAAATGGGCAATGGACCTAAATAGAGACTTTTTGAAAGAAGACAGAAGGAAGGCCAGGAGACATATGAAAACATGCTCAAAGTCACTAGTTATCCGAGAGATGCAGATCAGGATGAAAATGCGGTACCATCTCACACCTGTCAGAATGGCTATCATCAACAAATCAATAAATGACAAATCTTGGCGAGGATGTGGAGAAAAAGGAACCTTGGTGCACTGCTGGTGGGAATGCAGATTGGTGCAGCCACTGTGGAGAACAGTAATGGAGTTTCCTCAAAAAAACTAAAAATGGAACTCTCATTTGACCCAGTAATACCACTTTAGGACTATATGCCAATAAGCTAGAAACATCAATCAGAAAGGACATATGCACCCCTATATTCATAGCAACACAATTTACCATAGCTAAGATTTGGAAACAGCCTAAGTACCCATCAGCAGATGAGTGGATTAAAAAACTGTGGTACATCTGTACAATGGAATACTATGTTGCACTAAAAAAAAAGGAATTCCTACCATTTGCAACAACATGGATGGAACTGGAGAGCATTATGCTAAGTGAAATAAGCCAGTCAGAGAAAGATAAGTATCTCATGATCTCACTCATTTATGGAATATAATGAACAACATAAACTGATGAACAAAAACAGTTCCAGAGACAGAGAAACATCAATTGGACCATCAAACCTTGGAGGGAAGGTAGGGGAAGTTGGGAGCAAGGGGGAGAGATCAACCAAAGGACTTGTATGCATGCATATGGGCTTAACCAATGGACACAGACAACAGGGGGGTGAGTGCATGAGTGGAGGGTATAGGGACTAAGGGGGGAATAAAGACACATATGTAACACCTTAATCAATAAAGAAATATATATATATATATATATATATATATATATATATATATATATATATGATGTCTCTGTCTATCAATTAACATTCAGAAGTTAAGTGAATTAAACAAAAAATTAAAGTGTCACAATATCATTTTTTAAAAGGTTAAATCTGACAAAATATATGAAAGATCTGTTCACTGAAACCTACAAAACAATGTTGAGAGACATTAAAGAATGTGTAAATAACTGAAAAGATGGATCAATGGCAAATACCAAGATCTCAAGTCTCTCCATACTGATCTATACCTTAAATAATCTCAAAGTTTTTAAAGAGGCTGACTACTGATTCTATAATTCATGTGGAAATGAAAGGATCTAAAATAGCTTACCCAACCTTGAAACTAAAGAACAAAACTGGATGGCTAACACTTTTATAAAGCTACAGTAATTGAGATAAAGTGGTATTATTGGTACAAAGATATACAAATATGTACATTTCCATCAGCAATGCACAGATGTTTCGATTTCTCTACATCTTTGCCAACACTTCTATTTACTTGCTTTTTGATAACATATATCCTACTAGGTATGAGGTTGTATCTCATTGTGGTTTTTATTTGTATTTCTCTAGTGAATAGGGATGTTGAGCATCTTTCCCTATGCTTATTGGCCATTTATATAGCTTACGAGAAATCTCTATTCAAGTTCTTTATTCATTTTTAATTGGTTTTTCTTTTATAATAGAATCATGGCAATTCTTTTTATATTCTAAATATTATTAGAAATATGATTTGCAAACATTTTCTCCCATTTTGCAAGTGTAGATTGTCTTTTCACTGTTGATAATGCCCTTCGATACACAAGTTTTCAATTTTTAATGAAATCCAATTTATTTTTTCTTCTTTTAACTATGCTTTTGGCATCATATCCAAGAAATCATTGTCAAATTGAATTATGAAGCTCTTCCCATTTCGTTCTGAGAATTTTTAATGTTAATTTATGTATATGGTGTAGCATAAGAATCCAATTTCAGAGGGAGAAAAAAATGGCTGCGGAATAGATGGATGTGTCCAGAGCCTTGTCGCTAAAGCAGAGAGAACAACTTAGGGCTGCACTGGGAGTGTTTGTTGGCAAGTTAAGGGACAGTTGTCCTCCAGGAGAAGGTGGGGGACTGCTGGACGGGGCTACCCTAACCAGGTAGCCCCACTGCCATGGGGTTAATTCCCCCAGAGCCACCAGCACCAATGCGGAGACAGCACCATCTTTCAGGGGAAAGTGGATGTTTACGGAACACTGAGCTGCTACAGCTGTGGAACCCACCAAAAAGCCGGGGGACCCAGAACACCACTCCCCAATCGGTGCAAACACTCGCATTCAGAGGAGCTCTACACACCACACAGAAAGGTCAGATTTCACCTGGGATAAGGTGAGGTCTCTGGTCCCGCAGAACAGAGAGATGCGCACATTGTGGGAACTGGACCTACAGAAATCTGTGGATGTTGAGCAGGGCGTAATCCCTGAATGTGGAAGGGGGCCTGCAGAGCTGTTAACAGAGGGGAGCTCTAGAAGGCAACCCATTTTAATCTGAGAGAGAAGGACAGCCTGGGAGTTATTAAGGTGTCCCAGCTGCTTGAACAGAAGCAGGGAACGGGGAGAGCATAGACTGCACTCTGTCCTCTTCAGATCCTTGCTTCTGATTGCTAAGCCCAATACATAGGATGACGCAATTGGAGACCTGTTTGAAGAAATGACAGAAAACTTCCCTGATATAGGAAGGAAAAAACCCATACAAATCCAAGAAGTTCACAGAGTCCCAAGCAAAATGAATCCAAAAAACCAACACCAAGGCACATTATAATTAAATTGGCAAACACCAATGCAAAGTAAGAATTTTAAAAGCAGCCAGAGAAAGACAGGAAGTTACCTATCCATCGGACTAGCAACTGGTTTCTCAACAGAACCTCATCAGGCCAGAAGGGAATGGAATGAAATATACAAAGTCATGCAAAGGAAGGGTCTGAATCCAAGAATACTGTACCCAGCAAGGCTTTCAATCAAAATCAGGAGCTTCATAGACAAAAAAGTACTAAGGGAATATATTACCACCAAACCAGCAATGCAAGAAATGTTAAAGGGTCTGCTGTAAAAAAAGGAATAGGAAGCAAAGAGGGAACACAGGGGTAAAGAATAAAAATGACGACTGATAAGTACCTATCAATAATAACTTTAAATGTAAATAGATTAAATGCTCCAATCAAAAGACATAGGGTAATAGATTGGATAAGAAAACATGACCCATATATCTGCTGTCTATAAGAAACCCACCTCACAAAAAAAGATGCAAACAGACTGAGGGTGAAGGATGGAAGACAGTTTTTCAGACAAATGGAAATGAAAAAAAAGCTGGAGTTGCAATACTTATATCTGACAAATTAGATCTCAAAGTGAAGGACATAACAAGAGATAAGAAAGGCCACTTCATAATACTAAAGGAAGCAATCCAACAAGAAGAAATAACTCTGGTAAACATATATGCACCCAATATAGGAGCACCTAAATACATAAAAAAACTCCTGGAGTATATTAAGGGAGATATTGACAGCAATACAATCATAGTAGGAGACTTTAATACCCCACTGTCACCACTGGACAAATCCTCTAAACAAAAAATCAGAAAAGACACATCAATCCTAAATGACTCACTAGACCAGATGGAATTAATTGACATTTTCAGAACATTTCATCCCAAAGCCACAGAATATACATTCTTCTCAGTGCACATGAGTCATTTTCAAAGGTAGACCATATGTTGGGTCATAGGAAAAGTCTCTTCAAATTCAAGAAGATGGAAAACATATCAAACATATCAGGCATAAAACTGGAAACCAAATACAATAAAAACAATATAAAGAAATCATACACATGGAGACTACATGCTATTAAACAATACTGGGTAATCAGAGAGATCAAGGAAGAAATAAAAAACATCACGGCAACAAATGACAATGACAACACAGCAATACAAAATTTATGGGACACAGTAAAAGCAGTCTTGAGAGGGAATTTCATAGCTCTACAAGCCTACTGCAAAAAAAAAAACAATGGTAATAAATTACCTAACTCTACAATTCAAAGAGCTAGAAAGAGAGCAACAAGAAAAGCCCAGTGTAAGCAGGAGGAAAATAGTAAAGATCAGAGTGGAGATAAACAACATAGAGACCAAGAAACAAGTCAAAAGATCAACAAAACCAAGAGCTGGTTCTTTGAAAGGATAAACAAGATTGATGGACCTCTAGCCAGGCTCACCAAGAAGCACAGAGAGAAGACCCAAATAAACAAAGTCAGAAACGAAAGAGGAGAAATAACAACAGACCCTGCCGAAATACAAAGGATTGTTAAAAAATATTATGAACAACTCTATTCCAACAAAATGGACAACCTGCAAGGAATGGACATATTCCTAGAAAAATATAACCTTCCAAAACTCAAGAAGGAAGAATCTAAACATCTCAATAGGCCAATAACTATGGAAGAAATTGAAGCAGTCATCAAAAAGCTTCCAGCAAACAAAAGCCCAGGACCATATGACTACACAGGAGAGTTTTAACAAACATTCAAGGAAGAATTAAAGCCTATTCTTCTTAGACTATTCAAAAATATTCAAGAAGAAGGAACACTTCCAAATACCTTCTATGAAGCCATCATCACCTTAATACCAAAACCAGATAAAGACAACACAATGAAAGAGAATTACAGGCCAATATCTCTCATGAACATAGATGCCAAAATCCTCAACAAAATTCTAGCAAACCAAAATTCCAGCAGTACATCAGAAAGATCATACACCATTACCAAGTAGGATTTATCCCAGGAATGCAAGGATAGTACAATATATGCAAATCAATAAACGTGATACATCACATAAACAAATTGAGAGATAAAAATCACATAGTCATATCAATTGATGCAGAAAAAGCATTTGACAAAACTCAACACCCTTTTTTGATAAAAACTCTCAGCAAAGTGGGAATAGAAGGATCATACCTCAACATCATAAAAGCCATATATGATAAACCCACAGCTAACATCATATTCAATGGGCAAAAACTAAAACCATTTCCCCTAAGAACAGGAACAAGACAGGGATGCCCATTCTTACCACTCCTGTTTGACATAATACTAGAAGTATTAGCCATTGCAATTAGATGAGAATAAATAAAAGGCATCAAAAGTGGAAAAAGAAAAAGTAAAGCTGTCCTTATTTGCAGATGACATGATACTGTACATAAAAAACCCAAAAGACTCCATCCAAAAACTAATAGACTTAATAAATGAATTCGGCAATGTAGCAAGATACAAAATTAATGCCAAGAAATCTATGGCATTTCTATACACTAATAGTGAAATTACAGAAAGAGAGACTAAAAAAGCAATCCCATTTACCATCACACCAAAAAAATTAAGATACCTAGGAATAAATCTAAATAAGAAGGTAAAAGACATATACACAGAAAACTACAAGACACTGAAAAAAGAGATAGAGGAAGACATAAATGGATGGAAGAAAATACCAAGTTCATAAACTGCAGAATCAACATCATTAAAATGTCCATACTACCCAAAGCAATTTATAGATTCAATGCAATCCCCATTAAAATACCAACAACGTATTTCACAGACCTAGAAAGAACTCTCCAAAGATTCATCTGGAACAAAAAAAAGACCCCAAATACCCACAGCAATCCTGAGAAAGAAGAATAAAGTAGGTGGTATCTCAATACCAGATTTCAAGCTATATTACAAAGCAACTGTTCTCAAAACAGCCTAGTACTGGCACAAGAACAGACACATAGACCAATGGAATAGAATAGAGAATCTAGATATCCACCCAAACCATTATGCTCAATTAATATTTGACAAAGAAGGCATGAACATACAATGGAATCAAGACAGCCTCTTCAATAAATGGTGTTGGGAAAATTGGACAGATTCATGCAAAAAAAATGAAACTAGACCACCAACTTACACCATACACAAAAGTAAACTCCAAATGGATACAGGACTTAAACATAAGATGGGAAACCATAAAATACTATCAGAATCCACAGGCAGCACAATCTCAGACATATGCCAAAAGAACTTCTTCACTTACACTGCTCCAAGGGCAATGGAAGCTAAAGAGAAAATAAACAAATGAGACTATATCAAAATAAAAAGCTTTTGCACAGCAAAAGAAACCATCAACAAAACAACAAGAAAGCCCACTGTATGGGAAAACATATTTGTAAATGTTATCACTGATAAAGGTTTAATTTCCAACATCTACAGCCAACTTATACAACTTAATGAAAGGAAGATAAATGATCCAATAAAAAAAATGGGCAACAGACTTAAATAGAACCTTTTTGAAAGACGACAGAAGGAAGGCCAAGAGACACATGAAAACATGCTCAAAGTCGCTAATTATCCGAGAGATGTAAATCAATACGACAATGCGATACCATCTAATAGCTGTAAGAATGGCAATCATCAACAAATCTACAAAGGACAAGTGTTGGTGTGGATGTGGAGAAAAAGGAACCCTCGTGCACTGCTGGTGGGAATGCAGACTGTTGCAGCCACTGTGGAGAACAGTATGGAGTTTCCTCAAAAAAAATAAAATTGGAACTCCCATTTGACTCAGTAATCCCACTCTTAGGATTATATCCTAAGAAACTAGAAACACCAATCAGAAAGGATTTATGCACCCCTATGTTCATAGCAACACAATTTACAATAGCCTAGGTGCCCGTCAGCAGATGAGTGGATCAGAAAACTATGGTACATCTACACAATGGCATTCTCTGCTGCAATAAAAAAAAAAAAAAAGGAATTCTTACCATTTGCAGCAACCTGGATGGAACTGGAGAGCATTATGCTTAGTGAAATAAGAAGCCAGTCAATGAAGGAGAAGCATCACATAATCGCACTCATTTGTGAATAATAAAGAACATTATAAACTGATGAACAAAAGGATAGATAGAGAGGCAGTAAAGCTTCAAACAGACTGTGAAATTACAGCAGGAAGATTAAAGTTAGGTGAGGTAGATAAGAGATCAATCAAAGGACTTGTATGCATGCATATAAGCATAACCAATGAACATAGACACTGGGGGGTTGGGTATGCCTGGGAGGGAGGCAGGGCAATGGGTAGATATGTATAAAAAATTAATAATAATAAAAAAGAAAACTATGGTACATATACACAATGGAATTCTATGCTGCAATAAGAAAGAAGGAATTCTTACCATTTGCAGCAATCTGGATGGAACTGAAGAGCATCATGCTAAGTGAAATAAGCCAGTCAATGAAGGAGAAACACCACATGATCTCACTCATTTGTGGATAATAAAGAACATTGTAAACTGATGAATAAGAGGATAGATACAGAGGCAGTAAAGCATCAAACAGACTGTCAAATTACTGCAGGAAAGTTAGGGAGAGGGGGGATAGATAAGAGATCAACCAAAGGACTTGTAAGCATGCATATAAGCATAACCAATGAACAGAAGACACTGGAGGGTTAGGGTATGCCTGGGAGGCGGGGGGCAATGGGAAGATATGTATTACATGTAATACATTAATAAGAAAAATTGGGGAAAAAAGAGTCCAATTTCATTCTCTTGCATGTGAATATCAACTTTTATTTAAAAGAAAAAAAATACAAAGGAGTATTTGGAAACAAAAAAATACTACCATTTCTGGGAACATATGCATTTATGTATTCATCCAATAAATGCAACATTAATTGTGCACTATATTCAGGTTATGTGGGAGACACCAGAGGTACATCAGTCATGTTTTCCCAAACATGCTAAGCAATGCCCAAATAAAACAACTTATGTATTAATTAATTAAAAATAAAGCTTGATTTAAAAAATGGCATGTAGCAAAAGCCAAAAAAAAATAAAATAAAAGGTTGATGGCCCTGGCTGATGTGGTTCAGTTGGTTGAGCATCTTCCTATGCACCAAAAAGTCTCAGGTTTGATTCCTGGTCAGGGCGCATGACCAGGATGTGGGTTCAATCCCAGACAGGGGGCATATGGGAAGCAACCAATTGATGTTTCTCTCTCACATTGATGTTTCTCTTTCTCTCCCTTCCTCTCTAACATCAATAAAAACATATTTAATAAATAAATAAATAAATAAATAAATAAATAAATAAATAATATAGGTCAACAGTGAAAAATACTACTAATCATACCACATCACACCTAGCTCTTCAACACCCTTTTGTTCAAAATTATCTTTTTAAATATCATTGTAATCACACTTGATTTTGGATCTCATGTGTCCTAGTGAATATGGGCAATATAGGCTAGCTATTCATACAAGGCTTTCTCAACCTTGGCACACTTGACATTTGGGGTCAGAAAATTCTTTGTGGGGACTGTCCTCTGCATTCCTAGCTTCTACCCATTCAGTGTTCCTAGCATCTTCTTAGTGTGATGATCAAGAATGTCTCCAAACATTGGCAGATGCCCAGTGAGAAAGAGAGAAAAATCACCCCCATTGAGATCTAGACCATTCAGGCCAAAAATATTCTTTCAGCAATAGTAGAGGGATTAATGGGGAAAGAAGGGTGAGAATATTATAAAATGGTAATTTATAGGAAAGCTTACTGGAAGACTCTTCTAATTTAATTTTCTTTTAAACTCAGCACTCAAACACCCCTTTTATTGAAAACTTTTCCAAAATATTAATCTCTTGTCTTGCTAGACTAGATACCATTAGTGAAGTATAATTAATTATTTTAACTATTATGGTTCTTATAGTAGCTAAAGTTAGTTTCCAATATAGAAACTGTTATACAATACCACAGATATAAAACAGCAATAACAAACCAATGCTGATTAACCCCCAGACATACTGGGAAGCATGGAGAATGGGGACTGTGAGTACCCCTCCATGCTCCCTGGAACATTCCTTTAAATCACTGTTTACACATTGAGCTGTCCCATCATATTATAAATTCTTTTTAAAAAGTATTACTTTTATGTTCTCAGCACCTAGCATAATAAATATCACAAAGCAGGCATTCAATAAATACCTGTACAACTACACTGAAAAAGGAGTATGTAGCCAGAAATGCAGGTAAAACATGGGCCCAGTATTTCTGGTAAGAAATCTGGGCATTAAATATATAAAGTGGTCAGATCTACATATTTAATTCCCAGATTTCAACATAAAGGCTAAGCCTGGCAGAGGCAGAAAACCCAGGTAACTGCTAGGCTCTGGCATATGAGCAGGCCTCACTACACTCCATCCTCCTGCTCTTCTCCTGAGGCTGAGTTTTACAGACAATGGGTGCCTGGATGCTGGAGTGCTGGACCTGGCATTGGAAAGGATAACTCCAAAGTGGCATCAATTTCCAGGGCTGCTGTCTGTTTTCCTTGAATGATGCAGATTGAGGAATTAGACCCTGTAGGGAAAGAAATGAGGCCTTCCCTGCAAAACCATCCTACTGACTCCTTATCAACTCTTTATCATTTGCCAGAGCAATGATAAGACAAGACAGTGCAGACAAGAAACAAGGAAGGGAGTGACAGAATCAAAAGAAGTCTTACAAGTCTCAAAAGTTATCTTTTCTGTTCTCTAGAATCCACTCTAGGCCTGATATCCCCCTGGGCACCTCTCCATCCTCCAGGGCAGTGGATCTCACTTTCTCTTGTGTACCACTACTGCCCTTCTCTGTCAGAGCTCCTGTGGCCCCATCCCTTCCCTCTGAAAGGTAAAATCGTAGGATCCACCCTTATCCTCACCTTCTCCTTTGCAAGAACCAAACAAGAACCAAAAAATTCAAGTGATATTGACTTCACTTATAGAAGCTCCAAACTGTTCATGTCCATTTCAATATATTCCTACTTTTCAAAGAGATATACCTTAGGTGATTTCCTTGCAGGCTTTTCTCATCATCCCAAACAAGTACAGTATAGCGCAATACCCAACCAGAACCTAAGAAGGTGAATCCTTCTACACCATTCTCATCTTAAAAGATGAGAACCTCAAACAGTGAATCCAGTCCACTGTGCTTTCTGTGTTTTTATTCACCAAATATTGAACCAGCCCACTTATATGTAAGACATTTGTCAAATAACTTTGGGAGTGAATGAGACATGGATCATACCATTGAAGAAGGATAGTGTTCAATAAGAAAACAACATGTTAGAAAAAAAATGATAGCGTATGGTAGAGGAGGCATCGCACACAGGGTACTGATAAAATGCTGCAGAGACAGAGCTCCATGGACCACCACATCTGTTATGTCTGCCACTCACGAAGACAATGAGTCCTAACCCTCTTCCCCTAGTAAAATCCATTGGTTTGGTTAAGTGTGAAATTTCTTAATAAATGAAAGACGCTCTGCTTTCAGAATGCATAACAAGAATGATTCTGCATGTAGCAAAGAAAGCCTGAGTTCTGACAAGAAGTCTATTAAAAACCTACTACAGTGCCATGCTATTTGCATATTTATAATAGTCTGTGGAGATTAACCTGCCAGATAATTTAATTTCTTCTAAAGGGAGAAAAAACTCAAATATTTAAAGGGCAGAGACAGCTTTAGCTTGATGGGCTCAGAAGTGTATCTGTCATTTGTAAAATGCTCACATGAACTAAAATGCACCTTAGAATTTATAATCAGCCAAATGTTTCCAATCTAGTCCTTTCATGCATTTTTGTTCTTACAGAGAAATAGTATTCTTTACATCAAACTCTGAGAAGAAAGCTGCCCTGCCTTGGCAGACCCATGGCCTTCTCTCGTGTGCCTCCACATTTAAGAATGTTGGTTTGTTAAACTAGTTCAGATCACTGCAGTTATGTAAATGGCTAGACTTGCTCCTCAAGGCCAAATCATAACTTCCATATAGGACTCTCTTTAATATGCCCTATTTGAGGGAAGAGTTTTAAAAAAAAACTCCATCTATGTTATTAAAAAAAAATAACACATTAACAAGTCTGGGAATGTCAGCTTCTGAAGGAGATTTTCACCTCAGCCCTCCTTGGTAGAGAGAGACAATACTAGCTCAGTGCCAGGTGCTGTGATGTCGCCTGTATCCTTCCAATATATCACATTAGGTGCTTAAAAAAAAACAGGATAGGCTACCCCATTTTAAGGTAAGGAAACTGCAATGCAAATCAGGTCATACACTGCAAAAAGTCAGAGTTGGGATAAGACCCAGAGTGTCCCCAAAATCCCCATCATCCTTCCTCATGGCTTGCTGATGACCAGTCTCATCCTGAGTGACAATGAGTAACAAAGATAACAGCTGTTGAGTAACAAAGCATAAAGAGGCACCCAATTTATCAAGGCTACTACTTCAAAATCCATGAATAAAGGATTTTTTCTTTCCAGTTTCTTCAATGAAGTCTGTCTTGCCTTGATCTCTCATATGTATCTACTGCGGAAAGGGCCATGTGGGGAATCTTGCCTTGATCATTCTAGAAACATTCACAAAGCACCCAACATGTGTCAGATGTTTGCTGGTCGAGGTACCAAAAAAACAGTAGAGGATAAACAGACAGAATGCCAGCCCTCATTGAGCCTACATTTTGGCCACGCAATGGACTGACAAGAGCAAGACAAGAACCTGCTGGGTACCCCGCTTCTCTACGCCATGTGCCAGGCGACTTCTCAACCCACACGGGTGCCAAGCACTGCTGGAAAGGCCCTGCTGCCTGTCTGGGTATATCAAGGGATTATCCCTATCTTGGCAGCTGAACAGTAAATACAGACACAGCACATTTTTTTTTTAAATCAGGATGTTAAGTACAATGAATAATAACTATAAAAATATGATGAAAATTAAATACAAAATTATTTTAGGCCAAAGCAAATCTTTAGAAAAGCCATCTAACTCATTCTCCTGTTGTGGAATGGAACCAAACTAAACCTTCAAAAGAAGAACTAGAAACGAATCTCCAACTGATCTTCCTGTACTAAGTCCCAAGCGTCTGCCCCAGGAAATCACTGCCAAATAGCTGCTGTCAGCTCAGGTTCTCGGGGTTTCTAAAGGGAGAGGGGGAAAGCCACATGGTACTAAGTATGTGCAAGTCGGAGCAATAGCTCATAAAGCATTTGAATAGCCCATTCATTTTTTATTCTCCTGTAATTTCTGTGATAATTTCAAAGATGATGAACTCATCTGACATAGAGGATGCCAGGGACTTTTCCAGGAGTCCCTCTATAAGTCTGTATCCACTGGAAGTGCATTCAAATACTGCACCACTCCTCGCTATCTGCTGCAAACAGCAGAGTGAAGCTGTTCCGTCTGCCCACGGGGGTGCTTGCCCATGCATTCAGCAAAAATGACACAGTGCCAGTGTGATGCAGGTCCCTGTGTGTGTGTCCCAATGACCTAGTTTAATAAAATCTGGCCTTGCATCAAACAGGGGTTAACCCAGGTTTGATTCCAAGAGAGAAAGGCAAGGTCAACAGGACAAGGCAGCAACTTGTGGGAAACTGTGCTGTCTTGTGCACCATTTAAAACAGACAACAAAGACACCTCTGTGGTTTCTATCATCTTGACCAACCGACCCTTCGATAATTACTGATTCTGCTTCCCCCACCCTCCAGCAACCAATTCCCTAAAATTCTGGGCTCTAGATCAATGGACTTACACATTACAGTATGTTTAGACTCATTTTCTCTTGTTTTCTTCTCATGGAAAAAAAGGATTGGGGGAAAGATTAACCTCACCATTCCCAAAACATGGACTCTGAGACCGTGGTAGTTCTAATCTACTCCTGAGATCATTTTAAAGCAGAAAATAAGACACATGTACAGCTGAGTCTCCTTGTATATTCAAAATTGAAGGGCATTTTCAGTCCTATTTGACATTTCCATATTTCAGAATCACATTCTTCTTTGATGGAAAAAACAAACATATAGTCTTTTAAAAAAATCTCATAGGTCTTTGGAAAACCAACTGTAACTGACAATTCTCTCACATCTCATCATGTGGTACAAATTTATTTCTAGGATTCCTACAGTCTTGTTCAGCTAGTGCCCTCTAATGATAGAATTACCTGCTCAAGCTAAAAGCAGTTTTGTCTATGAAGCTATCAGGCTTCATATTATGGAGGTAAGATTAGCTCGTCTGAAATTCGTAAAATTCAAGAACAACAACAAAAAAAAACTTTTGAAGGATAGACCAAGTCTATGTGTCCAAAAGGGCAGTAAAGCAACATGATTAAGGACACGGCTGGCCGAAAGCCCCAGCTTTAACCGTCACCACATAGGGGCTAGAAAGTGAGGGAAGTGGCAGCACCAACCTCACAGGGTATAAGAGATGATGGGGCTCAGCACAGCACTATATGGTATATGTTACTAGCATTGACATGCTATAAATCCATTCCATCCCATTAAGAACCCATCAAGTACAGGCACTATGTACCTAAGAACCTTCACCAGATGATAATCCACTAACTTCTCTTTTTAAAAAGCTACTCTGTGTGTCTAAATCTATCTTGCTACTGAGTATGTACATCTTTACATAATCAGCATAAAGAATCTCATTAAAAATAATCAAGACAATAAATTGGGTCTGTAGTGATAAAATATTTCAATCCAAAAATTATAACAATTAATGATAGGAATGCCTGATGATTGTGAAATATCAGTTTCATTTTAATATTTATTAAGCTAGTGTCTTCACAAATATTTTCCAGTAGCAAATATATTATTCCCTACTGAAAAGTAAAGAAAAATGGAACATAAAATTATTAGGCCAATATCACAGGTGCCAAAAATTAGACCCGGAAAATCTTCATAGTCTCAATCATTCCTTTGTATTCCAGCAAAGAAAAAAATCAGAAAAAAATATATACAAAGTGAAATAGACCGTTAGGCATTTATACAGTGGGGAAACATTCTTAGAAACCTCCCTACTTTTCTTTCCCTTTTTTGTTCTGACCTTTTAACTGATTTTTTAAAAATTATTTTTAATTTATATTTTAGAGAGAGAAGAAGGGATAGGGAGAGGGAGAGAAACACTGATGTGAGAACACAACATCAAAATGGCAACCCCCAGGTGAACAGGGTGATGCCCAACCAACTAAGCCACATGGCCAGGGATTAACTCTTTTTTTTTTTAAATCCATATATTTCTTTCTTCAAAACATAGATCATGTATGTGTAGTGGGAGTGGGAGAGAGGTTTTAGATATAATAACACTAAGCCCTGTTCCCCTAAATCACATAACCAGTTCTCTTTTTTTTTCTTTTTTTTTTTTTTTAAAAACACAAAAACATTTTTATTGTTTAAAGTATTATGTATATTATTACATATCTCCTTTTCCCCCTATTGACCTCTTCCTGGCCACCCCCACCCCAGCACATTCCCTCACCCCCTTAATATCTGTGTCCATTGGCTTTGCTTATATGCATGCATACAAGTCCTTACTTGATCTTACCTCCTTCCTCTCCCCTGTCTGCTCTCTGGAGTTTGATGTTCTGATTAATGCTTCTCTGTCTCTGAATCTATTTTTGTTCATCAGTTTATGTTGTTTATTATATTCCACAAATGAGTGAGATCATGTGATATTTATCTTTCTCTGACTGGCTTATTTCGCTTAGCATAATGCTGTCCATGCCCATCCATGCTGTTGCGAATGGTAGGAGTTCTTTCTTTTTTACTGCAGGGTAGTATTTCTTTTTAAAAAAAAAAAACATAGTTTTTTAATTAATTTTTTATACATATCTCCCCATTGCCCCCCCTCCCTCCCAGGCATACCCCAACCCCCCAGTGTCTATGTTCATTGATAACCAATTCTCTTAATTGACCATGTGTCCCTCTACTTCTGTAATTAGAGCATCACACCCCCCACGATACACACACACACACACACACACACACGTGTGGGCCTCAAGCAGGAATATGGGATATAACATCAGTATTCAGTGAAATTATAACTTCTTTCTGAGGTCTTATTATCGTTACTCTTAAGGTTAATTAATATCCTCCAGGGGTGAAGTAATAGATAAATGATATAATAAGAAAACCAGCTTAGTGTTCCACAAAGAGGAGCCCCTTAAATTTCCCTCTAACCAATGCTACCATCAGCACCTAATGGAGCAAAAACATTTCCCTAGGCCATATGTTTTGTGTCTATGGCCTGCCATCTTTTTTTTTTAATATTTTATTCATTTTTTACAGAGAGAAAGCGTGAGGGACAGAGAGCTAGAAACATTGATAAGAGAAAGACATCAATCAGTTGCCTCCTGCATGCCCCTCATCGGGGATATGCCCACAACCCACGTACACGCCCCTGACCAGAATCGAACCCAGGACTCCTCAGTCCACAGGCTGACACTTCATCCACTGAGCCAAACAGGCTTCGGCTGGCCTGGCATCTTTTCCATCTCCCATTTTCTCCCTTAATATGAGCCATCAGCTGCTGCCATCCCTGCCACCATCATCCTGACCACGCCTACAACCACCACAACCACCACCCATGTCCCCAACTACCATGACCAGCACCACTGTATTGTTTTTCCCCGTATCTGTTCTTTTTGTCCTCAATAGCACATCAGTCATGTCACATTCTCCACCTGCAGCCTTATCTCTGGCCCAAAAATATTTCTGCACCTCTCTTACACAGTATTTGTCAATCAATATCTCTCATCAACAGCAACATAACAGCTGTTGTCTCATCAGATTAATTACAAAATTTGCAAGTAGGGAAGAGCCATCCATTACAAACACACTAACATTTTGAACGGAACTCCCTTTTACTGGGGAAAAAGAAAGTTTAAATAGTCTTAGAGAACAAGAGGTGGTGATGTACAGAATAAAGCCACTTCAGTAGTCTTGGGGATCTGAAAGTACACACTTGGTACCTCTAACATGCAGGAACTTGGTCACAGATTTGGTTTAAAATATGATTTTTGTTTTCCTTTCCTAGTTTTACCCCTAGAAAGCTCAGGCTGCCCCTTCTGGTCTCCAACCTACAGACACTGCGATCTCTCTGTTAAGTTTCTTTCATTCAACCTAAATGCCCAGTCAAAGCCAGATCCCAAACTAGTATTCCTATCTTCTGTCCCCAATGACCAGAACTTAATAAAATCCCAAGAAAACAAAGCCAACCTCGCTTTGTTTGTGTGAACTTTTGAGGCTACCACATCTAAGGGGGCACCAACCATATCATTAGTATCCCCACTACCTTTAAAATTTTATTTTTATTATAGTTTTAAAGATGGTAATTTATTTAATTTGTCCTTTCACTGAATATGGCAATAAAATATCTTATTCTAAAAATCAGTACAGTCCAACAATTTTCCATTAAATAGAAGTAGAATATCTGTGGAAGGGGTGACTGTCTAATTGGCACAAAATGTTATATGGGCTCACAGCAGCCCTCAGAAAAGTTTCTTTCAAATATTCTAAACTGTCTGGGGTCTTGGCTATTTGCTAATACTTTTACTTTTAGTTTAATAAATTCTGTTTGTGCTATATCAACGGCCTCCTCCCCAAATCTGGTCTTTTTCTCAGTAATTTTAGTTTTCAAGCACATCCTCCACTCAAAGCAAGCCCCTAAATGCTACTGCATCCCCTTGTCCTATTTCTGTCAGTTAATATTACTAAACATGTGTCAGCAAGAATACAATAACCTTTTGTTGCAGAGAAGATTAATTACCACAAGGAAAAAGATGTCCATGGCAGACACACTCTACCAATTTAAAATCCTTAACAAAATATGCTGTTTTAACATGAGTTTCAGTCAATGTCTGAATATATTCCTCACATTTTTTAAAAAAGCGATGTTAAATTAGGGCCAGTGGTTCTCAACCTTCCTAATGCCGCAACCCTTTAATACAATTCTTTATGTTGTGGTGATCCCCAACCATAAAATTATTTTTGTCGCTACTTCATAACTGTAACTTGCTACTGTTATGAATCTTAATATAAATATCTGTGTTTTCTGATGGTCTTAGGAGACCCTGCTAGCTATTTGCGACCCACAGGTTGAGAACCGCTGATTTAGGCATTCATATGAGAATTAATTTCAATTTTCTTGTTTCATTACTGATATTTACAAAAATTTCCACCAATTATTACTTGGACTACTAGAAAGTATTGCACAACATTTAAGAGGCAATTATGGACCCAAGTCAAATGGAATAACAAAGCCAACAGAAATACATATACACTCACCTTAACCCCCAGAAAACAAGCTTTACTGCCATTGGTGACAATTAGCCCTCATTGACAATCCAGGTGTGGAAACCTTAAAAAGAAAAAGATACAGGAAAATTTAGAAGAAAGAAGGAAGAGTCAGAGAAGTATAAACAGTAACCTAATTATAATAGTACTTCTCACTATACAATAAAGTTTAGTTCAGGAGTTCTTAAATCTAAGCAATAATTGTATCACAAATAAACTCTTCAAATCTGGGGTTGTGTCATGAATTCACCATTATTCCTCTGGCTGTGTCTAGAATTTTAGAGATACTTAACTTTATTTTCAGATTAATCTTCAATGGATTACATGACTTCAATTTTCTATCTTAATTCCTCAAATCATTAATGATATAAAAACTGATTCTTAAATACACCATATAAATGATATGTCTTAAGGACTTCAGACTTGCCTTTTATTAGGAGAAGAATACCTCTGATGCATGAATAATCATGTCTATTTTGTAGATCTGAATTTTTCTAAATTATACCAAATTTATAATTATGCTTCCTATTTTCTTCTAATTCAGAAGAAATTAAAAGTGAGGGGACCCATAAATCCTATAATATTGATAATATTAATATTAATTAAATCCTTAATAAAATTGTATTTCAAAATAAATCAACAAAAATTCCTATCTTCTCTAAGTTGTCCAGCAAGATTAGTTGTTAGGTAGTAGAAAAAATGCAGTTTCCTTTCAAATGTTACTGCAATGGACACCACAGAATGTCTGCTATTATTAGATTGCATCATATAAAATAGCTGATATCCAACCAGAAATTTCATCATTTTTCCAAACAAGAAAATAGATATGATTTTAAAACCCAGTTATCATGAAACAAATCTTCAAAATTACCAATTGGCTCAACACAAATCATTTTTCTGAGCAGCATCAATGGTTTGGGCATTAAATGTTTCTACTGCAATCCAACATATGTTCATGGCACCTGAAAGATAATAAGCATATTGCCTCCAGCCTTTGGAAGGGCCTGAGGCTCTTTTCAATTCTTTTTTCCCCACCCAGATTCTATTTACTGTCAACTCCTTCTCAGCTTCCTTCTTGTCTAGGGAGTGGGGAGGAAGCATGTAAGGGGTATCAGGGGACGAAGGGGGACATCTGTAATACTTTCAACAAATAAAGATACTTTTTTTAAATATATTTTATTGATTTTTTACAGAAAGGAATCAAGAGAGAGAGTTAGAAACATCGATGAGAGAGAAACGTCGATCAGCTGCCTCCTGCACACACCCTACTGGGGATGTACCCACAACCAAGGTACGTGCCCTTAACCAGAATTGACCCTGGGATCTTTCAGTTCCCAGGCTGATGCTCTATCCACTGGGCCAAACCGGTTTGGGCTCAAGATACCTTTTTAAAAAGTGTCTTTTCCTAGGCATGGTGTGGATGGAAGAGAGCAAAACTGAGGGCTAGAAGGCATAAAGGTGAGAGTAAGAATGCAGAACTCTTAAGAAGAGAGGCTAAAGGGAAAGCACATCAGAATAAATGAGGAACACAATGGGAGGGATAGGGGTAAAGGAAAAAGATACTAGCATCACACCACACTGAGAAGAATTAACAGGTCCCAATCCAGATGGACTGAAGCAAATGTTTACTTCTGCCTAATAATGTATTAGGACCTGCCACAATCACCACTCCCACGCTATCCCTACCACCACCCATGTACATGGGCAACACCACTGACACTAAAAGCCAACAGAACAGAGGCCATGTAAGTACTCTAGTTGTACAAATGTACATGTTTACAAAATGTGTTTTCTTCTGAGATTGAAGAACTTAAACAATATTCCCTACTGCCAGGAGATCTACTAAGTGAGTAGCCTACCATAAATCATTTTGTTGTGTTTTTGTGTAAATAAGCAGCCAGTCTCAAAATAAATGTTTTGATCTTTTTCATACCATGCTTCTATTTCTCATTCCCTATTTTTAAAATTACTTGAAGATAAGACATAAAATCAAAATTAGCATTCTGAGCACATGAAGGGGTAGCAAAGTCCAAGTTGATATGCTAGGTGAAATACATAGTTTTGTTCATATTCAATCAGAATTATAAAACAACATAAGACCAAGAGAGGAAATCAAAGAGAGAAAATTCAACATTCAGAGGCACTTCATTATTCCAGCAGTGATTTTCCCTTTAAAACAGAGATACTGTGAATGTAAATACATTGATGATGGCAATAGCTGAATGATAGCACTGATAAACCCTAACTGGAACTTTAAGAAAACACAATCAGTTTGAAGAATTTATGGGAGGAGCTAGAGCTTATAGAAGTCTCCTATGTAAACTCTACAGGAAGAACTTTATGCTCGGGATGAAGCCCTATGGTTCTAACTTCGCCTTCCCTTAACTTCTTCCCTTGGTAAAATAGCGCACCACCTTGGCTCACAGGGCAGAGTGTACACATGGCTTGCCCTGGTCTGCAGGCACTAGATTGTAACTCTTTCTCTTCCCCAGATCATTGTTGATGAGAAAACACATTAACTGATATTGATTTTCAATTGTAGTAATAGAAAAAGGAAATAATAATTATTTTAAGTATCACCACAATAAAGAGCTACTGCAAAATATCATCCTTAATTAACTGACCAGTTGGGCTTGCACTGCTCCTTGTGAGAGTTATAAAGTGACTTCATGTTAATAAAGCAGCCAGTCTCAAAATTAGAGTGTCTAACAGAATTAGAGTGTAAGCAAATTTAAGGAGTGCTGGATAAGGTAAACAAAGACTATATATACATGTATAGAAGCTGCCAGATATCAACTAAATGAGGCCACTCTGTGCAGAGCCAGAGGCTGCCTAAGAAGCAACTGGTCAACCTCATACACAGGATCCCTAGGCCACTGGTAATTATCACTGTGATCAGAGCAAGGTCTACAAAACATCCACCATACAGAAGGACATGGCAGCTGATATAGAGGCAGGAGAAATAGGTGTTACCTAATGCCCGAGACCTATAATAAAAGCTGAGAAATGAACTCTGCACTCTCCTGTGTGTGCAAACCTGAAACAGGTGGTTCACAATAATCATGGAGGGAGCTTGTCAAACACAGAGATTTCCAGACACGAACCTAAAACTTATTCTTGACTCTCAAGAATTTGTATTTTCAAAATACATATATTGATTTTTTTTTAAGAGAGAGGAAGGGAAAGGGATAGAAACACTGATGTGAAAGAGAGAAACATTGATTGGCTGCCTCCTGCACACCCACTACTAGGAATTGAGACTGCAACCTGGGCATGTGTCCTGACGAGGAATCAAATCCCATGACCACACTCAATCCACTGACCCATACCAGCCAGGCTCTTTTTGCCTTTTTAATTAGTTACTAGAAAATTTAAAATTATATTGTGGCTTCCATTATATTTTTATTGGATGATAAAGTGTACTTTCATAAAGTATAGCCTTTCTCTACTTTAATAAATCTACTAAAATGATGTTAACTTTTCTTAATATCAGAGCCTGTGGGCAGTATTCTATAGCATGGCGCTGCTGGGCACACAGAACCAGCTCCTATGTTCAACATCAGATTACTTTTATTTTTTTTCTTTATTTTTTTCCATCACCATTTATCCCCCTATACCCTCTTCCACCTCCACGCACACCCCTCCCCTCACAATCAGCACACTGTGGTCTACATCCACGAGTTCTCTTTTATATTCTTTTTTGCAAAATTCCTCCACCCCACTCCAATACTCCACCAACACAGCTGGCTGCTGGCTATCTATGAGTCTGTCTCTGTTTTGCTTATTAGTTCAGTTTGTCCATTAAATTCCACATATGAGTGAAATTACATGGTACTTGTCTTTCTTTAACTGGCTATTTCACTTAACGTAATGTTCTCCAAGTCCATCCATGCTGTCACAAAAAGCAAAATTGTATTCCTTTTTATGGTAAAGTAGTATTCCATCTATTAAAGGACAATTGGGCTGCTACCAAATTTTGGCTATTGTAAAATAATACTGCAATGAACATATTTTTTCAAATTAGTGTTTTTGGTTTCTTTCTATATTTTCCAAGAAGTGGAATCACTGGGTCATAAGCAATTCCACTGTTAATTTTTTTGACAATGGAGTACTGCTTTTCACAGTGGATGGGCCAATATACATTCCCACCAGTAGTGCACCATCGTTCCTTTTTCTGCACATTCTCATTAACACTTGTTTTGCTTATTTATTTATGATAGCCATTCCAACAGGTGTGAGGTAATATCTCACTGTGCTTTTAATTTGTATTTCTCTGATGATTAGTGACACTGAACATCTTTTCATGTTTTTTCAAGTTTTTTAATATATTTTTATTGTTGATAGTATTGCAGATATTTCCCATTTCTCCCTACTTTTCCCCCTTCCTGCCAAATCCTACCCCCCAGGCTCTTCACTACCCAATTGTATTCGTGGGCTATGAATATCTATACTAATAAAAAGGTAATATGCAAATTGGTCAGAACGCCCTCACAGTGATGACCAAACAGCAGGCTTGGGGATGACAAGACTGGGAGAGGGATTAGTGAGGGATGACCAAATGATGAATTGCAGGCTGTGTGGGGTGATCAGGCCAGCAGGCGGGCAGTTGGAGGGAACCCAGGCCTGCAAGGGAGGGCAGTTGTAGGTGACTAGGCTGACAGGGGAGGCAATTGGAAGGGACCAGGCCTACAGGGGAGGACAGTTGAGAGGGACTAGGCCTGCAGGCAAGGGCAGTTTGGGGAGACCAGGCCTGCAGGGGAGAGCAGTTATGGGTGATCAGGCCAGAAGAGGAGGGCAGTTGGGGGTGACCAGGCCTGCAGGGAAGGACAGTTAGGGGGAACCAGGCCAGTAGGGGAGGGAAGTTTGGGGAGACCAGACCAGCAGGGGAGGGCAGTTGTGGGTGATCAGGCCAGAAGAGGAGGGCATTGGGGGTGACCAGGCTGGCAGAAGAGAGCAGTTGGGGGAGACCAGGCCAGCAGGGGAGGGAAGTTTGGGGAGACCAGGCCAGCAGGGGAGGGCAGTGGGGGGGTGACCAGGCCAGCATGGGAGGGCAGTTAGGAGCAATCAGGCTGGCAGGGGAGCAGTTAGGTGTCAATCAGGCTGGCAGATGAGTGTTTAGGGGGTGATCAGGCTGGTAGGCAGAAGCAGTTATGAGCAATCAGGCAGGTAGGTGAGTGTTTGGGAGCCAGCAGTCTTGGATTGTGAGAGAGATGTCTGACTGCCCATTTAGGCCAGGATTGGGCCTAAACAGGCAGTTGGACATCCCTTAAGGAATCCAGATTGGAGAGTGTGTATGCTGGGCTGAGGGACACAACCCCCATACATGATTTTCATGCACCAGGCCTCTAGTAAGTATATAAGTTCTTTGGCTTATCTATTCTCATCCCCCCATAACCACATCAAGGTATATCAGTCTGCCCCATGCCTCCATGCTTCAGATCTTATTTTGTTGGTCAATTCATTTTGTTCATTAGATTCCACAAATAAGTAAGATCATGTAATATCTTTCTTCCTTGTATTGGCTTATTTCACTTAGCATAATATTTTCCAGATCCATCCATGCTGTCCCAAAGGGTAAGAGATCCCTCTTTCTTACTGCTGCATAGTATTTCATTGTGTAAATGTCCCATAGCTTTTTATCCATTCATCTACTGATGGGCACTTGGGCTGTTTCCAAATTTTAGCTATATATACTAATAAAAAGGCAATAAGCTCATTAGACCAGACGTCTTCTGGACGTCCTTCCAGACTAAGTTGCAGCACCTGTGAGGGCCAAGGGCCAGTGGCGCAGGAGAGGTGTTCATGTCACGGAGCCTCTCCTTCTGCAGAGGTGGGTACTGGGAGAGGTGGGGCAACACCAGCGGGCCTCGGCTGGTCCCACGCGCACCGTGCAGCCCCTCCGTCCACATAGGCAGGTACTGGGAGAGATGGGGCAGTGCCAGTTGTGGTCCCTCCTTCCACAGAGGTGGTGCTAGGAGAGGTGAGGTGGTCTGCAGTTCCAGAGTCTGAGCAGAGGCTGGACAGGGTGTGACTGTGGTGCCTCAACCTCCATAGCCACTCCTCCAGTTGGCCTGGCCCAAGATTGTCCCCCCCACACACACACAAGTGGGTGGGGGTGGAGCTAGCACTAAGAAGCGAGGGCTGAGGGTTGGCAGCCCTGGTGATTGGCTTTGGCAGCAGCAGTGGGATGATAGGGGGGGCACCTTCCCATGAATCTCCTGGTTGCCTCCCACAAAGGAAGGACAGACTGTGGCTTATGCCCACTCTTCCCTGGAATGGACCTACGCCATCAGTAGGACATCCCCTGAGGGCTCCCAGACTGTGAGAGGGGGCAGACCATGGTTATAAAAAGAAATGTGATAAAGTATGTAAATGCACAAAAG
>JAAGEH010000011.1:8186063-8291529 GCA_011751065.1 Lasiurus cinereus | reverse complement strand
GTTGTTGAAGCATCTTTTGTGCATTTACATACTTTATCACATTTCTTTTTATAACCATGGGTCTGAAGAAAGCGAGTGGAAAGGTCAGTGCTCAGAAGAGGATGATGTCTATTAAATTAAAGCGTGAAATCATAGAAAAATATGAGCAAGGTGTGCGAGTGGCTGACTTGGCGAGGCAGTACGGGCATAGTACTTCAACAATATGCACTGTGCTTAAACAGAAGGAGTTGATAAAGGGTATAACGCCAGCTAAGGGCGTTACAATAATTTCTAAGCTCCGTAGGTCTCTCAATGAAAAGATGGAGAATCTACTGATGGTGTGGGTGACAGAGAAGCAGCTTAAAGGAGATACATTAACACAGGGCATCATATGCGAGAAGGCACGAGTGATTTACGGTGATTTGCTGGAGCAGACCCTGCGCACTTCCCCGGACGAAGCATCGAAAGACTCATTTAAAGCCAGTAGAGGCTGGTTTGATAACTTCAGGAAAAGGTCCGGCATTCACTCCATTGTCAGGCATGGTGAAGCAGCAAGTTCGGATGTGAAGGCAGCTGAGGATTCCGAACTGATAGAAGCCAAAGGATATATCCCCCAGCAAGTCTTCAACTGTGACGAAACAGGGCTATTCTGGAAGAAGATGCCGAATAGGACTTATATGACGGCAGAGGAGAAGGCGATGCCAGGCCACAAACCCAGGAAGGGTAGGCTAACTCTCGCACTGTGCGCCAATGTGAGTGGCGACTGCAAGATCAAGCCTCTGCTCGTATACCATTCGGAAAACCCCAGAGTCTTTAAGTTACATAAGATTTTAAAAGATAAACTGCAAGTTATGTGGAGGGCAAACCCGAAGGCATGGGTCACCAGGCAGTTCTTTGTGGAGTGGGTTAACCTGGTTTTCGGCCCTTCTGTTAAGAAATATCTACAGGAAAAACAACCTAACCATGTAAGCCCTCCTCGTCCTCGACAATGCTCCTGTTCACCCACTGAACCTCGAAGATGAACTCCTCAAAGAGTTCCTATCCTGCAGCCCATGGATCAGGAGGTGATTTCTAATTTTAAAAAGCTGTACATCAAGCACCTGTTCCAGCGCTGCTTTGAGGTGACGGAGAACACAAACCTCACCCTTCGAGAGTTCTGGAAGAACCACTTTAACATCGTGATAGGCCTCAGAATTATTGATCAGGCCTTGCTGGGTGTTCCAACGAGGACTTTGACCTCTGCATGGAAGAAACTGTGGCTTGAGGCCATAGCCGAAAGGACCTTTGAAGGATTCGAACCTAAGGTGCCAATGGAGGAGGAGATAGTGTCTCTGGTTAAATCCATGGGCCTGGAGGTGGATGAGAGAGACGTGAATGAGCTTGTCGAGGAGCACTCTCTGGAACTCACCATGAAGAAGATACAAGAGTTGCAGTCTCAGCAACATGCAGAGGTTCTCCAAGAAATTGGTTTGGAGGAGGAGCCAGAGGTGGAGGAGATCTCTACAAGTGAGATAAAGGAGATCGTAGGAATGTGGGAGAGGATGTCACACTTCGTGGAAAAGAAACACCCCGAAAAAGTTGCTACTGGTCGTGCATCAGAGCTGTTCAATGAAACTTGCCACCCATTTCAGAAACATTCTGAAAGGGAGGAAGAGGCAAACCTCGTTGGACACGTGTTTTTTTTGAAATCGGCCAAAAATGCAAAGACCAGGAGCAATTAAGTTCAGTGAAGATTAGTTAAGTTACATTCAGTTTAGGGATAAAGTGTACCATTAAGAGTGTAAAGAGTAGGTAAATACACTTTATAAAACCAGTTTATTCCTTTACATTCTCTTTTATTATGTTTTTATACAATATTTGTCATTTATAAATACATTTTTCTTATTCAAAAACACGTAACAGGAACAACTGGGGTGGCATCTTGGGGGCTGGAACAGATTAACAGCATTTCAATTGCTTTCAATGGGGAAATTTGTTTTGAGATACGTGCAACTTGATAAAGGAGCAAGGTTACGGAATGAATTAAGCTCGTATCTCGAGGTACTGCTGTACAACTGTGAACGGACATCATCCAGAACCACAGGAAAGCTGGCTGAGTGGAAACTCTACAACTAGAAGGAAAGAGAGGGGCTGATGGAGACCCAGAGGAGCTGCAAAAAACTGAGGTACGGAGATGCGCACATGGAGAGAGCAGGTGCCGGAGTACCTGGCTGGCATTCTCTGGCGGGAGGGAGACAGAGACTCCCAACTGCACTGAATCCCTTATCCTATGGCACTGAACGCCAGGTCCAGCCGAAACTCATACGGGGGGAGTTTGAACTGTGAAAAGGGAGAAGTGCATGGAAATTTAGGGGAGCCCCAAAAGAGCAGAAGTCTGGTGGCGCACACAGCACTGCTCGCAGAAGACT
This sequence comes from Lasiurus cinereus, assembly GCA_011751065.1. Taxonomy (NCBI): domain Eukaryota; kingdom Metazoa; phylum Chordata; class Mammalia; order Chiroptera; family Vespertilionidae; genus Lasiurus; species Lasiurus cinereus. The sequence continues at coordinate 8,289,142 of JAAGEH010000011.1, read as the reverse complement.
GACTGCCGATTGTGCTTTCACAAATGGGTGAGAGACAGAGCCTCCCAACTGTGCCACTTCTAACTCCACTAAACCCCAGTTTCAGGCGAGACCCTGGTGACCCAGTCATATGGTGCCGGAGTACAGGGGAGCCAGAAAGACAGCGGTCTATAGGTACTGTGCACGTGCACAAGGACGACTCCAGCAATTACTCAAACACATGTGAGTCCCAGGGGCCATGTAGGGTGGGGCCAACTGGAAGGCAAGAAGGTCCATTTAGCCCTGAGACCCCATGCCTCCCAAGCTCAACAGAGAGGCTTTCGCAGCTTTGCAAGTCTTGTATCATAAGGCTGAATCCAACACAGAAGTTCTTCCGAGATAGTGACAATGGAGAGACAAAGGAAGAGATCACAAACAAAAGAAATGGAGGAAAACAAATGACTGGATATAGAGTTCAAAACCACGGTTATAAGGTTTTTCAAGAATATCCTAGAAAAGATGGATAAATTTAGCGAGACCCAAGAGGAGATGAGAAAGGACCAACTAGAAATTGAATATACACTGACTGAAATGAAAAATATTATTCAGAGACCTAACAGCAGACTAGAGGAAGGCAAGAATCAAGTCAAACATTTGAAATATAAAGAATCAGAAAACACTCAACTAGAAAAGAAAAAAGAACCCAAAAATGTGAAAATAATGTAAGGAGCCTCTGGGACAGCTTCAAGCTTACCAACATCAGAATTGTGGGGGTGCCAGAAGAAGAGAGAGCAAGATACTGAAAACCTATTTGAAAAAATAATGAATGAAAACTTCCCACATCTGGTGAAAGATATAGACTTACAAGTCCAGGAAGCACACAGAACCCCATATAAAAGGAATCCGAAGAGGACCACACCGAGACACATCATAATTAAAATACCAAGAGCAAAAGACAAAGAGAGAATATTAAAAGCAGCAAGAGAAAAACAGTTAGTTACCTATAAGGGAGCACCCATATGATTGTCAGCTGATTTCTCAACAGAAATGATGCAAGCCAGATGGGAATGGCAAGAAATATTCAATGTGATGAATAGCATGAACCTACAACCAAGAATACTCTATCCAGCAAAGCTATCATTCAGAATTGAAGGGCAGATAAAGAGCTTCACAGATAAGAAAAAACTAAAGGAGTTCATCTATCCAAACAAGTATTATATGAAATGCTGAAAGGTACTCGTTAAGAAGAGGAAGAAGAAAAAGGTAAAAGATAAAAAATTATGAACATCAAATACATATCTATCAACAAGTGAATCTAAAAATTAAGTGAATTAAAAATTTGATCAACAAAATAAGCTGGTAAATATAATAGAATCAGGAGCACAGAAATGGACTGGACTGATAATTCTCAGGGGGTAAGGGAAGAGGGGGGTCCAGGGAGAGACTGGACAAAAATCATACACCTATTGATGAGGTCAATGCAGGAGGAGGTAAGGGTAGAGGGAGGGGTGGGAGCTGGGTGGAGGGGAGCTATGGAGGGTAAAAAAGAGAAACAAATGTAATAATCTGAATAAAAATTTAATTAAAAATATTTTTCTTAATAGTTTATAATATTTTACATTAACTAAAGTAGTTACCTTTACTGGTACTCTATTTCTTCTGTGGATTTGAGTTATTCTCTACTCAAATGAAAGATCATTACAACCTTTAATGTCTAGATTCCCTTTAAGCCCAGCTGGCATGGCTCAGTGGTTGAGCATCGACCTATGAACCAGGAGGTCATAGTTTGATTCCTGGTCAGGGCACATGCCTGGATTGTGGGCTTGATATTCCGTGCAGGGCATGCAGGAGGCAGCCAATCAATGATTCTTTCTCATCACTGAAGTTTCTAGCTCCCTCTCCCTTTCTTTCTGAAATCAATAAAATGTAAAAGATTTCCTTTAATATTTCTTGTAAGGCAGGTCTTCTAGTGAAAAATTATCTGGTTTTTAAGATTTTTTAACCAATTCCCTTGTTTTCTTAATAAACACATCTTACCTTTTTTCTTCTAATTTTGAAAAATAGTCTTGCTGGATATAGAACTCTTGATTGGAGTGTGAGCCTTCCAGCACTTTCAGTACTTTATCCTACTACCTTCTGGCCTCTGTGATCTCTGATGAGAAGTCAGATATTAATCTTATATAAATAATGTAGATAATGATTCACTTTTCCCTTACTACTTTCTTTGTTTTTGCTTACAACAACTTGACTGTTGTGTGTCTAGGTTTATTTCTCCGTGTTTATCCTGCTTGGGATGCATTCAACATTCTGCATGTACAGATTAATGTTTTAAATAAAATTTGACATATTTTTTGACCATTGTTTCTTTAAGTATTCTTTCTGTTCCTTTCTCTTTCCTCTCCTTTTGGGAATTCCATTATGCATATTTTAATACTCATGATGAGTAGTCTGAGGTTCTGTTCATTTTTCTTTATTCTTTAGACTTTCTGTTTCTCAAATTGTATAATTTAAATTATTCTATTATAAAGTTTCTGATTCTTTTTGCCAATTCAAATCTGCTGTGCAACTTCTCCAGTGATCTTTTTTTCATTTAAGTTATTATACTTTCCAACTATAGGATTTCTATTTTGTTCAGAAATAAAAATTTTTATTTCTTTCTTGATATTCTCTATTTGGTGAGACATCGTTCTCATACTTTCCTTTAATTCTTCAGACATAGTTTTCTTTTATTCTTAACATATTCATAGTCATTGACTTAAAATATTATCTTATAAGACCAATATCTGGTCTTTCTCAGGGACACTTTTCATTGTATTTTATCTCTGCAAATGGATCATACTTTCCTATTTCTTTATATGTACTCTAATTTTGTGTTGAAAATTGGATTTCAAATAATATGGCAACTCCAGAAACCAGATTCCACCACCAACCTCCAAAGGTTTATTGTTGCTGCTGTTTTTTGTTGATCTTCTTCTTCCTATACTGTTTGTCCATTTCCTAAACTAATTATGTAAAGACTATTTTCTTTATCATGTAGCAGCCACTTAATTCTCTGCTCCATTTGCTTTAGTAGTCAACTAATGATGGAACAGAAATTTCCTTAAATACTTTAAAACAATATGTCTCACACCCTTTGCTGAGGGGCTCTGTGTGTATACTGACCCAGGTTTTCTATGCTCTGATAGGCAGTTTATAACTCTTCCTAAGCCTTTCTTCCTGCTTGTGTAAAATTTCAATGTCAACCAGAGGTGATAGATTTGGGCCTTTTCAAGTCTTTGTGGAGCATATACACAGACCTGTACATGAATATGGGTTTCCTAGGTTCTAAAAAATATGTCGAGAGAATCCAAGATGGCGGCATAGGTAAAAACACCTACACTGCTGCCTCACACAACAATTTCAAAACTAAAACTAAAAGACAGAACGGACATCATCCAGAACCACAGGAAAGCTGGCTGAGTGGAAATTCTACAACTAGAGGGAAAGAGAGGAGCTCACAGAGACCCAGAGGAGCTGCACAAAGCTGAGGTACGGAGACACGCGTGTGGAGAGAGCGGGTGCCGGAAAACCTGGCTAGCTTTCTCTGGCGGGAGGGAGACTGAGACTCTCAACGGCATTGAACCCTTATCCTACGACACTAAACCCCAGATCCAGGCGAAACTCATACGGGGGGAGTTTGGACTGTGAAAAGGGAGAAGTGCGTGGAAATTTAGGGGAGTCGCAAAAGATCAGAGGTCTGGTCATGCACACGGCACTGCACGCAGAGGACCGGCTTCTGATTGTGCCGCTGGCTTTCAAAGTGGGTGGGAGACAGACCCTCCCAACTGCACCACTTCTAACTTCACTAAACCCCAGTTTTGGGCGAAACCCTGAGGACCCAGACTCATATGGTCCCGGAGCACAGGGGAGCCGGAAAGGCAGCAGTCTAGAGGCACTGCAATAGCGCGAGAAAGGGACTGCTCCAGTGATTACCCAGTCACGTGAGACTCGGGGGCCATGGAGGGCGGGGCTGACTGGAAGGCAAGGTGGTCCATTAAGCCCTGAGACTCCACCCATCCCAAGCTCAATAGAGAGGCTTCTGCAGTTTTGCAAGTCTGGTATCATAAGGCTTAATCCAACACAGAAGTTCTCCCAGCATAGTGAAAATGCCGAGACAAGGAAAGGGATCACAAACAAAGGAAATAGGGGGGAAAAAAAACTGGATATAGAGTTCAAAACCACGCTTATAAGGTTTTTCAACAATCTTCTAGAAAAGATGGATAAATTTAGTCAGACTCAAGAGGAGATGAAAAAGAACCAACTAGAGATGCAAAAGAACCAACTAAAAATTAAACACTGACTGAATTTAAAAAATATTGTACAGAGACCTAATAGCAGACTAGAGGAAGGCAAGAATCAAGTCAAAAATTTGAAATATAAAGAATCAGAAAACACTCAACTGGAAAAGCAAGAAGAGAAAAGAATACAAAAATGTGAAGATAATGTAAGGAGCCTCTGGGACAGCTTCAAGCATACCAACATCAGAATTATGGGGGTGCCAGAAGAAGTGAGAGAGCAAGATACTGAAAAACTACTTAAAGAAATAATGACTGAAAACTTCCCACATCTGGTAAAAGAAATAAACTTACAAGTCCAGGCAGCACACAGAACCCCATATAAAAGTAATCCAAAGAGGACCACACCAAGACACATCATAATTAAAATACCAAGAGCAAAAGACAAAGAGAGTATTAAAAGCAGCAAGAGAAAAACAGTTAATTACCTACAAGGGATCACCCATACGATTGTCAGCTGATTTCTCAACAGATACGATGCAGGCCAGACGGGAGTGGCAAAAAATTTTCAAAGTGATGAATAGCAAGAATACTCTATCCAGATACAACCAAGAATACTCTATCCAGCAAAGCTATCATTCAGAATTGAAGGGCAGATAAAGAGCTTCACAGATAAGAAAAAGCTAAAGGAGTTCATTAAATTCAAACCAGTATTATATGAAATGCTGAAAGGTACTCTTTTAGAAGAGGAAGAAGAAAAAGGTAAAAGATAAAAAAATTATGAACAACAAATACGTATCTATCAACAAGTGAATCTGAAAATTAAGGGAATTGAAGATTTGATCAACAGAATAAACTGGTGAATATAATAGAATTGGGAGCACAGAAAGGGAGTGGACTGATAATTCTCAGGGAAAAAGGGGGGAGGGGTGTACAGGGAGAGACTGGACAAAAATCATACACCTATGGATGAGGTCAACGGGAGGGAGGTAAGGGTAGAGGGAAGGATGGGAGCCGGGTGGAGGGGAACTATGGAGGGGAAAAAAGAGAAACAAATGTAATAATCTGAATAATAAAGATTTTTTTTAAAAAATGTCAAAGCTTTTCAAAACCCTCTATGGATATCTCCTTTCTCAATTATTCCTTTTAAGTTTTTTAGTCAACCTCTTGTTAACCGCAATGCATGTATCCACTTTTGGCAACTCTGATGTTAAAAAACTGCCACTGATTGTTTTTAACAAATGCCCTACTGCTATATACCTAAATGAATTCTGAGTCATTAGAATGGAGCTTTATAGAGAGCTGCCAGACAATTCACAGGACAACACTTTTCTGAGACTTGAAAGAGCTCTGCATTTATCCATTCGCTCCAGCAATTTTCAGCTTTCTAATGTCCTACGGTGCTAGAACGGAATAATAAAGATAAGTTTAAAGAACACAACTTTCAGTGTTCTTATCAAAACTCGATTTGTTTTTTTCTTGAATAAACGCCTTGGATGGTTTTAAGAGGTTAATTTCAAGGTTTCTAAAGTAGTTTGACAATTTTTGCCTCACTCAGTAAACTTTTGTTCTTACTGATGAGACAAAAATCATACTGGACAAAAATCATACACCTATGGATGAGGTCAACGGGAGGGAGGTAAGGGTTTAGAGAATGAAGAGGATTTACAGAATGTTCTCACTCCAAAATTCCAGATGTGGTTCCAAGATAAGTAGTATTTTAAAAATTAATTCAAAAAATTCATGGTGAACAAAATTAGCATAATTTTAAATTAAGAAATGATCAGCAAGTGTCATACTACTCCACATGGGAGTCTGATAAAAGAAGAAAAATCAAAAACTAACATTTTCAGAATGTTTTGTTCATAATGGGTTTTTGCACTAATTTTTATTTTTTTTAACCTCATTAAAATATTATTTCTATTTATTGCTCAATTGCCCTTAAATTTTGTGCTGAGGCAAGTGTCTGACAAGCCTCTCTCTAATCTTAACCATGGAAAAGGATGATTTCAGATCACATCTCTCCCTTTTTTAACTCTCCAAACTAATATACTAGTTTTATATTCCACTACAGTATTTTGAATTGTCAAAATTATAATCTTAAAATCTAGCAGAAAAATTTTAGTGCACAATTTGGGAGTAGAGAATTAAGTAATCATATTAAACTACTCTCTTAAAACTGCTAGTAGAGGCAAATTAGCTCACTCAATATAAAACTCAATACCAGCTGCCAGTTAAACCAAACATAACATGGTTTGGGTGTGTGGTTTTTTGTTTTTGTTTTTTTTAAGGAATATATGCCAGAGTCTTTAGAAAATTAAATGTAATGCTTGGCATATATTCCATATAAACTTCCTAAGATATTATACAATAGAATATGCTTAGAAATAACAATTTCAACCAAAATGATTCTGTAGTATGATCTCATTTTGTAAATTGGCTTCCCTTGAAAATTAACTTATAGGAATAAAAGAAATAGAGACAAAAATGCTTGGTATAATATGTAGCAACATATGTTCCAACCCAACAATACAATTGTGTATAGAGAAAGATTACCTGTCTTGAAAGTTATTTTGAGTAATTTCAAACAGCCTAGCACAAAGGCAATTAATTATAGATGATTTAAGATTACACATTTGAGAGATAGTGTTCATATTAACTTTTTAGATTACTATGTTGCAATAACAGTCTGGTGAAGTGTAGAAATTTAACTTCCCTATTAAGTGTTCAGTATTTGTTTTTACTGTTTTAGTGCCCATTTTAATAATCTGTGGCTCTATATCCCATGCTCTTTAACACTACACTTTTGAAAAGAATTTTAAAATAACTATATCAATGTTAGCCTCTTTCTGGATGAATTTACATGCCTTATAATAGTCTTTATAGAATAAAGCACTATGTTGGCTTTTCATTTCTGCAGGTGAGTCAAAGTTACCAAAGTCTATATCAACTTGTCATTAATACTAACTTAGCCCTAATCATATACACTACTGATTTACCTTTAATGACGGTATACACAGTGTTTTGTTTTTCTAAGGGAATTGAACCTATTGCTTCAATGGGTATATAGGTGAACAAAGGGAGGCAAAACTAATAAGAAGTTTTGAGGGGTCAAACAGTTTATCCTCTCTGGGAACAGGGAAGTACATCTGCCTGAAAGATAATAATCAAGCTCATTTTAAAAGTCCCTCCACAAATAGAAGGTTCATACCTCAACATCATAAAAGCCATATATGATAAACCCACAGCTAACATCAGACTCAACGGGTAAAAATTAAAACCATTTCCCCTAAGAACAGGAACAAGACAGGGATGCCCACTCTCACCACTACTGTTCAACATACTACTGGAAGTATTAGCCACTGCAATTAGACAAGAAGAAGAAATAAAAGGCATCCAAATTGGAAAAGAAGAAGGAAAGCTGTCCTTATTTGCAGATGACATGATACGGTACATAAAAAACCAAAAGACTCCATTCAAACACTGATAGACTTAATAAATGAATTCGGCAATGTAGCGGGATACAAAATTAATGCCAAGAAATCTATAGCATTTCTATACATTAATAGTGAAATTACAGAAAGAGAGACTAAAAAAGCAATCCCATTTACCATCACACCAAAAAAATTAAGATACCTAAGAATAAATTTAACTAAGGAGGTAAAAGACCTATACGCAGAAAACTACAGGACACTGAAAAAAGAGATAGAGGAAGACGTAAACAGATGGAAAAGCATACCATGCTCATGGATTGGGAGAATCAACATCATTAAAATGTCCATACTACCCAAAGCAATCTACAGATTCAATGCACTGCCCATTAAAATACCAACGACATATTTCACAGACCTAGAATAAACTCTCCAAAGTTTCATCTGGAACAAAAAAAAAAAGACCCCGAATAGCCACAGCAATCCTGAGAAAAAAGAACACAGTAGGTGGAATCTTAATACCAGATTTCAAGCTGCCTTACAAAGCAACTGTTCTCAAAACAGCCTGATATTGGCACAAGAACAGACACACAGATCAATGGAATAGAATAGAGAATCCAGATATTGACCCAAACCACTATGCTCAATTAATATTTGACAAAGGAGGCATGAACATACAATGGAGTCAAGACAGTCTCTTCAATAAATGGTATTGGGAAAATTGGACAGATACATGCAAAAAAATGAAACTAGACCACCAACTTACACCATACACAAAAATAAACTCCAAATGGATACAGGATTTAAACATAAGATGGGAAACCATAAAAATACTAGAGGAATCCACAGGCAGCACAATCTCAGACACATGCCAAAAGAACTTCTTCACTGATACTGCTCCAAGGGCAATGGAAGCTAAAGAGAAAATAAACAAATGGGACTACATCAAAATAAAAAGCTTTTGCACAGCAAAAGAAACCATCAAAAAACAACAAGAAAGCCCACTGTATGGGAGAACATATTTGCAAATGTTATCACTGATAAAGGTTTAATTTCCAACATCTACAGCCAACTTATACAACTTAATAAAAGGAAGATAAATGATCCAATAAAAAAATGGGCAACGGACCTAAATAGAACCTTTCGAAAGATGACAGAAAGAAGGCCAAGAGCCAAAACCAGTTTGGCTCGGAGGATAGAGCATTGGCCTGAGGACTAAGGGTTCCCATGTTCGATTCTGGTCCAGGGCATGTACCTTGGTTGTGGGCACATCCCCAGTAGGGGGCGTGCAGGAGGCGGCTGATTGATGTCTCTCTCTCACTGATGTTCTGATGTTTCTAACTATCTCTCTCTCTTCCTCTCTGTGAAAAATAAATAAAATATATTTTTTTAAAAAGAAGCCCAGGAGACACATGAAAACATGCTCAAAGTCAATAATTATCCAAGAGATGCAAATCAAAACAACAATGCAATACTATCTCACACCTGTCAGGATGGCAATCATCAACAAATCAACAAATGATAAGTGTTAGCGAGGATATGGAGAAAAAGGAACCCTCGCGCACTGCTTGTGGGAATGCAGACTTGTGCAGCCACTGTGGAGAGCAGTATGGAGTTTCCTCAAAAAACTAAAGTGGAACTCGCATTTGACCCAGCAATCCCACTCTTAGGAATATATCCTAAGAAACTAGAAACACCAATCAGAAAGGATTTATGCACCCCTATGTTCATAGCAACACAATTTATAACACCTACAATTTGGAAACAGTCTAGGTGCCCGTCAGCAAATGAGTGGATCATAAAACTATGGTACATCTACACAATGGAATTCTATGCTGCCATAAAAAAGGAATTCTTAACATTTGCAGCAATCTGGATGGAACTGGAGAGCATTATGCTAAGTAAAATAAGCCAGTCAATGAAAGAAAAATACCACATGATCTCACTCATTTATAGATAATAAAGAACATTATAAACTGATGAACAAAAAGATAGATACAGAGGCAGTAAAGCATCAAACAGACTGTCAAATTACAGCAGGAAGGTTAGGGAGAGGTGAGGTAGATAAAAGATCAACTAAAGGACTTGTATGCATGCATATAAGCATAACCAATGAACACAAGACACTGTGTTCATTGGTTATGCCTATATGGGGGGGGCAGTTGGAAGATATGTATACATGTAATACATTAATAAAAAAAATAAATAAATAAAATATATTTTAAAAATAAATAAATAAATAAATAAATAAATAAATAAATAAAGTCCCTCCACAGTTTGGGTTAACAATCTCTTCTATCTAATCTACACTCTAGTAATGAAACATGAAATAGAAATAAGGTAAGAAACCTAAATAATTATTTTCTGCAGATGATATGATTGTCTACCTAGAAAATTCAAGGGAAATAACCACAGAAAAGTTAGAATTGATAACTTGAAAAGTACCTGGTTATATAACTATATCTTAAAATTAATAGCTTTCTATTAATTATTGGTTATGTATATGCGACAGACGGAATATCTGTTTCCTTCTAAATTCATACGTTGAAAATTTAATGCCCAAGGTAATGGTATTAGGGGGAGGGGGCCTTTGGGAAGTTATTAAGTCATGAGGTCAGAACCCTCACAAATGGGATTAGTGCCTTTATATAAGAGGCTCCAAACAGCTTGCTTGCCCCTTCCATCAAATGAGGACAGAGCAACAAGAAGTCATCTATGAACCAGAAAGCAGGCCCTTACCAAACACCAAATCGGCTAATGCTGTGATCCTGGACTTCCCAGGCTCCAGAAATATGAGAATAAATTTCATTGTTTATAATCATCCCAGTCCGTCTTATTTGTAATAGCAGCCTGAACAGACTAAGACAATACAACATAATCATTATGTATAATATAGATAACCAATTGACTATATAACAATAACCAAGGACTAAGACAAGAGAACCAATATGTGTAGCATATATATCCTATCTAATAAAAGAGTAATATGCAAATTGACCATCACTTCAAGACACAAGATGGCCACCCCCATGTGGACACAAGATGGCTTGTAGGGGAGGGTAGTTGTGGGCAGTTAGGGGTGACTGAGCTGGCAGAAGAAGGCAGTTGTGGGAGACTAGGTCAGCAGGGGAGGGCAGTTGGGGTGACCAGGCCTGAAGAGGAGGGAAGTTGTGGGGGAACAGGCCTGCAGTGGGAGGGCAGTTGGAGGGAGGCCAGGCCTGCAGTGGAGGACAGTTGTGGGGAACCCAAGCCTGCAGGGGAGAGCAGTTGAGGGGGACCAGGTCTGCAGGGGAGGGCAGTTGTGGACAATCAGGCCAGCAGGAAGGACAGTTAGGGTGACCAGGCCAGCAGAGGAGGGCAGTTGGGGGGAACCAGGCCTGCAGTGGCAGGCACTTGGGGGGGACCAAGCCTGCAGGGAGGACAGTTAGAGGCAACCAGACTGGCAGGGGAGGGCAGTTAGGGGCAATCGGGTTGGCTGAAGAGCAGTTAGGCATCGATCAGGCTGGCAGGGGAGTGGTTAGGGGGTAATCATGCTGGCAGGCAGAAGCTATTAGGGGCAATCAGGCATAGGCAGACAAGTGGCTGGGAGCTAGCAGTCCTGGATTGTGAGAGGGATGTCCTATCTCTCGTTTAGGCCTGATCCTGGTGGGAGCAGGCCTAAACGGGTGGTTGCACATCCCTCAAGGGGTCCCAGATTGGGAGGGTGCAGGCTGGAGTGAGGGACATATATATATGAATAACCAATTAAAAGAGGACCCATTCACAAAAGCTAAAGAGTATAAAATACCCAGAAATAACCTTAGATCCCTCATTTTCCACACATCTAGGGCATGTGAGAGAAGCTTGCAAAAGCAATGACAAGTGCAGAGAAGAGGCAAAACTACCCATTTCCTAATATGCTACATTCCTGATGCCACCTGCTTGTGTTTTATTTGGCTGCTATTAGGTTCCTACCTGCCAGCAAACAATCCAAAGAACCTTTGTCTACATGGAAGATTCCTTCTTTAACTTGCATTGAATAAACAATGGTTATATGCTAATTGCTTAGAAAAGTCAACAGCTATCCATCCATCCTGTCCCATACCCATATCCCCTATACAACCCAGAAAGTTAGGCCTTTTTACCAGCAGACAGGTCCTGGCTGCTGCTCCCCACTGGCTTCTCACCTTTCCCCCGAGGGATCCGTGACAGCCTGCTGCTAGGTCCACATGTGTGTTTTCTGGTTGTTAAACATAGGGCATAGAAGAGCCAATGAGCAATTCCCCTTCCTCCAACCCTATCTAACCCCAGATACCTTCAGGCTATGGGGTTCTCTCTGCTTCAGTTTCACCTACAGGGATGCTATAGGTTCCTGACATTTTGATATTCTCCAAAAAAGAGTAGTGTAGTTTTCACTGTCAAAATTCTTTATTCTTCACAGTTCTGTTTGCCCAAAGAGACTTCAGAGAATCCAAGCTGAAATGGAACTTCCCTGGTGGACCCTTTCCTATAAGCCAAGGGAAACCATCAATGAAAACACACAACCTCCTCCTAGTTAATGTAGCAGCCTCGACTGAGTTCCAGACGCGCTGAGAGGCCATTGGTTGTACCTGACCCAAGCAGCAACATGAGGCCTCCTGAGGCCTCAAGAGCAGCATGTCCATTTGCTGACACTGCCTCAGTTCGCTGGAGAGCAGGGTCCATGGGTAGAATTACAAAGGTAGGCTGCTGTGAAAAGTACTTGTCAGTTGTGATTCTCCACAAGTACCTGCAGCACCAGGCCTCCCTGCTCTTCTCTTGAATGCCCTCAGAGCTCTGGTCTGAAATTCCTGCACTGGTTGACCCCCTAATGAGTGCAATGCTCTTCCCCAAGTGTCCACCTCTTGTTAACCCCAATGCATGTTAACAAGGGCTCGGTTCAGCATTCCCTTGAGGAGGCCTTCCCTGGGCACCCTATATAACACAACAATTCCCCACCCTACTCTCCTTCTCTCCCAGCTCTGATTTACTTTTCTCCATAGCACTATCCCTACCTGATACATTAAACATTCACTTCAGTTTATCCATTAGATTGTAAGTTCCTCTGTTTTGTCTGTTTTTTCCACTGCTCTATAATATCTAATGTCTAGAACAGCACCTGGCACACACACTCAAAGTATTTGTTGGATGTTGCTAAAAACAAAGCTGGATGTTAACTAAAAACAGTAAACACAGGTGGTATTCAGTATGTACTGCATTAGGGGAAAGTACTAAAGTTATAGAACTAAAGCTCAACTCCAATCCATGTAGTGGTGAATAGGCATCTTAATGGAAGAATGAGGGAATAAGGAGGTGACAAGTGGAGCTCAGAGTCAAAGAAATGGAAAATTACAAAGGTAGGGTAGTTGGTCACTGTCAATCTGATTAGGCTCTCTGAGTGTGCTAACTGGCATTTGTCAAAGTTATGCCCTAACCTCCCACAGAAATGGGAGACAGACCCTCTCATTCCTAATAACTGTATTTCAAAGGAATGGCTGTCAGGTCCTTGAGAAAGACACTCCTGGGCTGTAGGAGATACGTATACATTTTAAAAGGGAAGAAAAATGACTATAATTCTAAATTATTCTAATAAATGCTTGATAAAAGGAGGGGGGCCTATCATCAGGTATTGGCTGGAACAAAGAGTAAATTCTTTTGGCAGTCTTTAGATTTTCCAAACAGAACTCAAGGGGGCCTGTTAGAAGCCCTGTTGGAGTTTTTCCAAGTCTCTTATTGTTGGGGTGGAAGGGCTGTTATGAAAGTTGCAGTTCTTATAGACCAAGGTTGATGCCTAGTCAAGAAGAGAGCTCAGAGGAACCTGACTAAAGTGTGATTAAGGAGTGAGTCTCTATGGATGGATGGATGGATAGGGTATAAGGGTTGGTGAAAAAGAGGTCAAAATAAGATCTGAAGACATCCAAATTCATTTGTAGTAGAAATCATTTCAGAGAAAAAGGGGAAATCCTCCACTCTTCAACAACTCCTTCCTGTGGTGAACAGAATATGACTTCAATTTACTCATAAAAGCTGCTAATGGGAACAAATCCATTGTTCATTCTATTTCTACCCAACCTGCATTTGTTTTCTGCAGGATAATTTCCAGACCTGAGTTTGCTCACTGTTTAAAATTCTTTTTAGAGATAGATGCTAAGGAGATTACAGAAAGATCTCCTGTATAGCTAATGCTACCTGTTCCTATTAACTTTTTATTAATGAAAAAGGTAATTTTAGGTAATTTTGTCTTCCTTTCCCCTCGGGGCAGCTTACCTCTGAGATGTAGAAGAGCTTTAACCCACTTTCCTCCCTTCCCCATTCCTATCTCAGTTCTTCTCCACCTCCAGCTTTATACTCAGATCAAAAAAAGTCCTATTTTGGCGAAACCGGTTTGGCTCAGTGGATAGAGCCTCAGCCTGTGGAATGAAAGGTCCCAGGTTTGATTCCGGTCAAGGGCATGTTCCTTGGTTGTGGGCACATCCCCAGTAGGGGGCGTGCAGGAGGCAGCTGATTGATGTTTCTCTCTCATTGATGTTTTTAACTATCTCTCTCCCTTCCTCTCTGTAAAAAATCAATAATAATAATAATAATAATAATAATAAACAATAATAAAAAGTCCTGTTTCTGTGGAGTTGGTTCTCCAGGTAAATATCTGATTTCTGTATCTCCACACTGCCCCAGGTGATAGCAGTCTGCATTTTCTCCACAGGCCAGCTACAATACTGGCTAGAATTATTTTTCTTCTCATAAGACTACAGACATTAAAATAAGAAAAAGCATTTTTATAAGTTAATATTTGAATGTAATTTGAAGGCAGGGTGGATTCAGAGTTCCAGGAGCCTTATTATATAATAAAGAGGTAATATATAAATTGGCCCTCACATCATCACAAGATGGCCATCCCCACATTCTCACAAGATGGCCAACAGGGTAGTGTTGTTGGGGGCAATCAGGCCTGCAGGGGAGAGCAGTTGGGGGCAATTCGGCCAGCAGGGGAGCAGTTATATGTCAATCAGGCTGGCAAGGAGCAGTTGGTGATGCTCAGGCGGCAGGCAGAAGCAGTTAGGAGCCAGCAGTCCCGGATTGTGAGAGGGATGTCCAACTGACACTTAAAACCCAATCCCCGGCAGTTGGACATCCCCCAAGGGGTCCCAGATTGGAGAGGATGCAGGCTGGACTGAGGGAAACCCCCTCCAGTGCACGAATTTTGTGCGCCAGGCCTCTAGTATGTTTATATAATGGGAGGTGAGTGGATTGCAGAGAGTATCTGCCTCATTTAAAAAAGAATCCAAAGTTACAAACACAAACTTAGGTATGACCATGTGAGCCTGCTAGTGGCCTGCTCAGGGACTTGGAAGTAGCCTGGGTGAGAGGTCCTGAAACTTAAGATTCATTAGCTTTCCAGTCAATTCACCTCCACTAGGCAATACAAAAGATTGGAGAAGTTTATACCGTAGCATTAAAGTCTGTAGAAACCCACTAAGTATAACAGTCTTATATCAGTCATCTAGATACTATTCCCTCTAACTTGAAGGCAACACTCATTATGAATTTGTGGGCTGGGTTGGGTTTGTTTCCTCTCCCCCCCCCCAATCTAGGTTCTCATAATCTAATACTGTGTCAATTATGTAATAGCCAAAAGAGAGGGTTTAATGGAATACAAAGCATGGTCAGAGTTCTTACATAAGCCTTATAAACCATCCATAAGATCTGCTTCCAGACTGGGGTAGATGGAAAACATTGATGCAGCAGCCAGGTTTATTTCCAACCTCAGATACAATCAAAGCATTCTGCACTTAGTTTACTAGTATACATTAAAATATTAAGTTTTAAATTAGATGGAAAAAATAATCTTTAATGCAACTTGCTTATCTTCTCATGTTAACATAAAGGAATCTCCTGACACTGCTATTCAGTTTCCCTGTAACCTCTGCACAAAGAAAGTCCCCTTAAGATGCCCCTCCGTATTCTACATGAAATCATGGGTCCCTAATAAACATCAACCATTTTTGTTTTTATTTTATAAAATCAAGAAAGATAATTAGACAAAATACAAAAGTATACATGCTATAATTCTTCAACACATCTTTCCAATACCAGTTTTCTCTCCCATATTTCTTACTACTTATTTTTTACTTTCCTTAAACCACTGTAGCCACACTTGGGACTACAAAGTGACAAATTAAAACAACAACAACAGTGTAATACACTGGGTCTCACTCCCTGGCTGCACAGTTTTTAACATTACAAATGCCACAGCATCACCCAAAACCAATTAGAATGAAATATTGGGATGGCATACAAAAAGGGGATGCCTAGACATTAGTATATCTGATGCTTTCTATTTTTCCTTCTTCATATCTGAAAAAATAAATAACTACAAATATGAGAGGAGAAATTTTTGTGTGGGAGATCTTTAATAACTAGCAGCTCATAATTACTGTTTCCATCAGATATAAAAAATAATATTCTATAGTTTGAAAGTCATCAAGGATATCTGTGGGATCCTTTTTATTACTATCATAATCAAAAAATTTTCACCAACTTTCTTTAGCCTTTACAAAACCTATTTTATTGTTCAATGTTTTTGCAATTCTACCTAATAAGTTTAAAGCAAAGGTCCTATATTATCTTAATGGATGTCTCACACTAAGACCCTGCTTATCCTCAAGTAAAGTTTTGGTTTAAAGCAGAAATGACGGTTCTCACTCATCATCAACCTCTCACACCTATAACTTTACCAATGAGCAAATATGTTTTAAAGCCCTTACATAGCAGAGTACAGGCGCCTTTGGTGTCCTGCCAAGAATACTTCTTTCCGTGTTTGTATTTAAAATAGACTGGTAGTAACATCACTTGTGTTCCTGAAATTCCTTCTGTGCACAGGCTCCGAATGAAAAAAAAAAACTGGACATAGCAACCCGCTTTGCTGTTTTGCCATTATAAACCTCAAAGGAAATAACACATTCTGACTAAATTAAGGCGAAGACACAGAACAAATTATCCAAAGCTGAGGGTAGGCGGTGACTCGGTTTAACTAACGTACCATCCTTTCCAAGACAGAGAATTTTAACCTGACAGCATGCAAGGTGCCTAATGAGCTGCAAACCTGGCCCTGGCCCGGCGGGGGATGTGGCAGGCCAGAGTGCGTTCCACGGTGACAGAAAAGGCAAATCAAAGCCCGCTGCCAGACTCTCACTCCCCAACTCTGGCACCTGTCTCCCGCAGGTCTAGGAGGCTGGACTAGAGAGCCCAGCCGGCTCTGTCCCACTGTGCGGAGGGATGCGCTCACCTGGGTGGGGCAAAGCCGCGAAAAATGTCCAAGAAGACACCACTGCCTCAATGAATTCTCATCCCGGAGCGGGCTCCGACACGCTCCCGCCTCCTCTGCCTCCTCATCCAGCTCGTTTTCTATTTAACGACAGGTCTGGACTCCACTGACCGGCCGAGGACGTCCGCAAAAGGGGGCGACAAAGTTGCCAAGAGAAGCCGGCAGAAGTGGCGCAGGTGGAGGCGCAAGAGATGCCCCCGCACCTGGGACCTGCTCGCCGCCCCCGCCGCCCCCGCGCACGCACGCCCGGCTCCCGCACTCCCCGCGCCGACCCCGCCCAGGCCGCCACCCGGCTTTAGTACCGGGCAGCGGGGTACGCACGCGGGGGCGCCAACCGGACGTGGGGCTGCTGTCCGCCCGCCGCGGCGCAGTGCCCCTCCAGCTGCCTTGCGCGGACAAAGGGAAGCTGCGGGGCGGTGACGGCCAAGCCCGATCCCCGAGCGCGTCGCGCAGCCTATGCTGCCAGTGAGGTGCGATCTGCGATGACAGCAGCCGGGCGGCGAGTGGGGCCCCGCGAGAGGGTGACGCGGGCGGCAGTGTCGCGCGCCCCTCGCGGCCGCCAGGAGATGCACACGCAGGGACCCGGGCGCCTCGTCCTGGCCCCGCAGTCAACACAGCCTGCAGCCCTCCGGCCGGTGCTCGCAGCGCCCTCTGCCGCCCGCTCCTGCACAGGGCGGGCGGTGGGCGCTGCGTAGGGGTGGCCCTAGCGATCCCAGAGCGTCCCCATGAACCCGAGGGAAGGAAGAAGACAGAGGGCAGAGGCTACAGGATAGGGGTACGCTATGGAGGAGTGGATCTGCTGTTTTTCTCTTAAAACAGAAGAGGGAGCTTCAGTGAATTAAGAGCAGCTGGAGGAATTGGGGTTCATCCTTAGGAAGAATTTGAAGGGCGGGAAGATTCTGGATTCACAAGGAGCCCAGAGTTTGATCTCTTGACATGTCCGCAGAAGGGCTAGCGTTTCTTTCTAGAATCCGGTTCATGTAAGTGTGCCTGTCACTGTCTGAGGGGTTCTGAGAGCCTTGACTGCTGTGAAGAATAAATAGATTAATAACCTCGCGAGGACCCTTTGGCCTCCTTGGCAGTGCACCAAGGAGGTTTCCAAAGGCGAGTTCAGAGAGCGCTGTTCCCTCCGGTCAACACAGCAGTGGAATAAACATTTGTCATTATAAAAATGAAAGGGGGGCTGGTCCTTGCACTGTTTGGGTGGTGTTGTTTTTTAAGGGGAGTGTCTTTTCCCAAACTGCCATGTTAAGCAATATTTTATACTATTTAAATTTTTTTAACAAGTTGGTGTACTTGGTGGAGAGAAGTCATGAAACAGCACCCTTTTCTCCCAACCACTGTCTTTTAAAATTTTTCAATTCATTCTCCCTTCTCTGCTGGAAAGAATCTAGGGCAGATTTCAAAGCTTTTTCTGTCACTTTCGGGTGTTAATCAACAGTTTGATTCTCTGGTATTAAAAAGTCTAGTCCAAACCAAACCAAAATGTTAGTCCCATTCCACTTAAGCCTCCCCACTACCTCCCTTAACTTTTCCTAACCCCTAAACTCGCCTCACCCCTCCAGCCAGCTCCCAACCTGACCCAAGCTCAGAGCCTGCATGGGGAAGAGAAATGTCGGCTTTTTCTTCCTTGCTCTGTATCTTCCCAGCTAACTCTGTGAAGGTTTGTAGCTCCAGAGTGGCAACAGGGATATGTCCCTGCACCAAGCCCTGGCCCTCAATTCCAAGTCAGCTCCTCCTCTGGTGACCTGCCTCACAGAGACCCACAGGGTCACCATCCCCTGGCAGGCAGACCCTGCTACCTGCAATCATGTCCATGCAGGCCTCTGTCACAGCAGGATACCCTCATTTTCTGGTCACAGGCAGCTCTGACCAACCTCTCTCCTTGACAGTTCTTGTGTAGAAATCAAGCAGCCATAGGTATGTGTGTGTGTGTGTGTGTGTGTGTGTGTGTGTATAATTTTTTAAATAGATTTTATTGATTTTTTACAGAGAGTAAGGGAGAGAGATAGAAAGTCAGAAACATCGATGAGAGAGAGACATCGATCAGCCGCCTCCTGCACGCCCCACAGTGGAGATGTGCCCGCAAGCAAGGTACATGCCCCCAAACTGGAATCAAACCTGGGACCTTTCAGTTCACAAACCGACGCTCTATCCACTGAGCCAAACCGATCTCGGCTCAAGCAGCCATCTTTGTACTCATGCATGTCCCCAACCCAGGTGATACATGCCAAGGTCTTGGAGCGGTCTTCCAGAAGCACCCCTTTCTTTGCGTGCCGTGGCTGGGCACTCCCTTTTGGTCCTCCCGGCACCTTATAATTCTCACTACCAATCTTCTCCTTGATCCCTCCCCCCTTTTCTTAAATTTGGGCAGAAAGCTGCCAAACCCTTACAAAGCAAATCATCCAATGCCTTTCATTAAAATGTGAGTCCTGGCTGAAGGGAGTATCATCCAGTGCACCAAAGGTCACCGTTTTGATTCCCCATCAGGCCACATGCCAGAGATGCAGGTCTGGACCCTGCCAGGGTGCATATGGAGGGTCAGGGTGCATATGGGAAGCAACCCATAGATATTTCTCCCTCACACTGTTTCTCTTCCCCCCACCCAACCTCCTGTCTCTCTAAAAAACATATTTTTAAATAAATTAAAAATAAAATGTGGAGACACTTTCTCTGTGGCCACTGAGGCATACCACCCAAATCTCAAGGGTATAACTAATTGATAGCCTCTTTTGGACCTAAACAGTGCTCACACCAAGGCTGAAGTTCCCAGTTGTTCCCAGTCGTTCCCAGTCCATGGCTCTGTATAGTGGGAATGCCAGAATTGGGCCATTTCCGCTGGTGCAGGACCCCCATCATGGGGAACATGTCTTCCAGAACTCCCCATCACCCTGCCTGGGCTCTCTTAGCTCTGCCCTGCGGTCTGAGGCTCTTTCTACCCCACCTTCCTCTCTTCCCTCTCTTTTCATAGGTGTCAGCCTTGCATGGCAGTCAGAAGGCTCTCCTCACCCACCTGCCAACCTCCTTTTTCTTCCTGCACTACGCTATACAGGTGTTTTCGCAATGTATTTTTCCTGCATCTAATCCTTCTTGGCATCTGCCTCTCAGAGGTCCCAAACTAGCATATTCATCTGCTGTTCCCAGCAGATATTCCTAGTCCCATTTTAACATTTGGTTGTTTGTATTTAGAAAATAAAAGAAGGGTAGAGGTTTTTTTTGTTTTGTTTTTTTTTTGTTTGTTTGTTTTTTGAGAAAATAAAAAAAGATCAGCAGATAACTTTCTATAGGTTCCCCCAAAACAGAGCCTGATAGGAGTTGGAGGTAGAGAGATTATTTTGGTAGGTAATCCTGGGAAGCGTAAGTGATGAAATTGAAATATTGAGACAGAAAAGTATGAAAAGGTGTGCTATAAAGGTCACTGCTATTCACAACAAGTACTAAATATAACAGGGTCTCTGAGAAATGTACAAAGTCCTCCCAGAATGTCATTGCAAAGACGGGGCCTGAATGGGACCATCTGGCTCTTATTCTCTGTAGATGGGACTTATTTAACTCTCTTGCACTTCCCTTCACCAGGACTTTAGAAAAGACTCTGAGGCAGAAAAACAGTGCCTGGTGTCAAGGGAGGGCCATCAGAGCAGCCAGGGAGATGTGGTGCAGGCCATCAAAAGTGTCTGCCACAAGAGTATTTCCCTTTTGCCTCCCCAGACTGAGGGGCATGTAGGTGGCCAAAGGCATCTGCCCTGTGCAACTCCAAATTGCTAAAATGCCCAGGGAAAAAGAGGAAAAAAGAGTATAGCAATGTTTGCAAGTCATGAATGACACTTGGCCCCACCTCCTGGTACCTACCACCACATTGGGGTTAGGTTTCAACAGCTGAATGTGGGGGAACACAAACATTCAGAACATAGCAACTGACTGACACATAGCAGGATGTTATTAGGGATCAGTGCCATGGGAAGGGAAGTAGACCAGGACTGAACAGTGGGAGTAACTGGATTGTAATTAAGAAAAAATAGCACATCTAAACAACATTAGAAACAAATGAATGTAACTATACTGGTAGAGGTAGAAAGCATTTAGAATTAATAAGAAAATATTCTAACTGACCTTATGCCAGTTGTGGAGGCTCCAGAGATTTGTGGCCCACTCCCCTGCAAGGAGGGACTTGTTACCTCAGCTGGGGGCAGTGCTGTGAACCTCACCTGAAAACACCCCTCGCCTCCAAGAGCACAGGTCCCCAGAGGATTCACATCCAGTGACCGATGTGGGTGGGGACATAAAAATTCTTTCTAATATTTGTCTCCATGATCTATCAGTTACTGAAAGAGGAATAGTAAAACCTCCCACTACGATGCTGAATTTGTCCATTTCTCTTTGCAGTCCTCTCAACTGCTGCTTGTATATACTAGAGCTATGTTATCAGGGGCAAACAAGTTTTAAAATGTTATATATATTTTGGTAAATCATATATTTCTTCGCTACATAGTGACTCACTAATACTTTTTATGTTAACATATGTTTTCTTCCGATATAAATATACTAGAGAAGCTTCCTTTTAGTTAGTAATAACCACATATCTTTTCTATCTTTTAACCTTTCTGTGTTTTCTTGAGTGTAAATTTGCAACACCCACTTATTGTTATTCAATTTGACAGCACCTATCTTTTCACTTATAAATATACCTCTTTTAATTGCTTGTAGTATAAATATTATGTAATTATATCAATTACTTATATAATTGAACCTACTCTTGACATACAATTGTGTACTTTTATCTGTCCTCTCCCTAAGATATGCTTACCCATTGATTTTTAGAGAGAGAGAGTGAGAGAGAGAGAGAGAGAGAAACATCAAAGTGAGAGAGAAACATCTATTGGTTGCCTCCTGTACATGCCCCAACTGGGAATCAAGCCCACAATTTAGTTATGTGCCCCAACCAGGAATTGAACCCACAACCTTTCGAGGTGTATGATGAACTTCCAACAAACTCAGCCACCTGGCTAGGGCTAGTTGTGTACTTCCTATTGGTCTGCATTTTTGTTCGTTTGTTTCTTCTTTTCTGCCTCCTTTTGAGGGAAATTTTCCATTGTTTTATATTTCCTGTCAGAGAAGTTAAATACCCTATTTTTTTTCTTAGTTGTTATCCTTAACCTTATAACATGTACAAGTATTTGAAAATTCTTATTTTTATACCTTTGTGCTTCTCCTGAATAATGAAATACCTTTGAGTACTTAAGCTCTGATTATTCCCTGCACATCTTCCATGATATTATTTCAATGGAGTTTGTTACTCTGCAAAGTATACAGTATTATTACTTTATAGCCAGTGTTTGCTCACCATGCCTTCTGGAATCTCAGATCTTTTTTTCTGGGATCAGTTTCTTTCTTTCTGGATTACATCATCAAATTTCCTTTGTGAATGCTTGTTGGAGTGAAACATTCTCAAGTTGTGTTTCCTAACCATGTCTTAATTCTTTTCCATCTTTACACAGCAGTTATCCATCTCAGTTAATAATTACTCTGTCTTCAGGCTTCTATTGCTGCCACTACCAGTCCAATTGTTATCCCTCTGCTTTAAGGCCTATCTTCCTATTGTTTTGATTGCTTTGGAGTTTGCTTCATTTGGGAATGGTTTTTAACTACAAATTTATTTCTTTAATATGTAAAAGATTATTCAAATTATCTATTTCTTCCTGAGTTGTGGTAACATGTATCTTTCAAGGAATTTTTCTACTTCATCTAAATTGCTGAATGTATTGGCATAAGGGTGTGTATAATATTTCTTTAATATCCTTTTAATATTTATAGAATTTAGATTGATGTATGTCTCTCATTCCTGATATAGGCAATTTATATCCCAATTTGTAAATTTTAATTTTTTTATTTTAAATTTATTTTATTTTTTCTATCACCATTTTATCCTCTCTATGCCCTCTTCCACCTCTACCTTCCTCATCACTACTTCCACAATCACCACACTGTTGTCCATGTCCATGAGTTCTCCCTCTCTCTCTCTCTCTCTCTCTCTCTCTCTCTCTCTCTCTCTCCTTTTTTTGCTCAATTTCTCCACCTCCAACCACCCCACCCTCACCCACATATACCAGAGTCATTTGCCTCCTCTATATTTATCAGTGTCTATTTTGCTTAGTAGTTCAGTTTATTCATTAAATTTCAAAAATGAGTGAAATCATGCTACTTGTCTTTCTCTGACTGGCTTATTTCACTGAGCATAATGTTCTCAAGATCCATACATGCTGTCAAAAAGGGTAAATTTTTCTTCCTTTTTACAGCAGAGTAGTATTTCATTATGTAAATGTACCACAGCTTTTTTTTTTTTTTTATCCACTCATCTACTGATGAACATTTGATTTGCTTACAAATCTTGACTGTTGTAAATAACACTACAGTGAACAGAGGGGTGGGTATATTCTTTTGAATTAGTGTTTTGGTTTTCTCCAGATATATTCATAAAAGTGGAATTGCTGGGTTAAAAGGCAGTTCCATTTTTAATTTTTTGAGGTAAATCCCTGCTGCTTTCCACAGTGGCAACACCAACCTGCCTTCCCACCAACAGGGCACTAGGAGTCTTTTCTCTACATCCTCCACAAATAACACTTGTTTGTTAATTTGCCGATGATAACTATTCTGGCAGGTGTGAGGTGATACTCCTTGTGGTATTAATTTGCATCTCTCTGGTGATTAGGGACATTGAGGATCTTTTCATATGTCTATTGGTCACCTATATGTCTGCTTTGGAGAAGTGTCTATTCAGGTCCTTTGCCCATTTCTTAATTGGACTGTTGGTTTGGGGGTTTTCTGTTTTGTCTTGTTTTGTTTTGTTTTGTTTTTTGTTTTGGGGTGGGTTTTGTGTGTGTGTGTGTGTGTGTGTGTGTGTGTGTGTGTGTGTGTGTTGTTTGTTTTGTTTTGTTTTTTTTGGTGTTGAGTTGTATAAGGTTTTTATAAATTTTGGATATTAACCCCTTATCAGGTGTTAATATCCTGGCAAATATGTTCTCCCATCAGTGGTTTGTCTTTTCATTTTGTTGATGATTTCCTTTGCTGTGCAAAAATTCTTCAGTTTGATGTAGTCCCATTTGCTTAATTTTTTTCTTTTGTTTCCCTTGCCTGAGGAAATATATCATAAAAAGTATTGTTATGACAAATGTCTGAGATTTTATTGTCTATGTTTTCTTCTAGAATTTTTATGTTTTTGAGCCTAACATTTAAGTCTTTAATCCACTTTGAGTTTACTTTTATGTGTGGTATAAGAAGGTGGTCTAGTTTCTCTTTTGCACACATCTGTCCAATTTTCCCAACATCATTTATTCAATAGACTATCTTTAGTACATTGTATTTTTTGCCTGCTTTGTCAAATACTAATTGACTATAAAGGTGTGGATGTATTTCTGGGCTCTCTATCATCTTTCATTGATCTATATGTCTGTGTTTATGCCAGTAGCATGCTGTTTTAATTACTATGGCCATGTAGCTATCAATGTTTCTCTCTCATCGATATTTCTGACTCTCTATCCCTCTCCCTTCCTCTCTATAAAAAAAAAATCAATAAAATATGTATATTTTTTAAAAAAAGATTGCTATTGAATCTGTAGATTGCTTTGGGTAGTATAGACATTTTAATGATGTTAATTCTTTCCCTCTATAAACACAGTATATGTTTACACTTATTTGTATCTCTCTCAATTTTTTTTCAATCTTATAATTTTCTGAGTACAAGTTTTTTTTAGATCCTGGTTAAGTTTATTCCTGAGTATTTTATTCTTTTGAAGTAATTATGAATGAGATTGTCCATTTCTTAACATTTTTGTTTTCATTTCTTCAAATTCTCATCATTCTTTTTCAAATGTTGTGTGCTCGTTTTATACTCCTTATTCTTTTCTCATATTTTTAATTTTCTCTTTAATGTCAGTAAACCTGTTAAGAATACTTTCTAAATTTTCACATTTGATTATTCCAGTACCTAAAGTTCTCAAGGCCTAACGATATTATTTGTTTTTCTACTCACCTTCACTCAGCAGTTTCCTCCTATTTTAGTAATTTTTTATTTTTGAAATTATATTTGCTCCTTTTGTTGTTGGATGCGTATTTTGCCCTTATAGCCTTGTACAAAGGTCTTAGTTTCCATATCTCCCCTTGTATGAACCAAGACCTAATCTGCCACCCCCAGTCAATACCCTGCATTAGCTGTGCTCTAATTTCAAAGGTTAATTAAATATTTCTAATATCAGAAAATTTTATTTCCCCAAATTATTATTGTGTTAGAAAATATTACCAAGGCCATGAATATATATATTGCCCCTAAACACTCTGCCTACCAACCTGCTTGCCCCCAACTGCCAACTACTGACAGTCTGCTCACCCCCATGTGCCCCCCTGCCAACCTGATCACCTCCAACTGCCCTCCATGCCAGCCTGCTCACCCCCAACTGCCCCCTTCTCTGGCCTGCTCACTCCTATCTTCACTCCCCACTGGCCTGCTTGCCCCCAACTGCACCTCTGCATGAATTTTGTGCACTGGGCTTCTAGTGTGTGTGTGTGTGTGTGTGTGTGTATAAAAGAAACATGCAAATTAACCATTACTCTGCTACACCCACAGCAATCAGGAGCAAATACGCAAATTAGCCCAACCAAGATGGCAGCGGCCATGGAGCTGGAGCAAAGCAGGAGTCTTGGGTTGCCCCTGGCAATGGAGGAAGCCAAGCTTCCCACCTGCCCTGGCCAGCCCTGGCCTCTGCTCAAGGCTACAAAGTTTCAATTATAGAAGATAAATAAATCCCAGATACCTGCTTCCAGCCAGCCCTGGCCTCCACTCAAGGAAGTGCATAAAAAAAAAAGAAAAAAGGAGGGTCTTGGAGCCTGGATCACCAAGGAGTGTGGCCAGCCTGAAAACAGACTTCACCAAGCACCTTAGAGGGGACCCCCACCTAAAGGGGGAATGGCAAGCCTGCAAACAGCCTTCAGTCCCTCACCCCATCAGTTGAGGTCAGTTGGAGGTGATCAGGACAGCGGCAGGAGGGGAGGCAGTTTGGAGTGAGCAGGCCAGCAGGGGGGCAATTGGGGGCGGCAGGCCAGTGAGGAGGGAAAGTGGGGGTGATCAGGCCAGAGGGGGGGCGTTTGGGGTGAGCAGGCTGGCAGGGGAGGCAGTTGGGAGCAAGCACACTGGCATGGGGGCAGTTGGGGGTGATCAAACAGGCAGGCAGGTGAGCAGTTAGGAGCCAGCAGTCCCAAATTGTGAGAGGAATGTCCAACTGCTAGTTTAGGCCTGATCCCTGTAAATCACTAGTAGGACATCCTTCGAGGGGCCCAGACTGGAGAGGGTGCAGGCCAAGCTGAAGGGCACCCTCCCTCCCCTGCATGAATTTTTGTGCACTGGGCCACTAGTATATATACTGAGTGGCCAGATTATTATGATCTCTGAATAATTTGGCCACTTTGTGTATATGTAAATGTATGTAAGTAGAGTGTCCCAAAAATATGTATATATACTTTAACAGCTCATATCTCACTTAATTTTCACTGCTTTTCATGTATGATTGATTTGAAATAAAGGGTGAAGCCAGACTGAACTTTGAACAAAGAAAATTTATCCATTAGACTTTTTATGGGGATACATAAAAGATAAAGTTTATGGTACAAAACCAGCAACAGTTAACAAATTAAGGGCACATAAATACTGAATGAAATGATTCTTAATGTTTGCAATTTCATTGCTTCAACTTATCAGCAGTGCCTGGACCAGAACAGTCATCAGTTTAAAAATAGGCTTTGTAAAAAAAGTATTCATTTCTGTAGATTCTTTTAAATTTTGAAAATGAGCTGTATGTTAATAAACATTGATTTAATAATCATTCAAAGTCTGAATACATTGTTTGGGGACATCCTATATGTATATCTCTGAGTGTGTGTATATATGTTGTGGCTTATATATAATATACAGATACAACTAGAAAGGCTGTACCAATTTATTCTCCTATCATCAACATCCAGGAGAAGCTATTTCACCTTTTTTGTAAATTTTCTTCAAATACTTTGCAAATTTGATACATATAAATAGTACCAAGTTTATTTCCTCTTTCTTTCATATATTTAAATATAACATTGAAAAACACAAAAGAATATATGTAAGATGTATATTATTAAGTAAAATAACACACATGAACCTATAACCCAACCAGTAACTTGTTATCCTTCAACGAGCAACTCCTTTGCCCAGTTCCCCTTCCCTCCTCCTCACTCCACCTCTAAGGTAATCCTGAGTTTTATGCCTATTATTTTCTTATGTTACTTTTAAAATAATGTTATTATATATACATTTACATATATATGTGTGTGTATATATGTATATATGAAAGAAAGTTGATAAATTTGACCACTTTAAAATTAACACTCAACATTATGTTTCTAAGAGTCATCTACATTATGGCACATAATTGAAGTTTATTCCTTTTCACTCCTATATAATATTCCATCACTTTCCTATTAAGTTGTTTTCAGCTTTTTTATTATGAATCCATGTGAACATCTCATAAAAATCACTTCAAGTATAAGAGAGCAATCAAGATAAATACCAAATATTTTTCTAATGTACCAATGGAAACATTGGATATACTAATATACATTTCCACCAGCAGTATATACTAATAAGATATTCCATTTATCCTCATTCTCTCCAACACTTAATATGGTCAGACTTTTCGTTGTTGGAAAGCTAGTGGGTATAGAATAGTATCTAACTGTAGTGCTACTTAGTATTTCCCTGATTAATAGTAAAACAAAGCATCTCTTCTATCTTCTACAAAATACTTTTTCATGTATTTTACCCAATTTTCAATTGTATTTAGTCATCTATCTTACAGATTTGTACTTCATTCCATACTTTGGATACTAATCCTTTGTTGGTTATATACATTATCAATATGTTCTCCCAGTGAGTTACTTGATTTTTATTTGCTTTATGGTATATATTGAAGACATCTTAATTTTAAAGTGGTCAAATTTATCAACTTTCTTTCATGAGTTTCTGTGTCTTGTTTAAGAAATTCTAAAGTTAAAAAGATATTCTCTTACATTTTGTTCTAAAAGTATTAAAGTTCTGCCTTTCATATTTTACATACTAACTGGAATTGATACTTGTGATTTATCAGAGACAGGAATCCTATTTCAGTTCTATTAATGTAAATCCAGGACCATATATTAAATACTTCCTTCTTCCCCCAATTACCTGCAATGCCACTTCTGTTATATATCAAAGTTCCATAAGGATCTGGGATTCTTTCTGAATCCTTATTTTGTTCTACTAGTCAGTTTGTTTATCTCTATACCAATATCCAATGCATAAAAGTAAGTCATTATGTCAGCCAGAGCGACATAAGGTTTACTTTATGTTTCTTAATTATTTTTTACACTTCAGTTTTGTATACATTTTAGAACCAATCTATCAATTTTAATGCAAATTCCATTTGGCTTTTATTTGGAATTTGGAAAGAATAAACAACTTTATGATATTGAGCATTCCTCTCTGAAAATGTGAATATTATTCCATTTTCTTGGGTGTTTTTTAATATCCTCCAATAAGATCTTATGATATTCTGTATGTGGATCTGGCACACATTTTGTTAGAGTTATTCCTAATGCAACAGGTTGTTGATTATCTCTAAAAATTCTATCTTTCTCTTTCTAGGCACACAGCTCCCAAGAGTGATGATGCAGCTTCCTACTTAGCTCTTACTTAAATACTGCTTTCCCTAACCTCAGCTTTTCCTCACATTGCATTGCTCTCAGCATTGACATGGAGTGACCCAGCTTTGATCTTTCATATGAATACAGTAGTGTAGGGCAATGGTCACCAACATTTCGGACCTCATGGAACCACCAGTGGTCCGCGAACCACTGGTTGATGACCACTGGTCTAGGGAAAGATCTTGTAAAGAGGTGGAAGGAACCTAGGTCTCTACATAATTTGTTGGAGCAGAGCTGTCCCTCCAGCTTGGAAAAGCCAAGCTAACAATTTCTCTTTTATTTAATCCATACTATTTGGGCTATATTTTATAGTACGCTATCTTTTTTATACACTGTTACATTCTGTTTAGTAATATTTTATTTAGGACTTTTACAGGTATGTCTAAAAATGCAATTGAACTGTAATTTTTTTTCCATCCTACTGTTATTTTCTTATTTTGAAGCCATAAAATGCATTGAAAATATTCTCAGTCATTTATTCTTCTGGGAGAATTTACATAAGATGAAATGTTCTGTTTTTAAAAAATCTAGTTTAGCTCATCTGTAAAACCCTCTAAATCTCATGCTATTCCTGTTACTATTGAGTAATTTGATTTACTTAACATTAACTTTCTTTGTTAATAGTAATAAGTACTCTCTCAATGCATTTTAATTTCCATTTGTAATATTACTAAAAAGGCTGATCATTTTCCAGATGTTTATTAATTGTGGGTTTCCAATTTTGTGGGTTGCCAGTTAATTTCCTTATATCATTGAGATCATTTAGATTATTCCATTTTTCCTTCCACTATGGGTGGAATACCATTACCAATAATGTTGGCTTGGCCATATAATCAGCTTTGGCCAACAGAATGGTAACAGACAAGATTTCAGCTATGTTTGTTTAGATTGGCTTATCTCTTGTACCTTTATCATCACCATGAGAACCACCCCTGGATGATCATTGATCTTAGAGCAGTGAGGAACATTGAGAATAAACTTCGTCCTCATCCTAGAGCCAGACTGCAGCCTGAAGCAGTCACCCAGCCCAGTTCAACCTAAGTCATTCAAATCAGAGTTGACCAGTAGATGTGGGAAAATAAATGCTGCTGTTGGAAGCCACTGAGTTTAGGGGATTTGTTATGCAGTATTATCTATAATAATACAAAGGATATATGCTAATTAGACAGGACATCTTCCCATCAAAGCTGCAGCAGCTGCAAGAGCTGAGGAGGGCCAATGACCAGCAGTGGGGTAATTGGGGCAGCACCTTCCCCTGACTGGCCCGGTTGCCTCCCTAAGCCATCAGTAGGACATCTCTGAAGGGCTCCTAGACTGTGAGAGGGAGCAGGCTGGGCTAAGGGAGCCCCCCTGCCAGTGCATGAATTTTCATGCACCAGGCCTCTAGATATAGTGATATCTGACTAACACATCTATTTATCTCTCAGGATGTTAGAGAATTTCTTATCAATTTTATAATTAAGTTATTTAATTTTATATGTAATTATATTTAACATATAATTAATTTTATGTAATTATTTTATGTAATTATTTCCCACTGTAATAGAACTTGTCTTATACTGCTGATGGTGTTTCTTTCTTTCTTTTTTTTTTTTTTTGTTATTTCTTAATTTTACCTCAGGAAACTCTTATTTTTAGTTAAATTTGTACATTATTTTCTCTCAATCTTATACTACTTTTATTTTAATCCTCAACTGAGTATATGTTTATTAACTTGGCATATGGGACAATGCTCCAACCAATTGAACCACCTGGCCAAGGCAATCTTATACTACATTTTAACTTAAACAGTCTTTCCCAATTCTGAGATGTAATAAATAATTCCATTTTCTGTTCCTCTAAAACTTTAAAAATATATAATCCTATCACCTATCAGGAATAACAGAGGAACATTAATAATTCCTAGATCTTAATTTTTTATTGAGTTTAGTATAATATATCTGAACCCTAAAATTAATACTATTTCTAATTGGAAAAATGTTTAAATTGAAATCTTTTTAAGATTATGTATTACTGTTAATCTTTTAGCTACCAAGTTTACTTCGAAATGTTAATTAAATTAGCATACTAATTTAACTATTCCAATTACTTTGTGTTTAACCAAGCTAAAATAAAGCTTTCATTTGCTGCTCAATTCCTCTAGAGAATTTAAATTCACCACAATCTTCTAGTAATCCACATCTCTGTTCCTTATTATCCAAAATGATGTAATTGTTTTCCAAACAATTTACTATTTCTGGTGTCTGAATTATCTGATGAGTCTCTTGTGTGTACAAGTTGGAATTTAAGAATGCACATTTCATTTGAAAAGGACTAGAGTAAAGCACAAACAGCATTGCCCTGTTGAAGCCTGGTGGACATCAGCATCTGTCCCTCAGTGGGGCCTGTCCTGGTTCTCCCAGGTGGACTTTGTTGCTCTTCTTTCTGTAGACCCATAACAGTGTGCTTATAGGACTTCTGTTGTGATGTAGTGTTGTATAGGGTTCAGGATCTGAAGAAGGGGCTGACGCACAAATGAAAACAGTAGACGGGAAATATGAATTTAGAAGTCACAAAGAGCCAAGTGGAAACTCCTCTCTAGAGGAGAAGCTCCCCAAACCTTGGACTTGCCAGCTTTATTTAACTTGAATATACATTTGCCCTTTAGGAATGCATACAAGCATATCAAAGGTAAAGTTTGGTAAATAGTAAAAGGATTATCAGTTTAGGGGATTGCCTTGAGCCATTTGGCCAACAGCAAGGCAATAGTATGCTGATTTTCAGCCCTGCTGAATATCAAAGTCCATTGGCCTTCCTGTAGGTCTTTTTGCATTAATATGCTAACTACTGTTGGTCTTTGCCTCCAGCAGTGTTGTTTGCATGTGTGCTCATTTCATTTAACTATAAGTCCCCTATTGGCAATTATTTATTTCTGGTTGTCTAGCAACTATCTTGGTACTTGGCTTATAAAAGATGCTCAGTGAATGTTGGCTAACTGAAAGACTTAAACTGGAAGTTTGCACTGGGTGATATTAAAGAGACAGTGAGCAGTCTATGTGGTTAGCTACCTTTCTCTTCCCTTTCTCAGTATGTTCTTCACTTAAACTATTGTACCAGGTTATTCTTTTATATTGCTCACTCTAGATACTTATTGGAGGGCCCAAACACTACACAGAAGATAGGAAATGAGGATAAAAAAAAAGATTATTCCCCAGTGTCTAAAACTGATTCATTCTATCAATGTGATGTGCTGGAAAGAGTTCTGAACTAGGATAAAGAGACTTGGGTCTAAGTCCAGTTCTTCCCCTTAAGACTCAGCTTAGGGCAAGTCACTTCAGTCCTCAGGGCTGCAGTTTTGCCCTCTGTAAATTGTAATGTGACACTACGTTACCAAGTCTGTTAAATCCTTACAACTTTAGTTCTCTACAAAATGAAGCAGGACTAGAGTCAGTCAGCACGAAGCCAGCCACACTCTGTAGTGAAGACTATGAGGCTCTGGAGTTCAGGCAGATCTAGCATTGAGTCCAACTGTCAGTTCACTTGATTACCAACCTTGGGAACATTATTTAGCTTCATCATTGCTCAGTTTTCTGTGGGAAATATAATACTTGGTTGCAAAGTTGCTGTGAAATTTAAATGAGACAAGGAAGGTGAAGTACATGCCACCATTCTTAGCCTACAGTAGAATCTAGACAGGGACTTCTGATGTGTTAATCACACCCCTGTCCTCACACACAGAAGCAACTCATCTTACATACGTGAATAGGGAAAGACAATAGAAGTCCACCCATTTTAATGGCATTTTTTCCCATGGTTTTGGTATCATCATTGCCCAAAAGAGGTTCTCTCATAGACAGTGGTTGAATGGTTAAATAGTAAATATTTGATGTCTTATAATCATTAAAGAAATGTTCTGTAGGCCATTATCCCTATGTTCAAAGAAAAAATCTCCAAATATATAAAACCAGAAAATTTGAGTGATTAGAGTCTTTAAATCCCAGAAAAAGGTACCACTAACTCAAATAATTTTAAATTATAAAGAATATTTCATACACAGTGGGCAATATTAAATAATAGCACAATCAATGAGTATCACCACCTGTTCAAAATCTCTACCTTAGATCTGGATACTAAGGTTTTGTTTTGAAACAACACTCACCTGTGTACAAGGTAATTCACTTTGGAACTTGCTATTCAGACCTGCAACAGCCCCAGAGGAAGAGCATCTTCTCACAATGGGTTTTGACATTCTTTGATTTGGGAGCATTTCCTGCACAAGTCTTGATGTAGAGCTAAAGCCTAGTCTGCCCAGCAGAGGGCAGCAGCACCCACGAGAAAGTACCAATAGTGTTGCTAGGGTTTTAAATAAGGCTCCACCAGATAAGCCACAGCCTAGGGGGTGACACTCCATTCCAGGCCACGAATAGCATCAGGGGCCACTGCAAAATGAAAATACTTGTCCCTTGTTCAAAAACAAGGAAAAAAAAGCTTTCCTTTCTTCTGCAGTTTCCCTTGACTTATACTGTTTTATTTGCTATTTAATGTCAGCTCCCTCAGCATAGGAAAGGGGGTCGGAAGGGTACAGACCCTCAGGGACTCGCTCTGTGACTAGGTGTGCAGAGGACACAGCCAAGCCTCCACTGGCCCTTTTACCACCATGCTCAGGCCACCCTAGGTAAGGGTAGCAGCAATCCTAGGCAGGGTGGGAGCTGGTGACCCAGACCCAGTGAGAGGGCAGAGGGAAGTAGGGCTGGGCCTGAACCCAGGTTCCAAGCCCCTGGAACAGGCTCCACAGGCCCTTTGGACTTCACTTACAAACCATGAATGCAAAAATAAAATTATTCAGAGCTTCAAGATGGCTACCACAGGGCCTTAAAGCAAGTAGTGCCCCCTTCTTAGCGTGGGGACCTGTGGGACTGCAGGTCACGCACCTGTCCATAGCTCTGAGTCCAACACTAACAACCTGGTACCTCTAAATCCAGACTGTGCTGTCCTCTTTGTGATTTCCAGTTCTGGAAGCAAAGGGGTAACAATTCCCAATGGGCTTTCTACTGTTTCTAACGGCAAACACCACCACTGTCCAATCTTGTCCTTTCCTCCTCACTCCAGTCACATCAGTTTTAATGTTTCTTGAGCACCCAAAGCTTACACTACCTTCAGCACCTTTGCCCTTAACTGCCCGCTTTCCTGGACTACTTTTGCCCAGGGATTCTGGGGATACCTTCCTTCCCTTCATTCAGAATTCTGCTCAGATATCACCTTATTCAGGAGGCCTTCCCCAGCTAAAATGGCAAGCATCTCCAATATAATCTGACCCTTTAACCAACTTTGTTTTCCTCAAAGCTCTTATCACCGACAGCTAACATATTTATTAGAGTAATTTGTCTGCCTTGGTGGGTATGCACTGACTAGAATGTCCAGAGGAGCAGGATTTGTGTGAGGTTTCTGATCCAGGACAGTGTCTCCAGTTCCTAGACCAGTGCCTAGCAGATGAACCCACTGGAATATTGAAATATCTTGACAGCCCACTGTCTCATGGCGGTAGTGCCCACTAGTGAGACAAACTGAAGACCAACGAACAAGTGGGGCAAGATCTGCAGGACACACCTGTTGGATCAGAGGATGGAATGGGAGAGAAGTTCCCTTTACCTGCATGCAGTTTGCTCTAAAAGAATGCTGACACATGTGATCACTTCATTCCTTTTACAGGATAAATAAATAAGGTTCAGAGAGATAAAAACTCTTACTTAAAGTCACACCACTTGCAGTGGCAGAATCAGATCTAGAAGACCAACACTCAAGATTCTTGACTTTTCTCTTTGTACCCTTTTCCATGATTATTTTGTTCTGAATAAATGGCCTGCAAACTGAGCCTTTCAACTTAACCCAGGATCAGGGGGTTAGACCTGCTGCCCCTGCAAACTCTACTCAAAGGCTTACCACCTTGGGAACTTACTCAGCTTGTTTGCAGAGACCAGCCAACTTTGCCTTGGATTCAGCACAGGCTCCATATATCAATAACATTAATAAGCCCAAGCATATGATGCTTCTAAGCAATTACATATCAAATGTCAAGAAAAATTATGGGAAGTGCATTCTGTGTTGTGAAATATTGCAGTAGAGAAGATATGTACCCATTATTACATTCATTAAAAAATGAAAAAAAAAGAAATATTGCAGTAGACAGGCATAAGTTACGTGGTTCTGAGTGTATACTTCTTGAATAGTTATTGATCTCTGGGCCCTGAGGAGTTCATTGGCTAGCCCCGAGCAATGCACTTATTGCAGACTATAGACCGTAGCTAATCAGCCACAACTACATTTCATTGCAGGGTCTCCTTTATGATAAACTTGAATATTCAGCAGGAAAAGAGACCCTCTCAATTCCTTTAATTGTATTTTCCTAATTAAATTGCAAATTTTAATTGCTTCTTGCTCTGGAAAGGAAGATCTTAGATTTCATTACTGAGTTCTTAGGTTCACATTTTTTCATAACTATTTTTAAAATCTTGGCACAACTAAGTAACCAAATAGACCTTACATCCGATAATGTTTGGATAAATATAAAATTTCCGGTTTGACAATAATCCTCACAAGATTGTTGCTTAATAGTGTCTGATGTATACTTATTACAAAAGGGATCAGGATAATACACTCAGTGCAACTAGCTGAAATGAAATGTATTGTCCCCTTCTCTATGAACCATTATATTTCTCATTTCCTGATCTTTAAAATGGAAGAAATTTTATCTGACTCATCTACTTAAAGGAAGATTATGCAGATTAAGTTAAGACTCTTGAGAAAAAAATATTATAGAATAAATGTTGGCAAACAAAGGTACTATGTTAATATTATTTACAACTGTTAAAGCAACAAAAATTTCAACCAAGTAAATTTAAAGATCTAATTGAAAGATGCATGAGTTAGGCAGTATCCCATCTAGTAAATAGAAAGGTGTCCGAGGAGCTGTGCAAAATGGAAGGCTTTTCTGGGCAGAACAAGAAAGGTAAAAGATTATTTCAGGCAAGGTCCCCTTCCTTCAGGGGAAGGCAGAGGGTTTTATCAGGCAGGTTACCTCACTAGTACTGATCAGGAAATTCCAGACTGATTGGTTTAAAATTCCACTCCTGTGAAAATTAGGTTAACTATTAAGTCTTGGTGGGGCTAGCACAAATGAATCTGTTTGGGGTCTGTTGTCTTGATATAACACAATATAGCTGTCTCATAATAGATTGGTAAAGATGATGAGATTTGCAGAACAAAGAATTTTAAAACTGATTCCCCAAAGGTGATTTGGTTCAAATTCATTTTACAGAGAGATAAACAAAAATAACATTATCAGAATTTAAGACACCTAAAGTTTTCTTTTGGAAGACTAAGATTATATAATAAATTATGTTTAAAGAAGGAATGAAATTTACTAATTAGCTCATTTGAAATAAATCGTAATATTGAAACAACTAACACCTCTCTTAAGGGCTCTAGACTGCAGCAGCTTCTGTAATTATTCTTCATGAATCAAGCTTTCTAGATTTTCCATCATCCTGACTACCCTTGATAAATTTTAAATGTCCTTCTCAAAATGGCTAAACTTAAACCCTCAATTCTATTCTCACCAATATCAGGAGCTGTAAGGTTGTTGCCTTCTTAAAACCCAGGTGAATCTAATTAACCCAAACCAAAATCATGTCCATTTTGGGAACACCTGCATAAGCCAAAACCTCTAGGCCTCTCCTATATGATTCCTTTAAAACCAGGGACATGTGTTCTTTTTTGTCTGCTCAGTATTAATTTTCCCAACTTCTGCAACAGCATTCCATTTGCTTTGGGGAGTTACCACTCTCCATTGGAGAGAAGCTTGGAGGAAATGTCGATCCAGATGGCCAGTGCTCCCCTAGCCAAGAGGTAGGCATGCGACTCAAGCTAGACCAACCAGCTGCCCTCTCTTCTGGGTCCTGGCCCAGAAGGAGATAACAGTGGGAGCTGATTGATTCAAGTGATGCTTTTCAGGGACACTGTCCATCAGTCACTTCTAGTTTCCTAGATCCTCAGTTATTCTGATTTTGGAGCTTCCAAATCTTAGTTCTTCAGCCTTTACTTTGATTTTGGGAATACCCCTATATCCTCCCAGTAAAATCCTCCTTTAGCCTTTTGTTAAAACAAAGTTAGTTTTTATTGCTGTAACCCAAATCTCTATATGACACACCTGGCCTCCAGCTATTTTCTGGTTTATTAGTTATTTTATGTGCTTCATGCTCCTCCTTCTTCTCTATCAGAGAAGGGACCTTTCTGCCCTGTTCATTGCTGGATCTCCAGAACTAAGAACTTCATCTGTAACATAGGAGGCTCTCAAAAAATTTATGTTGAAGAATGAGTAATACAAGATTCCCTAAATAATCGAGTTGCCAAATCCAGTACCTTGAAATAATAAACTGAGGAAATGAGATATTTTAGTTAATCTATTTCTTTGTAAACTTGAACTCAAAAGAAATGGAAAATGGTCCAGAAGAGAGTATTTAAATCCTGAACCTCACTCACCAAATGCAAGTCCTGTTTTCTGCTAAACTAGCCTCATAATTAAGCAGCTGGGCAAAGGGTAAGAGGACCTTGTGACAGAGTGGATGATTGGATTCACTCTGCCTCTGAGGAACTGGCCAGTCACACCCTCTGCTCCGAAGCTCAGCAAGCAAGGAGAGAGGCAGCTAACTGGAAGTGATCCATAGGGAAATGGCTGCATTTTTGTACTTGCTATGTAACTGGCTGAATATAATGTGGGATTAAAACTTATTTTGGTTTAAAAAGAATAAGGAGAGACAATAAGAAAGGAAGAGTTATGCTGATAGGATTATTGTGGCCAATGTTTGCTGGCAAAGAATTGGATGAATACTAAAAATATAGGCAGAATAAGAAGATGCTCACAGCCCCAGCCTGAGTGGCTCAGTTGGTTGGAGTGTTGTCCAGTACACCAAAAGGTGGTGGGTTTGATTCCCGGTCATGTCACATAACCAGATTGGGGGTTCAATTTGGGAGGCAATGGACCAATGTTTCTCTCTCATATCCATGCCTCTCTCTCTCTCCTTCTCCCTTCCTGTCTATAAAAAATTAATTAATTAATTAAAATGTGAAGAATGCCCTAATCGGTTTGGCTCAGTGGATGGAGCATCAGCCTGCGGACTCAAGGGTCCCAGGTTCAATTCTAGTCAAGGGCATGTACCTTGGTTGTGGGCACATCCCCAGTAGGGGGTTTGCAGGAGGCAGCTGATCGATGTTTCTCTCTCATCGATGTTTCTAACTCTCTATCCCTCTCCCTTCCTCTCTGTAAAAAATCAATAAAATATATATTTTTAAAAAGTGAAGAATTATAATATCTTTAAATATATATATAAACTTCCCACCCCCAGGTATGACATAAAACTTGAATTATTAGTACTGTGGAGGCCTTTAAAAACCTATAGAGAGGATGTAGAGGGAAAACCCTGTCCTATATAATAAAAGGCTAAGATGCAAATTGACCGATTGGCAGAACAACTGGTCACTATGACGCACACTGTCCCCCTGGCTTCCAATTCAGCCAGAAGCCAGGCTCATGGCAAGCAAGAGCAGCAGCAGTGGTGGCAGCCACGGGGAGTGGGCGTAAGCTGTTAGTCAGACATCCCCTAAGGGCTCCCAGACTGCAAGAGGGCGCAGGCTGGGCTGAGGGACCCTCTCCCACCCACTGCACAAATGTTGTGTACTGGGCCTCTAGTATTACAGACATGTCCATTGGCTCTTACACCTCCTAGAGGCCTCACCAGAGATGCTCATAAATAATGGCTAATGTGATGTGAATGTTGTGGAGCACACACTGGCTGTGCTAAGTGATTTGCATGCATTTTAATATGTGATGTCACAGTTTTCTGAGGCAGATATTACTGTATTCTCTCATTTTACAGATTAGGAAAGTGAAGTTGAGAGAAGTTAGTTAACTTGATCATTGCCATACAGCTAGTAAGATTTCAACAAACAGCCCCATATATACAGCCTATGGAGAAGGTCATGTGGCAGGGCACTATAGGCACCTTTAGGAACCAAAAGTACCTTCCATCCAGGAGCAAGTGATAAGTTAGGAGCCTCAGTTCATACAGTAACGCAGTGAATTATTCTAACATTCATGGAGCCTGGAAGAGGACTTGGAGGTCCAGATGAGAGCACAGCCTATCTGATTTCATTATTACAGCTATGTGGAACAGAAGACCCTGTGAGGCCCTGCTGGACCCCTGACCTACTGGAACAGTGAGATAAAAAGTAGGTGTTGTTTTAAATGCTAGGCGGTAATTGATTACATGGCATAGAAAAGAAATGGAGAGAACCCAAGATGGCAGCATAAGTAAACACCTACACTGCTGCCTCGCACAACAATTTCAAAACTACAACTAAAAGACAGAATGGACATTATCCAGAACCACAGGAAAGCTGGCTGAGTGGAAGTTTTACAGCTAGAAGGAAAGAGAGGGGCTCACAGAGACCCAGAGGAGCTGCAAAAAGCTGAGGTATGGAGATACCTGCGTGGAGAGAGCGGGTGCCGGAGAACCTGGCTGGCTTTCTCTGCTGGAAGGGAGATGGAGACTCTTAACAGCATTGAACCCCTTATCCTATGACACTAAACCTCAGATCCAGCAGAAACTCATACGGGGTGAGTTTGGACCATGAAAAGGGAGAAGTGCACGGAAATTTAGGGGAGTCGCAAAAGATCAGAAGTCTGGTGGCACACATGGCACTGCGCGCAGACCGACTGCTGATTTTGCTGCTGGCTTTCACGAGTGGGCTGGAGACAGACCCTCCCAACTGCGTCACTTCTAACTCCACTAAATCCCGGTTTTGGGTGAAACCCTGGGGACCCAGACTCATATGGTCCCAGAGCGAAGGAGAGCCGGAGGGGCAGCAGTTTAGAGGCACTGCAAGAGAGTGTGTGCACACAGGGACCGCTCCAGCCATTGCCCAGTCACCTGAGAATCAGGGGCCATGGAGGTGGGGCCGACTGGAAGGCAAAGCAGTCCCTTAAGCCCTGAGACTCCACCCATCCCAAGCTCAACAGAGAGGCTTTTGCGGTTTTGCAAGTCTGGTATCATAAGGCTGAATCCAACACAGATGTTCTCCCGGCATAGTGAAAATGCCGAGACATGGGAAGAGATCACAAACAAAAGAAATGGAGGAAAACAAACGACTGGATAGAGAGTTCAAAACCACACTTATAAGGCTTTTCAATAATATCCTAGAAAAGTTGGATAAAGTTAGCAAGACCCAAGAGGAGATGAAAAAGAACCTACTAGAAATGGAAAAGGACAAACTAGAAATTAAACATACATTGACTGAAATAAAATATGTTACACAGAGACCTAACAGCAGACTAGGGGAAGGCAAGAATCAAGTCAAAAATTTGAAATATCAAGAATCAGAAAACACTCAACTGGAAAAGCAAGAAGAAAAACGAATCAAAAAATGTGAAGATAATGTAAGGAGCCTCTGGGACAGCTTCAAGTGAACCAACATCAGAATTGTGGGGGTGCCAGAAGGAGAGAGCAAGATACTGAAAACCTATTTAAAGAAATAATGACTGAAAACTTCCCACATCTGGTAAAAGAAATAGACTCTCAAGTCCAGGAAGCACACAGAACCCCATATAAAAGGAATCCAAAGAGGACCACACCAAGACACATCATAATTAAAATACCAAGAGCAAAAGACAAAGAGAGAATATTAAAAGCAGCACAAGAAAAACAGGTAATTACCTACAAGGGAGCACCCATACGACTGTCAGCTGATTTCTCAACAGAAATGATGCAGGCCAGATGGGAGTGACAAGAAATATTCAACGTGAGGAAGAGTAAGAACCTACAACCAAGAATACTCTATCCAGCAA
The DNA here is from genome assembly GCA_011751065.1 of Lasiurus cinereus. NCBI lineage: Eukaryota > Metazoa > Chordata > Mammalia > Chiroptera > Vespertilionidae > Lasiurus > Lasiurus cinereus. The sequence goes on along the minus strand of JAAGEH010000011.1, from coordinate 8,248,519 downwards.
AGCTATCATTCAGAATTGAAGGGCAGATAAAGAGCTTCACAGGTAAGAAAAAGCTAAAGGAGTTCATCAGCCGAGACCGGTTTGGCTCAGTGGATAGAGCTTCAGCCTGCAGACTAAAAGGTCCCAGGTTCGATTCTGGTCAGGGACATGTAACTTGCTTGCGGGCACATCTCCAGTGTGGGGCATGCAGGAGGCGACTGATCAATGTCTCTCTCTCGATGTTTCTGAATTTCTATCCCTCTCCCTTCCTCTCTGTAGAAAATCAATAAAATATATTTAAAAAAAAAAAGAAAAGAAAGAAAAGGAGTTCATCAATTCCAAACCAGTATTATATGAAATGCTGAAAGGTACTCTTTTAGAAGAGGAAGAAGAAAAAGGTAAAAGATAAAAAATTATGAACAATAAATACATACCTATCAACAAGTGAATCTAAAAATTAAGTAAATTAAAAATCTGATGAACAGAATAAACTGATGAATATAATAGAATCAGGAGCACAGAAAGGGAGTGGACTGATAATTCTCAGGGGGAATGGGGTGAGGGTTGTACAGGGAGAGACTGGACAAAAATCATACACCTATGGATGAAATCAACGGGAGGGAGGTAAGGGTAGAGGGAGGGTTGGGAGCCGGGTGAAGGGGAGAAACAAATGTAATAATCTGAATAATAAAGATTTAATTTAAAAAAAAAGAAGAAAAGAAATACATATCTGATGATGAGGTTTCCACTTCCTGGTTGAGGAGAAGGGAGCAGGTGACATCCATAGGACTCCAAGTTAGGAATGCTCACTGGAAAATCAGGAATTACAATAAGTCTTAAAAAAAAAAAAAGGAGGAAATGTAAAAAATTATACAATTCTCTACCACCCCTAAAACCCAAATACATTTTTCTCTCAAGGCTTGATGGAGTAAACAACAACTAGCATAGTATAATTTCAGGAACACTATAAAGCTGGCAGTTCAAAAATATTTTCCTTCCTCTCCCCCACTCTTGATATGTATGATATCTGTCTGTGAGGGGTGGGGTATCTTTATGCAATAATTAGAGGCTTGGTGCATGAAATTCGTGCACTGGGGGGGAGGGGTTTCCCTCAGCCCAACCTGCACCCTCTCCAATCTGAGACCCCTTGGGGATGTCCAACTGCCTGTTTAGGCCTGATTCCCTAAACAGGCAGTCAGACATCCCATTCACACTCCGGGACTATTGGCTCCCAACTGCTCGTCTGCCTGCCTGATTGCCCCTAAATGCTTCTGCCTGCCACTCTGATCACCCCCTAACCACTCCCCTGCAAGTCTGATCAACGCCTAACTGTTCCCCTGCCGGCCCAGTTATCCCCAACTGCCCTCCCCTGACAGCCCAGTCACTCCCAAATGCCCTCCCTGCATATTCTCTCTTTATTAGATAGGGTTTTTTTCTTTAACATATTGAACAGTGTACCTGCTATGGTCTTGACAAATCAGTAAAAATGTAAACCCAAATTAAAAGTGTCATAAAATAAACTCCTTAAACAGGAATTTCATGAGACCTTGGAAAGGTGATATCATATGGTTGTTTCTTCATTTCTTCCTTCTCTTTCTTTTTCTTGATGTTTCATCTTTTGTCCTTTCTTTTCTCCTTTTATTCCTTTTCTGTCCTCTCTTTCTATTAACTATTACATTGGTAGAATCCTCAGTACTTGAATCTGTCTTGCTTCCAGAAGACGAAGAAGAGGGAAACACAGTCATCTAAAGAAAAAGATGATTTATGTTGGGAGAGGTGGTCAGTGTGCTTCATAGGAACTGGTCTAGCAGTTGTTCTGGTTATTCTACCATTAGAGTTAATTTGCATATTACCCTTTTATTATGTAGGAATAGAGGCTTGGTGCATAGGTGGGGGCTGGCAAGCCTGCCCTGATGGAGGACCCGGATTGGGATGGGGGTACCCACTGGGGGATGGGGCTGGCAGGAGTGAGGGCCATGGGCAGTTTTCAGGCCAACCACACCCCCAATCTGGTCTCTGATTGTCTGGTTATTCTGATGTTTCAGTTGTTGGGCTTTTATTATATAGGACTACAGGTCCAGTGCACAAAATTCATGAACTGTCCCTCAACCCAGCCTGCACCCTTTCTAATCTGGGACCCCTCAGGGGATGTCTGACTGCCAGTTTAGGCCCAATCCCACAGGGACTGGACTGGCAGTTGGACATCCCTCTCACAATCTGGAACTGCTGGCTCCTAACAACTCACCTGCCTGCCTGCCTGATTGCTCCTAACCACTTCTGCTTGCCAGCCTGATAGGCCCCTAACCACTCCCCTGCCAGCATGATTGATGCCTAACTGCTCCCTTGCTGGCTCAATCGCCCCCAACTGCCCTCCCTTGTAGGCCCAGTCATCCCCACCTGTTCTCCCGTGCTGGCCATCTTGTTATGATGTGAGGGCACCCATCTTGTGATGTGAGGGCATGAGGGTCAATTTGCATATTACCTCTTTATTATATAGGTTGTGTTATCTATAAGTTATATATTAATCAGGGTCAGCATTTACAAAAACAATGTCAAAAGAATGATGGGGGCCTGGCTGGTGTTCTCAGTGATTAGAATATTGGCCCCCACACCATATTCTAGGCGGTGGGTTTAAATCCTGGTCAAGGGCACATATCTGGATTGCAGATTCACTCCTCTCCCCCAATTGGGGCACATGCAGGAGGCAACCAGTCAATGTGTCTCACATCAGTGTTTCTCTCTCTCTCTCTCTCTCTCTCTCTCTCTCTTTCTCTCTCTCTCTCTCTCTCTTTCTCTCTGTCAGTTTAGCTCTCTTCCCTCTCTCCCTTCACTCTCTCTGAAAAGCAATGGAAAAAATACATTTGGTGAAGATTAACAATAACAACAAAAAAAGAAGGATGGGATGGATAGTTTACAAATCTCCACTGCATTCCTTGTGCCTAGAAGCACTCCTGACACACACAGATCAGTGTCTCCAGCCTGTAAGCTAAATTTTTGGGCCCAGGATACAAATCTTCAGGTTCTATAGCCTGGTACATTGCCCCATAGATGGCCTGGGCATCTAGGACAAGCACAGAGAGTCTGTGAGTACCAGCACTGGGATAGGCTCTTTGACTTCAGAGTTTGCCTCTGACAGCCCTGGTCCTATGCCAGCTGGCTTTTTTCATAGCTCCTCATACATATACATTATTTACAACATCACTCACTGGGAGACCATCAGCAGCTGATGCTGACCTGAAGGGGACATTCCGGGATGCTAAAGATATCAGAAGAGTGTTTGGTGACTCATTCCATCTAGACTCCACCTTACCTTGCCAGAACCTTCCATATTGCATCTGTATTCTAGGTGTTTTACCCTGGAGGGGTATTAGTTTCAAATGACAGCTGTCTTTAGTGCACCAAAATAAATTTCTTTTCAGAAATTCCTTTGGAGTAATTGCACCAGACTGGGCTGAGGACCATCTGACACCTGCTCATGAGTTTGTTCTTCTTTCAACCAGAAGAGTTGAAAATGCACTTTCCAAATGTCATGACTTTGGATTAACCAGCATTTTTGGGGAGAGTCCAAAATTCTAATGGAAAGATTTCTCCTTGATTAAAAGATACAAATCACATTGGTTGATATTACTGATCTCTTCCGACAAATTTTAAATATTGGGCAGCTGTCAAGCTCATGGTGGTAAACAAAATTCTAAATTCCTCTTGGAAGCTTTCATTTTATCATGATGCATAACCATGTCTTCTGCTTGCTCTGAAATGAGAGGCCTACTTCATTCCTTTTCAAAAGTATGAAATATTCTGGTGTTCAAATATGAAGTCTGACAAACAATAATTTAACTATTAATCATTCTTTAAGTAAAACCTTTTTTAAAAAAAGTAGTTAGTTGAACTCTCTACTCAAATAATTGAACAAGTGCTTTTCCCTACATGTTTTAAATGAATTTCTATTTCACCACAGGAAATAGTGAAAAGACAAAGTACTCAAGGGCTGATATTTAATCAACTTAATTTTCACTGCTTCACCAGGTGTTTTTTTGTCCTGGGCACACATGGTAGTGAAAAACGTGACAACTGTCAGCACAGCTTAATGTCAATGCCTCATTTCAGAGAGCGAGCTGGTTAATCGCTGCTCTTTTACAATAGTGTAAACATAGCCCTTTACACTTTACATCGTTGTTTCTTATATTAATCCCATTAATGCTGACAATAAAATTTATCATCATCTCCAACTTATAGACCAGAAACTTGGAGACAGAGAGCATGAGAAATGTCCCCAAAAGACTCAAGGTTACCAGCTGGTAGTGCCAGCTCTTCCAACATAAAACCCCAGGCTATTTTCACCAGGAGGCACTATCTCTCACCACCTCTGATTGACGTGACTTTCAGAACCACACTGTAAAAAGTCTAAAGCGAGTCTGTGTCAGGCCTCCACACTTCTTTTCCCACATTTCTTGATACTGCAGCTGCTCAGTCTTTCAGGGATTCACATCCTGCCCTGCAGCCTTCTTTCCTCTGCCTCCATCAAATCTATACTAATAAATGGATAATATGCTAATTAGACCAGACATCTTCTAGATGTCCTTGTGGACAAAGCCATGGTGGCAGGGGCTGAGGCAAAGGCAGTTAGGGGAGATCAGGCCGGGGAGGAGGGAGCAGTTAGGAGGTGATCAGACTGGTAGGGAACAGTTATGGGTATCAGGCCAGCAGGCAGAGGTGGTTAGGGGCAATCAGGCAGGCAGGCAGGCAGATGAGCAGTTAGGAGATGCAGTCCCAGATTGTGAAAGGGATGTCAACTGCTGGTTTAGGTCTGATCCTGCAGGCAATCAGACATCCCTTGAGGGATCCTGGATTTGAGAGGGTGCAGGCCAGGCTGGGGGATGCCCCATCCTGTGCATGAATTTCATGAACCTGACCTCTAGTCTATAATAATATTCCACTTTTTTCCGTGCACTTCAGTTTTATAAAGCACTTTTCCACAGAAGTACTTCTTTAGATTTTGATCTTCAAACTATTTTAGGAAGTAATTTTTCATTACTTTCCACAAAGAAAATGAAGCTCTACAAGGTGGTACTCTACCCAGCTTTGCATAGCTTACCTTTCTTGCATCTCCTTTTCTTAAGATCTTTTCAATCTCTAATAGACTAATTTAGAAGGAGGTTTAAATGATGACTAACTCTTTTCCATGCTCCTTCTAAGAACTATTAGCTTTCTAAAAAAGAGTTTTGTTAAAAAGCAACTCTTGTACCTAAGAAATGACTCCCCAATCTTAACACTGTCACATCGTGATTATATGTGCCTCTCCAGGAGAATCACTACATGTAGAACAGAAGCTGAGCCATGGAGAAATATAAGTTATCATTGTTTTGCAAGTGACATATCATCCACTGTGTGCCTTTCACCTCACAATGATATCTGAACAAGGCACATATCCTCCTCTGAAGCCCAAACCACAGGAATAATGTGAGATATCTGTTCAGATTGGATACCCTAAAGAGTATTAACAGAAATTAGCAGAACAGAATTCAATAGTTATGTTTCTTTCCATACCCACACAACAGAAGTAGGAAAACTCAGTGCCCAATTAGAGTAAACTCATAAAGACAAAAAATAAAAATAAAAAATAGAAAAAGCTTAGGAACCTAAACTTGAAAGTCTGTGGCCTTTGAAGTTCTTGTGCAAGGCTGTGGCCAGGGAGAGGGTATTTTAAGCTGAGGATACAGGAAGTACCTAGATTAAAAGTTTGTTTCATTTCCTAGTGGGGGTGGGGGGAGAAATGGGGAAGGTGTGTCTTTCTAGAAGCATTCTTCCAGGAAACCAGCCCTTTCCCACCTAGATGTTGATGTTGCCTGAAAAAAAGTAAATAATGTCTCCCTGCTACAGGATCAACTAGTCACTAAAAGCTGGAGAAGTTGAGTTTGCCCCCTTGGTGGTATAAGCACAAAGAAACGGAGGGAGCAACTTTGAAGACAGGGCCTGGGGACAGCAGAGGCAGTGCGGAGGAGGTTGGAGTGCAGAGTGGCCGTTTGGAGACCTCAGTTGGCCACAGAGGCAGCAGGCAGACTTAGGAGGCAAGTAACTGAATATTTTACTTCTGTATACATGCTGTGGGGCTGCTCTCTATTATCCTGGGAAAAGCCTAACTGGGCACTGTTCACCCTGCCAATGTGGGCATGAACAAGGATAGCCAGTTAGGATACTGAGACAGTGGAACTGAGTCCTTAAGCCTCTCTCACATTATTCCATTTTGCTCTCAGCTCAACCTGAAGCAGCATGGCCAGAATGGTCTGATTTTTCATGAGCCACAGTGTCCCCTGGTGGATGTGCTCTTGAACTGACCCACTTGGCGGCTGTGGACCGGGCAAAAGCGAGAACATCTCTAATGCCAGCAAAGAGTGGTGGCTTCCCTTACACATAGAATTTATCCATCTTCCCAAATATCAAATGGTTTAGTTAACATATGCTAACTGCAGCCATGAAGCGCTATGCTTCCTTTGTAAAAGTGTTACCACCCCCTTTCCCTATGTTTAACCAAACCGGACTTCCCATCACATGGAGCCTGCCCTGGATGTCCTTTTTTTATTTTACCTGTATGCTCCTTAGTTACATACCCCTTCCCCAGTTCTTTCCCCTCAATCCCCAGCATGCCTCTTCTGGTCTGCTGAAGCCTGTCAGAGGCAATGTGGCCTGGGAAATCCATCAAACTCTCAGTGATTCTACTTGTCAAAAACTTTAAAAATCTCTTTGAAGCAAAGAAGATGCTGGTCTTGCAAAGGTTCCCTGCCCATTCACAATGAAGCTGTGGCTGCACAGAGGGACACGAAGATCGTCTGCCAGCCCGTGGCTATGTTGCAGGCATGTCTGAGCGTTCGGGCAATGCTTCAGCATTTCCCTGCACGTGGAAAATGCTGTGGAGAACAAGGAAGCAAGTGCGGCCCCACTAGGAGTGTTTGATCCTGAAAGTCTGTAAGTCAACATTCTTCCTGAAAACACTTAGTGCCAGTATTCTGACAGGAGTAAAATTAGTACTTGCCTTGAACCAAGGAAATTGATTATAGGTTTGTAATAGTTAAAAGATCAAAGCAGCAACTGTTTTATAATGAATTTATTTCCATATCTACAGATATTTTGAGAGACCTTTTCCATACAGGAACTGAGATAAATGTAGAGTTTCTCAGAAGTATGATGTAACAATTAATAATGTCTGCCTATTCTGAAATATGTGGAAACTTCACAAAAAAAGTATTGTAATGTTCTTTTAATAACTGTTAAAATAAGCATATAGGATAGAAAAACAAGTCAGTGTGATCTAAATTTATAAAATAAAGCAATTCTTTTAAACTCTAATATAATATAGACCTCAAGCTAAAAAGAATGTACTGAATGAATTAACCCAAACAATTCTCATCTCAGATGTCAGAGCCATGCAATTTCTGGCATTAGACTAGAGTGTGCAAGGAAATGCTAGCGTCTAAGAGGTAGGTTATAAGAGCTAGTGAAATCTCAAATTTATTTTCCGCGTAAAAAACACTTTTTTTAATAGAATTTTTGAGAAACAGCATTAGATGGTTGAAAAAATAACTTCTGGGTGTTGCCCGATTGACAGCCAATATAAATACCAAATCTGACCAGAGCAGAGACATTACTCCATCAAAGGGAAAAAAACGACAACACCAGAAGTTCTATATTTCAAACTGTGGGAGAAGTATCACCAAAAGAAGAGGAAAGCATAGGATGTTTGGAAAGAGGGTGGTAGATATTTTTAAATGCTGATAATATTTTAAATAATAATAGCTAAGTAAAATAACATTTATTAAGCATTTTATTTGCCACATACTTTTTCATTTTAGCCTTGACATTTGATAGTCAAGGACCCTGAAGCATAGAGAGGTCATTAACTTGCCTAAGGCCACAGAGGCAGCCAGCCACCTCTCAGCTGGGCCATATTGTCTGCTTTCTGGGCTAGTCAGGCTAACACTGCATACAAGCTTGCTGTTTCTAAATACTTTACAGGTATTAACTCATGTAATACAACAATAGTCAAGGAAAATATTGTTATATCCCCATTTTACAGATGAAGAAACCAGGGTCCAGAGAGGCTGAATAAACTGCCTAACGCATCCATCTAGAAAGGGCCACATTGCAATTCAGACCCAGGAAGTCTGAGCTCTGAAGCCAAAATCTTAATGATTTCACAATATTACATCTCATGTTGTTATTGGTGAGATGATGAGACCTCAGTTCTTGCCTTAGTGAAGAAAGGATTTCAATCAAGAGACAAAATGCAGCAAAACAAGCAGAAATTTATTGGCTGCAGCAAAAACACACTCAGGAGAGTGAAACAAGGAAGGCTGCTTAGCATAGAAGTCAGAGAAAAAGGGGGCCTTGAAGACAGTGGCAGGCATAAGCCCAGGTCTAACTGCTGCTCTCTGTCCATTGCTCCCCAAGTTGCAAGTATCCTGAGGACCCTTAGAGTTTAGGAAATGCAGGCCTGTGGGGGAAAAGGAGAGGGAAGGGACTGGCAGAGGCATGCTCCCCAGAAGGAGAATGCCTGCTGGGTCCTTTGAGTTGAGTGTATTTATCTCTCTCTTGCAGGTGGGGAATCTTAGAGGAGTTCTCAGGGGAGGATCTCAATAGAATATTCATCAGTTTACCAGGTGTGCTTTTTCAGGGTGGTGTTCTCCACTGATTGGTTGAAGCCAGAGTAGGGTGTCATTAGTCAATTCAGCTGATTCTGAGGAAGACACTACTTTTCTAGGCCTGGAGCTTAAACACTACTGAGGCCTAAATGTAATCTTTAGAGTAAAAATGTTGGGTAACTGACCCATCATCATGTTCTGCTCACATTTGTCTAACTGCCTATTGCAGTGTAGCCCAAAAAAGTTGTATCTTACATCGTTGATTTCTAAATTACCTCCTATAAAAATAATTTAATAATTTAAAATCATGTGTAAAATTAATATTTTCTTTATCCACATTAACTCAAACCTAGGGAGAACTTAAGAAAAACATGGCAGGGAATGCCTGAAAGATGACTTGGTTTTTCATTATCAAATACTGGTAATTTAACAGAAATGAGATATGGTGAGTATGAGATTTTGAGAGGGAGCTTTGGTCATGAAGTCAAAAAGAAATGGCAGGCCATGAAATAAAAGAAGCAAAGCAGTACCTGAGCCTTGGCACTGTCAGGACTCCAGAACTTATTACTCAATGGAATGGAATTAATAAAATAACCAAGATGGAAAAGCGCCTGATTCTTCCTCCACCACCACCCTTCTACCTATACACACACAAAGACTTTGGAAGAGAAGGAACCAAGATGGCAGTGTAAGCAAACACTGTACTCACCTCCTCCCACAACCACATCAAAATTACAACTAAAATACAGAACTATCATAATTCAGATCAGCCTGAAAGTGGGCTGAATGGAAGTCCTACAACTAGAAAAATAAAGTGGAAAGAATATTGAGATTGGTAGGAGGTGTGGAAACAAGGAACAGGCTGGTTCGACACCCAAATATGGCATTTTTTTTTCCATTGGGAGGGCTTCTCTCAGACTTCTTGTGAGAAGTAGGGAGTCCTAGCCACACACCAGTCCCCTAGCCCAGGGCTCCAGAGCTGGGAAGAGAAGTCCCTGTAACTCTGGGTTATAAAAACCAGTGGGGATTGTGGCTGAGTGGCACAGAGGCTGCTGGTGTTCCAAGTATTCCTCTTAAAGGGCCATGCATGAACTTACATCATCTTACTTCCTCTGAGCTCCAGCACTGAGCAAGGCTTTGAGGGGATCCAGGGACATGCAGGGAGAGACTAAACTGTCTGGCATTGGGGCAGGAACTAGGGGACAGCTTTCTCCAGATAGAGATGCTCACAAGGAGCCATTGTTCCTATGCTGGGGCCTCCCCCTTCATAAAACTGACTGGGAGCCATAGCTGAGTTTCCATCAGCATGGCCCACACTATTCCCTGAGACCCCACCCTATTCAATCTGAGCCCTACCAAAGTTGTTTACAGCTGCTTTTCCATATATCTTGGTCTGTCCTGACTCAGGCTTCAGACTTTGCTAAAATATCTTAAACAAGCAACAGCTAGACTCAGCATGCCCACACATATCAATAAAAAATACATGACCTGGCACTAGCACTAGCCTATCTTGCTTCACAGCTGGGCCTTGCCTGGACACTTCTAGCCCAGGATAAGTAGCAGCCATCTGCAGATCTCTCTGTAGCTCCTGCAGGGTGGCCCCAGGCAGTAACTGACTTTGTACCTTCCAGGAGGCCCCAGAGCCAGTGCACCCAGTGGACAGATTCAGACCATACAAGATTACAACCCTACACATTCACAAACAACACACTCAAGGAACAGACTCAGTAAGTACCAAAACCCCAATGAATCAAGTCCTGCTTTCTAGGGGTATCTCCTGCACAGAAACTCTTTCATTGTAGACACTGCTGGTCCTCACAGACAATTGGCCTGGAGGTCAATTCCTCCTAGTGATGCCAACAGCAATCAAGGCTCAACTACAATAAGACTGTGCACATAACCCACACAGAGGTACACCTACCGTGTTCAGCTTTGATAACTAGAGAGGCTGAGCCATTAGGCCCTCCAGAACACCTACTATACAAGGCCACTCTATCAATTCCAAGAGATATAAGAGCTCTACCTAATACATAGACAGAAACACAGGGAAGCAGCCAAAATATGGAAGCAAACATGTTACAAATGAAAGAAATGGAAGCAAGCTGGATTCAGAGTTTAAAACAATGTTGATAAGGTTATTCAAGGATCTTAATGAGAGCTTCAAGGGACTTAGTGAGACTTTCAAGGATCTTAGTGAGGATATCAAAGACATGAAAAAGAACCAATCAGAAATTAAGCATAGAATAACTGAAATAAAGAATAATTTACAGGGATTCAACAGTAGAGGATTCAGATAATCCCATTAATTATTTGGAATATGAGGAAGGAAAAAACACCCAAGTAGAAGAGAAAAAAAAAATCCAACATTCATAGAATGGGGCTGCCAAAATGAGAAGAGAGAGAGCAAGATATTGGAAAATCTATTTGAAGAAATAATAACAGAAAACTTCTCCTACCTGGTGAAAGAAATAGAGGCACAGAGAACCCCAAACAAGAGGAACCCAAAGAGGACCACACCAAGATACTTCATAATTAAAATGCCAAAGGCAAAAGACAAAGAGAGAATCTTAAAAGCAGCAACAGAAAAGCAGTTCATTGCCTACAAGGGAGCACCCATATGACTGTCAGCTGATTTCTCAACAAAAACTTTTCAGGCCAGAAGAGAGTGGCAAGAAATATTCAAAGTGATAAGTAGTAAGGACCTACAATCAAGATTACTTTACCCAGCCAAAACCAGTTTGGCTCAGTGGACAGAGCGTCAGCCTGTGGACTGAAAGGTCCCAGGTTTGATAAGGTCCAGTCAAGGGCATGTACCTTGGTTGTGGGCACATCCCCAGTAGGAGGTGTACAGGAAGCAGTTGATCGATGTTTCTCTCTCATCAATGTTTCTAACTCTCTATCTCTCTCCCTTCCTCTCTGGAAAAAATCAGTAAAATATATTTTTTTAAAAAATAAGATTACTCTGCCCAGCAAACCTTTCATTTACAATTGAAGGTTAGATAAAGAGCTTCCCAGACAAGAAAAAGTTAAAGGAGTTTATCACCACCAAACCAGTATTACATGAAATGTTGAAGACTATTCTTTAAGAAGAAGAAGAAAAAAGAGAAAAAAAAAAGAGGTAAAAAATATAAATGATAAGATGGCAATAAATATATACCTATCAATAATTGAATCTAAAAATCAAAATAAACAAACAAGAAATCTAATGAACAAAATAAACTGGTGAATAAAATAGAATAAGAGGAATGAAAATGGAACAGAATGACAAATCTCAGAGGGAAAGGGAGCTGGGCAGGGGTGGGAAGAGATTAACCAAAGATCTTATATGTATATATGCATTATCTTTGGACACAGACAATGGAGTGGTGAAGGCCTGGGGCAGATGGGAACCAGGTGGAGGAAAACAATGGGGAGAAAAGAGGGATATCTATAATACTCTCAACAATAAAAATTTAAAATAAAATAAAAAGATTTCAATGTACTTGAGTTCATCCTCCTTCTAGAGAAGACTATTATCAGACTCTGGTTTACTATGTGTGCCTACCTTTTATCAGCTTTCATTGAAGACTGGATATGTCTATATCCAATATGGATGTATCCTATAAAGCAGTGGTTCTCAACCTTCCTAAGGCCGCGACCCTTGCATACAGTTCCTCATGTGGTGGTGACCCCCAACCATGAAATTTTGCTACTGTTATGCATCGTGATATAAATATCTGCATTTTCCGATGGTCTTAGGCGACCCCTGTGAAAGGGTCGTTCAACCCCCAAAGGGGTCTCGACCCACAGGTTGAGAACCGCTGCTATAGAGACTCGTTAGAAGAATGAACAGAATGCATTGTGAACATTTAAACATTCATTTATTAATATATATGGAGTTCTTGCAATGTACAAAAACTAAAATTTTAGTTCTTGACTGAAGTATTAGCGAGCTGTTTGAGAAGATGAGGAAGTGATTCCTGTGGTGGTTATGATAACTGTTTCCCTAAATTTGAAAGAACTGCCCCCTCATTGCCACTTCTCATGATATAATTCAAAATGAAGCCTATACCAAATGCTCATTTCCTAGCAACTCTGAAGTTACAAATAGTGAATGAAACCACCAACTGAATGCCAGTGGATCAGTCAGGATAGAAAAGGTTAAACTCTGGCAACAAACACCCTCCTCAACACACACACACACACACACACACACACACACACACACACACTCTCAATAGCTTAGCACAGGGGTTCGCAAACTCATTAGTCAACAGAGCCAAATATCAACAGTACAACAATTTAAATTTCTTTTGAGAGCCAAATTTTTTAAACTTAAACTTCTTCTAACGCCACTTCTTCAAAATAGACTTGCCCAGGCCTTGGTTTTTTTATGGAAGAGCCATACTCAAGGAGCCAAAGAGCCGCATGTGGCTCTCGAGCCACAGTTTGCTGACCACGGGCTTAGCACAACAAAGGTATATTTGTAGCTCATGCTCTGTATGTACTGTGGATTGCAGGATGTGTTGATGGCAGTGCTGTTCTCATTGTAAACATCCAGGGGCCCAGACTGTTGGGAACATTTCCAGGGGAAGGTTTTCATAATACTGGAAGAATGAGAACAGATTGTACTCAGCCCTTAATGATGCCTCCTGAAAGTAACATATGACTTCCACTCACATTTTATTGACTAACACAGTCACATAATATACCTAACTTTAAAAGAGACAACAAAATACAAATTTAGCATGAGCCCAGAAAGGAAGACAATGGGACTGTTTATTTAGGTACAGCCCTAATGACTAGGGTGTCAGAATCAGGAAGTTGTGATAAATTTAAAAGTTCCCCTTTAAATTTGTGGATCTCAAGTTTAAAAACCTGCATGACTAACAATTAAAAAATGACGATAAGTCATGTTTCAGTAGGTGGCTGTGTACACAGGGGACAGGTTGGATGGAGCTGGTGGTGGCCATTGAATATAGAGACAGGACAACAAGCACTCACTGCTCAATTATCAGTTTAAAAACTTGCAACTGGAAAGAATTTGTCGGATGGGGAATCCAAGATGGCGGCATAGGTGAACACCTACACTGCTGCCTCGCACAACAATTTCAAAACCACAACTAAAAGACAGAACGGACATCATCCAGAACCACAGGAAAGCTGGCTGAGTGGAAGTTCTACAACTAGAAGGAAAGAGAGGGGCTCACAAAAAGCTGAGGTACGGAGACATGCGTGCTGAGAGAGCGGGTGCCCGAGTACCTGGCTGGCTTTCTCTGGTGGGAGGGAAACGGAGACTCCCAATGGCATTGAACCCCTTATCTTACGACACTAAACCCCAGATCCAGCCGAAACTCATACAAGGTGAGTTTGCACTGTGAAAAGGGAGAGGTGCACGGAAATTTAGGGGAGCCGCAAAAGATCAAAGGCCTGGTGGCGGTGCTCACAGCGCTGAGCGGAGGAAAGACTGCTGATTGTGCCGCTGACTTTCTCGAGTGGGCGGGAGACAGACCGTACCAACTGTGCCACTTCTGACTCCACTGGGCCCCTGTTTCGGGCGAAACCCTGTGGACCTAGACTCCTGTGGTCCTGGTGCGCAGGGGAGCTGGAAAGGCAGCAGTTAGAGGCACTGTGGGCGCAGGCACAAGGACTGCTCCAGCGATTACCCAGTCACGTGAGACTCAGGGGCCGTGGAGGGCGGGGCCGACTGGAAAGCAAGGCGGTCCCTTAAGCCCTGAGACTCCACCCCTCCCAAGCTCAACAGAGGCTTCTGCGGCTTTGCACGTCTGGCATTATAACGCTGAATCCAACACAGAAGTTTCCCCGACATAGTGAAAATGCCGAGACAAGGGAAGGGATCACAAACAAAAGAAATGGAGGGAAAAAAACGACTGGATATAGAGTTCAAAACCACGCTTATAAGGTTTTTTAAGAATATGCTAGAAAAGATGGATAAATTTATCAAGTCCCAAGAGGAGATGAAAAAGGACCAAATAGAGATGCAAAAGAGCCAACTAGAGATGGTAAAGGTCCAACTAAAGATGAAAAAGGACCAACTAGAAATTAAACATTCACTGACTGAAATAAAAAATATTATACAGAGTCCTAACAGCAGACTAGAGAAAGGCAAGAATCAGGTCAAAAATTTGAAATATAAAGAAGCAGAAAATACTCAACTGGAAAAGCAAGAAGAGAAAATAATCCAAAAATGTGAAGATAATGTAAGGAGACTCTGGGACAGCTTCAAACGTACCAACATCAGAATTGTGGGAGTGCCAGAAGAGAGAGAGCAAGATACTGAAAACCTATTTAAAGAAATAATGACTGAAAACTTCCCACATCTGGTGAAAGAAATAGACTTGCACGTCCAGGAAGCACACAGAACCCCATATAAAAGGAATCCAAAGACACATCATAATTAAAATACCAAGAGCAAAAGACAAAGAGAGAATATTAAAAGCAGCAAGAGAAAAACAGTTCATTACCTACAAGGGAGCACCCATACGACTGTCAGCTGATTTCTCAACAGAAATGATGCAGGCCAGGTGGGAGTGGCAAGAAATATTGAACGTGATGAATAGCAAGAACCTACAACCAAGAATAATCTATCCAGCAAAGCTATCATTCAGAATTGAAGGGCAGATAAAGAGCTTCACAGATAAGAAAAAGCTAAAGGAGTTCATCAACTCCAAACCAGTATTATATGAAATGCTGAAAGGTACTCTTTAAGAAGAGGAAGAAGAAAAAGATTAAAGTAAAAAAATTATGAACAAATACGTATCTATCAACAAGTGAATCTAAAAATTAAGTGAATTAAAAATTTGATCAACAGAATAAACTGGTGAATATACTAGAATCAGGAGCATTGAAAGGGAGTGGACTGATAATTCTCAGGGGGAAAGGGGTGAGGGGTATACAGGGAGAGAGTGGACAAAAATCATATACCTATGGATGAGGTCAACGGGAGGGAGGGAAGGGTGGGAGCTGGGTGGAGGGGTGCTATGGAGGGAAAAAAAAACAAATGTAATAATCTGAATAATAAAGATTTAATTAAAATTTAAAAAAAAAAAACTTGCAACTGAATCCAGAGATTGACAGGTGCATATGGGCTGTGAGGTCTCAGAGAGAGGAGCGAGTACAGATTTTAGGAAGAGGGAAAATTTGAAATTACCCACAACCCTGTAACACTCAATTGAACCTTAGTCTAATGAAAACAATTGTGTAAAAGGTAAAAACAGCCCGGCTTATTCCAGGATTTGGCTATAAACTCTCCACACAGTACTTAAAATTTTGGCCCTGATCTTTGACTCCTTGAATTCCCTAAAATCCCTGGTGTTCTCTTTGCCAGAGCACTGGGGAAAAAATACCTTTCATTCCTGATAAAATTTTTATTTAATGCTTTATGTGAAATAAAACTACAGGCGCAATTAGGAATAAGGGAAGAAAAATAGAGCTATCCTGAAAAGGTAATGTTCATGGCACCATCTTCCTCCCCACCATGAACTTCTCCCAAAAGGAAGATGTCTGGAGGGCCTGGATATCTCTATAGAATGGGGACACCCTTGTCTCTGGTAAAGCCCATATCAATCTCATTTGCACTCCATAACCCACCAGAAAGTATAAAATACATTTTTAAATCTCAAAACAAGGATTCAGTTTTACTAATAATAGAGCCAAAGAGGTTGGCAGTGGATAGGACTACTGTTAGTGGCTTGGGTGCCTCCGTGTCATTGGGGGTCTTCTGCTCTTCAGCTGCGAAAGAATGCAAAGCTTATCAGGCTGCCATGATGACGAGGTGAAATTCAACCTGCTCCACAATTGTCAAGAGAGAGAACAGTCAGAGAGAGCCCAACAAAGAGCTCTAATCTCAGAATCCCAAGCCCAAGTACAAATGGAAGGTAGGTGGCAGTTTAGAAAACACGCATTTCTAGTTACGAGTTTGCTGGAATGTTGTCCTTTTGTTTTGTTTGTTTGTTTTACTTAAGACTATACAATCATGTCATCTGTGTCTGAATGCTTAAGAAGAATTCTAAGAGAAGCCACTGGGAAAAAGCTCAAGTGACCTGTTCTGTATATTTTTTAAAAGTTATTAACTGCCACACTTTGCCTTAAAATATCAATGCTTAATATCCGAGCAGCTTAATTTAAAAATATTTTATTGTGCTAAGGAAAGTACTATCAGGATGTATGTATTAATTACATCTCCACCTGCTTCGGAATTTAAATGAAGTAAATAAATAGATAGTGTGCTCAGACTCAAGAAATGCCTGCACTGAAAAAGGTCTCGGCTTTTTTATTAGCTTACTGCAAGACTTCTCTTTCTGAGGAAACTCCATACTGTCAAACCTCACAGGGAAAGTAGGAGAGGGTGGGGATAAGGGAGAGAGAGATCAACCAGGGGACTTGTATGTATGCATATAAACCTAACCAATGGACACAGACACCAGAGGGGTGAGGGCATGAGTGGGGGTTGGGGACAATGGGGGGATAAGGACATATATCTAATATCAATAAAGAAAATAAAAGAAAAATACTCCACTTTCTGCCAACAAATATGAAGTTGGTCCAGTCGATGCAAATAACATTATTGGTGTTATCTGGACGGTCTCTGTGACATGCTGTTCTCAAAAAACATTTAAGTAATTTCTAGTAAAACAGTAGAGGGAATATTTCCAGGTGACAATGGAGCTGAAAGTGGTATGACGTTTGTACATGATGGCTACTCATTTTTTTTTCTGAAATAAAGAACCTTGTGAAAAGAGGAATTATGACTGGTATTTACAGCAACTTTTCATAAACATCCCCAAATTCCAGGCACAGGACAAAAGGCATGACTCATCACAGTAGGGGGGATAGCCAGGGAATTGTCCCTTGTTCATATTGCTTCCCTGATGCCTGAGAGTGACTTTGAGGGGGTCTGTAGGAAGCTGATAACAGAGCATTTTATTCTCGAGAATCACCAGTAAATATTTGTTTTGTTTTTTTATCAAGAGCATTTCCTCAGCTAAATATGTTTTTTACAGACCATGAATTGATTTTTATTAGATTGTTATTAGAAGACTGAAAACTTGAAAAAACAATGTGAATAATTATAGTTATTTCATTTATGTTGCCATTTGAATCCACAGAATCAGATTATCATGATGAATGTGGCTTGAGTTCTCCCACACGTTGTGGTTTTTAAGGGTCAGGGAAGATCCTCTCCCCTCAAATCTCTCCTCTCCCCTCTATGCCTGTCCCTGCCCGGCAGTGGAGTTAGGAGTCTGCAGTTTTACAAGCAATCCAGATGATCCTGAGGGAGGTGATCTTCAGAATAACTTTAGAGAAGCACTGACTAAAGCCTAGTTAAGGCCTCATCTTTTTAAAAAACCATTGGAAAAAAAAAACAAACAGAAAATAACAGATGTTGGTGAGGATGTGAAAAACCGGAACCCTTATGCACTGTTGGTGGGAATGTAAAATGGTACACTATGGTTTCCAAAAAGTTAAACATAAAATTACCACATGATCCAGCAATCCCACTTCTAGGTATATACCCAAAGAATTGAAAACTGGGTCTCACAGAGATATTTGTACACCACATTCATAGACTCATTATTCACAATAGCCAAGAGTGGAAGTAATCAAGTGAACATTGATGAATGAATACATAAACAAAATGTGGCCTACCAGTATATATATATATATGTTGGAATAGTATTCAGTCTTGAAAAAGAAAGAAATTTTGACACATGTTACAACATGTTTAAGCCTGAGGACATTATAATAAGCCAAACACAAAAGAATAAATATAAGATTCCATCTATATGACATACCTAGAGTTGTAAAATTCACAGAGACAGAAAGTAGAATAATGGTTACCAGGGACTGAGGGGAGAGGGCAATGGGGCATTTCTGTTTTATGGGTATGGAGTTTTAATTTTGCAAGATGAAAAAGTTCTGGGAGATGGATGGTGGTAATGGCTATATTACAATGTGAATGTACTTATTAGCACAGAATTGTACACTTAAAAATGGTTAAGATGGAAAAAACGTTGTTATGCATATTTTACACAAATAAAGATTATAATTTAAAAATTCTACCCCTGGAAGGAAAAGGATATTATTCAAATAATAAATTATTGGTTCTGTGAGTTTGTATTTCAGGTAGAGGATGGAAGACCCTGCATCAAAACCCATCTAAAGAATACAGGATTCATACATGGTTAAGAAACTTGCTCAAGGTCAAGCTACTAGTGCAAGCTACAGCCAGGATCCGAAAGTCAGCTGACTCTGATGTCCCCATGCCCACTCCTTTCCCCACTCTGGCTCATTTCTGTTGGATGTGAGGGACGATGATAAAAGAGAATCCAGATGCCTCTGAACTTTAAGTTTGAATTACTGAAAGATATAGCAGAGGTTGCAAAAGTTGGGAATCCAGAAGAGGATGTTGGAGAGGGGAAAGAGAAAGATAAAAGGTTCAGTTCAAAATTAGTCATTTTTGAGCAGACAACAAGACAGCAGGCTGTTGGAAATGCTAGCCTGGCATTGGAAAGGATGGATTGGCAACTGTTGTTGAACTAATTAGAAAGCAAGAAGCTCAGAGGAGAGAGGGAAGGCAAAAACAAAAAAGTCAGGAATGGGAGAGTGAGAGACACCAAGAGTCAAATCCAGACCCTGGAAAAATGCCTGCACTGTGTTTAGGAAGCAGACAAGGGATCAGGGCCAGTGACAGACAGGAAAGGAGGAAGAGGGAGAGCATCACGGCAGCCAAAGCGAAGCCTTATGGCCAACTTTTCCGTAGCAAACTGCAAGTTCAGGAGATGGTCATGCAAATTAATATTTGTGTAGACATCACGGCCTCTATATTTATGGACTCTTTATAACAGCTATTTGAGGATGGTAGAGAAGTGCTGTCATTTTCATATTATAGATAAGCAAAGTGAACCCCAACAACTTTGGTCAATTTCTCCAGGTCATGCAGGACCAACATTAAGTCCAAATCTTCTTAGTTCAGATTCCCTTTTCTTTCCATTATGACAGGGAGATGGGAGTGACAGCTGGTGCAGGCAATAAAGTCTACATCATTGGTAAGGTAAAATGTTAAATAAAACCAACTAAAAGTCAATCTGCTTTTAAATAACAACATGTACCAGCTATCTTAAACAAAAGTCACTTCCCTGAAAAATCTTCTAAGGGGTCTAGGTCTCAACAGTTGCTATAGTTATAGGTGAATTTTATAAATGTATATCAAATATGCACATTTAGATTACTTATCCTTCTGCAATCATGGCATTCTATATGGAAATTAATTAGGACAATCCCCAGTTATCCTGACTTATTTGCACTCAGGTATATGCAGACATTTGGGGAATAAATTGGTAACACTGTGAATGTGCTCAAGTTCACGTTGGGCCCATTTCTTGTCTTCAACTCTGTGCTGTGGCATGTTATTATATTTCAAGACCAGATTCAGAATGGACCACAATAGCACAGTGATGTCAAGATGAAGAAACAAAATTTGTGTTACTTCAATTTTGTCATTTTACTAGTATATGATTACTTGGAATTTATCTTTGTGTTTGAAGTGTAAGAAATTGAAACAGTGCCAACAGAGGAGTACAATATTTTGTCTGATAAATGCAAGTTTTAGTTCACACCCGAAAAAATGTAATGACTTCAGTAATATCTTTAATGAAAGTGTATTTTTCTTTAATAGAGAAATAATGGTGACTATTGATCAATGGTCAGTAGTGGAAATAATTTTGTCTTGTAGAGGACAACAGTCTTTGTTACTCAGATCCACCATGGCACTGCAGAAGATAGACCAGAACTCTCCACCGCCTCCCTCCCTCCCACCCTTCCCTCCGTAGAGAATTGAAAGGCAGGGCTGCTACCTAGCTCCAACTCTTCCCCATCTGCTCCTATACTTCTTTGCAGGGATTCCCAGCAAGAAGGCAGGCGGTGGAGCTGTCAGTGCAGGCAGTCCCATTGTCTCTATCTCTCTACCCTTCTGCCTCAAGAGCAGAGTGCACAAGACTTGGGATGTGCAAAATAGCTTCTCCTCTCAAACAGGCTACAGAGCCATGTTCTGGTCTGGTTAAAAATAATCCTAAGGTCTAGGAGGAAAAAGTGGACCTCAGAAAAGCATTTGTCCCAGGGAGCTCTTGCAAATAGTGGTCCATTTCTTTAAATGCAGCTTAAAATAGCAATTGAGGAAGTTGGTAGTTTTAAATTCAGTGTTAAAAAAAGTTCTATATTCTATCATGAACACGTTTTTTGGTCTTGGATACAATTGGCATTAATGTTCCTATGCTATACGTTACTTAAGCTTTACATATAAAACACACAAACATACATACCCTTATATTTACCCACCAATGTTCATATATATCTACATAGACAATGTTAATACTACAGATTTCATATACATGTAAACACCCATATTTAATAACTACATTCTATATAATAAAAGCCCAGCGACTGAAATGGCAGAATGACCAGATGGACATGGCCCCTTGCTCCAGCTGGCCTCCAGCAGGAACCCCATCCTGATCAGAGCATGGCTGGCCTGAAAACCACCCTTGGCCCTCCACCCTACTGGGGACCTCCACCCAGATCAGGGGCTTGGCCAGCCTGCAAACTAGCCCCAGTCCCTCACCCCCAGCCCCACCCTTCAGTGGGAACCCCCACCCTAATCTGGGACCACCATCAGGATAGGCCAGCCAGGCTCCACCCATGCAAATTGACCCTAATGGCAGAATGACCAGAACAACTACTTGACAGTCACTGTGAGATGCACTGACCACCTCTCAGTCCCTTTTTCCAGCCGGCAGGCTCCGATCGTCCAATGGCAAACAGGAAACCAGGGGTGGGTAGCAGGGGGCATGGGTGGTGCCAGGTCAAGGCTCCCACCCCACACACAGAAGGCAACTGGAGGCAGGGTCAGGGCTGGCACGTGGGCGGGAACAGCCAACCACTTGATCCCTTCTCCTGGCCATCAGGCTCTGATCACCCAATGACAAATGGGGAACCAGGGTGAGAAGAAGAAAAAGGACAAAAAAAAGAGGTAAAAAAATATAAATGATAAGATGGCAATAAATATATACCTATCAATAATTGAATCTAAAAATCAAAATAAACAAACAAGAAATCTAATGAACAAAATAAACTGGTGAATAAAATAGAATAAGAGGCATGAAAATGGAACAGAATGACAAATCTCAGAGGGAAAGGGAGCTGGGCAGGGGTGGGAAGAGATTAACCAAAGATCTTATATGTATATATGCATTACCTTTGGACACAGACAATTGAGTGGTGAAGGCCTGGGGCAGATGGGAACCAGGTGGAGGAAAACAATGGGGAGAAAAGAGGGATATCTATAATACTCTCAACAATAAAAATTTAAAATAAAATAAAAAGATTTCAATGTACTTGAGTTCATCCATCCTCCTTCTAGAAAAGACTATTATCAGACTCTGGTTTACTATGTGTGCCTACCTTTTATCAGCTTTCATTGAAGACTGGATATGTCTATATCCAATATGGATGTATCCTATAGAGCAGTGGTTCTCAACCTTCCTAAGGCCGCGACCCTTGCATACAGTTCCTCATGTGGTGGTGACCCCCAACCATGAAATTTTGCTACTGTTATGCATCGTGATATAAATATCTGCATTTTCCGATGGTCTTAGGCGACTCCTGTGAAAGGGTCGTTCGACCCCCAAAGGGGTCTCGACCCACAGGTTAAGAACCGCTGCTCTAGATCATTTGTATATGGATTAAAAGGATCTAGATCAGTCCCATGTGCCCAAGGAGGGCCCTGAACCCGCTAATATATAACAAATCAGCCAATCTTGGGTTTGTGGGACAAATATATTTCAGACCTTAAATTCCAGGCTGGGATTTTCCTTGCTTTAGAAAGTCCTGGAGAGAGGGTCCCTTACAGTCTTTTTGGAATCTCTTTAAGTTTTAAGCTGACTTTAGAGCATAGAGTCCAACTCAGCCCAAATTTCTCCTAACCTCATATGAAAACCCCAGTGGACTTCCAGAACCTCCCCATTCCCCAGGGCCTAGAACCTTGACCAAACCCAGAGAAAGTGATAGTGGTTCATGCAGGTTGGTCTTGCTCATGAGAGCTCCAGAGTTCTGGCTTCAGAGCTGTTTCATGATTCATGCTGAGGCTCCCTGTGGCCTTTCATTAGACTTAGTACCAAGTTCTGCAGGATGGTTAATTCTCCTGCAACAGTTTACTACAGGTAACACTCATGGGAAGAGTGGAGACAAATGCACACTGCGAAGCCCTAGTTCCACTGAGAGGTGACAAGGGCAGGGAATGGGCTCACTGGCTAAATCCTACTGCTTTTTTCCCATCTGACTCTGAAAAGGATTTCTTCTACATTTTGTAGAGTTTCATGTGCTCATTATGTAGGTTATATATTTGACTCAATGTGATTTTTTTTCTTAGAGAGATATAAAGGACTCCTAGAAGAAATAGTACAGACATAAATATACTTTTTTGTTGAGGCTATGGGTTCTGTGACTAATAGTAGTTGCCAGGATGAACAGAACAACTGAGAAATGTGTTACCCTTTTTGTGTTAATAGTCTAAACAATATTTATGGTTTACTCTATACCTGTTTCTAAAGAGCTCAAAGGCCTTTCAGATATTTTTTAACCCACTGGCTGCACTAAGATTAGTGTGGAAAAGTTTGTTGAAGGTAGCAGGAGGGAGATCTAATCGTCTACATCTACCCCAAAATCACATCTTGCAAAATCAGGACAAGTTACATAAATCCTTAACCGGATAAAGAGAGATAAAGAGATCCCCATGCTGGGTTTACCCTTGGTCACAGGCTCTAGATTTCACTTTGACTTCCAGAAGCAGGGCCTCTATCAGCAGATCCTCCCTAGAATGACCACTGGCCTCCTCCTGTCTGAGTATCTCTTCCATGACAATGACAAGTTGCAGACTGAATATAACTCACCACTCCATCTGCTTTGTAATGACTTTAAAACAAGAGTTATTTTTTTTTTCTATACCTCGTGGTAGAGTGCCCTGTACAATATTGATGCTCAATAAAGAGTAAATCTCAACTAAACTCACTCCATTGTAATTTTCATTTCTATGATTTCTGTGACCTACAATTCTTAGTTTGTACAAGAAGGGTAGGCAGGGAGAAAGTGAAACTGTTTGGGGCCACTGGGGACTTGGGCAGGGAGCTATGTTTGGCCTAAGAACATCAGAATATATAATCTTCACCTTTATTTGGGCCTCTGTCCCCTTTGACTATTTTAGTAAGAGCTATCAGTTGACAAAAAGTTAGAACAGGAAAATCTTATAAAAGAGATGTTGGAGACCACCTAGTCAGACCATTTCCCTCCTTGATTCCCACCAGTGGTGGTCACTCTTTATCATGGGAAACTATGCATTTTCATGAAGCTATATTTATAAGGATAGCCTTCCATGCTGACAATGTCATATCCGCCAGAAGGAAAATAAAGGAAAAGTGGGGGGCACATGTTTTAAGTCTGGCTCCCCAGAAAACAAGGCTATGTGACAGAGATTTGGATACAGGAAGTTTTTGAGGAGTGCTCTGGGGTGGACTCCTGAGAATGGGGAGTGAAGGCAGCAGGAATGGGCAGAGGGAGAATAGGCAGCAGCAAAGGCCTTTGGCTGGTCTCCAGAGAGCTCTGGAGCCTGGATGGCCCTTTAGAGTTATTCCAACCTGAGGCACAGGGTATAGGATGTGCCCTCCTTAATTTCCTATGTTGAAGTACTAATCCTCAGTACCTCAGAATATGACAGTATCTGGAGATAGGATCTCTAAAGAGATAATTAAGGTTAAATGAGGTTATATGGGCAGGCTCTGAGCCAATATAAGTGGTGTCTTTATGAAAAGAGGAAGAGACACCAGGGATAGGCAATTAGAGAAAAGGTCATCTGAGGACATAGCAACAAGGCATTTCATCTATAAGCCAAAGAGATAGGTCCCAAAAGAAGCCAACCCTACTGGCACCTTAATCTTGGACTTACCAGCCTCCAAACTATGAGAAAATAAATGTGTTGTGTAAGCCGCCCAGCCTGTGGTACTTGGTTATGTCAGCCCTGGCACGCCTTAGCCAGTGCTTGAATGTGAGTTGTCCCAGGGAAGGGGTGAGGTGTCCTTTCACCTGAAGCATTTATTTTGCAGGCAGACAGCGCCCAGCAGCCAGGATCAGGGCCTGCAGGCTGTGCGCTGTGGGCTGTACAGTGTGGCATCCTCTACAGCAGTGATTGGCAAACTCAGTAGTCAACAAAGCCAAATATCAACAGTACAACGATTGAAATTTCTTTCTTTTTTTTAATATATTTTATTGATATTTTACAGAGAGGAAGGGAGAGAGATAGAAAGTCAGAAACATCGATGAGAGAGAGAGACATCGATCAGCTGCCTCCTGCACGCCCCACAGTGGAGATGTGCCCGCAAGCAAGGTACATGCCCCCAACCGGAATCGAACCTGGGACCTTTCAGTCCGCAAGCCGACACTATATCCACTGAGCCAAACCGGTCTCGGCTGAAATTTCTTTTGAGAGCCAAAAACCTACTTCTGCGCATGGGCCACGAAGTTTCAATCACACTGTATGTGTGCACCCGCACGTGGTATTTTGTGGAAGAGCCACACTCAAGGGGCCAAAGATCTGCATGTGGCTTGCGAGCCGCAGTTTGCTGACCACTGCTCTACAGCAAGGCCCCATGTCCGTGCAATGAGCTGAAGGAGTGGGAAGATTGTGAAGAAAATCTTGTAGGAATGAGAACACTATTTCAGGAACTATCTAAGTGATTTGCCATCCAATTGAGCCTTTAAAATCTAGAATAAATTTGCATTCATAGAACAGCCCTTCAGAATGGGAAGGAATCCTAACGGTCACCTGTCAAGCCCTTGTTTTCAAAATTGGGGCAAAGAGGCCCAGAAAAGTTGAGATTCTGCCACGATCTAGAGGCAACTTAAAAGCCACGCTGCACCCAGGACCTTGGCTTCCAGTGCGCTCTCCAAGATATCCTGTCTAGCTAAAAATGATTCTGTTGTCACAACTACAGAGCCTCTAAGTACAATTTTTAATTAAAGGTCCCAGCTTGAAAACAAAGTCAGATGTTATTTTGTTTAACATTTTGAGTAACAATGGCAGTGTTATTCAAAAGCTGTGATAAAAATTCACAAGCCTCATGACCATTGTGCAATGTGCTTCTACTGACCCTCCCCACACACACACACACACACATGCACTCCCCTCAGCAGAAAACAGGGAGCAAACTCCTTTTTGTGAATTTCTTTCAGGGGGAATGAACAGGACAGAACAGATCTCTCTCCCTCTTTCTTTCCTTATTTTCTCTTCTTTTCTCTTCTTCTCTCTCTATTCTATCATATTATCTGTCATCTTAAGTCATAGATCTCATTGTTTCATAGAAGGGACCAGTTTCAGTCCCAAGATAATGAAGGAAATGTGCCAAGAAGCTACCAGCCCTCAGTAAATGTTAATTTTCTTTTTAGTTTAATTTGCACAACATCTCCTTATAAACTTTTTTTTTCCTTTTGTAGATATTTGCCCAGGATAACTAAGAAATCCTGACTGAATCAGTGCATGCCAAATCCTAGTATTAGACACTGGCCAACTTGCAGGCATCCTGACAGGAATTTCTTCCAAATGTCATAGATGTCAGGAGCAGACCCAGTGGGCTTGAAAGAAGCAGAAAACTCCGACTCATGTGAAACAGAAACAAATGTCTTTTCTCACATGACAATGACTCTGAGGGAGAGTAACCCTCTGCATGAAAATAAGATTTCCTAGATTAAATATAAGAGTATCACCTTGAAAATCAAAGAACTGATAAACTGGTATTAAATGTCCAAAGCTGAGGGAAAGTGTGAACCCAGAGATGTTGGGAAAGCAGCTGCTCAGCCTTTTTGCTCCAGGACCTTTGCTGCTACCATCACAGAGATTCTTGGGCTTGGGTCACCAGCCTCCTTAGAGAGAGGGAGAAGTCTGTGCCCAGGCAGGGCTTACTGCAGTCCCTTTTGGAGGTTAATACTCTGAAGGGTCCCTCTGCCAAGGTAGGGGTAAACTAGAAATCAGCCTGCCCTGCCCCATGACACTAGGAGACCTAGAGGGAGGTTACTGGGTGCTCGCTACAGCAGGAAGAAAAAAAGAAGGAAGAGCAAAAAATTATCTTGGAGGTGTCCTGATTGCAGCTCCACCCTCACTTCCTTGAGCAGATTTACAATCTGGAATGGCAAGCCTGGTGTGTGGTTTTAGATGTCCCTGACCAGTAGAGCCCCTGGCACCTGGCAGAAGCAAATGCAAATCCTCTGTGGAGGAAGCACCTCCAGCACAGGCCTCTGGGAAACTGCAGTATTACTTATCTAGGGAAATTGTGAAGAAAATATTGTAGGAATGAGAACACTATTTCAGGAACTATCTAGGTGATTTGCCAGCCAATTGAGCCTTTAAAATCTAGAATAAATTTGCATTCATAGAACAGCCCTTCAGAATGGGAAGGAATCCTAAAGGTCACCTGTCAAGCCCTTGTTTTCAAAGTTGGGGCAAAGAGGTCCAGAAAAGTTGAGATTCCTTGAGTAGATCTGCAATCTGGAGTGGCAAGCCTGGTGTTTGGTTTTAAATGTTCCTGACCAGTAGAGCCCCAGGCAATGGCCTCAGCACAAAGTTGAATGGCAAGTCAGAAAACTAGGCTCCATGAGAAAAAGCCAGTGGAAATAAAGAAACAGCAGAAATAGACTTACCCAAACTTTAAAAATCTTATCACATGCAAACTATAAATCAACTATGCTGCTTTATTTCAAGAAATAATCAAAATGTCCAAAAGAAAGATCGTCCCACTGTTGTTCAGCAACTCAACAATCCATTCAGGGGTTTGAATTCTTCCTTAATCCTCAGTAGTTTATCTGCCATCCCCTAGTTCTCTTCATGGTCATAAGGTGAATGCAGCAGCTCCAGGCTTCACAACCACACAACTTCCAGAGGCAAAAAAGGGAGGGGTATCTCCTTTTGCTCCTTGTAAAGGTGGAGCCTCCAAGCAGGCTTCTCTGCCCACTTTCCAGGCCAGGATTACATCACACACCATAGCTGGATCAGACCAGTAATGATTCAGTCTTTATGTTGCTGTTGTAATCAGCCAGTTATTAACAATAGGAAAAGAGCATAGGTAAGGCATAAGCATGGCCATTTGGGCCGATTCACCAGGAAGCTGCAACTTCACACTTTCCAGGGAACCACCAGTCCATTCCCTGCAGATTATAGGGGGAAGGGACTGGACAAAGTGGGGAATGGGCACATGTACAGTAAAGTCAGGGTATGTAGGGAAGGTGTCTATCAGTCTAACCTGGAAACAAAGATAATTGGCTAGAGGTGGTTGGGCCACTACAAACCCACAAAAATTTAGGAATACATAATCCCACAGACAAAGGCCAAGAATGTTAAGTATAGCCCTGAACAAGGATCCCAGAAACTGTCTTAAGCCCATATCCAACACCTTGGCTTCCCCAGGTATATACTCACCACTTCTAGGAAAGCTGTGGGATAATTCAATAGTTGATATGTGCAAACAGAGTTATAGAAAGCAGAGAATGTTATGATTCTGAGGAGGGTGGTTTTGTAATTTCTTTTTCAAACCTGGACACTTCGAGTGAAAGGGATGCTATTAATAATTATACCAAGAAAACAGGTTCACACTAGGAAATTAGGATGGGTGCTCACTCTAATATTAGGGGATTATTGCCAGGAAAGGCTCAGTGGATAAGCATGGGGAAAGGGGGACATTGGGAACATATAATTGTCCCTGACCTTTGAGAAGTCACATCCTATAGGGATTTCCACAACCTTTCTCCTCCGTCAAGCTGGCCCAAGGGTGGAGAAATTAATGAGATACAACTTTGAAATGTCAGCTTCTATTATTCTGGCACCCCTGGAAAGGTGACCACTACTTGTTCCACTCCATTGATTTTAATTATCTTCTCCAAGCTTTCAGGTTTTCACCTTTCAATAATCAAAATTCACTACTTCTCAATACATTCTTGTTACTGATTCATGCAAAACTGAAACTCATCACCAAACTCTGTGCCTTGGTATTTCCTTGTAAGAGATAGCATAGAATCTGTAGCATATTATATTAACAGGCATAATCAGCACAAGGATGACAAAAAGCAGGCACTTATTCTCCATGTGCCTAAATACCCTCCTTGGCAGGGAGGACAAAGGTAAAACTCTGCTGGGAGCTACTGTCAGATGACTGGAGGCCAAAAGTCATAGAAAATGTTATCAGCATTTTGAAAATCTGGGCAAGGGAGGCTGCTATAGCTGAGTTCCTCCTCTATCCCACATACATATTTGTTGTTGTTGTTGTTGTTGTTGTTTGTTTAACCTTGCTATTAGAGCTTGAGTTTCATTCAGATAGTTCTCCCCCTTCACAAGCCCTGGGTAGGTTCACTACTACTCATCCCAGAGGTTATCGGTGGGGAATCCTCCATGTATCCACCTGTTGCTGGGGGAAGTGGGCTTCTTGTGATGTCACCAGAAAAGGAATTTTCTGAGACTCCTATAGGAAAATTAGTGGCATTTATTTGTGTGGAATTATACCCCTGAATTTACACTATATCCCTTTATCCTGCCATGAAAAAAGTATAGTTGTGTCCTTAGCAGAGCTAAAATTAAAGCCATTGCCCAAAGTTTCTGTCCCATGTTTGCATAGTTTAATCCAGCTCCTGCTAGCTTAGCTTGTGTTCCCAACTATGGTCCATCAGTCCATTGTGTGTGGGTCTGATTGGTCCAAATAGCACTGTCCTGATAAGTAAGAATTGTGCATTGTAATTGGTCATTATGGAGCCTCTCTGTGAAGTTCCAATTGAACGGTGCAGGTCTCAACTCGTTGGTTAAAAAAAAAAAATGATAAAAGGAGGCCATGGCTGGTTAGAGTATCGGCCCATGTACTGAAAGGTCCTGGGTTCAATTCCGGTCAAGGTCACATACTTCGGCTGCAAGCTCAATCACTGGTCCATCAGTCCAGGCAACCAGCCAACCTCTCTCTCTCTTTCTCTCTCTCTCTCTCTCTCCCCACCCCCCTTTCTTAGCATGTCCATCTCACCAATTATATTACCCATCTATTCTTGCAAATTTTATTTTTCCAAGAGCTCTTAAAATGTTAACCATAACTGTTTTAAATTGCCTGCCTAATAACTAAAGACTGCACCACATCTGCATGTGGTCCTGGCCCTCTTCACATTGTATTTGTGTCTGCCTCTCAGCATGCTTTGTAATTTTTTGTTGAAAGCCAGACATGATGTATCAGGTACTAGGAGCTGGGGTCAATAGGCCACTGGTATAAACCTTTATGTTAACCTGGACAAGATGTTAGGCTGTATTTATTGTTGTTGTAGCTGCAGGTACCAGAGGCTTCAACATGCATAGAGCCTGTGCCTCACAGCTTTTCCTAGTATGACCCACTGTTATTTCCCTGGAGCTCTGTAGGTGATGGTCAGGTGTAGAGGACAGGAAGCATCCTATCTAATAAATAGGGAATATGCTAATTGACCCTCACATTGTTGCAAAGCTGGGGCGCCCACAGCCAATAGGGAGGGAATATGCTAATTGATTGCTACACCCTCAAAGATGGTGGTGCCCACAGCCACAAGATGGCGGCACCCAGTCCCTTCTGCCCCGCTGGGGCTGGTTGCTCAGTGTGCCTGCCTCTGGAGTTCCTCAGTGCCCTCATTCTCCCAGCTGGCCAGGACTGGCCCAAGGTTCAGGCAAGCCTCAGATGGTGGCTGCTCAGTCACCCAGGGCAGCCCAAGGCTCAGGTAACAAGGTCCGGCCAACACTTGCACTGCCAGCAGTGGCAGCAGCAGAGGTGTGATGGGGGCATCACCTTCCCCTCATCGCAGGGTTGCCTCTCATGCCTGAGGGCTCCCAGATTGTGAGAGGGGGAAGGCTGGGCTGAGGAACCCCCTCCCCACTCCAGTGCATGAATTTTCATAAACTGGGCCTCTAGTTCTTATATAATCTTGTAATCAAATATCAGTCTTTTAGTAGTCCTGTGTCTCTGAACTATGACCTTCATAAGCATTTATTAGCTTTTTTTTTCCCCCTCAGGTGAGACAGGAATGCTAGACAGGCTGGAGCCAGTGGAACAGTCTTTTTCCTCAGACAGTAGGCCTTTGTTATGAGAACACTCTAGGCATATTTCAAAATAGTAAACATTTCCCTCCTCCACCGGAGCCAAAAGAGAATCATTCTTGGCTCTTCATCATGAGAACCTAGTGAGGTTCCTACAGACAAAACAAAACAAGTGGATAGGCCCGCTGAGGCACAGACCCAGGACTTTCACATACTCAGGCTAGTCCACACTTGGCCTCCAGCAATTTATGAGAAGAGCCATCTCAGTGCCCCTACCAGCACATGGCTCTAGTTCCTTCAGTGTGGGTCAAGAGATCTTGGATTTGCCTGTCTCCAGATCATGGGTTATAGCTGTGCCCTCTGACTTTGATTTCTGATGAGTACAAGATAAGAAGGGCATTGGTTTTCAGCGCAGTCAGCTATGTTTTTGCTCTGAGGATGGGAGTGATGATTTCCAAGTACTTACTCAGCAGAGCTGAAACTGGAAGTCCCTCAAGACACTTTGCTGAATTAATGAATCACAAGGAATGGGTCTGAACAAAAACTTATGAAGGGAATGCATTAGAGGGAGGGGTCATGGATAAAGCTGGGTCTGGCTTGGTGACAAGTAGAATGTTAAAAAATACAATGGGATAACAGATATTTGAAGAAGGAGAAAATTTTTAATCTCATTAATAAAGAGTTCTGCTTAATAATGTTTTGAGTACTTGAAGATTATGTTCAGATTACCTGCAGGTTTTATACATATTACCAGAGACACAGGGGGATAAATATAAAGTAAACCACAGTCCAGCTGGTTAGGACTGGTGTGATTGCTGACAACACAAAGTACCCAAGGTGCAGCTCCCCATCAGTGTCAGATTCCAGATGGTATGACTGCACTGTGTTTGTAATCTGGGGAAGTACAGTGGCCTGGAGGACACAGTAGTAAAAACTGAGCAATACTGGTAGAATGTCGAGTGAAAAGATAAGAGGGTACATTGTACCTTACTGGGGCATGTGCATAGATCAGAGCTTTTCCTCCTAAAAATTCCTTAAACTTCTTAACTGCCTTCTGAAACTCCTCCTTGGGGAAATGAACGAATAAAGTCGGACGACAACAGGGTCTGGATTCCAAGGAGGTTCCTTGTCTCTGGGTCCACAGGAATACAAGGTGGCAAATATGTTCTGTAAAGAAAAAGTTATTCATTTTGGTTTCAGTTTTCCTGTGGGTAAAGTTAGGGAATTGGGCTGGAGCATTTTTATGGCCTGTGAGTCTCCACTATTTTGTGAGACTGGTCTTAAATACATTGGTCCCAGCAGCTCAAAGATTCACTCAAGTTCTTTCTTTCATTTCAGAACAGCTAGTTCTCCATTGTTGAGTAACTTTTCTAGATAAAAGGCTCTTGATTGCCTGTCAGCAGTTGGCTTCCATCCTGTTATCTTGGGCCACCTGTGACATTTCAAAAAATGTGAATTTGCCATGTGGTTGCTGATTCAACTTTAAAGTTGGGAAAACAATAAACCCTTGAGAGTTCATAATGCTTTGTAATAAATATGAATGATTTGCATATAATTGTTCTATCATTTCCCTCTCTCATTTCTTTCTAAATATACTCTTTTTCTGATTTTAAATAAATACATGTTAATTTTTGAAAATGTGGGAGAATACTGAAAATGATGCCACAGTATTTAATACACAAATAAAAATTATTAGTAAACCCATCACTCAGAGCTAATTGCTATTAGCATTTGATATATTATTTTGTGGTCTTTTTTCTATGCACTAATATGTATACTTTTTTTTTTTTGTTAACGAAGTTGAGATATATACTTTTTATTAGAAGCCCTGTGCATGAAATTTGTGCACAGTGAGCTGGGGCGGCGGGGAGGAGGGGGTTGTCCTTCAGCCAAGCCTGAACCCTCTCCAATCTGGGACCCTTTGAGGGATGTCCAACAACAGGCAGTAATCCAAGACTGCTGGCTCCCAACTGCTCACCTGCCTACCTACCTGATTGCCCTAACCGTTTCTTCCTGCCAGCCTGAACACCTCCTAACCACTCCCCTGACAGCCTGATTGCCCCTAACTTCCCTCCCTACAGGGCTGGTCCCCCCAAACTACCCTCCTCTGCTGACCTGGTCACCTCTAACTGCTCTCCCCTGGAGGCCATTTTGTATCCACAGGGGGGCAACCATCTTTGACCACACAAGCCATCTTGTATCTTGGAGTGATGATCAATTTGCATATTACGCTTTTATTGGATAGGATTTCCTTTATTCATTCAATATTGAAACAAAGGGTGTGAGGAGCAGATCTCCCCCTTGTGGGTTCTTGTCTTACAAAGTTTAAAGAATAAAATTCACAGACCAAAAGGACTTGTTAGCAAAAGGGTGAAAATATAATGAAAGCAAATATAGACTATCATGTAGAGAGAGGTTCTCAAGGGGGTAATCCACTAAGATTCTTTTTTCTAAGGTTTATAAAGGCTGTAGTTCTTTGTCTCTTCATGCTTCTTTCAATTGAAACTTTTCTTTAATTTATGACTATGTTTTTCTAATTGGTCATTCTTTTTTTAAGAATATCAGTTTCAAAGTCTAAGATTCATGTGATATTCCCTTTCTCTTCCTTTTATCTTACAATATTTCTCTATCTCCTTTGAACATATATTTCTCATTTTTTAGCAACTGTTGACATTTTTTTATTCTCTGTGAAAGTATGTTTCATTTTTTCCTCATACTCTGTGATTTCTCTTTATTCTCTGTGAATATATGTCTTTCTCTTCCCTTATTTTGTGACACTTTTCTATTCTTTGTGAATGTATGCCTTCTGGCGACTTCAAGCCCTCACCTATGCATTCTTCCCCCATTGACCCTCTTTATTCCTAAGACTCTCTAAACCAGCCTATTTTGTCCCTAAAACTCCTTTCAATATCATACCATGAAAACTTTTTCATATAATTAAATATTCTGTGAAATATAGCATAGTGGCCTTTTTAGACACTATGTGTATATATACACTCTGTTGTTTTATACATATAATTATATAGTTACATAGTGTTACAAATTCAGTGACATATATTCAAATTATAAACAACCTTATATAAGTCCAAGTAGCTCAATTTCTATATCAATGCATTATTATTTCATCAGTGTGACTCGCTGGGTAGACAATATGTGCCAAAATCATTAATGACATTATGCATGATAAAGTATTATTCTGAAAAAAAATTTACCACTTGACTTTTGCAAGCAGTAAATGACCTTGTTCATTTCACCTCAGGCTGCCCAAATAGATTTTATCTTAAAAACAAAATCTTAGGTCTTTTTAATGTGGAAAGTGATACTCTTAATAGTTACTCTAATATGAGTTTATTTGATTACTAGTGGAAATGGACATTTTCTCTCTTTTTTCTCATACAGAATAAAACTTCAGATAGAATTACAATTAGTTGGAGAGTTACACATTTTAGACTGGCTGTATGAATAAAACTTTTCATTTCTCAGCTCAGAGTATGCGGTCAAGGAGGAAGGGACTGCCAGTGCTGATGGCCCTGGCATCCACCCAGTTGGATTTCAGAGCCTATGAGGACCACTACCAGAAGGAAACACTTCAGTGACTGGGAGATGCCCTAAGGCTTAGCTTTAGAGTCATACTTTTCTGACCATTCAAGGTCAGCACAAATTTTCCTGATCAAATCTCAAACGGATTAGCAAGAAGAGAGGAAGAGCAACCACTTAAACTATGTATCTCCAAGGTCACTTACTAGAACAGTATTTCTAGATCACAGCCTCAACCAGTCAACCTAACCTTAGAACCCCAGTTAATTGTGTGATTAGCGAGAATCCAAGATGGCGGCATAGGTGAACATCTACACTGCTGCCTCGCACAACAATTTCAAAACCACAACTAGAAGACAGAATGGACATCATCCAGAACCACAGGAAAGCTGGCTGAGTGGAAATTCTGCAACTAGAAATAAAGAGAGGGGCTCACAGAGACCCAGAGGAGCTGCAAAAAGCTGAGGTGTGGAGACGCGCGCCTGGAGAGAGCGGGTGCCGGAGTGCCTGGCTGGCTTTCTCTGGTGGGAGGGGGATGAAGACTCCCAGCTGTGTTGAACCCCTTATCCTATGGCACTAAACCCCACGTCTGGTTGGGACTCATATAGGGGGGTTTGGACTGTGAAGAGGGAGAAGTGCACAGAGATCTGGGGGAGACGCAAAAGGGCGAAGGTCTGGTGGCGCACACAGTATTGCACGCAGAGGACTGACTGCTGGTTGTGCCACTAGCTTTCGCGAGTGGGCGAGGAACAGAGCCTCCCAACTGTGCACCTTCTAGCTCCACTGACCCCCTGTTTTGGACAAAACCCTGGGGACCCAGACTCAGATGGTCCCAGAGCACAGGGGACCCGGAAAGGCAGAGATCTAGAGGCACTTCGAGAGCCTGTCTGCACAGGGACCACTCTAGCGATTACCCAGTCACATGAGACCCAGGGGCCGGGGAGGGCAGGGCCAACTGGAAGGCAAGGCGGCCCGTTAAGCCCTGAGACTCCACCCATCCCAAGCTCAACAGAGAGGCTTTTGCAGTTTTGCAAGTCTGATATCATAAGGCTGAATCCAACACAGAAATTCTCCTGGCATAATGAAAATGCCAAGACAAAGGGAAGAGATCACAAACAAAAGAAATGGAGGAAAACAAACGACTGGATATGGAGTTCAAAACCACATTTATAAGGCTTTTCAAGAATATCCTAGAAAAGATGAATAAAATTAGTGAGTCCCAAGAGGAGATGAAAAAGAACCAACTAGAGATGGAAAAGGACCAACTAGAAATTAAACATACACTAACTGAAATAAAAAATATTATTCAGAGACCTAACAGCAGACTAGGAGAAGGCAAAAATCAAGTAAAAAAAATTTGAAATATAAAGAATTAGAAAACAGTCAACTGGATAAGCAAGATGAAAAAAGAATCCAAAAATATGAAGATAATGTAAGGAGCCTCTGGGACAGCTTCAAGCATACAAACATCAGAATTATGGGGGTGCCAGAAGTAGAGAAAGAGCAAGATACTGAAAACCTATTTGAAGAAATAATGACTGAAAACTTTCCACATCTGGTGAAAGAAATAGACTTACAAGTCCAGGAAGCACACAGAACCCCATATAAAAGGAATCCAAAGAGGACTACACCAAGACACATCATAAGTAAAATACCAAGAGCAAAAGACAAAGAGAGAATATTAAAAGCAGCAAGAGAAAAACAGTTAGTTACCTATAAGGTAGCACCCATCCAACTGTCAGCTGATTTCTCAACAGAAACTATGTAGGCCAGACGGGAGTGGCAAGAAATATTCAAAGTGATGAATAGCAAGAACCTACAACCAAGAATACTCTATCCAGCAAAGCTATCATTCAGAATTGAAGGGCAGATAAAGAGCTTCACAGATAAGAAAAAGCTAAAGGAGTTCATCAACCAACTCCAAACCAGTATTATATGAAATGCTGAAAGGCACTCTTTAAGAAGAGGAAGAAGAAAAAGGTAAAAGATAAAAAATTATGAACAACAAATACATATCTATCAACAAGTGAATCTAAAAATTAAGTGAATTAAAAATTTGATGAACAGAATAAGCTGGTGAATATAATAGAATCAGGAGCACAGAAAGGGAGTGGACTGGTGATTCTCAGGGGGAAAGTGGTGAGGGGAGTGCAGGGAGAGACTGGACAAAAATCATACACCTATGGATGAGGTCAATGGGGGGGAGGTAAGGTTAGAGGGAGGGGTATGAGCTGGGGAGAGGGGAGCTATGGAGGGGAAAAAAGAGAAACAAATATAATAACCTGAATAATAAAGATTTAATTAAAAAAAAGAAATGTGTGATTAGCAATACATTACCACATAAAGAACAGAAATGTAAATAGATCCTTGAATAGTTTTGGTAGCAATCACATCCACTCACAGAAGTAAAGCTTCCAGAGGAATATATGAAGCATGATCCTGAACACCAATGAATTTACTGATCTATTTGTGTTCTTTTTTTAGTGTCCACAGCTAACAGCTGATGTAACTTTGATTTAGTTAGAAAGGCTTTTAAGTTATGCTCAGACTACATTTGTCCCTCTAACTAGAAAAGATAGCTTTGAGAGCCATTATTTTGCCTCCAAGGTTGGGGACAATCAGGCTGTATGGAATGTGGACTATTGCCAGATCCTCAGGAATAAGATGAAAAGGCATTTTTTTGGAACTACTTCAGTTAAATATTAATGTTTCTGCCATTGTACTTTGACCTTTGCTCCTTAGCAGATGAAAACCTGAATTTTCTATTTGCTCCTCTTAGCAAAGAAAGAGCACAGAATCTAGAGGCCATTTCTAGATTGTGTGAAGATAAATACAAAGACTGTGTAGAAGGTCTTTCCGTGCTGACAATTTCACTGATATTCAATGCTCTAATGCCATCCTCTCTTGAGGGACAAATGAGGCTTTGTACATCCTGAGCCCCTCACCTATAAGGATTAAAGAAATATCACAGCTCCTGCTCAAAAATCAGAAAAATTAGTATTTTCATCTAAAAGTCAGACATTGAATTCAACAAACTCATGGACAGCAAGGACTATACTCATAGGAAAGAATAGGACCTTGTCAATGCAACACACTCCTTGTCCTTTTAAATATAAACAGAGTTACATTTAAAAGCAAAAGCTCCCAACCCACACACAACTACTTATGATGCAGGCTGATAGCTGTCAGCTATGTGATGTTGTTTTTTGTTTTGTTTTTTTTATTAAAGTTTAAACTTTTAGACTTTAAAGACACTATATAACTTTTATGTCTTTCCTATTTTTCTGAAGCCCCCTTTCCAATATTGCTGCATATTCCTTTAGAATCAATGCAATATGACCATTAAAACATGGGACTCCTAACAACCCATAAAGCCACTTAGGAACAGATTGTAGTATGTTAGGTATTGAAGGGTTCTTCCTCTCTGTTGCATCATTGAAGTTGCTAGTCATCATTGGCAATCAGTTTAAACCAAAAAGCTGTGAATAACACTTGTCATTAACTTCTTTGCACGCACTACTTATTAGCATATTAGCATATTTGGGATAAAAAGAAAGTATCAATCATTGATTTTCTACTTCTATGGGGTTCATATTGCATATCTTAAGAACTATAATGGTGTTTCTCATTTTCTGATGTTTTTCTTTGTTAAATAAATGCATCAAAAGATATTTTTCATAATTCCATCCCGTGATAACCAGCAGGTAATGGAATAGAAGGTGACCTGAGAGTCTTGGTGTAATTACAAGCTTTGACGTGCTTGGGCCCCCTGAAACCCTGCTCAGAAGTGCAGGCGCCGTGGACTGCGGAGCATCATTTGAAAGTTTAACTAAATTTCTCTTGAACTTACTTAGTTTTGTAGATTTTAGATAGTGGGCTTCTTATCTTGTTTTTTGTTTGTTTGTTTCAGCTCTTTAAAAATAGCAGATATTGGCTGAAACCAAAAAAATTAGTTTTAAATATTTAACTTAAAGTGGGGGCTGAGGCAAGAAATTAAAAGTAAAAGCTTAATATTTGAAATTTGCAGGAT
Source organism: Lasiurus cinereus (assembly GCA_011751065.1). Classification (NCBI taxonomy): domain Eukaryota; kingdom Metazoa; phylum Chordata; class Mammalia; order Chiroptera; family Vespertilionidae; genus Lasiurus; species Lasiurus cinereus. The sequence goes on along the minus strand of JAAGEH010000011.1, from coordinate 8,210,214 downwards.
GGATAAGTTTAAGAGAAATTTGGACTTTCAAATGATTTTTATGAGTTTGTAGCATTTATACTTTTACAAGTACCAAAGCTTATTTTGCACTAAGACTTTAGAAGGATATCTTGTATCTTCATAGAAATAATCTCCTCTTTTAAAAATAGTTCTGTGGGTTTTTTGTTTGTATATTTGCTTTTTCAAGGCTGTGCTATATCCCTGCCTTGATCACCAAACTTTCCTTCTTCTAGATTTGATAAAGGAAGATTATAAGAAGCAGTGTTAATTCACATGTAATCAGTGGAAAGGCATTGGACTCTAATAGTGATATGAAAGTAGGTGAAGGAACCAGCTTTTCCATCCCACATGTTTACTTGGTTGTAGGTGTCACATTTAAGTCTTGCTACTTAAGAGGAAACATACATGTTAGGAACAAACACTTAACTCAGTCTTTAAAGGGCAGGAAGATAAGTAGTCAATCTTTTAGAAAACTGGTAAAATGTCACCTAAATTTCAAATATTTTTTTAAATTAATGTTATCAACTATGTGAAATATTTCTCCTAGCTTCTCAAATGTATTCCTATAAATTTTGTCTATAAACAAAGCATTTTAGAGCCAAGGAAAACCAGCCAGCCTCCACCCATGCACCAAGCCTCTATCTATACTAATAAAAGGGTAATATGCTAATTAGACTGAAAGACCTTCCAGGGCTGAGGTAGAGGTGTTTAGGGGCCAAGAGGGGAGGGCAGTTGTGGGTAATCAGGCAGGCGGGTTGGTGGGGAGCAGTTGGGGCAGGTGGGGGTAAGCAGGCTGTCAGGGGGGCAATTGGGGGTGAGCAGGCTGGCAGGGGAGAGGATTTGGGGGGCAATCAGGCAGGCATGTGAGCAGTTAGGAGCCAACAGCCCTGGATTGTGAGAGGGATGTCCCAGATTGGAGAGGGTACAGGCCAAGCTGAGGGACATCTCCCCCCCCCACACACACACACCCCATACATGAATTTCATGCACTGGACCACTAGTATCAGTTATATTTATGAAAATATTTATATTTATAAAAGTTACAGCATGGTTACCAAAAAGCCAGGTATGATTCCCAAATCTCTGGCTTTGCTGACTTGAAGGGTGATAACATTGACTATAACAGGGACTTTTGGAAAGAATCAGATCTACCAGAACAATATCTATTTTGGATATTTAAAAATATGCAGGTGGAAGCTCTATATGTCAAGTTCAGAAAAGAGTGTGAGGTTGAGATTTGGGAATGATTGGCCTATTTGTGGTAGTTGAGTCACAAGTGTGATGTGACTGGGAAGAAGAAGGTATTGAGATGGAACCTGAGGAGCAGGTTGTAGGAGTTTGTAGGTAATAGAAAGAATTGTGTAGGAGTTTGTAGGTAATAGAAAGAATTGTATTACAACCCAAAGGGAGAGAACATTTCAAGAAGCAAGAATTTGTTCAACAGTGTTCGAGGCAACAGAGAGCAAGAAACACAAGGGTTGAAGTCAGGTTATGAATTTTTCAATTAGATAGAACCTATTCAGGTCTGTTTGGCATATTACTGACTAAAGTCATGTGAGCAGATTACATTTCCTTTCAAAAATTTGTACTTGGAGTTGTATCATTACACTCTTATCAACAGTATTGACAATTACCTACTAAGCAGTAATTGGTGTAATGAGGTCTTTTCATCACATCTTACTTTGTTGATTTTATCTTCTTGATACAAACAAAATCTAATAGTAGCTATATTCTTTTAAAAATTTTTCCACCACCATTTATATCCTCTTACACTTCCATGCACTACTCCCTGCCCCTGCAATCACACTATATTCCCTTTTGACTTTGCCACTTGACTATGGCATTGCCTAGCACAGCAGGGGTTCTTTTGGGTTCAGTAAGTGTGATCATGTGTCAGGTGATGGCTCAATTCTCCCACTCTTTTTATTGGAATACTAGCAAAATTTATTTTGGACAATATATTATGATGGTGTTTGGTCTCACTTAGCTGGGTATAGTGTTTATATATTTAGTCCACTTCTTTTCTCTTTTCTGACATTATTAAGTATTTCTACTTTGAGCCAATGGGATTGTAAGCAGAAATGTAAATATAGGCAGTGAAATTGTGTCAGTACTTGATTAAAGGGCAATTCAGAAAATGCTTATGTTAACACTTCTAGGTCATTGAACTGAAAACATAAAATGTCACAATCCTCCTGTAGAGCTTGCCCTGGAGATTGCACCTGGTTGACCCATGTTTCAGAAACACTGTCAGGAACACTAGGCCCAATGAACAGCCTCTCCTTCTTTCATGCCTAGATTTTATTTTTGGTTTCAGAGTCTTTGAGAGAATAAGGCTTAATTGGTAGCCTTCAAGGAGTAACAATAGTCAGTGATAGTTACTGGTTTGTGATGACTTCCACAGACCTGCTTTTAGAATCATTTTTACTCCTTTCATCTTTTCTTACCATATAAATGGAAATTTCTTTGATAATTAACTATGGGGTATTAACTTTTGCTTCATCTACATTGCCCAGAACAATGACAGATTCCAGCTGACATTTGGTTAAGTCTTCTTTTATTTACTACATATCAAGCAGTTAATATGATTTGGGGGGAGTAAAGGGGACAGAGAAAGAGACTTGCGTAATAATTGTTATCACCATGAAGATAGGCTTCGAAATAAATTAAGGAGGCTTGACTTTCCTCTTGTAGAAAAGTAGGCACAGCAAAGCCTGGAAGTATATCAGATACTAATTCTTACTGCCCATAAGAAAGAGCATCTTCTAAAGCTCTCTTATTTCTATAGACTTTCATGAGAAGTCCTGATCTGGGGACAAGGAAGTCATTAAAGCTATTTACTGATATTTTATTTTCTGTCTGAGCAACTGATAGGATTGAGCTTCTACACGGTGTTCTGTGACTTTCTGTGTGGCCAATCAAATTCGAGCAGAAGTGGCATATATCATTTCTAGGGAAACCTTTAAAAGTTGGTGTCAGATCCACCACATTCTCCTCTCTCTGCCCCCATGCCAGCAATAATATTTAGATGATGGCTCCATTAATCTGTGAAAGTGATAGATAGTAAATCCCCCCAGGACCATAGATAGACAGGTAGCACAAGTGATAAATAAACCTTTGCTGTTTTAGAGATTTTGGGCATGATGTTGATCTTCTTGATTTCTACAGGGGTCAAGCACGTGAAGTGGTCATTGTACAGTGAAGAGAGTTGACAAAAGCTAGTCAAAACATTTAGAAAGTGGGTTCAGCTAGCACTAACCCAGGTTATTTTAGGGATATAGTGTCTTACAATTCTCAAAAACATTTTGGTATAGATTATGTCACTTATTCTTCATTGTGTTCTAGGGGCTAGTCAGACTTATACCTATTCCTTCCAGACCAAGTCTTCCTGGTTAGAGTCAGATGCTCTCATTGACCCATTCTAATTTGAATATGCAGGAAACTGAATCTTCATAATTGTATATTTTCTTTCCAATATCCATGCTCCATGGATTCATAGTAAGTACTTTATAAATGCTCATTTGAAGAAACTGAGAAATATGTTAAGTGACAATTCCAAAGTTACAAGCTAGGAAATAGTGATCAGGATCCAAATCTAAGACTTAGCTGTCATTTACTGAGTGCAGAGGAAGAAAAAGCAGCTCTGACATCCAGATGCTGAAATGGGTGATGCTAAGAGTTCTTTTGGACTATCATCATGGTGTTCTGTAGAATAAAAACAATTTCATAGAATAACAACATCAGACAAGGCCATTCTATGGCCTTGATCCTGACAAAAGCAAGACCACTCCATAATCTTCTCTGAACATAGAACCTGAATCTTAACCACAAGATTGATCCAAAATGGCTATGACTGCTGCTTCTTTATCAGTGATGGTTTTTGCCTGAGGTGGGTCTTCACTTCTTCTAAATAAGATTTATTAAGGCACCCAGTCACAGAATTACCCCATGTCTTAATAGCACCTGATTCAGTGCAAGTTTTGTTTTATTGAACTATTCTCAAAATCACAAAACATAAACCCCATAATAAATTTTAAACATTTTATATTGTGATACTCCATGGTTCCCCATGAATGCATTCCTCCTGGCTACAAGCTACCAGGTATAAGAAACCCAACTCGGTCAGTCAGGTGTGTTCCCGTTGGGCTCCAGAATACACTTGTAGAGGGTTGGTTTCCTTACAACAATCCTGTAAGACGGCTACCCCCACCCGACAGGTAGAGAAATGGAGGTTCACAGAGATGAAGTAATTTGCCCAAGTTCACACCCCCAGAAAGAGCCTGCCAACACATTTCAGATGAAGGCTAACCTGCCAGGAGCGCTCTCTCTCCTGCACCCAGGGCCCTCTCCTCTCCCCCTCTTCTGCATTTCTTTTGAAAGGTTCAGAGTGGGCAGGGTTGCGCACCTAAGACAAGAGGCCATAATGTATCAAAAGATATATTTTTTTTCAGGCACCTGGGTGCAGGTGGGCTGAGTCCTACAAAAAGGAGTCAGTGGAGAGTGCAGAGAGGGAAAGGTTTTTATTAACTTTTGGAGCTGCAAGCCGTTCTGCTGAGGTAAGGGTCTGGACTGTTTTTGGCTCCTCCCGGTGCCAGGTATCTAGTGGTTATCTAGGCTATGCAGTGTTCAAGGCTGCATGCTTTCTGCTATAGATCTCCTCATCACAGTTAAGTTTCTTCTGCCCGTTTTATTCTCTTTAACCCTTTCACTTCTTAAGGCCCTTGCCCGGCGACTGAATGCTACGGAGAAGTGGAGGGCAAACGTGTTATTTTTGCAACAGATGCCCCAGGTGCTGTGTAAAACGACACCAGACCCAGTCTCGAAGGCGATCGCAGAGCCCGGGAGTATACCTCTTCCCCACCCGCCACCATCCTCCAGCCAAAAGGCCACAGCCCCAGGCCTCCTTGGCTAGCGCTCGAGCGACGTCGAGGCGGACCAATCAAAGGACCCCACCGGGCACCGTGACGGCTCCGTCGGCTCACCCCGCACTCTGGGGCCCCGCCTCTCCGGCGGGCGGGGCTGAGTCCGCGCCGCCCGCTGGGCCCAGTCCGCGGGCAGCCAGTTCCCCGCTGGGTGAGCTCGGCGCCTCCCAGAGTTCGCTCAGAAGCGGGTGCGGGGACCACCGCCGAGGTCACTCTGGACGCAGAAGTGCGCTTCCCGTGCTTTGCTTTCAAGTGAGGGCTGCAGTCTCCCCGCAGGGGCGTTGGGTCGAATTCCAGAGAGATTGCCCTTCGCATCCTGGGGGCCCGCGTCCGGGCGCCGCTGCTCGGGGGCGCGGCCGAGCGCAAAGTATCCCCGCGGGGAGACCGATCCGAACCGCAGGCCCTTAACTTGGCAAGAAGAGTAACTGCGGGGTGAGTAAAAGAAAAAATAAATAAAAAGTCCCTTTACGTTTGGGGGCTGTTTTCTTAAAGTGTCCCTTCCAGCCAGCTGTCAACAAGCGGCCGATGACAGTAACGAAGAGTGGCTCAACTGTCGCGTCCGAGAGCAACGCACTGTTTTCCTTATGACAACCTGCCGGCAGTGTACCAGGTGGGAACACATCGTGATCACTGAGTCACCAACATGGTGACAACTTACTGTTTTAAAGAAGTGTCTTAAAGACCGAGTGAGCCCAGCAAAGTTCTCCTTAAAATGAGAAGTATGACAGTCTCAGGTCTACCAGGCACCCTATTCCAGAATAAAAGTCACTCCTTCAAAGTGCTTATTGCTTTCTGTCCCTTTTCCTAGTTCGTGTTTGTGCAACAAAATTCCTCCAACTTTCCCATCACTGACTGAAATTCTAGCCTCTCAGAGAAAAATTCAACTCATTCATTGTCTCTCTCCTTCTTTGTTATAGAACTCAGCTGTCTACTGAAGCAATATGAAGATTTTCCTTGTAGAGCCTGCCATTTGCCTCAGTGCCTTTGCCCTGACTTTGACCAGCCCACTGACAACACAGTACGTGTACAGGAGAATATGGGAAGAAATGGGCAACTACAGCATTGCATCTGAAAACAATATTTCTGAATGTGAAAAAAATAAAAGCAGCCCGATTTTTGCATTTCAGGAGGTAAGAAATTAAAATACCCCTAAAACATACAAGGAAACGTGTAATGGGGTTTTAAATGAAAAAGTACATGGCACTCATCATACATTAATCTCTCATGGGTCAGCATGAAACTCCTCAACCCCAAATCAAGTGCCTGTCTTCAGTTCTTATCCAGTTTGAGGGTCCCTGACACTTCTCATCGGACTCTGCCACTTGAAATCCTCTTCTTCTGTGACACTGACTCTTTGTCCTCCTTTCAGAAAATTTCAGAGCAGTCTTGCCATCTCTGTGGCTCTCTCTTTCCTCCATCTCCCTCTCAGCCCCCCAAAAGCCTGAAAATTGGACCAAGGCTAGCATAACTAGAATGAGGGTTCTCTGGACAGACAGGGTGGGGGTGAAATGGTGTTTCTGCCTTTCCCTTGCTCACTTCCTCCCACCCCCGCTTCCATGGCACATACATGACCCATCACTGAGGACTGTGGGGCCAGCCTCTGTCATGGGGTGGGAGGTAGGCCAGCACTGGTCATTCATTACTTGGGGATACCAAGTCAACTTTGACTTCCATGTGTGGGGACACCTGGAGGAAAGAGCACTCGTTTTTGCTCTGGACACTGAAAATATTTAGCCAGATATTACAGAACCTTTCCTTCTTCTTCTCCTTCCCCAATGTTTTATTCGTTTAAAGCATGAGGTCCTTCACCATTCTCCTGTCCCCTCAGGCAGTTTTTAACAAAGTCTACCAATGTCCAAATGCAAAGGAGATAGTATTCAGATTTGGCACACACCTCTCCCCCCTCGCCCTTCCCCCCCTTATACACACACAATGCCTCAAAAACAAACATTTATAAACTTTGAACTCTTCCTGTTGGGAAGATTTTGTGATGGCAGAAGGGTAGTGCTGCCTCTCCAGTCAAAGGACAAGAAAAGTTTATGGGAATTCAAGTCACCTGCCTGCTGCCTCTAAGATTGTATTCTTAGAAAAAGATCATTCCAGTGTGCCTGGGAGAGGAGTTTGAGTACTGGAGGAAATGGCAAAGTACCCTGAAGAAAGACTCTAGCACTCCCCAAGGTACATATACATATACATACATTGGAATGAAAAAATACTATGAATTTCAAGGTACAGCTATAAGAATAAACTGAGCTATTTCGCTTATATTTAAAAATCTTTATGGGTGAGTTTTATTTTTCAACCTTTGTGAGATTGAGAGATATATAAAATATATACTCTTATAAATAAATATTGATCTAACTTATTTTCAAATTTTCACGTTTTCTGAGCCCTGTTACAGTGAAGTACACCTACACACTGCTCTCTGGCAATGGAAGTAATCTCCAGAGGAGCTCTTAACAAAATGGGGAGGCTGTAGGAAGGACACTCTTGGCTAAGGGTAAAGAGGTAGGAAATTCTAGGTGTGTTTTTTGACTTTTGTGGAGTAATGAATCCATTTTTAATCCCCTTACCACTTCCTCCTTTCCTTGTTAAATGATTCATTTTGAAGTGTTCAGTTGGCCATTGGGATCTGTTCTCTTTTTGGGGAAGGAGGGGAGGCGGGAAATCTGTTCTCTTCAGATAACTTTCAAGGTAGGGACTTTGCTATTGGAAGGGACAATTTAGGGTTACCAACAGATCACAAAGTTGTTCTTGCTCAAAAATTTATATTTAAACCTTTTTTTAAGAAAAAGATGTTTTTATTTATTTTAGAAAGAGAGAGAAAGAAAATCATCAATGTAAGAGCAAGTGAAACATCAATTGGCAATCTGCTGCACACCCCCTACCAGATATTGAGTCTGCAACCTGGGCATGTGCCCTGACCAGGAATTGAACTTGCAATCCCCTGTGGTGAAGAAGTTACAGCTTTGGCCTTCCTGGAGTGTAGGTTAGAGTATGGAGGAGGCACACAATGAGTAGTAGATCAGTTAAAATATGTCCTGTCAGGGAGTGGTAAGTTTCTAAAGAAAAATGGATGGCAGGATAAGGGGATAGAGCACTAGTGGAATAGCTTTGGATTAAGTGGTCCATCGTAGTAGGCCCTCTAAGGAGGTGACATTTGAATTGAGGAAGTGAGCTGTGTGACAGTCAACTGGAGGGAACAGCAACTGCAAAAGCAAATTAGCATAGAGTGTTTGAGGAGTGAGGAAGGGAGATGAAATCAGAGGAGTCATAGTTGCAGGCCACCCACACCACTTCAAGTAGTGGGATTACTCCAGTGTAAGGACAGCTATTAGGGGATTGTTAGTAAAGGAGTGATAGGAACGGATGTGTGCTTGTAAAATCATTGTAGTTGCTGTGAAGAGCATTCTGACTGGCTGGATATGAATCAGATTCATCTGACATCAGAGTTCAATTTTAATCATTATGCCAAAAAAGTACAACTGGGGAATGGTAATTGTTGTGAGAGAAAGGTCAGAGGAAGGAGAGGTTACATCTGTTTGGAACTTGCAGGGAAATCCAAGCTGGACTGTGCCTGGAACTTACAGAGTATTTAGGGGAGTGAGTAGAAAATGCTGAAAAGTGAGGTTGGACTGCATCTTAGCAGCCTTAGTATCAAACTAAGGAGCGTCAGCTTTCTCTAACAGGCACCAGGGAGTCCTGAAGCTTGTAGGCAGGTGAAAGACAGGCTGATAGTGTGTCTATGATCTGCAAAGTGATCAGCACTACTTACTGAATTGATTCAAGAGACCAATCAGATGACAAAGTGGATCAGGCAGACATTAATGAGAGTTGCTATTCCTTTGGCAGTTATGACTATAAAGAAGGATAAAGGCTTGAGAAACACGGGGTGGGCAGAATAGATTGTGTCAGTGGAGCACAGGTAAAGGAAAGGCTAGAACTAAATGACTAAGTTTTGAGTCTGAATGACAAGAACATTTCCTGCATACCTGGAATTGTTTGAATTATATGAATGTATAAAAATAGAAGTAGGCTCACTATTTTTAAAAATTTAATTCAGTATTTGACACTTTTGTGGTTTATCAGATGTTTAGGGTGCTTTCTAAATATTACACAAAAAATGTTTTTAATGAGTTTTGTAATCTCCATTATAAAAATTACACATACTCTTTATATAAAATTTGGAAAATACAGAGAAGTGGCAAGCAGAAAATGCTTTTAAATCACCCCAAATTCTTTCTGTCAAATAACTAGTGTAACAGTTGTGACAGCTGCCAGTATGTGTGTGTACATAGTTGTTCTTGGGAGAGCTGAGTTTATATCATTCCTCAATTTACCGCATGCTTCTATTTTTAGTTAGTGCAAAGCTCCTTTTTGGGTTTTATCTTAATTTTTAGTAAAGAAAGGAATGTTTCTCACTAATGTATTTGTGGAGACACATGTAAAAAGATACATTGAAGCTCTTCCTAAATAAGGTCTACGAAATATCATATTTACACATGATATTCATTCTCCCTTTAGAGCAGAGAGAAAGACATATCACGGAAAAGGATATTGCTCTGGTGTTAGAACAGAAATCTGATCTCTCAGTACTAACTGTTTATATAAGAAGAAAAGCTCATTACATGGCCAGTACCCAAGGCCTTGCAGTCTATGGTTCCCCTATGTGAGACAAAGACACATTAATACACACATTTTTATTTTTATTGGTTAAAGTCCCCACCATGAAATGTGAATGTTATAACTGAGCAATGATGATATTACCTTTTGATATCAGTGCTTTGTGAACTGATGAAGATTTTAGCTGTGAAGCCCTCACACCAGATTCCCCATACCTAACCTTATGGCAATGTGTAGTATATACCATGCTATTTTTATATGCATTATACAAACCTCTGTAAACACACTGACTTCTTTTTATTTCTTTGCAGGAAGTTCAGAAAAAAGTGTCTCTTTTTAATCTGCAGATGGACATAAGTGGGTTAATTCCTGGTCTAGTGTCCACATTCATACTTCTGTCACAGAGTGATCATCATGGACGAAAATTCCCTTTGATTTTGACTTCTGCCGGTGCTCTTGTGACCAGTGCCTGGCTCTGTCTGCTTTCCTATTTCACCTTTCCATTCCAGCTTTTGATTGCATCTACCTTCATTGGGGCCCTTTTCGGCAATTCTACCACATTTTTGGGTGCCTGTTTTGCCTACATAGTTGACCAGTGTAAAGAAGAAAAACAAAGAACAATTCGAATAGCTATTATTGACTTCATACTTGGACTTATTACTGGATTAACAGGACTGTCTTCTGGCTATTTTATTAGAGAACTAGGTTTTGTGTGGTCCTTTTTTATTATTACTATGGCTCTTACTATTAACTTGATTTACATTTTATTTTTTCTTAGTGATTCAATGGAGGAGTCTTTATCTCAGAATGTTTCCATATCATGTAGTGAAAGCTTTAAAAACCTATTTTACCGAACTTACATGCTTTTTAAAAATGCTTCCAGTGGGCGGCGATCTTTACTCTGTTTGTTACTTTTCACAATGATTACTTATTTTTTTGTGATAATTGGCATTTCCCCCATTTTTATCCTCTATGAATTGGATTCACCACTCTGCTGGAATGAAGTTCTTATAGGTTATGGGTCAGCATTGGGAAGTATCTCTTTTTTGAGTAGTTTCCTAGGAATATGGTTCTTTTCTTACTGCATGGAAGATATCTACATGGCCTTCATTGGAATTTTTACCACCATGGTGGGAATGGCTATGACTGCTTTTGCCAGAACAACATTGATGATGCTTTTAGGTGAGTTAAAAATGTAGCCTTAGAACTAACTGTGTATATGGGGTTTATGTCAAATGAATTTAGTCTATTGGGTAAGAAACTTTAATGTAAAATTTTCTGTTTAATAGATTTTTCAAGTAATGGTAATTTGTTAAAAGTTAGTTTTCCAGAAGCTGAGCACCAATTTGCATTGAAAAAGTAATTCACATAATAACCACAGTTTTCTAAATTCACATATTTTCCAAAAAATTGTTCTGAGAAACATTCTTCTTATGAATCAATTCTTTAATACAGCTTTCACCAAATTTAGTAATTTTTAAAATGCTAACAAGGCTATTTTACCTTTAAAAATGATAAGACAATTATATAAAGTATATAGATTTAGAAGTAAAATTCATACTCACTGAATACATTTAAGAAAAACAATTCTCTATGACAAGGGTTTGCATATTAATCTTTTGATAAATTGGTCATTTCCTAAATTAGCTTTTGATGAACCACTTTTGGACTTTCTAATTACCTATCTCATAAGTGGTTTTTGTAGGGCTTGAGTGAGATACTGCATTCAAAGGGACTAAAGGACCTGCAAGTTGGGACTGTGGAAAGATATAGTCTATCTTCCTCTAAAAAAGGCAGTATCATCTTGATACCTTTCAGGGAAGCAGGGTGACCAAACATAATGGGGCTTAATTTCCATCTCCAGCACTAAGTGATCTTGGACAGGTTAATTAAATACTCTGAGCCCTCATTTTTTCACCTGTAAAATGGGCATAGTACTATCTAATTCAAAGGATTATAATGAATATTAGAAGAGATTACAGTAACACACTTAGCACAATGCGTAGTATTCAATAAATCCTAGTTCTGTCTTAGAGTTGACAAAACCAAGTTAGTTCAACTATGTGGAAACATGTTGAAAACTTTAAAGTGATCTGCAAATGTAACATATTACTATTTGATCATATTCCTAAAAGGGTCATAATTTATGGCCAGATACAATTTGTGTCCATGAAGTTTTTCACCCACAATGATGAACAAGCAGGAAGATAAAGAACCAATTTATCAATAAAAGAAACAATATAATAAAATAATGCTAACACTAAAGAGGCCAAATCTAAAAAAATGAAAAACAAAAAGCAAACAGAAAAAAACTAATGAACAGTCTCAACTTGCTACACAAGAGATTACTACAATAATTAAGGAAATAGATCAATCCTCATTTGCATATCTGGACCTCAGATTTCCATGAACTTTTGTTCATAGCACTGGAATTAAGAATTTGAGAATATACTCACCTTAAAACTGACCTGTCTATAGTCCATCTTAATTCACTAAGTAGAATTCTATAATTTATTCAATCTTTAGATACAATGACTTGGGATGCTAATAGAAATAAAATACTTAGAGAGAAAGTGTTTTACATAAAATTAACTATTAGTTTTTTTATTTCTAATAATTTCTCTCACAGTCAGGCTGCTCTTCCTCTTCACTATTGTACCACTTTCTGTTCTACGGTCCATGATGTCAAAAGTGGTTCCTTCTACTGAACAAGGTGAGTTTAATTTGGAATATAATGAATCAAAACCTATCCCAACTCAAATCTATGCACCATCAATGTTTATTTCTTCAGAGTACTCTATAGACCTTTTTCTGCATAGATTCCTTTTGTGTGTGTGTGTGGCTAATCCTTACCTGAGGATATTTTTTTCCCATTGATTTTATTTATTTTTATTTTTATTTTTTTTAGAGAGAGAGTAGAAGGGAAGGGGAAAGACAGAGAAAGAGAAATATCCATGTGAGAGAGACACATCCATTGGCTGCCTCTGGCATGCACCCCAACTGGAGCTGGGATCAAGCCTGCAACTGAGATATGTGCCTTTGATTGGAATCAAACCCAGGACCCTTCAGTCCAGAGGCCAATGCTCTATCCATTGAGCAAACTGGCCAGGACTGCACAGACTCCTTTTGAATTAAGTGGTAAGTTCTGTGTTAGGGAAAGGCTTCTATTCAGTCAAGGGAGCCCCTGCCCAGGGCCTCATACTTTAGAAGGTTTGCTCTTGCCAGGCCACACCCCAAAAGGAGAAGAGACCTAAGGACCAGATGGATAAGCCCTCTGAGCCCACGACATCTCTACCCTCTGAGCTGACAACATCTCTCCCCTCCAGACTATACTATAGGTACCTAGGTCCCCATAATCATAGCCAAACAGCTCTGGCCTCATATCCAGTGATGCCTACATAATCCTCTTCTGGAGACCCTTTCCCCTGAAGAAGGACTGTGACCTCAGTGTACTTATCTCCAGGCTAAAGGGGTAGCCAAGTAGTGACTATAGGAGACCTGGCCTGACCTTGGAATTGCAGAGTAGGGACATGTGTAAAAGGCTTTTGCTGAGCAGGATGAAGCAAGAGATAGAACACATGGTGGACTGCAGCCTGTAATTGAGGATGGAGGGCTGAAGGCCAGCTCTCCCAGAGCTATTAGGTTCCTACATGGAATCCTAAAAAGTCTGAGAATTTGGAATTTATGTCTGACCTTCCAAATTATTGCAAAAGTATTATTTCTTAGAGTAGTAAGGCAGAACATACCTTAGTTAACAGTTCATTAATCGGAATTATAACTTTTAAATATTTAAAATATATTATGTAGGCCTCTAATTATATTCTTAGGCTGGGCCTGAATCAGAGTACTAGCAAAAAACATGAGGCCATTCAGATGGTTCATTAAAGAGATTAATTAAATACAATGGAGGGAAGTGTGCATGTGGAGGCACCTATACAAGGTGGCCCAAATAAAGCGGAAGCAGAGAAGAAACACCACATTCTTTTTGTCCTCCTTCATCCCATTAACTAAGTGCAATAGGAAGTTGGGCCGTCAAGGAAGTCCAAGTCATAGAATTTGTAGAGTGAACCTCCCAAGTACAAGCAAGGCAAGAAGAGCAAACAGTTGAAGGGGAGGACAGTACAAAAGGAAAACAAAAATTAAGTTTCTAGTTAGAACTAGTTACTAGTAAAAGATTAGACATATGGAGTTGTCCTCCTTCCCCTTTGTATCATCTGGATATCATTGAACTTTGGAACTTTTATTTCATGTCTTAGCCTGGTGCACATGTTCATATTAATTGTTTATGAATAATTCATAATTATGCTATTCTTTTTATGGCAGTTTAGTCAACACTGGGAAAGGCTGCATAATTCAATCAATTAAAAAATATATATTTTGATTCTTTTCCACTCATAAGATGTAGCTGTATAGTGTACTCATACGCTGTTTATAGAATATGTGATAAGTGGAAAATTTAATAACATAAATGTTTTAAAGTATAGTATATAAAACTCTGTTTGCTTCCTTGAATTATGCAGTGGTTCTGACACCAAAAGCACAACAATAAAAGAAAAATAGATAAATTAGACTCTATTCAAATTAAAACCTTTTATCTACCATCAAGAAAGTGAAAAGGTTGCCGAGACCGGTTTGGCTCAGTGGATAGAGCGTCAGCCTGCGGACTGAGGGGTCCTGGGTTCAATTCTGGTCAAGGGCATGTATCCTGGTTGCGGGCACATCCCCAGTAGGGGGCATGCAGGAGGCAGCTGATCGATGTCTCTCTCTCATCGATGTTTCTAACTCTTTATCCCTCTCCCTTCCTCTCTGTAAAAAATCAATAAAATATATTTAAAAAAAAAAAAGAAAGTGAAAAGGCAACCCACAAAATGGAGGTGTATATTTGCAAATCATATGTCTGACAACGCATTTATAACCAGAATATATGGCATTTATAACCAGAATGTATAAGAATTCATAAAACTCAATAGCAAAAAAGAGAACCAATTGAAAAAATGTGCAAAGTATTTGAATAGACATGTCTCCAAAGAAAATATATAAATGGCCAATAAACACATGAAAAAATGTTCAACATTATTAGACATCAGGGAAATGCAAATCAAAACCATTTATTAGATGGCTAAAATGAAAAAGACAGTGTTGGTGAGAAAGTGGAAAAAATGGAATCCTCATACTCAGCTGGTAGGAATGTAAAATGATGCAACCATTTTGCAAAACAGCCTTGTAGCTCCTCAGAAAGTTACAATTAGTTACCTTATGATTCCATTGCAAGATATGTACACAAGAGAAATAAAAACATGTCCATGTAAAATGTTCACAATACTATTATTTATAACTAGAGGCCTGATTCATGAAATTCATCCAAGGGGCTTCATCCAGAAGGTTGTAGGGTCTAATTAGCATATTACTCTTTTATTATTAAAGATAGACAAAAAGTAAAAACATTGCAAATGTCCGTGAACTGATGAATGAATAAGCAAAATGTGGTATATCAGTGCAATGAAATATTATTTGGCAACTAAAGGTTTGGTGCATGAAATTTGTGCATGAGGGTGGGGTGTCCTCCTCAGCCCAGCCTGTAGCCTTTCCAATCTGGGACCCATCAGGGGATGTCCATCTACCGATTTAGGCCCTAAACCAGCAGTCAGACATCCTTCTCACAATTCTGGACCGCTGGCTCCTAATCGCTCACCTGCCTGCCTGCCCGATCACCCCTAACTGCACCCCACTGCCAGCCAGGTAGCCCCCAACTGCCCCTTCCCTGCTGTCCTGGTTGCTCCTAACTGTCCCCCCACCCCCGCCTGGTCACCCCTTACTTGCCCCCCCTGCTGGCCTGGTTGCCCCCAACTGCTCCCTCTTCTGGCCTGATCACTCCTAACTGCCCTCCTCCACTAGCCTGGTTGCCCCCAACAGCCCTCCCAGCAACCTAGTCACCCCTCACTGCCCCTCCCTGCCAGCTTAATCAATCCCAATTGCCTCCCTGCCAGCCTAGTCACCCCCAACTATATACCTCCCACTGTCCTGATCACCCCCAACTGTCCCCCTTGCCAGCCTGGTTGCCCTTATGTCCCCTGCCAACCTAGTCACTCATGCAGCCTGCTTGTTCAGTCATTTGGTCATCCCTCACTAACACCCCTGCCAGCCTGGTCACCCATGCAGCCTGCTTGTTCAGTCATTTGGTTGTCCCTCATTAAACCCCCTGTTGGCCTGGTTGTAAGCAGCCACCTTGTAATGGTGTGACTGTCAATTTGCATATTATCTCTTTATTATGTAGGATAAAAAGAACTAAAGTTATGACAAATGTTACACATGGATGAGCCTTGAAATCATTATGCCAAATGAAAGAAGCTAGTCACAAAAGACCACATGTTATCATATAAATATGATTGCATTTATATGAAATGTTCAGAAAAGGCAAATTCATAGAGATAGAATTTAGATTAGTGCTTTTCAGTGGCTTGGGAGAAAGGGAGTGGTTGTTAATGGGTACAATTTTTGGGATGAGGAAAATGTTCTAAAATTAGGTAACAGTGATGGTTGCTCAACTCTATGCACACACTAAAAGCCACTGAACTGTAAAATTTAAAACAGTGGATTTATGAAACAAGCAGGGCAAGCAGAGCATTACATCTCAAGCTGTCTGAGGGGGTAAAGAAAAATCTACCTGCTTTAGTTAGAGCCAAAATAGACTTATCAAGATGCATAGTTTATTTTTATTTATATTTTATTTCATTTACTTATAAAGGCTTTTAAAAAGTCATTTCATATTGTTAAATGTAGTGACATTTCAAAATATCTAGTTTACATTTTAGAATTTCCTGTTCTGAATTGTGATAACTTTTAGTTTTATCCTATTGTCATTGGAACTACTATGCATTGTTCTAGGCCACTTCATGTAAGGGACTTGAGCATCCTTGGATTTTGGTATCTACATGGGTCCTGGACCCAATGGTGTACAGATATCAAGAGACAACTGTAGTTAAGTTTTCGACTGCAGTGGAAGGAGGGAGAGTGCCCTTAATCCCAGTGTTGTTCAAGGGCAACTGTATTGTATTTTCAACATCTCTCACATCAAGTCCAATTAGAACTCTTGACCTCAGTTTCTTCACCCACAAAATGGGTTACTTGTCTTCTCAGGAATTTTGAGGGGTTAGCTTTCACTCACCAAGTAGTACCCTCATGTTTGTTCTTATCAATGACTAACAGTTTTCTCCATTCGTTTTTGTTTGTTGTGTAACTCAGTCTTTTTTTTTCTTCCCCTGTACTCAACCCCCAAACAGGGACTCTGTTTGCCTGTATTGCTTTCTTTGAAACACTTGGTGGAGTCATTGCAGTTTCTACTTTTAATGGAATTTATTCAGCAACTGTTGCATGGTACACAGGCTTCACCTTTCTACTGTCTGCTGGTCTATTACTAATTCCAATGATCAGTCTATGGTATGTACTTATTTCTAATCATTTTATCAAAGGAGAGTTAAATTAAATGAATTCCATAGCCTCATCTGTATAAGTACACATAGATCTGTAGCCTCACCAGTAAAAGTACATAGGTCTGCTGAAGTTTGGCCTCAAAATGTACATTTCTCAAAAAATTCAGACATGAAAATATCTGTCAATAATTTTGGAGACTTAGGAAAAAAGAGACAGTGACATAGCTGGACAGAACTAGGAGAAAGAAAGATTGGGTCAGATAGAGACTCTGAGAAGTTAGCCCTGTCTCTTTAAATATGAACAATTGATTAAATTAGCATTTCAAAATAGGTGTAGATATATATTCAAACTATGATTTCCTAAAGTGTAATGTCCCCTGGTGATCAAAGATTACTGTAAGAAGATATATTTTAATCTGGATTCTTGGATAATGACGAGCAGATAGCAGGCACTGAATGTTAGGCATTCTCTTTCCAGAGAGTTGGCTTGTTTGATGACTCCCTTTTTAATTGTCAGTATCCAAATAAATACAAAGTACAAAGTGCTTTTGATGAATAGTACATAGATTGAAAAGATACAGGCATAAACATATATCTTTTAATTAACAAAATAGTATAAGCTAATTAGGTAAGTGATTACTAAAGTTCCCAAGCAGATATATTTGACACATCCTTTGGGGCCAAAGCCTTGAGCTCTGAGCTCATTTACCTGTGTCTGCTGAGCTTTGCCCATTCCACCCACTTCTTATCCATGAGGCCTCAGGAGAAGAACTTGGGGCCCAGCCTTCAGGCATCACTGCCTTCTCAGCACCATGGGAGGTGGCTGTGGGTTGGGAGGACAGCACCTATGTGCACAGGCTGCAGGCATTCTCCCCGGACTGTGAACTCCTGAGAGGGCTGGCCCATGTCTCATTCATCATAGGACCACAGTATATATTGTCTCAATTAAGTTCTGATACCTTCCTTGGTCTGTGTAAGACAGAATGCAGTAGTATTTACAGTTCCTCTGTAATTTTGATGAAAAGTGATTTTTACTAGGCATCTTTTTTTAAAAGAAATTATTCACCTATTGAATTGGCAAAATTAAAAATACATGATGAGACAATTAACCTTATACATTGCTGGTAGTAATGTTATCTGGCACTTTCATTTTCAGAAAACAATTCATAAACATGTACCAAAAGCTTTCTTAAAAAACTTTTAGAAACCTATCCCAAGGAAATGATTAGTAAAGACATTCATTATGGCAGAATTTTTTTTAAATAAGTAACATGTACAACAATGGTTAAAGATGGTGCATCCATCTCATGAAAAATAGTGTAAGAATTGCCTGCATGGGGAGTAGAATAGTGGATACTTTTCATTTTAGTCTTCATATACTTATAAATCTTCTGTTATGAACACATTACTTTTGTAACTGGAAAAATCAGTGCAGCTAGATAAAAGGTAGCTATCCTCTTAATAATGCTTCTAATATTATCAAAGTAGGTAGTCTTCTGAGATTTTTAACCCTGTACTGTTCAATAATTTTAAAATGAAAATTACATACTACTTTAATTATTTCTAGATGGCTTCTTGTCCTACTTTACTTATAGCTACTGAACATGCACTTCAATCATAGCTTTGGTCATGATTATTTTTTGTGAACTACACAGAGTAGACAATGGGCCAAGTGCACATTTTAAGTATCTGGAACAGAAAGAACTCATGTAGTTTTTTTGTGTTTTGTTAATCCCTCACCTGATTATACTTTTCCATTTATTTTTAGAGAAAATGGAAGGGAGTGAGAGAGATTGAAACATTGATGTGAGAGAGGCACATTAATTGGTTGCCTATGCAAGTCTGCAACCAAGGTATGTGCCCTTGACCCAAATCGAACCTGGGATCCTTCAGTCTGCAGGCTGACCCTCTTTCCATTGAGCCAAACAGGTTAGGGTAGAACTCATGTAATTTTTAAATTCTTTTCAGAATGCTATGGAAATGAGCTTGTATATTATTTCTATGAATAATCTGCATAATTTCTCAGAAGCCGAGTAACCAGGGAAAAATAGAATACAGACTATTTATTTGTGTTGCCTTAGTCGCAATTTTTAAATGTCCTGTTTGCTTGTTTGCTTGTACAGTATTGTGAAGTGTAGCAGCTGGAACAAGAGAAGCAACACACTTCTTATCCAGGAAGACGCCAGTGAAGACACATCAGACCCATGATTCTTTGTGATTTCAAACAATGCACATGCCATGTACTCTGACTTGTGAGGCATACTGCCCAGCTCAGTCAGTGCTTCAGGGACAGTCAGTGGTTATGTCCTTTCTCCTGGCCCGAGCAGGGAGAAGAGCCGCAGCTCCAGTGCCTGGAGGACCGTGTACTTCAAGAATTTTATGAACATTGTGTGATGTGTTTCCAGTACAGAAAACAAATCTCAAAACACTTGCCCTTTTGGGATTTACAAAAGAAACTGAAATTTAACAGTATCAGGAGGGATTAAGACACTTGATATGATCAAATACAATAACCTCCCTTGCATACTCCAGTCTCTCACATTAAGACCTCCATTTCTTGGTCTGTAAAATGACTTTCTGACCTCTGTAGGACAACTGTCAGAAATTATGATGAATCATTCAATAAAAAAATAATAATATAAGTTTCAAATATTTATAATTTTACCTCTACTTAGGTAATGTTTTGTTTTATAGAGCCAATCTAGGTACTGTTGATAGTAAAAGCTTTTAATAGATGAAAAATCCTTAAAATAGAAGCACTTGAAAGAATACATTATTTTTACTTTTCCTAATATGTTTCATTTGTGACAGATATAATATTTCTATATGCAACAAAGGGTAATTGGAAAAATCAGATTATAAATAAAATTGTTTCTAAAGAAGTGTAAAAATGGAATAAGTAGTCAGTCAGGAAGTAAAGTAATATTATTGCACCAGTCTTCACTCCTTATTTCTGTCAAAGGGTATCTATTTCTTACTGGCTTACACCCATCCTGGGTCTCCCCTGGTCCCTAAAAGCACCACATGCGTTCATCTTTCACACACTGTTCCATCTGCCCTCCCTCCTTGGTGACACTGAAACTTCTAAGTCTCAGCCAAAATGTTGCTTCCTCTGTGAAGCTTTAACATTTTCCCTGTTCCTACCCCGGTCCAGCCCCACTATCCAGTAGAGCCCACAGTTTGTTGTGTTTCCTTCCATCCTAGCATTTTCCAGGGCTTCATAATGTTTGTTTCCCATACCAGACAAGGAGCATCTTGAGGGAGGTACAGTCTGATTCCTTATTATATCTTCAATAAATGTTTATTGAACCAAATACAAAATTTTGTTTTTACTTGTAAAAATAATTTAAAGCTACATACTTAATGCATCAGGAAAGTAACCGCTGATATGCTATACTTGTCAAGCCAGCTTGCAAAGAAATTGAAAAATATAGTAACCTGTATGCTTTTTAAAATTAGTTGATAGTATTTTCACAGGTTCTACAATGTCTCCCATTTTCTAAATTACCATCCTTCCTATATAATAAAGAGATAATATGCAAATTGACCCTCATGCCTCACAAGATGGCAGCGTGCATAGTGGAGGTGGAGTTCCCGTAACAAGCTGTAATTCGTGATCATCAGGGACCTGAGGCTTCATGGTACTGGGGCAGGGGACCTGAGGCTGCAGTCCCACCCACACTGCAGGGCTTGACAGTGGACTTAAGGCATTCCCCCCAACCTTCGGGGGCTTGATGGAAATGGGGCTGGCCAGATCATGATCTTGCCCAATGCGGGTGAGGCTGGCCAGGTCTGGGTTTCACGAGATACTGAGGTGCATGCATGTGGGCAGGGACTTGACTCTGAGTCCCGCAGTGCACCCCAGACTCTGACAAAAGGAAGATTTTCATATATATTTTACTAATTTTCTTTAATCTCTGGCACTACTATTATAGAGAAAGGGAAAATAACAATTTCCTCTAATTCCCTTTTAATGTGAACAAATTTTGTGCACCGGGCCACTAATCCTATCTAACAAAAGAGTAATATGCAAATTGACCTACCTCTGCCACACCCACAAGCCATACCCACTAGCCAATCAGAGTATGTAAATTAATCCAATTAAGATGGCTACACCTAGCCACAGAGAGAGCAGGAGGGAGGCTTTAGTTGCCCCTGGCGATGGAGGAAGCCAAGCTTTCCACACACCCTGGCCAGCCCAGCCTCTACTTAAGGCAACAAAGTTTCAATAGCTGTGCAAGCAGAAGGCTTGGCTCCACTCCAGGCTACAAAGTTTCAATCGTAGAAGATAAATAAATCCCAGATACCAGGGCCTCTACTTGGATAGCTGGGGGGCGTGGCTGGCCTGCAAACCACCACAGTCCCCTCACCCAGGCTGCCCCACCCCTCAAGGGAACACTCACCTTGATCCAGGACACCCTTCAGGCACAAACCAGTTGGCCCCCACCGGTGCACCAGGCTTCTGTCCTATCTAATAAAAGTAATATGCAGATTGACCATCACTCCAACACACAAGATGACTGCCCCCATGTGGTCAAAAGATCCTGCTCCCATGTGGACACAAGATGGCCAGCAGGGGAGGGCAGTTAGGGGCAAACAGGCTGGCAGGGGAGCAGTTAGGCATCAATCAGGTTGGCAGAGGAGTGGTTAGGGGGTGATTAGGCTGGCAGGCAGAAGCAGTTAGGGGCAATCAGAAAGGCAGGCATATGAGTATTTGGGAGCCAGTAGTCCTGGATTTTGAGAGGGATGTCTGACTGCCCGTTTAGGCCCAATCCAGGTAGGACAGTCGGACACCCCACAAGGGGTTCCAGATTGGAGAGGGAGCAGGGTGGGCTGACAGACACCCCTCCATCCCTGTGGATGAATTTCATACACCGAGCCTCTAGTATGTAATAACACAAATGCCTTGAAGCACAACTAGCTGATTAACTTCTTTGTAATCTCTTGAAAGCAGACAGTCTTCTCTTTGATAGCAGTGCTTATGGCTTTTTCTATAGGAAAATTCGTGATTGCTTAACTAGAAAACAGCACTCATCCTTTAAAATATGAGGTGTTCTTGCCCTGATCGATGTGGCACAGTTGGTTGGAGCATCATCCCATGTGCATCCCATTCCTGCTCGGGGCATATACCTAGACTGAGAGAGCATATGGGTTATGTGTTCTCACATCAGTGTTTCTCTCTCTCTCTCTCTCTCCCCCTTTCCCTCCCTCTAATACAAATAAAGTGCTAGTAGTTCTTATTTCCAAGACCATTTTAAGTTTGGGAGCCCATGTAAAAACTGAGTGATGCTCAGATTCATTTATTTTTGTTTTCCTTCCTGTGAAATGCTCTTCCCAAATCAAAATTACAAGTACTTTATTATTTACAAAGTATCTTTCTACATGGAGTGGCCAGATTATTATGATCTCTGAATGCAAAATAATCTGGCCACTCAGTATAAATATATTAGAGGCCCAGTATATGAATTCGTGCATGGATGGGATCTGGCCAGGGGGAGGGGACATGGGCAGTTGGCTGGCCTGCCTGCTTGATGAACTCCTGGTCAAGGGAACAATTTGCATATTAGCTTTTTATTATATAGGATATACATTGAGTGGCCAGATTATTATGAGTTCAGAGATCATAATAATATGGCCACTCAGTGTATATCACCTAATTTTATCCTCTTAATAACCTACAGTTTAGAGCAACTTCATTTCCTCATTTTACAGACAAATAGGGTAAGTCCCAGAGAGACGTGACTTGACAAGCAGTGGTACTGCACAAGGATGGACTTGCCTGTTTTCTATACTCCTGTGCTCACTGAATAATCCTCTGGTTATGCAATCACAGTTAGGCGAAAACCTGACAGGTTATAAACCCAGCATCAAGAATTGTGTCAGCTGGAGTATGAGGTGTCCCTCAAAGAACATGCTAGCATAATCTGTACCATATTAAAGTACCTACGATATTGCCGTTTTGAGGTTAGACAAGATAGTCTATAATAAACTCCCTTCCAGCTCAGCATTCCATGATTTTGCACATTTCATCTGAACTGAAGAGAGCATAGATGGCACTGTTTTGAAGGATTGACAGCTGATTCTCAGTTGAGCAAAAACTATTTGAGATGTAATAAAGTACATCAGGGGACTGGATTGAGGTGGCCCAGGGTAAAATATAGCATGAGTGAGCTTAGCCATCTCCAAAGTGACTATCCTACAAGATAATTAGTGAAAATGATGCCAAAGAGACTAGAGAAACACACCAGCTGATGGGGGTATACAGTCAAGACAGAACTAGGGAAAAGCTACCATCTAATCTCCCATAATGTAACCTGTGTATCTGATTACCAGCAGAAATGATTTTTTTCACTTTCTTTTTATTATAAAGTATTAATATAGTAGTACATATATCTCCTTCCCCCCCATTGACCTTCCCCCAGCCTCTCCTACCCCCTGTCTCATGCCCTCATCCCACCCCCCGCCCCCATGTCTTGTGTCCATTGGTTGTGCTTATATGCATGCATACAAGTCCTTTGGTTGATCTCCCCCCCGCAAACCCCCCTCAACACTCCCCAGCCTTCCCACTGTAATTTGAGTCTGTTCTATGATTTACTGCCTCTGTATCTATCTTTTTGTTCATCAGGTTATAATGTTATTTTCCATAAATGAGTCAGATCATGTGGTATTTTTCTTTCATTGCCTGGCTAATTTCACTTAACATAATGCTCTCCAGATCAATCCATGCTGCTGCAAATGGTAAGAATTTCTTTTTTATATATAGCAGCATAGTATTCCATTGCATAGATATACCATAGTTTTCTAATCCACTTATCTGCTGATGGGCATTTAGGCTGTTTCCAAATCTTAGTTAGCTTTGGTGAATTGTGCTATGAACATTGGGGTGCATATATCCTTTCTGATTCCTGTTTCTAGTTTCTTGGGATATATTCCTAGAAATGGGATTACTGGGTCAAATGGGAATTCCATTTTTAGTTTTTTGAGAAAACTCCATACTGTTCTCCACAGTGGTTGCACCAGTCTGCATTCCCACCAGCAGTGCACGAGGGTTCCTTTTTCTCCACAACCTCGCCAGCATTTGTCGTTTGTTGATTTGTTGATAGCACTTCTGATAGGTGTGTGATTGTCAGAAACCAAATATTGTTCTCACTAAATGGATGTAAACAGGAAGCCAGA
>JAAGEH010000011.1:8123675-8186053 GCA_011751065.1 Lasiurus cinereus | reverse complement strand
TCCTTCAGAACCCGAACCCTGACCCGGGAACCCTGAACCACGCGGGACGTGGAAAGACGTCCCACATGTGATGGTACCGAATTGTTATTTTGATTTGCATCTCTCGGATAATTAGTGACTTTTTTTACATGTTTTCATGTCTCTTGGCCTTCCTTCTGTCTTTTTTGGAAAAGTTTCTATTTAGGTTCATTGCCCATTTTTTTATAGGATTATTTACCTTCATTTTATTAAGTTGTATGAGTTCCCTGTAAATATTGGAGATTAAACTCTTATCAGTGATAACATTTGCAAATATGTTCTCCCATACAGTGTGGTGATGCTGGCTTCATAGAATGAGTTCGAAGTGTTACTTCCTTTTGAATTTTTTGGAATAGTCTAAGAAGGATAGGTTTTAGTTCTTCCTTGAAAGTTTGGTAAAACTCTTCTGTGAAGCCATCTGGCCCCGGGCTTTTGTTTGCTGGAAGCAATTGGGGCCAAAGCTGTCAGCAAGTGCGAGCAGCAGTTGCTTTCCCGATTGCCTCTCAAGAGCAGGGGGAGGTGGAGAAGCCCGCAAGGGTGACTGGGGCCAGCAGCCAGTGCTCACACCGATGGTACTGAGATCGGTGCCAGGCATCAGCTGCAGGTGCGAGCGGGGTCAGCACCAGCAGTGGGTGCAAGCAGCAGCTCCAGCACCAGTAGCGGGTGTGAGCAAGGCTGTCTCTGGCAGTGGATGCCAGAGGTGGCTGCCGACCCTGACTGCCCCTCTGGAGCAGAGGGAGGTGGAGAACCCCGGAGGGGCGATCAGGGCTGGCAGCCATGGCTCACACCCATTGATGGCATCAAGAGATCAGGGCCCCAAGAGATTGGGGCGGGCGCCAGGCACCAATACTGGGTGCAAATGGGGCCAATGCCAGCAGCAGGTGCAAGAGCCAGGCAGAACCATGGCACATAGAAACAAAGAATTTTCAGCAACCACCAGAGGCTTGCCCTGATGACAGTGACTGGCACCCCACCTTGGTCTAACACCCTCACTCACCTGCTCCACCATCTCTCCATGGCCAATGCCCACCATGTTCCACGTTCTGCCATCTGCTGCCGACACTGCCACTGACACCCAATATCCAATTAGGCTGTATCATCTTTAGGTCTGTTTCTACTTTATTGTGAATTTTATCACTTTAGTGTTAATAAAATTAATTTTAATCAGCCACCAAACTATAAAGTTTCTCTTGAATCCAAATTTAGTATTTTACAAGTAAAATAAAGACAAGGAAAATACTAATCTATATTCCAGTATCTATACTATTAAAACTTAGGTAGTCCTCACGCCCTCGCACAATACCCTCACAAGATGGCTACCAGACGGCCTGCAGGGAAGGGCAGTTGGGGGCTAACAGGCCAGCAGGGGAGGTCAGTTGAAGGTGATCAGGCCCACAGAGGAGTAATTAGGGGGCCATCAGGCTGACAGGCAGAGTGGTTAGGGGCAATCAGGCAGGTGAGTGGTTAGGAACCAGCAATCCTGGATTGTGAGGGATCCCAGATTGGAGAGGATTCAGGCTGGGCTGAGGGATATACCCTTGCCTCCTATCCCAACACCCCTCATGCACAAATTTTGTGCATTGGGCCTCTAGTACTAGTATAAAAGCGTAAGCAACCAAACAACCAGTTGCTATGACATGCACTGACCACCAGGGGCATACACTCACTGCAGGAGCTGCCCCATGGTGTCAGAGTGCTCCCACAAAGGGAGCACCACTCAGTTTACTGACAGGTGCCAGACACTGGGATCATGGTTGGCAAGTGCAGCTGCAGTGGCACAAGTTTTTCCCGCCTCCACAGCAGTGCTACTGAGCACTGGCAGCAGCAAGCGGGGCCGAGATAAGTGGGAGTGGCCCAGCGCCAGGCCTGGCTCAGGCTCCTCCCTGACCACCTGCTGCTTATCACACTACTACATCCTCCGAGGGATCCCAGATTATGAGAGGGTGCAGGCCAGGCTGAAGGACCCCACCAGTGCACCAATCGGTGCACTGGGCCTCTAGTTCTTCAATAAAATCATAGAATTTAAAAAGGAAAAAACAAAGCCTAATTGAAGAATTGGCACATAGGCAAATAACTCTAGAAATCTGCAACTGACTCTTTTAAAGGAACCTGAATAATTACCCAACTCCTATAGATTAGAAAACTTTCAAAATAAAAAGTTGGTGAAAATATGTGGTTCATGTTTTGCAAGAGTTCTATGTAATACCAACAATAACAAATATTATAAGGGTAATCTAAGTCTTAAATTAAAATCAATCCATCTCTCCTAAAGTAAGCCTTGCCAAAGTCAAAGCAAAAATCTACATGATTCCCCAATAACCCAAAACAAACACTGCAGATTGCAGACATTAAGAAACATCAGCAGACTTTTCAATACTGAGGTACACCAGAAGAATTAACTGATGCTAAAGAACGTCACCAACATAAAGGCAAAAAGAAAGCAAGCATATAAATCAAACTTTCTCACCCCTGGAGAGCTTTTCAAAAGTACACTTCCTGGGCCCTACTTCAGAGTAGTCCTATTAGAATTTCTGACCATGACACCAAGAGTTCTTCACAAGATTCTCAGGTGATTTTACTTGCATCCAGGGATGAGGATCACTGGTAAGAAGGTGAAAAAGAAAGAAAGCAGAAAGCAAACACTATTATAATTCAGAATCATGATTCTGAATTTCCATGTTTAAAAGGATTAGCTTTTCCTTTTAAACTGTCATTAATTTCATAGTACCCTCTACTGGTCAGGAAGGGTACCTACTATTTCTAGAACTAAGGGAAAACCTCCAACTTTGTTGAAAGCTAATATATCAAGAAACAATCAATTAGTAAACCTTCATTTCTTTTTCTACATTTTTCCATAATTTAAGTGTAAAATCAATTGGCAAATAATTGTTGGCAAGATTGCTTTTAAACTTAATCTCAACAATCAGGAATGTGTCATTTGGTTTATTTAAAGGTTTGTCAATCTTGACACTGAATTTGATACTGCCATTTGAATCAAATGATTCTTGGTTGTACCGTTATGTAATCTTCAGTAGTAACTTTTTTTTTTTTTTAAGACACAGAGGGCTATTGTTTCAATAAAAAATAGAAATATTTTATATCACTTTCCTTTAGTACTTTCTTTACATTACATGACCATATGTTGTAGGATGTTTAGCAACTCCATGGCCTCTATTCACTATATGCCAGTAGCAACCAAATTTTGACAACCATAAGTATCTTGCAAATGTTTTCAAATTTTCCCTGCCCCTGGACGGAAGGGGTAATATTGTCTTCCATTGCAAATCAATGACTTACTCAATAGATGTTTCTGAGGACACAAGAATGTCTAAGAATGTGAGGAAGGTAAATACCTCACTGTGGTTTTGATCTGCATTTTTCCAATTAGTGGTATTGAACATCTTTTCATGTGCCTGTTGACCATCTGTGTATTTTCCTTGGAAAAATTTCTATTCAGATCCTTTGCCCATTTTTCAATTGGGTCATTTGTTTTTTTTGTTGAGTTGTATGTTATGTATATACTTTTGATATTAACTTAGCAAATAAATATTTTTTAATTAGTGGAAGATGATCCATTACTAATTAAATCTCAAAATGTTTGTATACCAGATTTACAGAGAATATCTTTTAAGAATCATAGTGAAGATTTATTTTTAAGTAATTATAATGCAATTTGTTCAAAGGAACAGTATGTGTGCATACATTAATGTTCCACTCTTTTTAAGATCTTGTGACATATAAATCTATGCAGTATAACACTTTGACATCTGCTGGTTACTTTAATTTTTCATTTTAAAAACAAGACTAAAATCAAAACCACTGAACTTTTCAATCAAAGAATCAAAGGACAGCTATAATTCTAAAGTGGCTTCAATAAAGCAAATATTAATTTTTAAAATGTTTTTATTGACTTTAAAGAAGGGAGATAGAAACATCGATGATGAGAATCACTGATCCACTCCCTCCTGCATGCTCCACAGTGAGAATGGAGTCTGCCACAGGGATATGTGCCCTGAGCAGGAATTGATCCATGTCATTTGGGCTCATAGGTTGATGCTCAACCACTGAGCCATGCTGGTCAGGCACAGATAATCTTCTTTTTAAAAAAAATATATTTTTATTGATTTCAGAGAGGAAAGGAGAGGGAGAGATAAAAATATCAATAATGAGAATCATCAATTGGCTGCCGCATGCATACCCCCTACTGGGGATCGAGCCCAGAATCCGGGCATGTAACCTTGACCAGAATGGAACTGCAGGAAGACTAAAGCCAAACCAGCTAGGGTGCAAATATTACTCTTACGGGGATCGAGCCCAGAACCTGGGCATGTACCCTTGACCAGAATGGAACTTCAGGAAGACTAAAGCCAAACCAACTAGGGTGCAAATATTACTCTTATGGGTACTAATGGGCTATATGGAAACAAGGTAAAACATAAATATCTGATTTTGTACTTAATTTGAAGTGTTATCACTGATATCAATTACAGATGTTTACTGGGAAAGGGCTATGAAGACTAAGGACTCAAATACTGATAATAGTTATTCAAAATTCAATATAAGGAATGCCTAGGAAATAGGTTAAACTGGAACCTGTTGTGAGTTTTATAATACTCATTAGCAACAATTTATTAAAGATACAGAAGGTTATTGTTTCAATATAATTCAGGAGTTTTAAAATCATTTCTAGTGCTTTCAACTGTCACATGGATAATAAACCAAAGACACAAATAATTTCCAACGATGATATACGTAGGCAACAATTCTCATGTGTCAGAACTTTTAATGTTGTATACATAAAATTATAGCAAAAAGATGACTATAAACAAGATGTAGCCCCTCCATTTCCATGGTCAGCTCAGTGCGTTACAGTAAACCAAGTTTATATTCCACCATCAAGTGTGGTTCTCCCATTAATTCACTTTGTGATGGGTCTGAAAACAAACAGAAACACATATTAAAGATGCTCAAAACAAGATAAATTAAGTGATTACACTTACATGAAAATCTAAAACAAGTGAAACTAATCTCAAGAGACAGAAAACAGACCAGCAGTGTTGCCTGGAGCCAAGAGTGGGGAGGGGCAGACTGTAAAGAAGCCAAGAACTCCTTTGGCTTTCCAGGTGCCTCTAGGAACAAGCTCTAATTAAGAGATGAGGCAATCTCTTAATCTAAGTTGCAAAAACATTTTCTCTATTGTTTTGTGCTCTGTTGCATGCACAAACACACAATCATACATTAGAATTCTAGAGCAAGAAAATCTTAAATCTTCACTCTCTTGCTTTTATGGATGAGTCAGACAAGAATTTTAACCATTATAATGCACATAAAAGGGCTGTTAAAATTAATATGAAAAGTAAGCTTCCTAAGAATAAATAAACCCTATTTTCTTTTTTATCTCCTACTCAACATAGGAATAGAAACAGAAATAGAACCCCCCAAAACAGTAAAATCAGTTTGTAAATGTAAGTATCAATTCACATTAAAATAATGATTACCAAGAGTTACCAATCAATTTGGATGTTCTTCACTGGGTCTCCGAAAAGACTGGAGATAATGCAGACTGTATCAATTCAGCAATCTAATCTTGATTCTCTACACTTGTCACTTAACAAAATAGCCTTAGGAACAACTAAGACTGCTACAATTACTAATAAACTGCTAGGTATACAACAGATATTCAAAATCTTAACTTAAATGTTTGCACATGAGTAAAAAGAATAAGCAAAAATATTTGCTGTAGCCTGGCTTTGTGTTAAATGAGAAAAACAGAAGCACATATCAATAAATGCATACTGTAAAATACACAGTTTTATACCAATGTTAATAAATAAACAATGCCAGATATTATCTGACATGTTTGTATGAAGATACATATAAGTACATACATAATAATAGCAGGTAACCAGAGAATGAGGAAGAAAAATGGGTAATTATAGAGGACCTGAGTTTGGGCTATATTGTTTTAAATTTATAAACAAACAATATATTCATTTAAATAAACTAAAATTTCCTTTAAACTTTAAGCTTTTGACTTTAACAAAGTATGTACTTGTTAAATAAATCATTTGCCCCAAAAGACGGCGTACCACGTGAAAAAGGCACTGGTCTGCGTTTCCAGTGCCTGCTATGCCATGAGCTCGCTATGACACTTGGGGCAGGACCAAGCCTCTGGCTCAGTTACTTATCTTAAAGTGAGGGTCTGCACTGAATGGAAGGCCACTTTCAGCATTAAGGAAGAGTCTACTATTTCACTCTACTCTTGCCCTCCTCACATGTCCTTCCCCTTCCTTGTAAAATGTACAGATTGTTCTTGCCCAAGAACTTCACAGATGAGTGAGCAATGCCCTTATCGCCTCCAACACATTACAAAACATAAACTGGAGAAATACACAGATTTCCACTGGGTTTAACAGTCCTCAGAGTTCAAATTAACAAATCACTCCCTCATTATAGACATAAAAATTCCTCCTGGGTCAGCTGATGAGGAGAGTGGGATGAG
Organism: Lasiurus cinereus; assembly: GCA_011751065.1. Classification (NCBI taxonomy): domain Eukaryota; kingdom Metazoa; phylum Chordata; class Mammalia; order Chiroptera; family Vespertilionidae; genus Lasiurus; species Lasiurus cinereus. Next base: position 8,179,533 of record JAAGEH010000011.1, on the reverse strand, counting down.
CAAGTGCTTGCAACACTTACTAGGGATCAAGCACTTCAAAGGCCCCAGCTCTCACAGGTTTGTATTTAAGTTGAAACAAGAAAGAAGAAAACACCAGACAATTGCTATGCAAAGAATTTAAGTAAGGTGACAGAGTGAATGGGGATGACTTTAGACTGGATAGTCAAGGAAGGCCTCGCCAAAGCAGTTACATTTAAACTGGGATCTGAAAATGAGGAAGATGATATTCTAAGCAGAAGGAACAGCAGAGGCAAGGTCCTAGAGCAATGGTTGGCAAACCGCGGCTCTCCAGTCACATGTGACTAATAAATTGTCAACCACTGTTCTAGGGTAAAGCCATAAACTGCCATATTGTGCAGTCACAGTTCCCACAAAGGGGAATTTAGCCAAAGTGCTATGCAGTGGTCTCATCTTGACAAAATCATCTACCTAATCAGATCTTACCAGCTCAGACCTACCTTAGAGCGATGCACGATGAATATTAAAAGATGTCCACAAGACAGTAAACTTTTTAAATGTGAAATTACATCACATCACTGATTAAAAGCATTCAATGGCTTTCTATTGCATTCTCAATAAACTCCTACAAAGCTCTGGCTCCTCCTGGCTTTTCAAGCTCGTCTTATTCTACTCTATCTTTCTCAAAACATTCCAGCCACGTGGGCCTGCTTAACATATCCATATGTGCATTGGGAGACAATTCTCTATAGATCTCTTATGATTCTTGAGTCTTGGAAGCAGATGCACTGCTTGCCTTTGTTCTAGACTCTTTCCAAGGCTATTTCTAAAGTAAGCCTCTGAACACAGATCTTGTCTCCCCCGGAGTATAGAACAGGCAGGCTGATTGCCTATTACAAAGTCTCAGATGCCCTGACCTGGTGTGGGTGCCTTTTCCTATAATAAAATACACAGTATAATGCAGGTATCATCTGACCCTCTTCTTGCTGCCCTGTGGGAACTGGGGCTCAGGACACCAACAGAAAAGGTGATACTCTGGCTACTGCTACTGCTCTGGTAAATTATCCTTTGTCTCTAGGAGTCTTGTCTTCTGCCAGTATCCCTGAAACTGGCAGGCTTGTTAGCTTGTAAGTAGGATAGGATAAGCATCTTAAATCCTTCAGAGTATTTCAGCTGTTCTCAGGTAGAAGACCCTGAGCATAACAGCTTCTTCCCCCTGACATATTCTTTCCTCTAATTATAGATGAAATGTCTTTTAGGAATCAACTTTCGTGTTGATTCCTAAAATAAACAACTCTATACCTATCCTTTTTATTCCTAGAATGTAATCACAAGTTTGTGTTTTATCTGTTTAATGTTTACCTCCCTCATTAGAAAATAGATGTGTTTTTTTACCACTATATTCAGAGCCTATAGCCTGACACATATATTTGAGTGCTGAATAAATGCTCAGTAAATTCCACTCCCTTCTTCACACAGAATCACTGAAGCTGACTTTTAAATGAATGCACTTATAACTAGTTAAAAGATAAGAATATATAGACTTGAACTATCACCGTACTAATTTTAAGTGAGGTCCAAATTCAGTGTCAAAGCTTAGGAATTCCAGTCCCCATCATTTAAAATGCTCCCTCAGGGAAGATTCTCAAAGAGGAGATTCACTAGACTTCTTTCGTGTCCACAGCATTTCCTTACCGGGTATCAGCAGTCAAGCAAAACTAGTATAATCTAATCCTATTGGATTTTGTGTTTCTCCTGAACTGTTGAAGCATAGTGAGTAGAAGCCATACTAGACAGAATTATATTTGTTTATCTTCCTCAGAACCAGAAAAAAATAGAGGATGTTATAATTATTAGAGGATGCGTGTGTTGTTCTTACTGAAAAGTTATGTATATCTTACTAATACAATTATGCAGGAAATTTTGTTGAAGATGATAGAGTCTTCTTTCCTACTCACCATCTATAAAAGCAAAACAACTATTTGGGGGGAGGCAGATATTCTTTAAAGAAAATTTTTATTTTTTTAGTTGTTTTAAAAACTAGTCATAGCCCACAAATGAGAACACTGAAACAACAATATTGTTTATATTATCTTAAGTATATTGTATTAGATTCATATATTAGACTTTATGCTCAGGAGAGGAAATGAATGACATGATTACAGCCACAGAACTCCACAAAATATTTTCACTTTTAAAACCAGTTAAAAAACAATTATTACCATTAAATTGTATCTTACTGCAGTGACTAACACGTGAATCCAATCAACAGCCAGCCTCACGAGGGCAAGGATGCTGGGTTTTGTTTGCTGCTGATGCCTTGCACATTATTGGGTTCTAGAAAAAGTTGCTTACCATTAAGAATATCTTCAAATCCAATAGTCTCATCATTACCCCTCAAAATATCCAGTGAAAGGTTTGAGCTTGGAAGAAATGGAAGACGCTGAACCTTTGGAAAAAGTATGAAACGGCAATGTCAGAGAGAGAGAGAGAGAGAAAAAAAAAAGGTGGGGGGAATGTATAATCTAATTCTATGTTTTTCATTCTTCATTGTAAAATCCACAAAACTAATTTAACCAGTGTGGAGGAAAATAAACCATTCATATTTTAGGCCCCGAACCCAGTTTTTAAAAATTCCTTAAAATATGTAGACACTGAAATTGTACTTTTATTATCCTGTCAGGTTTGCACAAATTTGGGGGCTCTGCTTCTGCTCAGGACAAGCACAGCATATACCATCTGATGAAAAGCCAACTCCCAAAGCCTAACACTGTATCTAATTTCTAATAAAGGTAGGATGATCAAATTCCTGAAGAAATTCCAACTCAGGGATAGCATTATTTTACTTAGTAAACTGATAACTTCATTTTGTACATTCTGTATTGCTCATAGTACAAAGGTAAGTTATGACCCTTTCAAACAGTAGTGATAAAAGGAAAGGTAGATCAAACTCATTTGTGGGGCCTTTAAAACACACAATAGTATTTTGAATGAGTGTTATCTACTTTTTCAAGTTTTAAATAAGTATACCACATTTGGTTACCTAAGTATAGTGGAGAAAGTACGGGTGTGGAGTCTGAGAGATCTGTATTCCAACTATGACTCTAACTACTCACCAATCCGAGGGCTTTGCATAATTACACCTCATCTGTCTCAACCTGTTTCCTTGTCTATGAAATAGGATTACACCATCTCCCTCTCAAACTTGTTGTATGGTGGCACACAGTTGGTACTCAACAAACCAAATCAAATTTTCCATTTTTCTGTTCTTTGTCAATTGTCTGGCAGTTATAATTTGAATCAATGCAGACAACTTTGGAGATATATGTATTACTATATGTAATACTTTCAACAATAAAATAAACTGAAAAAAATTATCAACTAAAAATATACAAAGGTAATAACTTTCAACTATAAAGTAATACTTTCAACAATAAAGATAAATTAAAAACAAAAGAAAACAAAAAGAAACAAGCAGATTAAAAATCTTTTTAATTACTAATGGCCTACAGTTATTTCTTTGTGATATGGTAATTAGCTTATCAAAACTAGAAAAAAAAATAGTATGGTGGGGGATATAAAAAGAAGAGGAAGCAGCAGAAATGAAGCCTGTAAATTAAACCAGACAGTTAGGGAACGGTAGGTACAATTCGACCAGAGATATAACCCTGAGAAAGCATCAAAAGCAGAGATGAGCAGGCAGTGGTTATACATCCCGACAAGGAAGAATTGCAATAATATAGGGATCAGATCACAAGAGCCAAAATCCTGAACAAAGATTTTTGGATTAAATGATGTTAAAAGCTTAGGCCCAAAATATGAGCAATTGTATAGCTGGAATCTGAGTGATAGGAGCATAAAAATAAATTAACAATTTTGTACAAAAAAAAAAGCATTTGTTTTTCATTTGATCTGCCAAAATAATCCTAATAACTCCAAACTGTTCTCACTGCTAACTCTATTTCACATTAAAATCAAACACACGACTTAAGGTTCAAAAAGGTCTCTGATATACTTAAGTTCTCAAGACCAGTAGGTGGTAGAGCCAAGAGTGACATTCAGGTTATTCTGATGTAAAGCCATAAATGATCTTTTAGAGCTTTATACTTGGAAAAAAATCTAAAACAGCTTTCAGAATGACTTAGTGATGGTATTAATAGAATCTATTGAAAAAGACACAATTTTAGCCAGGTGAGAGAAAGGAATCCACGGTAGCAGAAAGAACATGTGTAAAAGCCAAAAGAGAAAGCACAAAATTAGTCAGAATACTGCAAGTAGCTGAGGAGGCGATGGAGCATGGTGAAGAGCAAGGAGAAGGCAATTCATGACAGAGCCATGTTAAGGAAGTGGGTTTTACCCACTTTTAGGGCAAAGTGAGGGGAGTGACATGATCAGACAAAGATTATTCTGGCTAGAGTGTGGAGTGGTAAGCAGCAGGGGTGGGTGTTGTCATAATCCTGATGAAGCATAGTCAGGATCAGAACCCACGCAGCTGCAATGGTAAAAAGAGGTAACTGGCCGAGACTGGTTTGGCTCAATGGAGAGAGCGTCGGCTTGCGGACTGAGGGGTCCCAGGTTCGATTCCGGTCGGGGGCATGTATCCTGGTTGCGGGCACATCTCCACTGTGGGGCGTGCAGGAGGCGGCTGATCGATGTCTCTCTCTCATCGATGTTTCTGACTTTCTATCTCTCTCCCTTCCTCTCTGTAAAAAATCATTTAAATATATTAAAAAAAAAAAAGAGGTAACTGATAGGATGATGTTGGAGGGGGGGTGGCGGGTAAGGTGCTAGGTGAGATAATCAAGACTAATGTTCCAATTTCTAACTTAGGGGAAATCTCTGTTCAGATAAGGAGTATGTAAGAAACAATGAGTTGTTCTGTACTTGAGTGGAATTTGAAGTGCCTGTGGGATTCCCAACTGGAGAAGCCTATACGTTTACAGCTCAATAAAAACTAAAATCATAGAAATAGATGGGAAATAAGATGAGGACCAGAAATGGGTACTAACAAAACTGGTATTTCAGGGAACCAAATAACCAAAATGAATTTCTATACCAACAGCTAAGAATGAGGCTTCAGAGAGGAGAACATCAGGAAAGAGCAGTGTGCTAAAGCCAAGGCAAGAGGGCAGGCGACATTAATGTTGCATACCACAGGGAGATCAGCAAAATGAGGGCATAACCATCAATGTCCACTGCTCACGAGCAGTTTCCACGGTGTGTGTAAGGAGAGCCAGAGAATCATGGATTGAGTGAATAGGAGCATATGTAGCAATGTAGGCAACTTAAAAAGAATATATATATCTTTATTGATTTCAGACAGGAAGGGAGAGGGAGAAATAGGCAACATCAATGATGAGAGAGAATCATTGATCAGTTGCTTTCTGCATGCCCCACTGGGGATAGAGCCAGCAACCCAGGCATGTGTCCTGACAAGGAATCAAGCCAGCAACTTGGACATGCACCCTGCCCGGGAATCAAACTATGACCTCCTGGTTCATAGACTGACACTCAACCACTGACTCATACTGGCCAGAGTTATGTAGACAACTTTTTAAAGTTCAACTTGCAAAAGCATACTTAGTGAGAGACAAGTTGCTATAAAGGAATTTGAGATTGATACAATTTGTGCTTTATTTTAAAAGACAGAAGTTCAAATATATGTAAAAGCTGCTGTACTCCAGCAAGCAGAGAGACTGGAGATAATCAGTTATGGAAAGGATCCATGAAAAAGGAAGTCCCTGAAGTAGTGTGACATGACAATTCCAGACCTTGGGGGACAGTTTTTACATTCTTGGAAGGCCATTTCTAAAGATCTTACTCCTGAGCAACAGGTATACTCAAGTATCTACAAAATGCCTACTTGATAGCTCCACTTGGATAGTCCCACAGGCATCTCCAATTCAACCCTCCAAAAGAAAAAACATGGAAATGGATGCAGTTAAGTTTTCAGACACTGAGCCCATAATTTGAATAAGTTTTCCATTTAATGGTTTTAAATGTTTTTGTTTTCTTTTCTATGTAAAATAGGAATCGAGGTCATGTCCTAAAAGGTGGAAAATAGATTGCAGGAGAGAAGGTCAGGTTTGATAGAAGTCATTCCAATCAGTACCAAAATGTGGGATGCATACATAACTGACACACATACTACTCACCTGTTGCACTGCCTTGAATTCCATTTGCAATTTTAGTGGAGCAAACAGACCCTGGATGTTTCTCAGTGTGGAAAAATTCATTTTATCTTGGTTGAGCTGGAACTAAAAGAGACAGAAATGCAACTGTATTTTTAGTTATTTTAAAAACCTAATCCATGTATTTTTTATTGATTTTGAGAGAGAGAGAGAAACTAAAGAGAGAAACATTGATGATTGCCTTCTGTACACCCCCAGACCAGGGATCGAACCTTCAACCTTGGTATGTGCTCTGATTGGAAATCAAACCCATAACCTTTTAGTGCACAGGACGATTCTCCAACCAACTGAACCACTGGCCAGAGCAGCAATATAATTGTATACAATATTCTGCATTCAAAACAGCATTGATACACATGTAACACAATATTTAGATGAAGAGTTTTAATACCCGTAACTGAAATAAAAACAAAATACTTTTATTAATTTCTTGAACAAATATTCAGGTATATATGTCTATATTTTATCCAGCATGCAGGTATACTTCACCAGTGTAAAATTATCACTTCAAGTTTGGATTTACAAAACTAATAAATTAAAGAATATTTTTCACAATTCAAAAGTAAATTTACAAAGCATAGTAACAATTCAGTACTTTTGGTTTTAATTACCACAAAACTGGTAGAGCAAAGAAAGGGTATAAATAATCTGAGATCCAAAAACAGTTACATACAGTGACAAAAATTAATAGTGAATTTCCAAGTAGGAAAGTGCTTATCTCAAAAGATTTCATAAAGAAATAATCAGATCCATTATACCGCCCTGTTAATGAAACTACAATGTTTTAATTCACTTTTGGAAGGAACTGATTCTTGAGGGAGGAGGGGAATGGGAAGGAGGGGAACCCAAATCTCTGAACAATTTGTATTAGGTATAACTAAGCAATTTTTTTTTTGAACCATGATTTTATTGTTTCTAAAAAACTTTTATCACAATTCAATGTATTTCAGGCAAAAGAAATCAATTTGACTTTTGGATTCTAAAACATAGTTTCCCAAAATGGCTCTTAAAAACAGTGTTTATGATATGCAAACAACAGCTGCAGAGATCTGAGTTAATGAGGTAAAGTGACATATGTGACTTTTTACTGCACTGTACTCTATTTAAGATTTTTTAAAAGTCCACAGTAAAAAAGGTAGCTTAGTAATCACTTGGGGCATGATGTGGGGACCATATATAAGAAGTTTGAAGGTAAGGTATCTAGCAATATGGTTTTTAATTACTTTAGCTTAACAGCAAAATTCTAATGAATGGTCTAAATTTTGGTCCACATTTAGGGAAAATCTGAAGTATTTTATTATGAGTATATGACCTGAAATTCCACTTGAGGGTCTCCTTTAAATACTGAGTTATGCTGCTTGGCTGGTATGGCTCAGTGGTTGAACTTTGACCTATGAACCAGTAGGTTTCTGAGCATATACCTGGGTTTTGGGCTCCATCCTTCGGTGGGTGGGTGGGTGGGGGAGCGGGTGGTAGGAAATGCACATGCAAGAGAGGCAACTGATCAATGATTCTCTTTCATCGTTGATGTTTCGCTCCCTCTCCCTTCTGTCTGAAATCAATAAAAATATACCTTTAAAAAATATTGAGTTATCCTCTTAACTAAATAGAATTTTATGTAGAAAAGCTCAATTGATAAACTTGGATAAATATACCTACCTTGTAATGTGATATCAAACTGCACTTACCAATCAATATATATCTAATTATTTGCAACCAAATGCAAAACTAAAATTAGACTCTATAGCAATAAACAATAAAACAGAAAAAATAGTTTACCCTGCATATACACTATATATATATGTTATATAATCTAGTCGGAAAGATATTACACCTAGATCAGGGCTTCTCAACTCTTGGCACTATTAACATCTTGGGCCAGGTAATTCTTTGTTGCAGTGGGTGTAGACTGTCCTGTGCATTATAGGATGTTTAGCAGCATCCCTGGCCTCTACCCAATAGATGCCAGTATCAAAGAACCTTCCCCCAGACACCAGAAACTATCAAATGTCCCCTGAGGGGCAAAAACAGCCCTACTTGAGAACCACTAGCACAGATGATGATCATCTTCTTCACTTTTACCACTGCAGTTCCAATCATGGAGAGCTACTATAAGCCAACATATGCCGAGAGATGGTCTATATAACTCCACTTTACTGATGAGGAACAAAACCAAGACTTAAAAAGAGATTAAGCTACTTGCCCAAGTTTACTTAGCTAGTAAGAAGCATAATTGCAAGCATTTAAACTTCTATATAGTTCAATTACACAACCCATGGTAAAGGACTTACAATTCTATCTAATTCTAATAAAAGAGTAATATGCAAATTGACCATCACTCCGTAACAAAGATGGTTGCTCCCACAGCTGAGGCCAAGTTCCCATAAGAAGCCTTCATAAACAATCAGCAGGGACCTGAGGCTACATTCTCCCTTGCCCCCTGAGGGATCAATCCTCATTAAGGCCAATTCCCCCGCCCTGGAGTCAGGCTGGGGACCTCAAGCCACATCCCCCACCCCAGTGCCAGGCCAGGGGACCTGAGGCCAACCCCCTGCCTGGTGGAGCTTAACGGGGGACCTCAAGGTGCGCTTCCCACCCTGGTGCTGGACTAGTGGATCTCAGGCTGCTCCCCCTGCCCCAGCGCCAGACCAGGAGACCTCAGGCCGCGGTCCCTGCCCCAGTACCAGGCCAGGGGACCTCAGGCCTTGCCCCCCACTCAGCGGGACTTGACGGGGGACCTCAAGGTACACCCCCAGTGCTGGGTCGGGGAACTCAGGATGCACCCCCGCCCAGCAGGGCTTGATGGGAAACCTCAAGGTGTGCTTCCCATCCTGGTCCTTGGCTAGGGAACCTCAGGCTGCTCCCCCAAGACCCCCCCCACCCCCCCTAGCACCAGGCTGAGGGACTTCAGGCTGCACACCCCACCCAGCAGAGCTTGACAGGGGATCTCAGGCCGCCCCTGCTGCCTTGGTACCAGGCCAGAGGATCTAGGCCACGCCCACCACCCAGCAAGGCTTGATGAGGACGTCAGGCCTTGCCCCCTGCCCCAGCACCAGGAAACTTAAGGCCATGCTCCCCGCCCAGCAGAACTTGATGGGGGACCTCAAGGTGCACTTCCTGCCCTGGTACTGGGCTAGGGGACCTCAGGCCACACCCCCCACCAGGTGGGGCTTGACAGGGGACTTCAGGCCGTGCCCCACACCCAGTGGGGCTTGACGGGAGACCTCAAGGTTCATCCCCAGTGCTGGGTCAGGGGAACTCAGGCTGCACGCCCTCCCCCCTAACCCCCACCACCTAGAGGAGCTGGACAGAGGACCTGATGCTCCACCCCTCCGCCTGGTGCGGTTTGAATGGGGACCTCAGGCCATGCCCCTCCATCCAGCGGGGCTTGACAGGGGACCTAAAGGCACTCCCCTCCCCCCACCCCCCCACCCCCAGTCTGGGCTAGGGGGAGGCTACATCCCCTGCTCGGCAGGGCTTGAAAAGGGTGGGACTGACCAAGTTTGGATCTAGCCCAATGGGGCAGGTGGCCCAGCCAGGTCTAGATCTCATGCAATTTTGAGATGTATGTGGGTGAGCAGGGACTTGACTCTGGGTCCCTGGTGTGCCCCAGACTCTGACAGGAGAAAGGTTTTCATATACATTTTACTAATATTCTTTCATCTCTGACACTTTTATAGAGAAAGAACAAAGAGCAATATTGAATTATTTCATCTAATTAATCACCTTTTAATATGCATGAATTTCATGCACCGGGCGACTAGTCCCATATAATAAAAGGCTAACATGCAAATAGATTGAACAGCAGAACGACCAGTTGCTATGATGTGCACTGACCAGCAGGGGGCAGATGCTCAATGCAGGAGCTGCCCCCTGGTGGTCAGTGCACTCCCACAGGGGGAGCACTGCTCAGCCAGAAGCCAGGATTATGACTGGTGAGCATAATGTGGTGGCAGAAGCCTCTCTCACCTCAGCAGCAGTGCTAAGGATGACCGACTGCCGGCTTAAGGCCTGCTTCCCACTATAAGTCGAGCATCCCCTGAGGGTTCCCAGACTGAGAGAGGGTGTAGGCCAAGCTGAGAAACCCACACCCCTGAGTGCACACATTTCGTGCACCGGGCCTCTAGTGGATAATGAATGCCAAAAAATTTCAAAGGAGAAACTGCCATTAAGCTGGTTAAGTTATTAAGATAACATAGAGTCAATAGGTATAAGCTGGGTCTCAAAAGATCTATACATTTTTAGACTCTTCACTATTTTGGCCAGTCTCATTCAGATTTGTCAAAGTTTCTCTTAATATATAATTGTTTAAAACAACATCAATATTCCACATCTAATAACCAAATTAATACTTTAAGAAAATGAATGGTATAATTTCCCTTGATGTGAGCTCCTAGATTGCATTAACTGTTCTTTTCAGAGGCTAACATAATCTGCTGGCTTATAATAACCATACAATCAAGTTTTATTACCAAGTCAATTTACCCCATCTAAATGTGTATAATTCATTTTTAAACCCAAATGCAAAATTTCACTAAGTGATTTTTTTACTTTTGGCTTAGTCCTTTAATCTATTTTGTCATCTGATGTAGTTCACTAATTCATTAAAATTAGCTATCCTTATCAGATTTTTTCTTCCATGGTTAATTTACATGCTTTCCATGATCAGTCTCATCTCTGACACTTAATCTTCCTACAACTTCTGAGCATGAAACCAGAATGCACTTAAACCAAGAGCATTTTATTTTCTCATCCAATTGAGACTTTAATTTCACCACTGAATTATTTGTTCTAATGTTTCTTACACAAAGATCTTTTCCCTTTCTAAAGAGGAAGAAAGAAAAAATGGAATAGGTCAGCTTTCTGGGTGACAGTGCACCATGTTCCCCAAATAGTTACACTTTCTTCTTGCCCTGAACGTGTATTTAAAAGCCCTCTATACTAGCGGTCGCCAACCTTTCAGACCTCATGGACCACTGGTTGGCAACCACTGCTCCAAAGGTTTCCTTAAACAAGTAGCTGCCAACTTTTTTGGACCTCGTGTACCCAGTTGGCGATCACTGCCTAAAGAATATCTGTACAGGCTACATGCTCTTTGATAATGACCTTTCCCCATCTACTTAACTGGAGAATATTGGCTTAAAACTATTCAAATGTCCTCTCCTCATAAAGCCTTCCACAATCGCTAAGCACAGGTGATGCACCATCCTTGGTCCTCTAAGCATCTTATGGAGACCCAATCCATTGCTTATCCTCCTATTAAATTTTCCTTAAGGTTGGGGATTATGTCAAATTCATCTGTGAACATACTGTGCCTAGTAAGTGGATATGTCCCTCTGTAACTTGGAGAAGCAAGGTTTCAGAAAGAAGTCAAGGCTAGAGATAGAGACTTGGAGGTCTACATCAAAAAATGGCAGGAGAAAAACAGAAAACGGGATCATAAAATGAAAAAAGTAAATAAATAAAAAAGGAAGAATGGAGAGGTAGTCTGACCTTTAGAAATAGCCGTAAAAAAGAAGAAGAATGTAGTCCTAAACTGATTTGGCTCAGTGGATACAACGTTGGCCTGCGGACTGAAGGTCAAGAGCATGTACCTTGGTTGCTGGCAAATACCCAGTAGGGAGTGTGCAGGAGGCAGTTGATCAATGTTTCTCTCTCATCAATGTTTCAAACTCTCTATCCCTCTCCCTTCTTCTCTGTAAAAAAATCAATAAAATATATTAAAAAAAAAAAGAGAGAGAGAGAAGAATGTATGGAAAGGGAAACTTTAGTGAAGCAGTATAAGGATAAACAAAGCCTATTTTACAAAAATATTGAAAATAAGGTGCTATACTCTTCATGGTCAAATGCTCTATCCAGAATTATCTTAATAAATGAAACCACAAATATTATTATTAAAAGCATTTTTCCACCATAGGATAAAAATAAACATACTGTTAACATACTTACATTTTTTTCTGATAATTCAAGAGGATGACTGGGCAAAAGTTCATTTTTCACACAAGAAAAACTGGAAATAAACATTTAAAAGAGAAATTACATATCACTCAATACTTACAGTTTAAACTCACATCTATCAAAGGTATAACTACACTGGAATGACACGAGGGATTTTGGAGAAAATAATCAAACTTCTGTCTCTTGTCAGGAAATGATACATGTATTAAAATTCATATAACTAATCAACAAAAGAAGGGAAAAGGGTCAAATTTTAAAAAGTCAAATTTACTGTATGCTAATTGTTTTAAAATGCATCTATTATAGATAACTGGGTCCACATTTCAATTCACTAGAGATCCCTCTGAAAAAAGGGTATTAAATGATGTATGGTATCTAGAAGAAATTTCATAAAGTACGTTTTTCACTATTACCCTTATGACATGTTTTCGTATTACATAAAATATCTAAGTCTTTTCTGCTCAGGTCCAATGTATATTCAATATTTACTGTGTCTTTAATAACATGTCAAACAACATGTCTAACATTTACTGAACACCTTTATGTACAAAATACTATGTTAGGTGATACACAGCTAGAACCAGGCCACTGGTCTTTATTACACTAGATATAAAAGATGACTATCTTATTGTCCAAAACAGAATTTGAGAACTGAAAGAAACCTTAGAAATCAAACATTAATTTAATGTGTTTTCTTTATACTAGTGGTTGCCAACCTTTCTGACCTCACAGACCATCAGTGATCTGCAGAACACTGGTTGGCAACTGCTGCTATATACAAATTATTATACTAAAAGTGGAATTTGAAAATGGTCCTGCTCATGGTAATCTTACAGTTTAACCAGAAAGAAAAAAATCCTATATAATAAAAGCCTAATATGCAAATCGACTGAGTGGTGGAACAACTGGTAGCTATGACCTGCGCTGACCACCAAGGGGCAGATGCTTAATGCAAGAGTTGCCCCCTGGTGATTAGTGTGTTCCTACAGGGGGAGCGCTGCTCCGCCAGAAGCGAAACTTATGGCTGGTGAGCACAGAGGCAGCGCTAAGGAGCATCAAGCAGGCAGGCAGTAAGGAGCAGGCAATAAGGAACAGGCAGTAATGAGCGAAGGGTCCCACAATGCACAGGCAGGGCAGAGGGGACACACATCCCGAGAGTACACAAATTTCGTGCACTGGGCCTCTAGTAAATACATAAATCATCAAGACTTGATTACTGCCTACCTTATGAATTTGATTATACTATAAATCAAATTGTATCTCTAATTCCAAAGGCTATATACTGCACCTTTCACTACAAAATGGAAAGATACCATTGGAATTCCATTCCATTATAGTACAACCTACACACCTTAAAATTAGATATAAAATTCAAAACACAGAATGTGGTGGGGAGGGCATTATTATTATTTGATTAAGTAGAAAAGCAACCTGCCAAGAAAAAGAACATAAAAACCTAAACATAAGAATCATAAAGGAAACTGAGAGAAGGATCACAACTGTATGCTAAAAGCTATAAAGTGAAACACTCCAATAGTTAATAAGTTAATAAAATGGTTCTCCAAGTTATAGAGAGCAAAGTGAAGGATCCTACTAAATCATGTAATTGCATAACGACTGCTTGGAGGATGCCCTAACCTATACTCTGATAAGGCACCTCTTCGGTTATAGAAAACATCTAAGCCTCTACTCCACTCCACCCCCAAGTAAATATATATTTAGGGCCTAGCAAAATATTTAAAGAATATCCTGAAATCAAGTCACGGCACAAAAAACAAAAACAAAAACAAAAGAGAATATCATGAGAAATAATTTCCAGAAAGAGTTTATTATAACAAAGTCAAAGTCACAATTCCCCCATATACCCTTTTCGAAGAAGATCATGACTTTCAAAAGGTCCACTTGCTGATAGCTCAGTAACCGGAATACTGTCCTTTAGCTGAGATCCAAGTCCTCTGGAATTCTACAGCACAAATGAAAAAACAGTATTAAATACAAAAAAATTCAAAAAGCCCATACTGAAAATCTAGGGGAAAATCATGGTTTAAGCACTAGAGAGAAAAAAATAAGGTCTCTGTCCACAAAGAGCCCAGTCTAGATAATCTCAATGAGCATTATACTAGAGTGACACACATGGTACACGAATATGAAATCTATGGGTAGGAAGGATTCCCGAGTTATTTCTCAAAGCTTTCAGATCAAAAGGCATTCTAGGAAAAGAAGAACACGGGAAAAGGTATAAAAATATAAATGATGAAGCAAGTAAAGCAGAAGTAAATGTTCAGTTTTATTCTGATATTGATAAGAGCTTTTGAAGGATTCTGGTAAAGAACTGTCACCCTATACATTTATACAATAAAGCATTTAATCATCAAATATTTACTAAGCATCTACTATATGTCAAAAATACATGTCTATCTTCTGGGGTTTAGTCTGTAGATTAGACAAGCAAATAAAAAGTAATAAATGTAAAACACAAGATGCTGATTTTATTTTTTGTTAATCCTCACCCAAGGATACTTTTCCATTGATTTTTAGAGAGCAGAAGGGAGGAAAGAGACAGAGAGAGAGAAAAACATTGATGTGAGAGAGACACATGGACTGGTTGGCTCCTGCATGTGCCCTGACCAAGGCCTGTGACTGAGCCTGTAACTGAGGCAGTTGCAGGCCCAACACTCTATCCACTGAGGCAGACCAGCTAGGGCAGATGCTGACTTTAAATCACTGGTTCTCAAGTCCAATTTCCCTGCAACTCTGCATAAAGATGTAAAAAAAGCTACAGGTAGTTTGGCATCAGTCTTATATTGTTCTAGAACAGTGGTTGGCAAACTGCAGCTTGCGAGCCACATGTCGCTCTTTGGCCCCTTGAGTGTGGCTCTTTCAACAAAATACCACGGCCTGGGCGAGTCTATTTTGAAGAAGTGGCGTTAGAAGAAGTTTAAAAAATTTGGCTCTCAAAAGAAATTTCAATCGTGGTACTGTTGATATATGGCTCTTGTGACTAATGAGTTTGCCGACCACTGTTCTAGGAGAAACTATTCTGAGAAACCAGCTGTTTAATAAATTTCTAAAATCATTCGTATATTTTATTTGGTCAGGTACTTTATCCTATCCAGGGTTTTTTCAACCTATCACCCTACCCAAGGCTCTCACACTTGAATAACTTACACAGTACTCCACTGGGTCTTACTGCCTACACACACTCCCGTTTTCCAACTCTGCCTATCAAGGTTTTCCTAAAGCACAAGCTCCCCCACAAACACTTTTAAAACCTTTCACTAGTTCATTAGTCTTGTCTGAAGAATGAAATCCAAAATCCTTAGCCCTGGAACTCAAGAATGTGCACAACAGGTTTCAACTCCCTTACACAGAAAGCATGGGGTCAATCAGGAAAAAGATCTGGAACTAGTGTGGACTGTCATTAACCTGCTATGCGACTGTAATCAATCCATACATCTCTCTGGCTCTGTTTACTCATCTTTCCAAGTACCTTCACAAACATACATCCCGTTACTTTTCTGCACATTCTCCTCCTCCTAGATTGCTTCACTGTAGTGACAGAGGCCAAGTGTCTCTTATACACAAAGACACAAGGAATTATGATCTCTGTATTCTACTGTAACCATCTTCTCCATCACCTCCTGTAAAATATCAGGATTAGTAATTGATATTTCTAATTAAAGTAGCCGAGGAAAACAAATCTATGAGAAATTAACTATCACTAGATACATTTGCGTGTTTTTAAAACCCCTTTACAATGATCAGCAATCTTGTAAATCTAGCCGTGGTACTCATCTAAGAGGCTGGTGATTCAGGAGCTTTCCCATACATCACAACTTTTAAGTTAAAAAGAGAGAAAGAGAAAGGGAAAGGGGGTGGAGGAGATGTACTACCTATGCTGACAAATGGGAAGTAGCAACTGCTTGCTTTCCCCCCTCCAACATCTGGCATAACATATGCTCCCAAAAACGTTTGTAGAGTTAAGCTGAGTGATAAAAATGCGTCCTGTAGTTGTGGGTTTGTTTTGAAATCAGTCCTAAGGTTCGTGGGCGGAGAGGAGTGTCTGGGCCCCCCTAGATTCTCCCCTCTGGGTAAGGGCGGCCCGGCAACGCCACACAGTGGTTGCACTTTCCATCTGTCCTTTCAAGTTCCGCGCCAACTACAAGGAGGGGTCGGGGTCTGCTGGGGGACAGGAGGGCAAAACCCGAAAGAACAGAAGGTACTGGAAAAGGATGGAGCCGAAGCACTAGCCGCGGGGCCTGCACCGGAGCCCGGCCCGCGCGACCGCCACGAACGCCCAACCCTATGACTCGACAGATCCCGGGGCCTAGGCCAGTCTCATCCTCCTGCCACAGACGCCG
This sequence comes from Lasiurus cinereus, assembly GCA_011751065.1. Taxonomy (NCBI): domain Eukaryota; kingdom Metazoa; phylum Chordata; class Mammalia; order Chiroptera; family Vespertilionidae; genus Lasiurus; species Lasiurus cinereus. The sequence continues at coordinate 8,163,065 of JAAGEH010000011.1, read as the reverse complement.
CCCCGGGGCCGGCGGGGAGGCGGTGGCCTGGTCCCGCCGGGCCACGGCCCCAAGCACGCCGGGGACTCGGGTCACTCGGGGGCCCACTCACCATCTTTAGCTCACTCCGCAGCCAGCCTCTGGAGCCTGGCAGCGCCAGCCCGCCCGCCGCTCACTTCCGCCTCCGGGGTAGTTCCTCCCCCCACCTCCATCCGCCGGAAGTGCGTCTGTCCGGGCGAGGCCGGAAGGAGGCTGCGGGCCCGCGCTCCCACGCCCGCAGTCCCGGGGGATCGGGACCCGGAGCGCAGTGCGAGGGTGGCTGCGAGGAGGGCGGGTCGGGACGCCGTGTGCCCCGGAGGGAAGCCCGGACCTCCGCTCTGGTATAATAAACACCAAACGTTCGTGCAGCTGACGTTGAGCGCCGTGCTTCCTTAATACAAGACCTCTTGGATAGATACTCTGTTTTTCGTGAGGATACATCAGGCATAGATGGGATGAGTGGGTAGCCTGCAGTCGTTCAACAAATAAGGCAAAACTGGAACACAGACTTTAAGTTGTTTGAAAACATATGTTGAAGGCCTGCCATGTACAGAACCCTGTGCTGAGGCTAAGAAAACAAACGACCCCGGGCTGATGTGGTTCCTGGTTGGGGATAGGAAGGGTGAAAACGAATTATGATAATTAATGGCATATATTGGACTCTTACTATATAGTAATACAGTTGTAAGTGCTTTAAGTGAACTATTTCCTTTAAACACTTACTCTTTTGAAGTGAGTACTACTATTATTTCAGTTTTACTGGTGAAGAAAGGAAGACAGAGAAGAGTTTATGAAAATATGTCCAAGGAGCCTGGCAGGCATGGCTCGGTAGGAGTGTAGTTCCCTACATGGCAGGTTCAATTCCCAGTCAGGGCACATAACCCAAGTTGTGGATTCTACCTCTAGCCCCAGTGGGGACCTATGCAGGAGGCAACTATACATGTTTCTCACATCAATGCCCCGCCCCTCCCTCAACTTCCCCTTTCCCCTCTCTCTAAAATCCAAAGAAAATACCCTCAGGTGAGGATGGATATATATATATTCTTAAAGGACCCATAATCCTGTAATGGTATTACCTAACAAGTATGATATGACATGATGGACTTATGCTCTGTCACCAAATGATGGAACTAACTTAAGGAAGGAATCCTCAGGCTGGTAGCCAAAGCAAAGAATGAATTAGTTTGTAGTAGCAAAGTACTGTATATGAAAAAATATTACTAGCAGATTTGCTTATGCAAAAACTGAAGTGGGAAAGAAAGTCGGGATGAAGTAGGGGAGAGAGTAGTGTGGGCTGGGGCTGTAAGATGGAGCCAAGTCTATCTTGGAGGCCCTTGTGCACCAGATTAAAGATGAGGCTTTATCTTTAAAAAGTCATTGAAGGATTTTAAGGAGGGAGATGATAAAGTTTCATATGTTATGTACATCCAGTGCCATGATCCGACAACCTTGAAATTCTTCAGTAATCTAGATTTTAAGTATTGTGCACTGCTTTCCTTATATGTCTGCTCAGAATATCCATGTTTACCTTGAGATTTGAGTTGATATTTCATTTGCATCTTTTTCCTTTAAGCTTTATCTAAGGAGCAATTTTAAAATTGTGATTTTTTTTTTGTAAACCATTTTAATGTTTGTTGATTGCTTGCAATTCAGTCATTAAATATTAGTTGAGCATTTGTTTGGTACTAGAATCTAGAGCTACGGACAAGAGAAATGGATTTCCCTATCCTTGAGATGTTTTGATTTTCCCAGGGGAATAGACATGGAAACAGACATTTAAAATGCAGTGTAGTAAATATTTAATAGAGATAGGAACTGGGCCAGGAAATGGATCGGAACAGAGGGAAAATGGCATTTGAGGAAGAGGAAATGTGGAAAGGCAGATTTGCAAAAGGGCTTGTTCTAATCTGAACAATGAAGGGCTTTTGTGTGGTGTGCTGAGGTTTGGGACTTTTTCTTGAAGGAAATAGGATAATGGAGGTCTTTTCACAAACACTGGACCTTAAAAATTTATCTTGGTGGCAGCGTGAGGGATACACTAGAATTGGGAGAAACTAGGAGCCAGGATACCATTTAGAGCAGCGGTTGCCAATCTTTCAGACCTCACAGACCACCAGAGGTTGCAGTAGTCCAATAAAAGGTTGCAATAGTCCAAGCCAGAGATGATAAAAGTGTACATTAATGTGGCACAGCATATTGAAAGATTTTTGAGAAGCAGTGAAAAATAGGGATGAACTTGAGAAATATGAGAATTCAAGAGTAAGCCATAAAAAAAAAAAAGTAAACCAGAAGAAGACAGAAAATAAACGCTCATAGGGACAGAATGAAAACCAAATCCAAATACTCTGTTAGAATCCAAAGGGGAAGAAAGTGTTAAGAGGTTGACAAGTAGTTCAAAAGAGAGATTAGAAAGTAGTTTTAAAGTAGCTTCAAGCCCTGGCCAGTGTCTGTCAGTGGTTAGAGCTTCCACCTGCACACCAAAATGTCACTGGTTTGATTCCTAGTCAAAGGCACATACCTGGGTTGCAGGTGTAATCCTACCTGGTCCAGGTGCGTGTGGGAAATAACCAATCAATATGCGTCTCACATTAATGTTTCTCTCTCAATACCCCCCTTCTTTTCCTTTCTACCCTCTAAAAAAAAAAAAAAAGAGCAATGGAAAAAATACCCTTGGGTTAGGTTTAACAAAAATAAGTAAAGTAGATTCAAAATTATGTTTAAGTTTTGAAGATAAACATATGATAGCCACTGTGAAGACAGTTTTAGTAGCACAGCAGGAGGAAAATCACTGTTTTGAGCAGCATACATCCATATATGGTAAATACATTCATTTATTTTTTTTAAATATATTTTATTGATTTTTTACAGAGAGGAAGGGAGAGGGATAGAGCGTTAGAAACATCGATAGAGAGAGACACCGATCAGCCGCCTCCTGCACGTCCCCTACAGGGGATGTGCCCGCAACCAGGATACATGACCTTGACCAGGATCGAACCTGGGACCTTTCAGTCCACAGGCCAACGCTCTCTCCACTAAGCCAAACCGGTTTCGGCTAAATACATTCATTTAAAAGGGGTTGTTACAGTATTAACTAATACAGTGCTGTTAGTTTATACTGTAACTAAGGCAGTATTGAATATGATTAAAATTTAAAAATTAGATTTCATACCAGAATAGTTTATGTTTGCTTAAGTTGTATCTGTTCTATACTTTGGAGAATATTAATACCTTCTATATTTCAAGCTCTGTTCTTAGTTCCTTACATACATTGATACATTGTTCCAGTTAATTCACAATTACTCTATGAAGTATATATGACTATTATCCATCCACATTTTATTTAAGAAACAGCTTGTATGTATTATAAGGGAGCAAGTACCCTTATTTATTTATTTATTTATTTATTTATTTATTTATTTTTTACTTTTTATTGTCTTCCTTGATTTTACTCTTAAGCCTGTGGTACAGATATCTGTTGAATGCATGTAGTTGAACACAGAAGAAATGCCCATCTAGGTGCAGGCTGGTAATGAAACATGGGTGAGAAGCGGTTGAATGACCACTGTTTGATCATCAGGAGATGTAAAAGCATTCTGAGCTTAAAAATTCTCCAAAAGTTGCCCAGCCAGCATGACTCAGTGGTAGAGCATCAACCTATAAACCAGAAAGTAATGGTACAATTCTCAATCAGGGCATATGCCCTGTTGTGGGCTTGATCTTTAGTGTGAGGCATGCAGGAGGCAGTCAATTAATGATTCTCATCATCAATGTTTCTATCTCTCCCTTTCTGAAATTAATAAAAATATATTTTTATAAAATTATCCACAAGAAAAAGGGTGTGTAAAGCAGAGGCATGCACTTCCAAGAGGAAGTGTTTGAGTGATAATAATCAAGCAGTAGTAGTGGGTAGCAAGAGGCTGTGCTGACATTTTCTTGCTCTGTGAGTCAGGGCAAGTGGGAGAAAGAGTCGATACCACTATGCAGCTTTAAGGAAAGCTAATTCAGTTAGGGCTAAGATGTGGCAAAGTAATAAATATTGGAAGGACTCATTGCAATCGACTAGGGAAGTTAATTGCTTATTTCCAAGAATATAGTGGCAGGGATTTGTGAAGGGAAGACAAGTGAGCACCAGGTTCAGGGGCTGAGCAGATAACAATAGCAGAGCAGTGCATGGGTAGAGAAATGTGGGAAAGAATGGATAATTATACATAAGAGGCAAGGCCTACTAATATGGTTGAGAAAAAGGCTAAAGATAGATATGGACTATCCAAGGTATTTATAGAAGTTTCAGAGCTTCTACAGTGCCCTGACTGGAAATTAAACCATGACTTTCTGGTTCATAGGTTGATGCTCAGCCATGCCTGGGTCTGATCCCAACCCTAAAGCTTAGCACTTACTCCAAGGGCCTAATTTATTATTTGGTTCCAATGATCCCTTTCCTCCATGGTTAGACTTAAAAAAAAAAAAAAAGCTGGCATCTCAGCACAGTCTACAATTCTAACATCTGCTAACATCAAGAGCAACAGGTGTATGGGCAGGTGTGTGTGTGTGTGTGTGTGTGTGTGTGTGTGTGTGATGTGCGCAGCTTTCCCTCCCCTCTGCCAGCTACCAATTGTTACCAGGCCTGCTTGGTCTCTCTTCCCAGTCTGAGGACAGTTCTCAGCCAGATGGATTCTTTTTTTCTCTTTTTTTAAAAAATATCTTTATTGATTTCAGAGAGGAAAGGGGGAGAGAGAGCGAGAGCGAGAGCGAGAGCGAGAGCGAGAGCGAGAGAGAGAGAGAGAGAGAGAGAGAGAGAGGAAGGGAGAGGGAGGGAGGGAGAAATGATGAGTATCATTAATCGGCTGCCTCCTGTATGCCCCCTGCAACCTGGGCATGTGCCCTTAATCGGAATCAAATCCAGGACCCTTTAGTCTGCAGACCAATGCTCTACCCACTGAGCCAAACCAGCTAGGGTCAGATGGATTCTTTTGAACTTAGAAAGCAGAATTGGAGAGGAACTGTTGACAAGGGTTGGTGGTGATGGTTTTCCTTCCAGTTTAGGGCAGGAGAAGTATGACAGCTCCATTGTCTGAGCGACATGGGAGGTAAAAATGATGTAATTACTGTAAAAAGTTTGTAAAACATATTCAGCCCAAGACCTAATAATTTGAATGTTGTATGGCAGTATGAAGTATGGTTTCAGAAATTGTGTTCACCTGCAAGGTTGAGGAAAAGAGATCATGTGAAGGGGTGGTATAAGTCTTAACTAGTAAGAAAGTTACTATGCTTCAAAAAATAATCTATACATTATGAACATAATACATTCAACTCTTCTTTTACATTGTGTGTGTGTCTATATATGTGTGTGTGTGTGTGTGTGTGTGTGTGTCTGTATTTACTTCATAGAGAAAATGGGAGTCAGAGAGAGAAACATTACTACTGAGAGAGAATCATTGATTGGCTGTCTCCTCCATGCCCCCTACTTTGAATTGAACCTGCAACCTGGGCATGTCCCCTTGACTGGAATCAAACCTGGGACCCTTCAGTCTGTAGACTGCCACTCTATCCACTGAGCCAAACCAGCTAGGGCCAACTCTTCTTTAAATGATCTAAATTCTTGTAATGCTGGGAAAGTTTCAATGTGCTTGATTTAAGATAAATTATATTTACACATCTTTCTTTGCAAATCCCTTCATAAGTGTTAAGGGATGGAGAAATACTTTACACCAAGTTTATTTGACAGACCCTTTCTTTAACCCTAAGAGATGAGTGTTTCATATTTCTTTTGAAATTCTTTGCTGACTGTGCTTTCAGATGGAGCTGCTTTTAAAAGAGTGTTCTCTGATTATGAAAAGCTGGGTTTTCAGAGTAACTTCTAGAGTGGACTCTTGAGCCAGGTGTTTTGTTTTACTATTACATCTGCATTGCATCTTATACAGCAGAGGTTAACATTTGGTTTTTATGCTTTCATCACCCTACTTAAGCTCTGTCTATTTTTAAAAACTGGCTTATCTTTCTCACCATAGAGTCTTTACTCATTTGCCTGTGGAAGGTACAGTTTGTAGATTATTTGCAATGAATTTTAAATTATAATCCTGTTTCTTTTACCATGACCTTCATTTGCCAGTCCAAATGTAGGAACATAGAGTCATTTTAATGTTAACTAAAGAAAAATTTAATTCAGAAGGCATGCCAAAAACATTGTACAAAGCCTAGTATAATGTGCATGAATGTATGAAATTTTCCATTCCCTTCTGTTTTCAGATAATGTCAGTATTCCCCTCCACTGGCTTGAATAAATGAGAGGGAATTTTTGTGTTTTTGAAAATTCAAAAATTTATTCCCAAAAGATAAATACTTGAAGAGAGAAAATTTGCCTGTATTCCAAACACACTCACAAGCAGTTTATATTAATTTTATTCAGAATAAACAAGTTGGTTCAGAATCTAAAAGTTGAAAAAGACAGCCTAAGTCATCTGATTGTGCAGTTTTCTCTATTGATTTTTTTTTTCTAGAAGCAATGTAGAAAATTAGAAAACATCAAAAGGCAGAAAGGAGGGACTAGAATGCAGAGATCAGCATTGTGAATGTGTCAGCTCAGATATTCTATATATGACAGAATATATCAATTAAAAAAAAATAATGATTGCCGAAACCGGTTTGGCTTGGTGGATAGAGCATCTGCCTGCGGACTGAAAGGTCCCAGGTTCGATTCTGGTCAAGGGCATGTATCCTGGTTGCAGTCACATCCCCAGTAGGGGGCGTGCAGGAGGCGGCTGATCGATGTCTCTCTCTCATGGATGTTTCTGACTCTCTATCCCTCTCCCCTCCTTTCTGTAAAAAAATTAATAAAATATATTTAAAATAAAAAATAAAAAAAATAAAGATTGACTTCAGTTTCTAAGTGAGCTGGGAGGGTTTCTCCTGGCTTTTTTCATTACCATGATATTACTTAATAAAAGATATCATTCTGAAGCCTTAGAAAACATCCTTTACTTCTTCAAGAATGGTGAATTATATGTAGGCTATTTACTCAACATTTTTCATTCTGTCAACATGATTGGATGCCAAATGACTGTTTTAAATAATTTTCAAAGGTGTGTTTTTATGGTATTTTGCCAGGGAAGTCATAACTCTTAAAATGCTCCATAACCCTAACCATACAATTAGATTTATGGACAGTTATGTTCCACTTTTTGTTGTTTTCACACTGTTTCAGTAACTGGGATTGATGCCAAAGATTATTCAGCCTTGTTCTAATAATTAAATTAGAAGGGGGAAAATGCCTTGGTTATTTGTTATTCTAGTTAGATGTTTTTTACATGATTCGGAAAGAAAAGTGTTATTTCTAATACACCTCAGTTAAATAATCACCTAACTGAGTAATCTGTATCACTTAATGGAATTAATGAACTGATGTCTGAGCCACAAGAAGAGCACTTTGCCTTATTCCAAACCATCTTCCATATTGCTGCCAAAGATGTTTTGTCCCTTAAAATTCAAACCTCTTACTTCCCTTCTTAAAGCCTTTTAATATCTCCTTGTTGCCTGCCCTACATGATGAATTTCAGGTTCTTTCAAATGGCAAACAGGCCTTCTATGATCTGACTGCCAACCTCATTCTTAATTCCTTTACTCTAGTCATATTATATTACTTGGAATTCTTCAAAAATGTCATTGGTTTCATGCCCTTGTACTTTTATTCCTATTTACCCCCCTTTCTAGAATGTTCTATTGTACCATCTCAGGTCAAGTATCACTTCCTCTCAGAAACCTTGCTTGCCCCCCTTCCAGGGAGAATAGACCTTTCTGTCCCATTGCATACCTATATACACTGAGTGCAGATTATTATGACCACCTGATGTTTTAGGCAAACTAGCCATGCACTGCATCTAATGAGATATGGAAGCGAAAGGCCTTTTCGAACACCTTTGCCATCTGCAATTACCAAGATAAAAAAAGTCTCCAATTTGCACAGGAACACAAGGTTTGAATAGTCAAGCATTGGAAAAAATCATGTGGTCTGATGAATCACGTTTCCTGTTGCATCATGCAGATGGCAGAGTGAGAATTTCGTGGAAATAGCATGAAAGCATGCACTCCACATGCATGAGTACAACCCTTCAAGCTAACAAGGCCATTATTATGGTTTGGGGCATATTTTCCAGGCATGATGTGAGCCCTTTAATTCGTATGGAACAACATCTGACTAGCACAACATACCTAAGTATCATTGCTGATCAAGTTCATCCTATCATGTTGATGGCATATCCCAGTGGAGATGGCAATGAAACAATGCATCAGGCCACAGTGCTCGTATTGTGTAGGAGTGGTTTCAAGAACCCGAGGGAGACTTTATCTTTCTTAGATGGTCCCCACAATCACCAGATCTCAATCCAATGTGGGATGAAGTTAAAAGAGCCATCAGGCAACTGGTTCCACAACCTTCAAATCTCACAGAGCTGGACAGTGATATTCATCAGGTATGGTGTCAGATTCCTTGCATCACCTTTCAACATCTCGTGGAGTCAATGACAAGAAGAATTGCCACAGTATTGAAGGCAAAAGGTAGCCCAATGAAGTACTGATGTGGTAGTCATAATAATCTGGCCACTGTGTGTGTGCGTGTGTGTGTGTGCGTGTGTGTGTGTGTGTGTGTGTGTGTGTGTGTGTGTGTGTACACCGGCAATCGGACATCCCTCTCGCAATCTGGGACTGCTGGCTCCTAACCACTCACCGCCTACTTGCTTGATTGCCCCTAACCACTCTACCTGCTGTTCTGCTTGCCCCCAACTGCCCTCCATGCCAGTGTGCTTGCTCCCATCTTCCCCCCTGCTGGCCTGCTCACACCCAACTGCTCCCCTGCTGACCTGCTCACTCCAAACTGCCCCCCCCCACTGTCCTGATCACCACCAACTGACCCAGACTGATGGCCTGCTTGCCCCCAACAGGCCCCCCTTCTGGTCTGCTCACTCCCAACTGCCCCCCCACCAGCCTGATCACCCCCAGCAGCACCCTCACACTTGCCTGATCACCCACAACTGCCATCCCATTCTAGCCTGATCACCCACAGCTGCCCTCTAACCGCCTCTGCCCCACCACCATGGCTTTGTCCAGAAGAACATTTGGAAGGTCTCCTAGTATAATTAGCATATTATCCTTTTATTAATTTAGATAGAGGCCTGGTGCATGGGTAGGGGCTGGCTGGTTTGCCCTGAAGGCTGTCCCAGATCAGGGTGGGGGTTCCTTTGCAGTGTGAGGCAGCCTGGGCGAGGGCCTGTGGTGGTTTGCAGGCCATCCACACCCCCATAGGGTGAGGGGGGACCTGGCCAGCCTGAGTGAGAGACTGAGGGCTGTTTTCAAGCTGGCCATACCCCCTTCAGGGTAGGGGTTCCCACTGAGGTGCCTGGTCAGCCTGGGTGAGGGGCTGATGGCTGTTAGCAGGCTGGGCATGCCCCCCAGTGGGGACTCTTACTCCATGGGGTGTGGCCAACCTGGGTGAGGGGCTGAGGACTATTTTCAGTCTGGCCACACCCCCTTCAGGGTGAGGGACCCTGCTGGGGTGCCTGGCCAGCCTGGGTAAGGGGCTGAGGGTTATTTTCAGGCTGGCCACACATCCTGGCGACCTAGGCTCCCAGCACCTCTTTTTTTCTTTTTTTTCCCCTCTAGTCTCTCCTTGAGCAGCAGCCAGGGTGGGCAGAAAGCTTGGCTTCCTCCATCGCTGGGGGCAACCCAAGCCTCCTGCTCACTCTAGCTCTGTGGCTACCACTATCTTTGTTGGGTTAATTTACATACTTGCTCCTGATTGGCTGGTGGGTGTAGCAAGGGATAGTTAATTTGCATGTTTCTCTTTTATTAGTGTAGATATATAAGTAAAGGTAATATGCAAATTAGGCCAGGACACCATAACAGGTCAACTGGAGAGGAGGAGGTTGCATGTGCAGCACTGAGGGTAGGGTGGCAGGGGCCTCCTTGAGCCTGCACTGGGGGAGGGCCTAATCAGCAGTGGCAGAGGCTGCTTCAAGGGCAGGAGAGGGAGGCAGGGCTGCTGCTGCTATGGTCTAGGGAATGAGGCAGGGCCAGTTGAGCAGGTTGTTGGGTTCAGGGAGCAAGGCAGGGCCAGACCAGCAGCTGCTGTAGGGGCTCTGTGCAATGGGCCCAGGTCAGGGTTCATTCAGGAGGCAACCAATCGATGTGTCCCTCTCACACTGATGTTTCTCTTTCTCTTTCCCTCTCTCTTCCATGCTCTCTAAAAATCAATGGGAAAATATCCAGAGGGAACTTGAGGGTGGGCCACACCCCGTGATTTCAAATTGTGCACTGGGCTCCTAGTGCATATATAATTGTATCAGCATCTGTAACACATTGCTGCAGATCTTGTTTTTACCTGTAAATCTCATTCATCATCCTTTTGAAAATAATTGTATCCTTTTTAGTGCTTACTGTTTTATTGTTGATGGTATTCAGATGTCTCCCATTTTCTCCTCCTTTGTCCCCCTCCACCAACCCTTTGCCCCACCTCAGGCTTTCACCACACTATTGTCTGTATCCATGGGCTATGCCTTTATGCATATACGTTCTTTGTTTAATCTTTCCCATTCCCTATTATGACTGTATTGCTGTTGATTTCTCCCTGAAAGTCCACTAAAAATTTTTAAAAATATATTTAGGTGTTCCTATATTGGGTACATACATGTTTACAAGAGTTATGTTTTCTTGTTAGATCAATCCCTTTAGTATTATATGGTGACCTTCTTTGTCTCTTGTTGTGGCCTTTGTTTTGAAATCTGTTTTGTCAGATATGACTATTGCTACCACAGCTTTTTTATTTCATTTCCATTTGACTTGAATATATTTTTTCCCATCTCTTTACTTTTGTTCTGTGTGTATCTTTTGTTCTTGTAGGCAGCATATTTATGGGTCATTATTTTTTTCTATTCAGCTACCCAATATATTTTGATTAGAGCATTTAATCCATATACATTTATAGTTATTATTGATATTTATTGTCATATTTTTTCTAGAACTAAAGAAGAAAAGTGAAATATACAGATTAAAATATCAGATATTGACATTCTCTGCTGTTTCATTTACTGCTGATAGTAGTAGAAATTAAAAATATCAGATTTATCAGGCAGAATGTCATACAATTTGTCAAATCCAGTTTAGCTAAAATAAGGTTTGTTGCTTACACAATCAACTTGTTGGCACTAGTCTGATAGTGCATAAATCCTCAACTATAAGCTACAACATACATTTTAATTTGCCTATCAACAGATTCAACAAGGAAATGTATTCAGTTGTGTTATAGTTACACTGATTATTGCCATGAAATTTTCCACAAGACTTTTTTTTTCAAGTTTTGATTCAAATTAAACTCTGACTATACCACATTTCCTCTAATAATCTTGACGTCTATTATCCTGTATGACATACATAATCATAATTCTTGAGCAAGTGCAATATTTCAGGTGAATAATTTTCCCTAACTTATATCTAATTCTGTACTTTTTGAAATCATTGTACTAAACCTTTGAAAACATATTAAAACTTTCTTTTAAATTAGCATGTAAGCAACCAAAAACTCAAGAGCCAGTATTAATTTTACATGTTATTTTTATGATGAGAAAATATAAATATAAGTAAATGGACTACTTAAGATTTTTAAAAAAAATCTATTTTAGAGATCAGTTTGGAATTATTATAAATTCAGCTCAATTACATGTCATAGAATGTTAAACCTGAGAGAGACTACTCTTAAATCACTGTTTTTCAAAATAGGAAACAGGTCACGTCCTAAATTAACTTACTCAGTGAATCTTGCAATGTTAGATTCAAAACCATATTTTAAGAGTAACAGTTTAGCTCTCTTGAGCCTCATGGGACATTTGCATTGTGCAAAATGCTAAATATAAGTTAGCCAAAGAGCTTAATACCTGCTCTCAAACACTCAGGGATTTATTATTTAATTTAATTTTTGTAAGTTAAGTCAGACAGTTTTAGCAGTTAGTATCCCCCACCTCCAAACTTAACTCAATCTGCACTTTAAAAATACGTTAATGCTTAATTCCCATACAGAAAAGACAGAGGAGGTAAGATAAACTCAGAATTGTTTGATTTAGCCCACTCCCATGCTAACTCTCCCAAAGTTAAATTCACTCAGTGGCTGCTAGAAGCAATCACTTATATTTTCTAGCTCTTATCCAATGAAAAAGAGTCCAAAACTCATTTTTTTAAAGGAAAAAACTAGCCAGCCAGTTCTCGTTGGTCTAAGGTGACTTAGCTCACCTATTCCTGAACCTCACATATAAGCAGGTTAGAGTAAATATTTTGGCTTAGGTAGCTAATGGGAAGTGGACATTAGGTACTTAAATGTGCATTATCAATATTCTAACTTAATATTGGTCACTATATATATATGTTTTGCCTATATATGTATCATTATCCAAGGATTTAAATTTTAAGAAGACAGCTTGTCATTTCTTAATTATGGCTCTGCTATTTTTACCTATATGACTATAGACATATAGTCTACTTCTTTGTGCCTCACTTTACTCATCTCTTTAGTGAAAAGTATAGTAGTTACCTCATTTTTTTATTGCTTAAAGTATTACATGTCTCCTTTCCCCCCAATTGAGCCCCCCACCACTCCTACCCGCAAGGGCAGGCCCCAAACTCCCAAGTGCCTGTGTCCATTGGTTATGCTAATATGCATGCATATAAGTCTTTCGAGTGACCTCTAACACTTCCTTCCCTGCCCCTTATCTCTGATTCTATTTTTGTTCTTCAGTTTATGTTGATCATTATATCCCACATATGAATGAGATCATGTGATATTTATATTTCTCCAACGGGCTTAATTTGCTTAGCATAATGCTCTCCATTTCTATCCATGCTGTTGCAAATGGAAAAAGTTCCTTCTTTTTGTGTAGATGCACACAGTTTTTTTAACTCACTTTTCTGCTGATGGGTACTTAGGCTGTTTCCAAATCTTAGCTCTTGTAAATTGTGCTGCTATGAATATAGGGGTGCATATATCCTTTCTGATTGGTGTTTCTGGAAGTGGGATTGCTAGATCAAGTGGGAGTTCCATTTTTAACTTCATGAAAACTCTATACTCTTTTCCACAGTGGCTGTACCAGTCTGAATTTCCACCAGCAATGCACGAGGGTTCCTTTGTCTCCACATCCTCGCCAGCACTTGTCGTTTATTAATTTGTTGATGATAGCCCTTCTGACAGGTGTGAGATGGTACCTCATTGTTGTTTTGATTTGCATCTCTCCGATGATTAGTGACTTTGGGCATGTTTTCATATGTCTCTTGGCCTTCTGTATGTCCTCCTTTGAAAAGTGTCTATTTTAGATCCTTTGCCCATTTTTTTTATTAGATTACGTATTTATCTTCCTTTAGTTAAGTTGTATGAGTTCCTGTAAATGTTGGAGATTAAGCCCTTATCTGAAACAGCATTGGCAAATATGTTCTCCCATGCAGTGAACGTTCTTGTTTTGTTGATGGTTTCTTTTGCTGGGCACAAGCTTTTTATTTTGATGTAGTCCCATTTGTTTTTTTCTCCTCAGTTTCCATTGCCCTAAGAGCTGTATTGGTAAAGATATTGCTATGACATATTTCTTATATGTTGCTGCCTATGGAGTCTTCAAAGATTTTTATGGTTTCTCACCTTACATTTAAGTCTTTTAGCCATTTTGAGTTTATTTTTGTGTATGGTGTAAGTTGGTGATCTAGTTTCATTTTTTATATGTTTCTGACCAAATTTCCCAGCACCATGTATTGAAGAGACTGTCTTGACTCCATTGTATGCTTTTGCCTTCTTTGTCAAACATTAATTGAGCATAATGACTTGGGTCTATTTTGGGGTTCTGGACATATTTTTCTTTACACTTGTGTTTCTCTCTCTCTCTCTCTCTCTCTGTCTCTCTCTCTCTCTCTCTCTCTCTCTCTCAATTCCTTCTTCATCTTAACAGCAATTCCTTTAACATTTCTTGCAATGCTGGTTTGGTGGTAATTTACTAACCTTTAGGTTTTTTGTTTCTTTATTTTTGCTTGGAAAGTCTTTATTTTGCCTTCAATATTAAATGATAGCCTTGATAGATAGTATAATCTTGGATTCAGGTTCTTGCTTTTCATTACTTTGAACATTTCATGTCAATCCCTTCTGGCCCAAAGTATTTCTTGTGAGAAATCAGCTAATAGTCTAATAGGAATTTTTTTTGTAGGTAACTTTCTGTCTCTTTCTTACTGCTTTTATAATTCTTGCTTTATGTTTAATATTTGTCATTTTAATTATGATGTGTCTTTAAGTGCAACTTTTTGGGTTCATTTTGATTGGCACTCTGTGTTTCCTGAACTTCTTCCGGTTAGGGAAGTTTTCTGTCATTTCTTTAAATAGGTTCTCTATTTATTGCTCTCTTCTTTCTCCATCTGGTACTCATATGATGTGGATGTTGTTACATTTCATATTGTCCCAAAGTTCTCTTAAACTATCCTCCTGCTTTGTAATTCTTTTTTCTTTTTGCTGCTTTATTTGGGTGTTTTTTTTTTCTATTTTGTCTTCCAAATCACTGATTTGATTCTCTGCTTCAATCTACTTTTAATTTCTTCTAATGTATTCTTGATGTCAGATATGGTATCCTTCATTTGTTTTTCATGGTTTCTGTTCCTCTTTTATGATGTTGTAGTTTCGACTAAGTTCCTTGTCATTCTCACTAAGTTCCTTTTGCAGACTTATAACCATTACTTTGAACTCTGTATCTAATAAATTGCTTGCCTCCATTTAATTTATCTTTTTTTTTTTTCTGGAGATTCCTCCTTTTCTTTCACTTGGTGATTGTTTTTTTTTTTTTTTGTCTTCCCATTTTAGCTGTCTCTTGATGTTTATTTCTGTGTATTACATAGAACTGTTATTCCTCCCAGTCTTTGTGGGGTAGTCTTATGCAGTGTCTTGTGGGACCCGGTGGTGCAGTTGCTTAGCTTTCTTAAGTTGACTCTACAAATATACCTTGTGTGGGTTGTTTGGACTCTCCTGTTGTAATTGGGTCTTGATTGTTGTTTACTTTTTCCTGGGTAGATGCTCCCCTCAGGCTGGCTGGCTGTGAGGCTCAACCCCAACCTTGTTGTTCAAGCTGTTGTGCAGGTGCTGACAGAACAAAACAAAACAAGAAACATACAAAAGACCCCAAACAACAACAAAACCACCCACAAAAGAGAAATAAGAAAGAAAAGAGAGCAAGAATAATGAAAGTAAAAAAGAAATATGAGGAAAAGGGGAGGTGAAGAATTGAGAATATGAAAATGAAGAAGGGAGAGAAAAAAAGAATAAAGAATAGGAAAAGAAAAATGGTATAAAAAGAGGAAGGAACAAATGATAAAAATTTAAAAAAAGAAGGAAGCAGAAAGAAATTAAGGGGGAAAAATAAGAAAAAGAAGAAAAAAGAGTAAAAACTTAAGAGAGAAAAATAAGAGATATGAAAGAAAAAAGCAGCCAAAAATAATAACAATGCAATAAAAAAGAAAACATAAAATAATATAAAGAAAAAAAGCAGAGTTCATCTCAGCAGAGTTCAGTGCCACCTGGGAGCTCCCTTTGGGTCCTTCTTTTATGTTGACTGGAGCTGACTGTTTTGTCTGCCATTTCTGGGCCTCTCAGGAAGTACTTTGATGCTAGCCACTGTCAGAAGCTGTCAATGTTTGGCACTCGTTAACCTGTTTGAAGCTTTAAGCAATCCACAGTTTTTGACTGCCTCTGCAGGGCTTGGCTGCACTCAGGAAGGACCAAACTATGCGCTAGGGCCAGCTTGTTAGCCTCACAGGAGCAGGGACAGGCAGCAAATATCCCAAGTCACTCAGGCTCTACTTCTGCCCACTGACCATCTGTCAGACTTAGTCACTGGTAAGGCTATTTCTGAAAGGGCTTTTGGTGGAATAAGGAGGATGAGACCTCTGGATCTCTGATGAGGAAGAGATGCAACTCAGATTTCAGGAAAGATGGTGGGTGTGTTTCCCCATCTGAGAGCCACAACCTGAGTCTGCCCCAGAATATTTCTCTCACCTTGCTAGATCAAAGCTCTTTATATGCAGTCTGGTGGGGTCTTCTGGAAGCTGGAAAATTCTATCAACTCTCCGGCAAGGGAGAAGCACCAGTCAGATTCCTAGGATAACAGGGGAATGGCCCAACCTCCAAGCTAGTCCCTGAGCACCCTCTGTGACTGCCCAGACCACAGGCTTGGCCTCTGCTATGCCTCCTCAGCAGATTGGGTGAACTGTATCCCCAAAGGCAGGGTAGGGGCTTGCACCTCTCAGGAAAAGTGGCTACTGCATGAAGGTGAAGAAGCTGAGCTCTGGTCTCCCAGCTGCTGTTCCTGCAATCTCCCCACAGTGCCTCCAGTGCCTCCCACCCCAGATTCTCCTCAGGCGATTCTAGTCCACATCACCTTCCCTCCACCAGAGCCTCTAGATAAGTGACTGCACATGAAAATCCTATGCTCTGGTTTGGTTTTTAAACAAGTGGCTTTATCTCCAACAACCTGCCTCTCTGCCTGGCAGATAGAAACCCCACTGCCTTTCCTGGCTGGATGTTGTATGGGCTGCTGTTCTTGGCTCTGGGGCTCCCAGCTGGGGAGCCCAGCCTGGGGTCTGGCCTCACTCCTCTCAGGCAAAACACTCCCACTCCTGAGATATGCCTCCTCATCCTCAGCTTTCCTCCTGTTGTAGCTGGAGCAGCTCCTCTCCTGACCCTGCCCTTCCTACCATCTTGAGGTGGTTTCTGTCCTTATTAAAAGTCACCTCTTTGGATAGTTTTCATTGGTAATTCAGGGTGAATATTTCTGATTTAGTTTCATTTCCAATTTGGTTCTGGGAGGGGTGCAAGAAGGATCCACCGACTCTGCTGCCATCTTGAACTTCCCTGTAACTCTTATCTTTCATTAGAAACACTGTAAAAGCTTTTCAGCTACCCTGCCTGCCTCTATTCTTACTCACCTGTTTCATGATTAGTTCTGCACCATCCTCTTACAATAGACTCAGTAGACAATGGCTGTATGTTTCAAAGGTCTGCTGGTAGTGACTGAGTGAAATTGGCTCCAGGGCACAATTAGCACTGGGTCTAATTTATTTACTATAGTAAATATTAACACTGCCTTGACCATAGTCTCCTGCTGAGAATCCCAGAAAAGGGTGAGGAGTAGGGAAGGAGTTGAGGAGTAAGTAGAAAAAGCGAGGATGGTGAGAAATATACAGTCAGGTATGCATAGCCATACAAGTCACAGATTCAAAAAGGTATGTATACTGAGCCAGAGGGCAACCAGGATTGTATGGTTGGGTGCTCAGGGATGTGTTACCATAGTTTCCTTATGGTCCTGGGTGGAGTGGTAATGAAGTAAAAAACAAAAACAAAAACACACTGTCCAATGACCGTAAGTAGTTGCAAAGTCCTTTGGTTAGAACTGAGAGGCATGTACAGTTTAGGAAATAAAAACAGCAAAAAAGTCAGTTTTGGCAAAATATACTCCATGAGAATCTGAAATTTTGAAATAGTGTACTTGGTGTATGATTAATTGCAATACAAAATAAGTTTCTCCTTTACCAATATATTTATGAAGGAATTGTTTTGAAACATCTTTTTAAAAAAACAAATGTAAAAAGTGATTCAGATAACATAATTCTTTACATTTCTATTAACAGCTAATATTTTTGTTGATCTGATGAGTGAGAAGTGATAGCTCATTGTTACTTTAGTTTACATCTTTCTGATTGCTGGTAAGATTAAGCTTTCTTCAAATTGATTTACCATTTAGATTTGCTTCTATGAATATTCCTGTTAACATATTATTTTCTCTTCTTCTACGCAGTTTTTCATCTTCCTATAAATTTGATAGCAAGCATCATATAATATAGATGTTAACCTTGTTTATGCATTACAAATATATCCCACAATCTTTTGTAACATTTTTTTACTAGTGGCCCAGGGCATGAAATTTCTGCACAGGAGGGTGTGTCCCTCAGCCCAGCCTGCACCCTCTCCAACCTGGGACCCCTCAGTGCATGTCCGATTGGCTGATCTGGGATAGGATCGGGCCTAAAGGGGCATTCAGACATCCCTCTCACAATCCAGGATTGTTGGCTCCCAACTGCTTGCCTGCCTGCCTTTCTGATTGCCCCCAACCACTTCTGCCTGCCAGCTTGATCACCTCCTAACCACTCCCCTGACAGCCTGATTAATGCCTAACTGCTCCCCTACCATCCTGTTTGCCTCTAACTGCCCACCCTGTGGGCCTGGTCACCCCTAACTGACCTCTCCTACAGGCCTGGTCACTCCTAACTGCACTCCCCTGGTGGCCTGATTGTCCACAATGGCCCTCCCTTTCAGACCTGGTCCCTCCCATCTGCCCTTTCCTGCTGTCCATCTTGTGTCAGCCATCTTGTATCTACATGGAGGCAACCATCTGTGACCACATGGGGGCAGCCATCTTGTGTGTTGGAGTGATGGTCAATTTGCATATTACTCTTTTATTAGATAGGATGTATGTTGTCTTTCTTTGACCTGCATATTTTAAATAAATGTCTCTATTCTGTTATAACTACCTAATTTACTATTTTAGTTGAAAATGTTCTTATAGCCCCTAATATATAAATTGATTCTCTTAAATTTTGTTCTAAAATATTTTATTGTTTTCCATATATTTATTTTTTTATTTATTTTTTAATTTCTTTATTGATTAAGGTATTTCCTATGTGCCATTACCCCTCTCATGTCCTCATCCCCTGTTGTCTTCTGTCCCACCCTCCCCTACCTTCCCTCTGAGATTTGATGGTCTGATCAATGCTTCTCTTTCTCTGGATCTGTTTTTTGTTCATTAGTTTATGTTCAGTATATTCCATAAATGAGTGAGATCATGTGATATTTATCTTTCTCTGACTGGCTTATTTCACTTAGCATAATGCTCTCTAGTTCTATCCATGCTGTTGCAAATGGTAGGAATTCCTTCTTTTTTACTGCAGCATAGTATTCCATTGTGTAGATGTACCACAGTTTTTTAATCCACTCATCTGCTGGTGGGCACTTAGGTTGTTTCCAAATCTTAGCTATGGTGAACCATCTGCTGTGAACATAGGGTGCATATATCCTTTATGACTGGTGTTTCTAGCTTCTTAGGATATATACCTAGAAGTGGGATCACTGGATCAAATGGGAGTTCCATTTTTAGTATTTTAAGGAAACTCCATACTGTTCTCCACAGTTGCTGCCCCAGTCTGCATTCCCCACAGCAGTGCACAAAGGTTCCTTTTTCTCCATATCCTCGCCAACACTTGTCATTTGTTGGTTTGTTGATGAGAGCCATTCTGACTGATATGAGATGACACCACATTGCCATTTTGATTTGCATCTTTCCGATAATTAGTGACTTTAAGCATGTTTTCATATGTCTCTTGTCCTTCCTTCTGTCTTCTTTTGAAAAGTATCTATTTAGATCCATGGCCCATTTTTTGATTGGATTGTTTATCTTTCTTTAGTTAAGTTGTATGAGTTTCCTGTAAATGTTGGAGATTAAACCCTTATCTGAAATACCATTGGCAAATATGTTCTCCCATAGAGTGGGCTTTCTTGTTGTTTTGTTGATGGTTTCCTTTGTTGGGCAAAAGCTTTTTATTTTGATGTAGTCCCATTTGTTTATTTTCTCCTTAGTTTCCATTGCCTTAGGAGCAGTATCAGTGAAGAAATTGTTTCAGCATAATTTTGCTGCCTATGGATTCCTCTAGTATTTTTATGGTTTCCCATCTTATGTTTAAGTCCTGTATCCATTTTGAGTTTATTTTTGTGTATGGTGTAAGTTGGTGGTCTAGTTTCATTTTTTGGCATGTATCTGTCCAATTTTCCCAACACCATTTATTGAAGAGACTGTCTTGACTTCATTGTATGTTCATGCTTCCTTTGTTGAATATTAATTGGCATAGTGGTTTGGGTTGATTTCTGAGTTCACTCTTCTATTCCATTGATCTATATGTCTATTCTTGTGCGAGTACCAGGCTGTTTTGAGAACAGTGGCTTTGTAATACAGATTAAAATCTGGTATTGAGATCCCACCTACTTTTTTCTTCTTTCTCAGGATTGCTGTGGCTATTCAGGGTCTTTTTTTTTATTCCAAATGAATTTTTACAAAGTTCATTCTAGTTCTGTGAAATATGCTGTTGGTAATGGGGATTGCATTAAATCTATAGATTGTTTTGGGTAGTATGGACATTTTGATGATGTTAAGTTTACCAATCCATGAACATGGTATGTTCTTCCATCTGTTTATATCTTCCTATATCTCTTTTTTCAGTGTCCTGTAGTTTTTCGCTTATAAATCTTTTACCTCCTTAGTTAAGTTTATTCCTAGGTATCTTAATTTTTTCTTGGTGTGATAGTAAATGGGATTGCTTTTTTAATCTCTCTTTCTGTAAATTCACTATTGGTATAAAGAAATGTCACAGATTTCTTGGAATTAATATTGTATCCTGCTACATTGCCGAATTCATTTATTAAGTCTAATAATTTTTTTATGGAGTCTTTAGGGTTTTCTATGTACAGTATCATGTCATCTGTGAATAAGGAAAATTTTACTTCTTCTCCAATTTGGATGCCTTTTGTTTCTTCTTGTCTTATCACAATGGCTAGTACTTCCAGTACTATGTCGAACAGGAGTGGTGAGAGTGAGCATCCCTATCTTGTTCCTTTTCTCAGGGGAAATGGTTTTAGTTTTGGCTCATTGAGTATGATGTTGGCTGTGGGTTTGTCATATATGGCTTTTATTATGTTTAGGTATGATCCTTCTATTCCCACCTTGCTGAGAGTTTTTATCAAGAAAGGGTGTTTAATTTTGTCAAATGCTTTTTTTGCATCAATTGATGTGACTATATGATTTTTATTGATTTGCGAATATTGTACCATCCTTGCATCCCCAGGAAAAATTCTACTCGGTCACGGTGTATGATCTTTCGATGTACTGCTGGATCCAATTTGCTAGAATTTTGTTGAGGATTTTTGCCATCTATGTTCATGAGGAATATTGGCCTATAATTCTCTTTCATTGTGTTTTTTTAAAAATCTGGTTTTGGTATTAGGGTGATGCTGGCTTCATAGAATGAGCTTGGAAATATTTCATCCTCCTGAATTTTTTTGAATAATCTGAGGAGGATATGTTTTAGTTCTTCATTGGGTGTTTGGT
This sequence comes from Lasiurus cinereus, assembly GCA_011751065.1. Taxonomy (NCBI): domain Eukaryota; kingdom Metazoa; phylum Chordata; class Mammalia; order Chiroptera; family Vespertilionidae; genus Lasiurus; species Lasiurus cinereus. The sequence continues at coordinate 8,141,844 of JAAGEH010000011.1, read as the reverse complement.
AAAACTCCCCTGTGAAGCTGTCTGGCCCCAGGCTTTTGTTTGCTGGAAGCGTTTTGATGACTGCTTCAATTTTTTTCCATAATTATCGGCCTATTGAGATTTTTAGAATCTTCCTGATTGAATACTGGATGGTTGTATTTTTCTAGGAATATGTCCGTTCCCTCCAGATTGTCTAGTTTGTTGGAGTAGAGTTGTTCATAGTATTTTTTAACAATCCTTTGTATTTCTGTGGGGTCTGTTGGTATTCTGCCTCTCTCATTTCTGTTTTTGTTTATTTGAGTCCTCTCTCTTTGCTTCTTGGTGAGCCTGGCTAGAGGTTCATCAATCTTGTTTATCCTTTCAAGGAATCAGCTCTTACTTTCATTGATCTTTTTTTTTTTTTGGTCTTTATGTCATTTATTTCTGCTCTGATCTTTATTATCTCCTTCCTTCTGCTCACTCTGGGCTTTTCTTGTTGCTCTCTTTCTAATTATTTGAGATGTAGAGTTTGATGATTTTCTACCAATTTTTTCTTGTTTTTTGAGGTATGCCTGTAGAGCTATAAACTTCCCTCTCAGGACTATTTTCATTTTGTCCCATAGATTTGGATTGTTATGTTTTTATTGTCATTAGTTTCCTGGATGTTTTTAATTTCTTCTTCGATCTCATTGATAACTCAATCATTACTTAATATCATGATATTTAACTTCCAAGTGTTTGAGTTTTTTTGGATTGTTTTTATTGTAGTTTATTTCTAATATTATGCCATAGTGGTCTTAGAAGTTGCTTGGTATGATTTCAGTCTTCTTGAAATGGGGGAGACTTAGCTTGTGACCCCAATATATGGTCTATTTTTGAAAATGTCCCATGTGCACTTGAGAAGAATGCATATTCTGTGGCTTTGGGGTGAAATGTTCTGAAGATGTCAATTAAGTCCATCTGTTCTAGTGAGTCATTTAGGATTGCTGTTTCTTCGCTGATTTATTTTTGGCTAAATCTTTAATCCAGTGATGTAAGCGGTGAATTAAAGTTCCCTACTATGATTGTATTGTTGTTTATCTCTCCCTTGATATCTCCCAGGAGTTTTTATGTATTTGGGTGCTCCTGCATTGGGTGCATATATGTTTATCAGGCTTATATACTCTTGTTGTATCAATACCTTTAGTATTATGAAGTGGCCTTCCTTATCTCTTATTATGACCTTCACTTTGAGGTCTATTTTGTCAGATATAAGTATTGCTACCCCAGCTTTTTTTTTTTTCATTTCCATTTAGCTTTAAGATATTTTTTCACCCCTTCACTTTCAGTCTCTATGAGTCTCTTGTTCTGAGGTGGGTCTCTTGTTGACAGTATATATATGGCTTGTGTTTTTTTTTTTTTTCCATTCAGCTACTCAATATCTTTTGATTGGAGCATTTAGTCCATTTATGTTTAAAGTTATTATTGAAAGGTACTTGTTTGTAATCATTTCTTGTTTTGTGCCTGTGTTCCTTCTTACCTGTTTATTTCTTCTTTTTACAACATTCTCTTTAGCATCTCTTGCATTGCTGACTTGGTAGTGATAAACTCCCTTAGTCTTTTTATTTTTATTTTTGCAAAGTTCTTTATTTCACCTTCAATTTTGATTGATAGTTTTGCTGGATATTCTTGGATCAGTCCTTTGCTTTGAATCACTTTGTATACCTTCTTCCATTCCCTTCTAGCTTGATGTGTTTCTGTTGAGAAATCATTTGATGATCTGATGGGAGATCCTTTGTAGGTAACTCTCTGTCTCTCTCTTTCAGCCTTTAAGATTCTCTCTTTGTTGTTAACATTTTCCATTTTAATTATGATGTGTTTTGCTGTGGGTCTTTTGGGATTCAGCTTGCTTGAGACTCTCTGTACTTGTGTAACTTTTTTCTTTCCCATATTCGGGAATTTTTTTGTCATTATTTCTTCAAATAGATTTTCTAATCCTTGCTCCTCCTCTTGTCCTTCTCTCAGCCCTTTATTATGTATGCTACTTTGTATGGTGTTGTCCTAAAATTCCCAATCTGAACAATCCCTGCTGTTCAGATTGGGATTGTTTCACCAGTTTATCTTCCAACTCACTAATTTGGTTCTCTGCTACTTCTACTCTATTGTTGAAATCTTCTGTGGTGTTTTTTATTGTAGCTGTATTACTTTTGATTTCTTCCTGATTTTTGCATAGATTGTTGATTTTCTCATCCATCTGATGTATGAACTGTACTACCATTACTCTGAATTCTTTCCCTGTCATGTTGCATGCTTTCATTCACTTATTTCCTTTCTTGGCGATTCTTCCTTTTCTTTCCTCTGGGGAATATTTCGTTGTCTCCCCACTCAAACTATCACCAGAAGGTTCAAACACCGAGTTGTGTGGACCATGTGCAGTGAGAGCTTCACACCACCCGAGAGTCACTGAAGAGTTCTGACACCAGAACATTTGGCTGCTGTGGGTCCATGGGAAGCAGGCTCACCCAGAGTCAGTGTTACCAGCACCCCATGTGTCCTTGTGTGCGCACCTAGAATCAGGGACCCCGCTTACACCATACTGAAACAGAAACCCTGCCGTTGTGTGCCAAAAATAGGAGTCCCCTAGCACATGTGAGGAGTCAGAGTTCCCCTGTGCCTGCACCAAGAATCAAGTATCAGAGTCTCTGTTACTTCCTGTAGCCTCTCTCTGAGAATCAGGGTCCCTGTGTGTGCATGAACCAAGAATTAGAGTCATTGGCTCTTAGTGTGCATGCACTGGGAGTCAGGGATCCCAGACACACGCGATAAGAAACAGAGTCAAGTCACTGGTATGCAGTGCTGCCTCCCGCCTAGAGAAGCGGGGTCCCAAACAGCTTGGTGGACTGGGTTGCACAATAGCACTGTGTTGGCAGAAAGTCCACTCCTGCATTGTCGAAAATAGACTTCTGTATGCACTTGCCCAGAATTGAAGTCAAGTGGCACTGCTGTCCTGCATGGGCTTCAGGTTTGGTCGACTGATTGCATTGCGAGGAATACATTCCCAGTGTCTGCGTGCTCCCAGGCTCAAATTCCTGTAGCAGCACTCTGGCCCGTCTGAGGGGTGGGTCTGTCAGTTTCTATGGTGCTGCCAGTAAGTCTGTGGGGCAGGGGATAGGCTCTGTGACTCACAGAAATCTGTAGCCAGGATGTCTGAATTCTTGGTGTCTGTGGGTCTGCAGCTGTGGTTGCAGGTCTCTATTCCCAGTGGCTGCATGGTCCTGGTTTGCATCTGAGACCAGACTCAGTGGTGGTGAGGCCAGGATCCTAGTATCAAGCAGCTCTGTTTCTCAAAATGGTGTGGTCTCTGTGCCTGCGCTGGTTACCCCTGAGTGTCTGTGGTAGGAGCCAAGCTGCAGCATCTAAGACTGCCCAGTTTGGCAGCCCCTTGGAAGAACTGCAGAATTTAACTGTCTGTAGCTCATACACAAACACACCACACACATCCCTATCGCTCCCTCACTCTCTCACATTCCCTCCCTCCCTACATTCTTGCCGGTCGCTATTTAGGCTAAGACCCCAGTCCCACATATTTATTTTAATTTATATGGAATTTATCTTTTAATATGGATTAAGATAATCTAATTATATTTTCCTCTAAGTGGCTATAGTAAAATTCCATTTGTACTAAGATATATTTTGAGACTTAATTATGATCTAATTATTTTTCCAAATAACAGAACTACCTAATGTGCAAATATGTGCCAAATACTGCCGTAAGCACTTTACATATTATAGTCCATTTAATTAATCTTGACAGCAACATTGTAGGTCAATTCTATTTTTCCACATGAGCACAAAATGCTTTTATCAAATTTAAAAGAAACTATTGAGATTATGATTGGAATTACACTAAATTTCTACATTGATTATGGTAGAATAGACATGTTTTATATCTTTCAATAACAATTTATAAATTTTTTCATATGTCTTAAACTTGTCTTATCCAAGTTAACCTTAAGTATTCTATATACTATACTTTCAGTATACTTTTATCACTAACCCAAATGGAATATATATTTTTCCATTTAGTCTGGTTATTCCTATAAGCATTCTTACTGATGCATTAAGTGTGGTAATGAAAGGAAATGAACTCCCCTACATCTTGTCCTATAGGGCTGGGCCCCCTGCCTAAACCTCCTCCCTTTTCTGGGAGGGGCCACAGGTGTGCCAGCAATGTCCTAGCTTCCCCGACCACCACCCAAATGGACCAATGAAGCTCCAGGAACACAGCGAGGGTCCTAATAAGGCTAAACCACAGAAAGACCCTAATTCAGGTGACCAATCTCTTTAACCCTTGTCACTTTCCTAAGCCCTCCCAATTATCCTACCCCATAAAACTCATTGTTCCTGCCCGGCTCGCTCTCTCGCCTCACTGCTGCGTCAGAAAGAGGCTGAGAGCCAAACCTGGGTTTGAATAAAGACTCTTTGCTTTTGCATCGGAAAAGGCTCCTTAGTGGTGGATTATTGGGGACCCCGAACTCTGGGCATAACAGTATATGCATATCAGTCAGCCTAGAGTAAGTTATGTTGCAGTGGCAACCTGAAATTCTCAGTGATTTATAATTTACTGCGCATGAAGTATCCATCCTATATAAAAACTGCTGTTTGAAATTTTAACCTTGCTATTTGCCTTCTGTAAATGTTTGCTTGCTTAAATAATAAGGAAAATGAGACTACTCTCACTCCAGAGAGGCTATTAAATCTTCCCCAGACAAAATTATCAGTGCTGGCACCAGTCCAGGCCTTAGTTTGAGGTCTCAATGCCCCAGCACATAGGGGCTCTTCAAGAACTTGCAAAAGGGGCAGGAAACATCCCATATTTGGGAGACAAAGAAGGTAAAACATATAAATAGGGAAAATTTCTGCATATTGGGGCCCAGAATTTGAGAAACATTTTCCTTTGGACCTACACATAATAAATGTAACTCCAAACTCTCTGAGTATTGTTTGATTATTCTGGTTCTCTGGAACACTCTACTACATGTCCATCGCAAGCTGGCAGCAGCTCTGCATCACATCTTCACACTGGGACCCATACTAACACAGTCCCTGCTATAGAGCACACTGCAATGCAGCCTTGTAATAGAAGGAAAGGAAACAGCCCTGACTGGTTTGGCTCAGTGGATAGAGAGAGCATTGGCCTGCCAACTGAAAGGACCCAGGTTCAATTCTGGTTAGGGGCATGTACCTTGGTTGCAGGCACATGCCCAGTAGGGGGTGTGCAGGAGGCAGCTGATCAATGTTTCTCTCTCATCAGTGATTCTACCCCTCTCCCTTCCTCTCTGTAAAAAAAAAAAATCAATAAAATATATTTTAAAAAAAGAAGAAGAAGGAAAGGAAAGAAGCTACAGCATCTTGTGGTTTGTAAAGCTTCTCAAAGCAATGCCCCACAGTACCTCCCGCCTCACACTTTATAAGCCAAAGCAAGAGATATGCTCATATCTAACAGTGAAGTTTCAGGGATGCATATCTGATACGGAAATTGTGGCCTGGAATACGCAGTGTTCCCTGGGCAGGATGGTTTTCCCTGGGCTCTTTGTCCATTGGAGTCAAAGGATGAAACCATGGACAAAAGATGGTATAGCAAATGTAGGACTTCCATGAAGAGAAAGAATCCCACAGCACAGGCTCTCAGTAGGGAGGAGGAAAGAGTCCCATTGAGTCCTCCCACCCACTTTTTTTACAGTTTATAAAAGCTGAAGGTCTTTGTGCCTTGATATCCCCTCTGATTGGTCACTAAACCTTTATGATTTGGCCACTATAGCAACTCCTGAGCTCAAAGGTTTAATGTCACATGGGACTTGTGAGGCTCTCCTGACCTCCCTATTTATTGTTTCTCTATTCCCTCTGGGCTTTCTTCCTCCTTCCCTTTATTCTGTAAGTATGTACCTTTTGCTACTCTTAGCTCCCTTGTCTTATAGAAATGTAATTTCTGCTGGTTCCTTCTCCCTTGTCTTATGGAAATGTATCCTTTTGCACCTCGGTAGCTCTCTGTGTTTTCCCATGGACCCCTTAATTTTTTAAAATTTCCTAAACCTACCTATTTCACCCCCCAAAATCCCGTTTTACCCCCCCCCCCAAAAAAAAAAACCACACAAAACTCCTTTCACATCTTCCTACAGGAAAGGCCATTCATGTCACCATGCCACACCTGGCATCAGTGAGCTGGAGATGAGTAATATTCCAACAAGGACAGAAGATATTTTTTATCAGTAATACAATTTTCACAGAGCTTTGTTTTTAAGTTATCGAGATTGAGAAATTCTAGTGAATGATGCGTGTATGATACACATTTATCACTGTTTAACAATATCCTATTCCTCTTTACTTCCAAGTACAGTGAAACCTCAGTTCTCAAATTTAATTAGTTCCAGAAGGCTGTTTGAAAAGCAATTTGTTAGAAAACTGAATCATTTTTTCCAATTAGAAATAATGTAACTGAATTAATTCATTCCAGATCCCCAAATGATTCCCTGTTTTAACTTTTCTTATATACAGTACATGCTAATCTATAAACAAGCACTTCTTAAATTTATCAAACCACCTCCTACTAGCCTTAAATCACTTAGTACTTGTTCCAGAGATGTCGTGCAGGTCAGCATGCAGCATCTTTGCTTTTTCACACATCACTGCCTCCAAAATGCTGTCACCACTAACTGCTTTTTGTTTATCCAACAACAGTTTTTCTGCCTCTTCAATTGCCTATGATCACTGTTTCTTTCACACCTTAGCAACATTAGCACTCTTGATGGCCTCTTTATGTTTTAAAATTGTGCTAAATTGTCCATTTCATCAGTAACAAAAGAAAGAAAAAAAGCCCACAAAAATATTCACAGCAAAATTTCCTAAGATGTTAATAACAATGTGAGGTTTAGGAGTAAATTGATTAGAATTCTCTCCTTTGTGGCCAGAGAGAGGCCTTTTGCCATGCTGATGTATCAGCATGAAAGGTTGTCAGGTTGAGAACAGAAATTTTGTTCAATAACTGAGACATTTTTTCTGTTGAACAATTTGATGGAGAACCAAATTGTTCAAAATGGGAGATATTCAAGAACCAAGGTTTTACCATAAGCAAGAGATAATACTTTCTTGTGTCTTAAAATTCGACATTGCTATTGATAGAGCTAAATTAGAGTGACTCCATGAAGTTCTTTTTGTTACTGTCATGATGTTTCGTTTGTTCTGTACCCGCCTTCTGCAACTCTCTCTGCTGCCCCTCCCTGTAAACCTTGGGAATGTAACAGTTGCACAAACCTGCCAATAGGAATGCAGAGAAGTGAACTCAGCCCAAATTAGGCAAACTGCACAGTACCCAAGTGTAACCAGATCCTGATCCTGCCCCCTGACCAATCAACGGGGGACACGAATGTTCCCCCACCCACTGCTATAAAACCTTTGTCCCACCAGAGTTTCCTCTCTCTCTCTCTCTCTCTCTCTCTCTCTCTCTCTCTCTCTCTCTCTCTCTTTCTCTCTCTCTCTCTCTCCCCCTCCCTCCCTCCCTCCCTCCCTCCCCCCCCTCTCTCTCTCTCTCCCTTCCTCCCCCTTTCCTTCCCTCCTTCCCTCCCCCCCTCTCTTCCATCTCCCTCCCTCCTCTCCCCCCCCCCACTCTCCCCGCTGCTCAGGTGATTGCCAGAGATTGGAGCTCATGCTAGCATGGACAAAGGTTCTTTTGCTTTTGCATCCGGCTCAGCTCCTTCCTGGTGGGTTTTTGGGGATCCTGAACACTGGGCATAACACTATGAGACTAATTCTGATCAATGAAAGTAGGAGTGGAAGTGATGTATTCCATTTCTGCATGGAAGCATCGAGGAACTGGAACATGATTTTCCATATCTTCCCTGCAGTAATGATTATAGAAATATATATGGATGTGGAAGTACCCAAAGACCAAAGGAGCTAGATTGTTGAATCATCGTGTAGGAGGCAGTTGTCCTGGTTGCCACCCAGGTGAAGAATTTTTGTGGTTTTTAAGTCACTGAGATTTAAGATTGTTTTGTTTGCTGTAGTATAACCTAGCCAACCTTAATTAATACAGTGTGTGTGTGTGTGTGTGTGTGTGTGTGTGTGTGTGTATCCACATTGTTATGTAGGACACTGATTTGGAATGTCATGATTTCTTTCTTGCATAAATCACACTTATAATGCATCCTGTACAATTTCCAGTTTGGATTTCCCTACCATGGATCAAGAACTTAAAAATACTAATAGAAAAATAAAAATGCAGAGTCTTGCAACTTTCCCCTCACTCTATGTAATAAAAGGCTAATATACAAATAGACCGAGTAGCAGACCAACCAAATAACTGGTTGCTATGATGTGCGCTGATCACCAGTGTGCGGAATATGGTGGATGTTGGCTGCAGCCGGATGGTGGAGTAAGTAAGTGTTAATCCCCAACTGCCCTTTCCTGATGGCCTAGTCACCCCTAACTGCCCTCCCTTGCCAGCCTTGCACCAAATTCTCTTACCTTGCACCATAATCATATATTTCATTTTCACCTGTTGAGTTGTATGCTTACTAGTATCAAGTGCTTGCACCTAAACATTTTTATGACAGACTGTTTTTATCCTATATAATAAAGAGGGCAGTTGTGGGTGATTAGGCCAGCAAGGAAGGGCAGTTGTGGGGGACCAGGCCTGCAGGGGAGGACAGTCAACGGTGACCTGACCTGCAGGGAAGGGAGTTTGGGGGCGACCAGGCTAGCAAGGGAAGACAGTTAGGAGTGACCAGGCCAGCAGGGGAGGGCAGTTAGCGGCAATCAAGCTGGCAGGGGAGTGGTTAGGGAGTGATCAGGGTGGCAGGCAGAAGTAGTTAGGGGCAATCAGGCAGGCAGGCAGGCAGGCAAGCAGTTGGGAGCCAGCAGTCCTGGATTGTGAGAGGGATGTCCGACTGCCCATTTAGGTCCTATCCTCAATGGGCAGTTGGACATCCCTTGAGGGTTCCCAGATTAGAGAGGGTACAGGCTGGGCTGAATGAATTCCTATGCATGAATTTTGTACAATGGGCCTCTAGTTAAATAAATAATGATGATGGTGCATATCCCCCTGTCTTTTTCTAGATTTCACTCTAAGTATATTCAGTATTCTGTTCAGTATAATGCTTGCTATCAGCTTTTTGGTAAAGGTCTTTAATATTGTAAGCAGTTACTTTCTCTGTCAAACACTGGCTATAGACTCTCCATGACAGAACTGTTTTCCAGTCCCGCTTATGATTAATTAAACCCTATCTAATTGAATTTTACTTGTAATTAAGGAAGCCCAGTCACACTAAATTTTGGTCAAAAGAATGTGGGTGGCAATGATTTTCTATATTTCCAGTCCTAATTGAGCCTCTGGCATGATTTTTCAGTTTTCCCTTCTCTGCCAGTCAGATGTAAAGGACTTGGTGGACAATTCTGAGATCCTAAAACATGGCAGAGCTAGTGATAGAAAGAGCCTAAATCTCTGAATAATTGTGTAGGAGAGCTCCATTACTGGCCCACATCCTATATAATAAAAGGGAAGGGAGGGGTTGGCTGGGGAGGGCCTGGCTGGGGGCAGTTAGGGGCATCCTCCCACTAATATTTTAAGTGTCCAACTATTCATTCAACCATTTGACCAGTCACTGTGATGTACACTGATCACCAGGGGGCTGATGCTCCAATCAGTAGGTTAGCTTGATGCTGGGGCCTGGGCAAGATAGGCCAGACATGCCCTGGAGCCCTCCCACGGTCCCTCCCTGGCTAGCCTGTCCCAATAGGCCCCAATCAGGACTGGGTGAGATGGGCCAGACACATTCTGGAGCCCTCCTTCGCCCTTTCCCAGACCTGATAGTGCACCAGTGGGGTTCCTTAGCCTGGCCTATGGGGATTGGGCTGAAACGGGCTCTCTGAATCCCCCAAGGGATCTTGGATCTCACAAGGATATGGCCAGGCCAAGGGACCCCACTGTACACAAATCTTTGCACCAGGCCTCTAGTTGAATTATAATGTAATGAGGAATAATATGTGGGAAGCTATTAAACTAGCTTATAGGCTAGTTTATCCTATGATAATAAATCTCCTAATCAGATTTATAGAGAGTTTTTATTTGGAATGACTTCTCACTTTTTCAAATACTTTTTCATCATCTATATAATCTCTATTTTCTCCCATTATTTTGCTGATACAATGAATTATATTGACAGGTTTTTAATAATGAACCATCCCTGTATTCCTACATGGTTATAATAAACTTTTATTATTCTGAAATACTTTACTTTCTAAAATTGTATTCAGAAGTTTTGCATTAATAATCATAAATGAGGTCATTCTATGTTTTCTTTAATTATACTACTTTTTAAATCAGGTATTCAGATTAATATTTTGCTGGTGTTACAAATTAAATGTTCAACTTTCAGTTCTTTTTCCTATGGTTTAGAGTAATTTTTAAAACATTGAACTATCTGGTTCTGATGTATGAAGAAGAATTAAAATCATCCTGTTGCTTTTATTTGTAGTTGTACTCAATTTCGCTGTAATATAAATATATATTACTTAGTTTTACCTGTTTATAACTTTTATAAAAATGAAATCATAAGGTGTATTCATCCATAACTTCCAATATTTACTCAGTAGTGTTTTTGCAATTCATCCATATTGATAAACAGTTTATTTATTTTTACTGTTATATAAGATTCTATTATGTTATATAAACACACAATCATTTAAAAAATTAATTCTACTGGGTTCATTGAATTGTTTCTAGTTTGTGCTAATATAATTATTTTTTGTACATCTGCTGATGCAAGAATTTCTCTTTCAAGAGTGGAATTGCTGTGTTCACAGCTACTAGTAATACCCAAATGTTAACTAAACTGGTCAAAGCAATTTACATTTCAACTAATAGACTTTCTGTTTCTCCATATCCTTGTAAATACTTGGTCTTAATTGTGGGAAACTTGTTGTGCTTGATAGCCATTTTGTAGTAAGCTCCAGCCACATTAGCACTAACCTCAGGCTAGGTTTCTATTACCCCAAACCCTATCTCTTTCCCTAGCTCCCGAAAGCCAGGCATTTCGCCTTAGGGCTAGGAATTTTCGCTAACTTCCTCATTCCTCCTTCTCCCCATAAATACCCCGATCTACTGCTGAATAAATGAGACTTGATCAGAACTTTGTCTTGTCTCCATTCCTTGTGTCTCTTGTCCCTTTCATACCAACTCCCCCTCTAGGGTCCTCGTTGACTTAACCCGAGGGTCGGGACACTTAATCAACTTTTACATTTTTCTCATTCTATTGGGTACAAAATTGTATCTCATTGTGGTTTTAATTTCCATATGTACTATTGAAATTGAGTATATTTTCACACTGGCAATACATGTGAAATGGATGTTCATATAGTCTGCTCATTTGTCTATTAGTTTACCTTTATTATTGATCTGTAGAGAAAAAATAGGTTTCTTTAATAGAGAAAACTTCTTAAATTTTTTAAATATAATCAAATTTACCAATATTTTTCTTCAAAGATTTCACATTTATGTCCCTAATGTAACTGTAGTTGTACACACACACACACACACACACACACACACATATACACACATATTGGATGAGGAAAGGATCCATTTCCTTTTATTTTCCTCATATGGATTATCTCAGCACTTTTTATATTGAGAAATTTACCATTTTCCCACTCATTTGCAGTTTCAGCTTTGCCAAATATCTGGTTCTGGGCTTTCTGTTCCATTGTTCAATTTGTCTATTTTTTTGTAAATTCTGTGTTAATAATTGTAGCTTTATAATATCTTTTAATACCTGATAGGACAAGACTTTCTGCTTCTTTCTTTATAAGTACTTTGTTTTTTTAAGAAGTACCTTAGTGCCGAAGCCGGTTTGGCTCAATGGATAGAGCATTAGTCTGCGGACTGAAAGGTCCCACGTTCAATTCCGATCAAGTGCATGTACCTGGGTTGCGGGCACATCCCCAATAGCGGGTGTGCAGGAGGCAGCTGATAGATGTTTCTAACTCTCTATCCCTCTCCCTTCCTCTTTGTAAAAAATCAATAAAATATATATATTTTTAAAAAGAATTACATACTTAGTTATCTTTGGCATTTTTCTCTTTCCTATAAATTTGAGTTAGTTAAGGAGATTATTTGGATTTCTATTGAGTCTATAAAGTTTGGGGGAAATTGATAACTTTAAGATGGAACTCCATTCATATGGTATATTCTTCATTTACTTAAGGGTTTTTGCACATATTTTAGTAAATTTTTGTAGTAGTCTACATGAAGTTCCTTAAACATTTTTTAGATTTATTCTTAGATTCCTTATTTTTTGGAATATTGAAAATGGTATCCTTTTAAAATAAAATTTTGCAGCTGTTTTTTTTGTTTTGTTTTGTTTGTTTTGCTGACATATAGAAATGCAATTAGCTTTTGCCTATTGATCTTAAATCTAAAAATCTTGACACATTTTTTTTTCTTATATTTTTGGCAGATTCTGAATTTCTACGTAGACCATCAATTTATAAAAAATGACTATTTGTTTTCTTCCTCTCCAGTCCTTATACTTTTGTTACTTTTCTTGATGTTCAACAATGAACTCCAGCACAAAGCTATTAGGAATGGTAATAATTTATCTTCTTATCTCAGTCTTTATTTTTAACTTTTTCACTGTGGAGTATTATATTTGCCAGAGATGTTTTTGCAGATACTTTTTATTAGGTAAGCTAAGGATGTTCTTTATTCCTTTTTTTAAAAAAAATATGTTTTATTGCATTTTTACAGAAAGGAAGGGAGAGGGATAGAGAGTTAGAAACATCAATGAAAGAGAAACATAGATCAGCTGTCCTGCACACCTCCTACTGAGGATGTTTCTGCAATCAAGATACATGCCCTTAACTGGAATCAAACCTGGGACCTTTCAGTCCACAGGCCAATGCTCCTCTATCCACAGAGCCAAATCAGTCAGGGCTTTATTCCTTTTTGGCTATGAGTGTTCTTGTTTGTTTTTGTTATAAATGACTTGTGAAAATTTTTGATTATTTTTCCTACTTCTTTTGAACTGAACAGCTGTTTTTTCTCTTTTAACCTGTTAATGTGGTAAATTATATTAAAAAAATTCTCTAATGGTTCAACAACCTTCCATTTGTGAAATAAATCCAATTGATCATAACTTCATATATATTTTTGCTCGGTATAGTTGCTAATATTTAAAGATTTTTACATCCATGACCAAGAATGAAACTGAACTATGATTTTTTTCTTATCTAATTTTTGTGTAAAGTTATATGAGCCTCATAAAATTAATTAGATGATGGGGATGTTCCTGCTTTTATACTCTCTTAATTTTAAGAGATTAAGATTAGAATGATCTGTTCCTCAAATCTTGGTAAACTTGCTATAAAACTTCGTGGACCTGTTGTTTTCTTTGTGGGAAAAATTTTAAGTACTGATAAAATTTTAATTATAGGCTGGGTGGTAATAAAATTACTTAAAAATCAATTAGAATTGTTGCACAAATCAGTCAGAACTGACCCTGTCCCTAAATGAATAACAAGGCTGTACAAGCTAAATAGCTCTGATATGTTAATTTCAGATTTTAAATTTCTTAAGTCAGTTTTGCACAGTTAGATTTCCAGGAATTTGCCCATTTTATTTAAGTTTTTAAATGTATTGATAAATTGCTTGTAATATTTTATCTGTGTAATTGCTGTGTTATTTATGATTTTCTTTTCTATTCTTAAAATTTGTATCTGCTCTTTCATTCTTGATCACTTTGCTAAAGACTTGTCAGTTTTACTTTTTCTTCAGTGAACCAACATTTTGCTTTGTTGATCTTTTCTATTCTGTTTCATAAATTTTTGCTCTTATTTTTATTATTATTTTCTTTATTCTATTGTATTTAGACCTTTTATTTTTTTAAATAATTTTTAAAACGCATTTTACTGATTTTTCACAGAGAGGAAGGGAGAGGGACAGAGAGTTAGAAACATCGATGAGAGAGTAACATGATCAGCTGCCTCCTGCACACCCCTCTCTGGGTTTGTGCCTGCAACCAAGGTACATGTCCTTGACTGAAATCGTACCTCGGACCCTTCAGTCCACAGGCCAACGCTCTGTCCAAGGAGCCAAACCAGTTAGGGCTGTATTTAGACTTTTTGTTTTATTTCAATTCATCTTTTGTATTAATGGAGGTATTATAAGGCTACTCACTTCCTCTATCATTTTATTTATTACTAGAGGCACAGTGCATAAAATTCATGCACAGGGGATATGTGTCCCTCAGCCTAGCCTGCACACTCTCCAATCTGGGACATCCCTCGCACAATTCAGGACTGCTGGCTCCCAAGTGCTCACCTGCCTGCCTGCCTGATTGCCCCTAACTGCTACTGCCTGCAAGCCTGATCACCCACTAACTGCTCCCCTGCCAGCCTATTGCCCCTAGCCATTCTCCCTTGCCCTTCCCCACCAGCCTTCCCTCTCCTGCAGGCCTGGTCACCCCCAACTGTCCTCCCCTGCTGGCCTGGGTTCCCCACCAAATGTCCTCCCCTTCAGGCCTGTCCTCCTCAACATCCCACCCTTACAGGCCTGGTCCCTCCTGACTGCCCTCCCCTGCTGGCCATCTTGTGGCGGCCATCGTGTGTTCACATAGGGGTGGCCATCTTTGACCACATGGGGCAGCCATCTTGTATGTTGGAGTGATAGTCAATTTGTATATTACCTCTTTATTAGATAGGATTTTTAGAAAAGCAAACAAGAATTTATTAACTGCAACAAAAATATACTTAGGAGAGTGAAACAAGGAAAGGCATAGAAGAAGCAACAGGATAGTGTAGGCTGGGCTGCTTTGGCTCACTGACAAATCAGAGAAAAGAGGAACTCAGAGACAGGTTCAGGTTAGCCCTAGGAGAAGCTGTACTGCTCATTGCTCCCCTGGTTGCAAATCTCATGGGTTTCCTAGAGGGAGAGCACACTAGGACCTTCATTTTTAGGGGTTTTAAAGGATAGGCATTTAGTGTGTGTGTGTGTGTGTGTGTGTGTGTGTGTGTGTGTGTGTAAGTCCTAGTATTATATCAATAGAATATTCATCAGCTTTATGCTGATGTACCAAAATGAGATTTAGTCTCTAAATTTGTTTGTGCTTGGGTGTGGTTGGCAAATTTCACTTCATTGTATTTCTATTATCTGTCTCCCTGAGTAGGGTGATTTAAACTATTTATCTTCTGGTGGGGGAGGAGAAGTATAAATCATTTACTATTAAGTCTCCTTGGTTTGGAGAAGATAGAATTTACTAGATAGCTGAAACTGCTGACTAACTAACTGTATGTTTCCCTATTCCACTTGTCCTAGAATTTTTCTAGCTTTTAACTATTCTAGAGGCCTAGTGCAAGAATTCGTGCATGGGTGGGGCCCCTCAGCCTGGCCAGCACTGGGGGTCGATTGAGGTTGGCCGGTCAGTTGGGGAGGAGGACTGAGGGAGGTTGGCCAGCTGTTGGAGTTTGGCTGAGAGAGCGCACTGACCACTAGGAAGCAGCTCCTGTGTTGAGCATCTGCCCCCTGGTGTTCAGTGTGCATCATAGCTACCATCTGGTTGTAACAGTCACTTAGGTTTTTATATATATAGATTAGAGTCCCGGTGCACAAAATTCATGCACGGGGGGTTGTTTCCCTCAACCCCGCTTGCACCCTCTCCAATCTGGAACCCCTCGAGGGATGCCTGACTGCCCATTTAGGCCCGATCCAATAAGAGTAAAATGCAAACTGACTATCACTCCAACACACAAGGTGACTGCCCCCATGTCATACAGTTGGGCCTAAATGGACAGTCGGACATCCCTCTCACAATCCAGGACTGCTGGCTCCCAACTGCTCACCTGCCTGCCTTCCTGATTGCCCCTAACTGCTTCTGCCTGCCAGCCTATCACCCCCTTACCACTCCCATGCCAGCCTAATTGGTGCCTAACTGCTCCCCTGCCAGCCCTATTGCCCCTAACTGCCCTACCCTGCCTGGCTGGTCACCCATAACTGCCCTCCCCTGCCAGCCTCATTTCCCCTAACTGCTCTCTCCTGCTGGTCTGATACCCCCTGCAACTACCCTCCCCTGCAGGCCTGGGTCCCCACAAACTGTCCTCCCCTGCAGACCTGGTCCCCCCAATTGCTCTCCCCTGCAGGCCTGGGTTCCCCCCAACTGCCCTTCTCTGCAGGCCCAGTCACCCCCACTTCCCTCTTCTGTCAGCCTGGTCACCCCTAACTGCCCTCCCCTGCAAGCTTGATTACCTCCAACTGCCCTCCCTTGCAGGCCTGGTTCCCTGCCTATGTTATTGTATGGAAATCTTTCTCCCTGCCTGATCTAAGAGTGACAAAGGAATGGGATTTGAGAGAGGAATAGAAAGGCCATTGATTCTTCTAAAATAGGGGTAAGTTAGAATTCCCAAAGTGTTAGCATTTTGACATGGAGTCTCCTGTTAGGTGGTGATGTAGATGGACCTCTATTGTATAAACAAGTAAGCAAGTAATAAGGAATATGCCTATGAAAACAGAGGAAAAAACAAAGGTTAATGATCATAGCAAATTATAAAACCAATTTCTCAGTCTGTAAGAATGTCAATCGAAAGGGTTTACAATTTCTTTTGTTGGAATGAAAGCAAGCAGTGATAATCTGTCTGCATTAGATACTCAAATTCTTTATGATCAACATTGTATCAGGAGTTCTTAATAATTCCAAGTCACAGCTTGGGAAAGAAAATGAAACATTAACTTGAAGGGTTGAAATCAACTAGAAGAATTCAGTAATCAGTTCAATTCAGTAAAAATAAAATTTTAGAGACAATCAAATGCATTAGAATCCAATATCCATATTTGGGCATTGTGATTTCCTCCTAAAATCACCCTCATTTTTATCAAAAATTGCATTATATCTGGTTTTAATTTAACCTGATTATTTGTATAGACTCAATAAGGAGAATAGCAATTAATTACATAGGCTTTTAAAAATATGTGTTGCTGGCCCTAACTAGTTTGACTCTATGGATAGAGCATTGACCTGCAGACTGAAAGGTCCCAAGTTCAATTCCAGTCAAGGGTATGTACCTTGGTTGCGGGCACATCCCCAGTAGGGGCTGTGCAGGAGGCAGCTGATTGATGTTTCTCTCTAATTGATGTTTCTAACTCAATCCCTCTCCCTTCCTTTCTATAAAAAAATCAATAAAATATATTTTTAAAAACCTGCTTTGCTGGAATTTCATTCACAAATAGAGTTTTAGCCAGCCCCGTAGGGTACAGAAGGCAAGTCAACAGTTACCATCCAGTTTTGCCTATAATGCCTATTGGTTTGGATGGATTCCTCAAGTTCTTGAGGTTCTTTCTTTGCCATCTCCCAGGAAAACCACCTTCATACCTTACCTGGAAAGACTGCCATGAACCAAGCAAGGTGACTAAGCAAGGTACTAGGCTATTTTTTTCCAAGGGGCATTTACTAGTATTGGCTTCATAGTCAATCTCAATTTCTTAAGTCTTTCTGGTGACATCTAGAGTTCCAGCATGTCTCTCTTAATCATGACATTCTAGTCAAACATTTAGTTAATAAAACCACAATTGGAACCTGGTTTTATGTGTCCTATTAGAAAGATAATATTTTCTTACTCAATTCATGCAAACAAATAATACTAAGAGTTGCCAAATTCTGGATTGATTATAAAATATAAATGACTCAATGTTGCTTATGAAGGTATGACTTACTAAATTGCTTTAGGGAAAAAACAAGCTTAACCAAAAAGTAAGTAACTAACATTCCTTAGATTGATGTTAATGAACACATTTCATGACCTTTATTGGCTTATACATTCACTTTTAAGAAACAACTTTCAACAAGCCAGAAGACATATCAACAGTTCTAAATCCACTCACAGCTAGCAATCAATGTTTCAGTATTTCATGTTATTTCAAAATGTCTAGATATTCAATAACTTTAATTAAAATTCACCAATTTAGAAAGGAATAGTTGAAATAACTTAAAGTGATTTGCTTAGATGGCTAAGGTTACTTTTTTAAAACCTATTTTGATAAGATTTACCTTCCAGAGATTTGTATTTTTAAAAATGGCCAAGGGTTTTCTGTGAAGTCCAGGTATTTGAATTTCAAAGGTCCTGGGACTTTAGCTTTATAAAGCCTCTCTCTCTCTCTCTCTCTCTCTCTCTCTCTCTCTCTCTCTCTCTC
>JAAGEH010000011.1:7879830-8118763 GCA_011751065.1 Lasiurus cinereus | reverse complement strand
GGAGGAGGGAGGGACGTGGTGGCTGTCCCATGGGAGAGGCACCAGGTTTCTCAGCTGCCCCCACTCAGCAGTTTTTCTAAGACCCTGTGTCACCCTTCACCCCTCACTGCTTCAGCTTCCTTTCAAGTTTTGGACTCAGTTTCTCAGACTCAGCCCTGCCTCCCTCTCTGCTTTGTCCCTGGGAGCCTGAGGCCGCCTTTTGGCTTCCGGCAGGTGTGCCTAGCCCATTCCCCTGTAATGGTGCTACCCACTCTCCACCCCCTGTAATGGTGCTACCCACTCTCCTGGAGTAATTACTGAAACTTAACAAATAAAAAGAAGCAGCTCTGTAGATTATAAATTGCACACTGAGAATGCCATGGGCTGCAGAGGGCTGTGCAGTCCAAGGTTCTGGGATCACATGTAGCAGCCTCTCACACCATCCAGGCCCTCCTGGCTCTTGTTCCCGCCCACCTCTGCCTGGGCTCCAGCCAAACCCTGGGAGCTTCCTGAGGGCTCTCACCTCACACTTCACTTTTCAGTTCAGCCCACCAGCACCAAGGCAAGCTAACCTATCAGTTGGAACATCTTCCCTCTGGTGGTCAGTGCATGTCATAGTTACTGGTCGAGCGGTTGAACTCCCAGCGGAACTCCAGTGAAGGGAACAATTTGCCTATTAGGCTTTTATTATATAGGATGGCCAAAAAGATTTATCTAATAGGTCTGGCTGGAAGAAGACAGATAGATTTCACATTTTAGAGCTGGCCCATAAATATTATTTGCCCATACCCTTCAGGGTTTCATACAAAGTAAACTATTCAATAGATATGGAAGGCCTTCACAGCTGAGTAGGAAAGTAGGTAATAAGAACCCTGAGGTTATTCAAAAATATGCCTGATGCCAAATTAGGCATCTCCTATCTCTTCTATCAGCTCATTCCAGATATGGAGAAAAGGATTTTAAGATTATGAGGAAGCCGAAACCAGTTTGGCTCAGTGGATAGAGCGTCAGCCTGAAGACTGAAGGGTCCCAGGTTCAATTCCGGTCAAGGGCATGAACCTGGGTTGCGGGTACATCCCCAGTGGGGGGCATGCGGGATGCAGCTGATCAATGTCTTTCATCAATGTTTCTGACTCTCTGTCCCTCTCCCTTCCTCTCTGTAAAAAAAGTCAATAAAATATTAAAAATAGTTAAAAAAAGATTATGAGATCATTAGTAGTCTAATAAGGGTGGAATAAAAGATTCCTGTTTCTCAGGTAGCCTGTATCTGTTGAATGGAAGAAATGTGTTTTAGTTGGCTCTATTGGGAGGCCCAGATGGAAAGCTTTTAGTATTAGATCTTTTATTCTTTCCTGCAAAGAGTGGGGCATAAACCATCTCCAGATATAGGATATCAGGTGCCCTCAGTCTTGAAAAGTAGTTTTCCTGGGTATAGAAATCTAGGTCTTCAGTTATTTTTTTTTCTCTCTGTTTTGAAGATATTATTCTACTCTCTTTGGCATCCATAGTTGCTGTTGATAACTATGCCAAACAAATGTTGTCCTTTGTGGGTAATCTGTATTTTTCTCTCTGACTACTTTAAGATTTTCTTTTTGTCTGCATCTGACCACAATGTGTCTTGGTGTGAATGCCTTTTTATTTATCTTGACTAGAGTTTTTGGAGCATATGGGAACTTCCATGATAAAATAGGAGAGCCACTCTAAAAGAGTCACATTTCACCCTTGCCTGTCCTCTCCCCCACCCCCTACCTCCTCTTCCTTTGAGTGCCATTATGAGATCTGGAGCTGTGAGAATCACCTTAAAATCATGAGGTGACAAGCAGAAGAATAGAAAAAATATGAGAGATATAAACTATGTCCTTGAGTGAACACTGGATTGCCTACCTCTAGACTTTATGCCATAAGAGAAAAAGAAGTGCCTTTTTGCTTAATGTATTTATTCTCTTTAGTCAGGTATTCTCTTTAGTCAGAATTGCATCCAAAATTAAGCTTAAGACATAATACTTTATTTACCTTGTAGAACATTGTAACAAATAAGTAATAATATTTTCAAGTGACTATTATATCATTTGTCATCATACATGGAAGATGTGTTTTATCTAAATTTATGACTAGTAAGAAAAGATTAATCATTGATTAGAAACAATATTGTAAGATTTTCCCTTCAACTGAACATTTATTTGGAAATAAATACTTTTAAAACTTAGTGTTGTGAATCATATTGTCATTTAAACAACAGTCTTGGGTCTTAAAAATAAAAGTATCTTAAAATTATCTTTGTTGCTGCCATGTTATGCCAATCTAAGGAGATTTGTTTTAAGTGGGGAATCTATGAAAAGGTATTTATCTTGTTAGAACAAAAGTTGTGCAAGTACAGGTAAATAATTAATTTTATTGGTTAAGGTGTATGAAGAGCCTGGTATGCTCCATTTTTGCTTGAATGTCCTGGTATAGCAATAATTTAAAAATTGGCAGATTCTGCTCATTGTATTTTGTCTCCATAAATTTGTGTACTACATTCAAGTGACCTGCATCTGATGTTTGAAAAATAGCATCTCAATTACTACTACAAACAGAATATGATAAATTGAACAGCATGTTGGAGTCACAAAAGTTTTCCCTATATATTAACTCATTATTATTTTAAATTTTTACTGATTGATTTTTTAGGGAGAGAGAAAAAAACATCAACTTGTTGTTTCATTTATTTTCACATTCACTGATTCCTATATAACTACTTTATTCATTGGTCCATCAAATATTTATAATTAAAGTATCTACTATGCTAGATGCTGAAGTCCTAAAGTCTGCCAATTATGGTTTCTGTTCTCATGGAGTGTTAACCTTGGGGAAATGGGAAATACACATCAATCAAATAATCAAACAAAAAAGTACAGCTCTAGAAAGTGCCACAAAGGAGAAATAACTGGTCCTAAAAAAGGAGATTTTGCTGGTCATTGAGGTCAGAAAAGACTTTTATAATCTAATAAGTAGAAATCAACTGAGGGCTGAAAGATGAGTAGATGTGTTGTGTGTGTGTTTTTTTTTTGTTGTTGTTTGTTTGTTTTGGTTTGTTTTAGCTATTTATTTATTTATTTATTTATTTTTCCCTATTGCCCTCCCCACCCCCCAGTACATGCCCTCACCTATCTCTCCCCACCACCCCCACTGGCTAGATGTTAATTGAGTGAAGAAAGAAGGAAGTAAAAGTAGGTATGAGACAAGTCCTATGATAAGATGGAGCCTGATGAATACGAAGGACTGGGAGAAGGCTAGTGTGGCTGGAAAAGCAAGATGAGGCTGTTAAAGATAGGTATAAGGCCAGAAAATGCAGGGTCTTACAGGTAGAGGAGCCATAATAGGATGTGGCATAGAATAGTGAAGAAGGTAAAACAAGGGATGAGAGTAGCTTGAAGATGGAGAAAAGGTGGATTTGAGAGCTACTTAGAAGTTAGTAGTCACAAGTTCTGGTATTGAATTGGCTATAAGGAATATGGCAGAGGAAAATGTCAAGGGTAACTCTTAAGTTTATAACTTGTGTAACTTAATGGATATAGTGTTATTTACTCAGATATGGAACATTGGAAAGATACTAGGTTGTGGGGTAGGGTTCATAAGTCGTGCTTTAGATCTGTTGAGTTTACACTTCTGAGATATCTAAAAGGAAATCCCAAGCAAGCAGCAGAATAAACAGGTTTTTGATGCCCAGAGGAGATATATAAATGAGTGAGACATTTGCATAAAGGTGGTAAGTGGAGCCTGGGCATAAGGGAGATCCCTCAGAAATAGCGCTTTAAGAATAAGAAAGAAACATAAGCTGAAAAAGAGAGTACCTGTCACCTAACAGTACTTCTTATCCTCCCCTTAGGAGCTTCAAAAAGCAGAGAGAAGTGATTATGAACAGGAAATGAGGGTAGATGAGATAATCTGTGGTCTTCACTGCAGGTGTAAAACTCCTGCACACTTTACATATCAGGAGTACCTGATATCTCTTTGTTTAACTTTATGTAACTACATAAAACAAAACTCTTGGGTTATTTAACCTTCTGGCTATGTACATCCTCTGATACAGTCCTGAACTCTTCTATCTAGGGGTATGAAAACCATATTTCAAGAATCATGAAAGTACAATTCCTTTTTAGAAAGCCAGGAAATTTTTAGAGAGGCCAGGAAACTGTCAAAAGTTGCACATCAAATTAGTAGAATACTGACAAAGCCTGCCTCTCATGATTCCTAACCAGTGTTCAAACTACCAGCAAACATCAAACATCAAACAAAAGTGGTAAATATTTATTGACTAACTATTAAGGTACCAGGTAGTGTCTCTCTTATATACCACATGTGTATCATCCTTAGCAAGAGTTTTAGGACCCAGTAATGCAGTCTAAGACTTGAACACACTGCTCTGCACTCACTGAGACAACTCATGCATTCTTACGGAGAAGGAGACAAAACAGAAATAAATCAAGATGAATTGGATGATCCAGCTTGAGGGTGTTTCAGATGTAAGTGGAGAGGAGGAAGAAGAAATAGTAAGGTGAGAAAGAATACAGAACTGGACAGACATTAAAATAACTGATTGCTGTTACTTTTCTCTCTCCCCATCACCTTAGTTGTTTTTTAAGTAGACTTCTTTTAAGAAGAAGGAGGCTGCAAGTAGTCGTGGAGGTAGTTGTGCCATTGATCCATCTTTCGAAAGCTGTATTCTAGGAATGCATTTTTAAGGTGTAGTTTGCTGAGACAGGATATGATAATTCCCCTCTAGAGAATACATGATGCCAGCTTGCCAGGGAAGCTCTAAAAACATATTGCAGCCTCTTTTCCCCCTCATCGCATGGATGTATTTTCCACAGAACTTAAAAGAGCTGGGTGAACACTGAAGGGTTTCCCCTCTCATTCATTGTAGGGAAGATCATTTCAAGTTTTGACAGAAAGAGAACTTCTAATGGCCAGGGGGGTCAATATGTTTTCATAATGAAGATGTAAAAATACTGAAGTCTGACCTGGGGTATGAGAGCTGGTTCTGCAGTAGATCAGATTTCCCAGTCCCCACCCGGTCCATCTATCTCATGACTCCTAATTGATGGAGCTCAGTCTTCTTAATGGATCCAAATGTTACCATGTTTTTAAACAATTAAAATAGTCATATCTTAAAACAGAAGAAACAGGAGCCCAGTTGAACATCCCTTAGCAGCCCATTGCTGTCATCAAGGGTGATAAGGAGTACAGCTTGAACTGCTGGTGAGGAGAGTGGGGTGTTTGGATTTCCTTCTTTTTCTACTATGTCCCTGGTCATTAAAATGGGGGCTCTCCACAGAGTTAAAAGTTATTTTACACAGGAAGCACATTCAGTGTTAGTACAACAAATGTTTTCCTTTCTCTAGCCATGGAAGAACTCCACTCACAGGGAGTCATGATAAATCAGAGCTCTTTCCGCTTGGATATCAAGTCTTGCACTTAAAAATTGCTGACCTAAAAAGGACACTTGAGGAGCATGTCTTTTTCTTTTCTCTTTTAAAGAAAGCAACACCAGAAGCAGTCTGACTTCCTTGTGCACTTAGATGCTTGCAAAATTAAAAATAAATAGAGTGAGTCACTCTGTGTTTCTAACTTTAGTTTATAGAAGCAAAGGACTGAATCATAAAACTTGTGATTTTCCAACAAAGATAAAGTTGTACCATTTCAAACAATCTATCCTCATTAGGATTAGGCACACTAAGGTCAAAGGTTCTCCATACTCAGCACTGAAAGGGAACTATGAAATTAACATTGGGAAAAGCATTGCAGACTCAGTCCAAATATTAATATTTGTGTGGTGATTGAAATGAAGGATTTTTTAAAATCATCTATACAGTTAATTGGAAACTAAATAAAAACCTATGTAACCCAGCTGGCATAGCTCAGTGGTTGAGCATCAACTCATGAGCCAGGAGGTCACTGATTCCCAGTCAGGGCACATGCCTGCGTTTCAGATTCCATCTCCAGTATGGAGTGTACAGGAGGCAGCTAATCAATGATTCTCTCTCATCATTGTTTCTGTCTCTCTCCCTCTCCTTTCCTCTCTGAAATAAATAAATAAAAAATACTAAAGAAAATAAACCTATGTGTAAAACATACTGAAGAGATACGATCTGATTCAAGTCTTTCTGCAAACCAAAACAATTCTTTCAGGAACCTAATATAATAGAATTAATCTAATATAAAAATCAATCCTATTTTTGAGTCCTCTCTTATAAAAGTAGTCCCCTACTCTATCTTTAATACTTTTGAAACTACAGTGGCACCTCGAGATACGAGTGTAATTCGTTGCATAACCTTAAGGCGTGGGAAACTACGAGACGTTTGAGTCGAGGTAAACTGGTGGGTCGTGTGCACCCGGCCGATCCGCACGATTACTCTTATCTCAATTGTTGCTCATATTTCAAAGCAAAAATCGCTTGCTCCGACGGCTTGTATCTCAAAAATCTCGTATGTTAGGGCACTCGAATCTTGAGGTACCACTGTACCTTTATTATCTCTATTCCTACCTGTGAACTACCTTTCCTGCAGTTCTGATGGGTATCCTATCTAATAGGATAATATGCATATTAGCTGTCACTGCAACACACAAGATGGTCACCAGAGGAGGGCAGTTGGGGGTGACCAGGCCTGCAAGGGAGGACAGTTGTGGGAAACCCAGGCCTTCAGGGGAGGGGACCTAGGCCTGCAGGGGAGGGCAATTGTGGGGGACCAGGCCTACAGAGAAAAGTGGTTGTGGGCAATCAGGCCAGCATGGGATGGCAGTTAGGGGTGATCAGGCTGACAGAGGAGAACAGTTGGGGGAGATCAGGCTAGCAGGGGAGGGTAGCTGGGAAGGACCAGGTAAGCAGAGGAGGGCAGTTGGGGAGACAAGTCCAGAAGAGGAGGGCAGTTGTGGGGAACCAGGCCTACAGGGAAGAGCAGTTGGGGGGAACTAGGCCTGTAAGAAAGGGCAGTTGGGAGTGACCAGCCTGCAAGGGAGGATAGTTAGGGCAATTGGGCTGGCAGGGGAGCAGTTAGGGCAATTGGGCTGGCAGGGGAGAAGTTAGGCATCTATCAGGTTGGCAGGGGAGTGGTTAGGAGGTGATAGGTTGGCAGGCAGAAGTGGTTAGGGGCAATTGGGAGCCAAAAGTCCTGGATTGTGAGAGGGATGTCCAGTAGCATCAGGCCTAAATGGGCAGTTGGACATCTTTCAAGGGGTCCCAGATTGGAGAGGTTGCAGACTGGGCTGAGGGAAACCCCCACATGCACAAATTTCATGCACTGGGCCTCTAATGTAATTATACAATGTCAATCCACAATCACAAGCAATTATTTTTAACAATACTATGAAATGATTTTTAAAACAACAATTTAGCTATTTTATTTCATCACTGCCATACTGCCTCTCGTTAAAGTAAATTAAGCAAAACAAAGTAATTTGCTGATTCAGTTTGTTCCAAAGTTATGATATGGGGAGTACCTAATGTTTGAAATATCTGCATTACTGCTCTCCTAACACTGAGAAGTTTTGTTGTTGTTGTTTGTTTGTTTCTGTGATTTCCTGAAGTTTTTGGTATCATTTATTATACATTGCAATTAACTTCAGTCCCATGTGGAGTGTTTAAGGATGATTGGTTCAACAAAACCCTCATTAGCATGACCATTCTGTCATATCTATATTTATCAGGAGCACTCTTCACTTCATGACCTTCCTCCTCCTTTCACCTCTCACAGCATGAGCTCTTGGAAGCTTTCAGAGAAAATAGCATACATATTTTGAAGCTGTTGGGAGGGGCACATACAAGAAAAAGAACTGTTGTTTCTCTTTTAATGGTATTCTTGAAGGACTTGATGGGGCCCATGGGATAGCTAGTTGGAAATAACCAGCTATTACCCTATCCAGAGTTGCTTTGGCTGATAACAATGGCCCCATGACAAAAAGGACCACTATTATACAAACCCATCTCTTATAGGGCCCTACAAATTGAACTGAGACTATATTTACATCTTGTCTTATTCTGATCTATCAGTCCATAACTCACTTAAAGAAGACCCAGATCTATAGGTCCTCACTGGACAAGGGTTTTCATTCCCTAAAAGCCCATTTCTTCCTTTCTTTATCAAAGGTAGCATTAAAATCAGAGGTGGGTGGAATTAGGAAGCATTTGCATTGACATATGTAGCAGCCCACACAATTCATTCATTCTTACTCAGTGCTGCACTAAGAAATTATTGCCCATACACCAAATAAAGCAAAGCCCAAGGAAAATATTGTCTCTTTCCCAATAACCCTATCTAATAAAGAGGGAATATGCAAATTGACCCTCATGCTGTTGCAAAGATGGCAATGCCCACAACCAATAAGGCGGGAATATGCTAATTGACTGCCCTGCCCTCAAAAATGATGGCACCAGTCCCCTCAGCCCTGCTGGGACAGTTGGCACATGGCAAGTTTGCACACCTGCCTCTGGAGTCTCCCAGTCCCCTCAGTTCCCCAGCGACCCAGGACTGACCTGAGGCACTGGCAAGCCTCAGATGTTGGCTGCCCAGCCATCAAGAGCTGCCCGAGGCTCAGGTAACCAGGGCCAGCCAAAGCTTGTGCTCCCGCAATGGCAGCAGCAGAGGTGTGATGAGGCGTCACCTTCCTCTGATCTCTGGGTCACCTTCTGCTGCTGAGGGCTCCTGGACTGTGAGAGGGGGCAGGCCAGGCTGAAGAACCCCACCACCAGTGCATGAATTTTCATGTACTGGGCCTATAGTTTTAAATAAGATTGAAAGGCAGGCTCAAAAACACCATTATCTTGGTTAATATGCTGTCTTCAAACAAATCTCATCATTTCACTCTTTTAAACACATAGTATGTCTTTTTAGTGTCAATAACTATGTTTTCCATCTCTAAATAGGAAGAGTAGGCAGCCTTTATCTTGGTGGCAGGTGGGACCTCCTTGAATCACCATCAAAATCCCTGAGTGAAAGTATTTGTTATTTGTCTTCAGTAAATCAAACAAACAACAACCCCTTGATCTTTAGGAAGCTCTTTCTTGTTAAGTAACATTCTGTCTGACTTTTATGTTTCAGCATTCATTGTATATTTAATTATTTTTGAAAGTTTTGTTTTAAGTGATTACACTTTTTCATAACTTAAGATAAACATGAGCATGCTTTGTTAATGATTAAAAATAAATTTCACAGAAAACTGTAAAATGTGGCAAAGATAATACCACATGGGGTCGGTATGTTCCCAAACACAATTCTCAGGGGGCCCCTCTAAATACATAGCTTCATTCGAATTCTTGTTCTGAAAAGTTTCAGGAAGCCCCTGATTCTAACCCACCCTTTCCTGAAACTGGGGAAGGTATGGGAAAAAATTACCCCTGAAGTAAAAACAGAAGAATCTCAACACATCAGAGAGGCATGTTCTGTCTTTTTTTAGACACTGTTAAAAAAAAATAAAATTGATGCTAACCTTGTAACAGCTTTCAAACAGACCGCACAGAAATAGCAAGTATAAAAACAAATATATTCACATCTCCCAACAGATATGCTATCAAATGACTGCTTTTAATTCAACTTGAGAATTATTGGATCTTATCACATGAAAAACATAATCTCACTTGAAACTATTCTACTTCAGTTGTAATACTTTATAAATAGAGATAGGAACAGGTTTTCCTGTGTGACTCATTTTTCAGGCTATTACCCAGAATCTTTGAATGTCGATTCTTTCATTTTATTCTTTCTATTTCAATACTTTCCTTCTTGGGTATAGTCATAGATTTGGGACTAGGATGTTGGAAGTATTGCAGTTCTTGAAGAAGACGGTAGGTGGAGTTGAAAAGCCGTGTCTCTCAGCCAACCCTTATTTCTGGAAGCTCTGAGTGTGAAGGGTGAGTAGTCTGATGTAATGGGATAGGTAGGGGAGAGAATGCTGCCTGTGGGAGACAGATTGGAACCAGAGAACGTGAGTGTCTACTCCTCCCCAGACACTCACGTTTATGGCTAGGACCCAGCTTCCTTACTTTAAAATGGCAAATTATTCTGTTTAAATTTAGGAATTCTAGCCCAATTAAAGAAATTAAATATTTAGACCCAATTGACACATTGCAGGAGGATTTTACATACTCAATGCCAATGATGTTAGAGCTTATAATTTGCCAGGGTTATTTGCTAAAACTAAATCATAATACATACTTGTGAATTCAAGAAAGGATAAAAAGTGTGATTTTTTAAAAAAGTTTAGAATCACAAAAGTTCTTCTTTAGATCTTTCCTGGCTTCTATCTGACTTTTATGTTATGAGTAATTCCTATATCATTCCAGGAAGAAAATATTTTCTTTGGAATAGTGAAATAGAATGGTTTTCTAGGGTTTCACTAAGAGAACAGTTAGAAAATGGATCACCCAATGATATATAATAGAGCTGTAACTATGGTGCTTAGCTTGGAGTGGAATGTGATAGGCCATCACAAAGGAATGCTATCTGGATTTGCTGGAATGAAGTGGGGTTTATTCGGTATTTTTTCCCAGGACCAAAAAATTGACAATTGGTTGGTCTAAGTAAAATTGCTGCTATTTGGACAGGATTGTGGGAATAAGAAAAGACTTTAGAAAGCTACAAGTTTAAGCACATTTTTGTTCTGGTCTCAGGCCACTGCACAGTCTGTGAAATCTAGAGCTGAAAGCAAATTAATTTAGGGTTAAATCTTCATAAAAACTGAAATCATATAACCTTGGAATTAGAGATCATGCATGTGTTCTGACCTCCCTCCAAAAGCAAAAATCCCCAGAAGAACATCTTTGAAAGATGACCTTACAGACATTTTCTGGAACACTGAGGAGAGAAGCTGTCACAGCTTCTTCAGAATACCTCATTCCTTTCCTAAACCCTGATTTTAGCATTTTTTAAACTATGGTGGGGAACCTGAAATACACAGACATATTCTTGGAGGTCTATGACATCTATGCAAGGTCAGTAAATATATGTCTTCTCATTTGGATGAAAATCTAAACAGAACTAATACAAGCATGTTAAGTTGACCACTTTTTGAAAATTAATAGACTTTTGCTTTTTTTGAGCAGTTTTAGGTTTACAGAGAAATTGAGTGAAAAGTACAGAGTCCCTTATATATCCTGAGCCATTTACCTCTCATTTTCCCTATTATTAACATCCTACATTAGTGTAGTGATCTTGCTGCAATTGATGGGCCAATCTACAGATATAAAAAGCTAGTGTCCCTAATGACTAGAACGACCAAACGACCAGTTGCTATGAGGTGGCATTGACCACTTCTCAATCTCTCCCCCCCCCCCCGCCTGGGAGTGGGTTGGGACAAGACTAGTGACTGGTGAGTGGGCTAAACTGCTCACCTCTTGGTCCCTCCCCACCCCACCCCACCCCAGCCTGCAGGCTCCAATGGATCAGTGATAGTGAACGAGAAAATTGGGGTGGGTGGTGGGAGGACCGGACTGGCTGTCCTCCAGCTCATCACCAGCTCATCTCCAGCTGCTCAGGGGCTCAGGCCAGCAGGAGAGTAGGCGCTAGTAACTTCACCTCCAAGAGTGTGCACTCGGCTGGCTGCTGATGGAACACACTGCCTGCTTGGGGCACTCACGCCAGGGTGGGTAGTTTGCAGGTGCAATCCGCAGCCTCCATCAGCATCTCAAGCCCCAGTAGCAGTGGCAGTGGCAGTGGCAGGGGCAGCAGCACCTGCGTGAGAAGCCCAAGCAGACAGTGTGTTCCATCAGCAGCTAGCCAAGTGCATGTGCTTGGAATGAAGTCTCTGGTGCCTGCTTTCCCACAGGTCTGAGCTCCAGAGCAGCTGGAAATGAACTAATGAACCCAATGCCCTGACAGCTTGGCAGCGGAGGCGGTGTTTGGTCTGGGGACTGGTGAATGGACAGAAGATGGCCTTGATCACAGGAGGCTAGGTCTACCCGCATGATTTAATTGTGTGCTGGGCCTCCAAAACCAATATAATATTATTAACTAAAGTCCATACTTTATGTTAAAATGTTGTACAGTCTCTGAGTTTTGAGTAGTGACCACTTTTTTATGTGAGGATCATCAGAAAATACTTTTTTAAAAATAAATCTTTATTGTTCAGTTTATTACAGATGTTTCTCTTTTTTTCCCCCATAGCTCTGCTCCACTTGATTCCCTAACCCCACCCCATGTCCTTATCCCCCGCCACTGTCCTAATCCATAGGTTTAAGATTTTTGTTCATGCTCTTCCTGCACCCCTCACACTCCCTTTCCCCTGAGAATTGTTAGTCCATTTCCTTTCTATGCCCCTAATTCTAATATATTCACCAGTTTATTCTATTCATCGGATTTTTTTATTCACTTGATTTTTAGATTCACTTGTTGATAGGTATGTATTTGTTATCACTTTGTTGTTCATAATTTTTATCTTTACCTTTTCTTCTTCTTCCTCTTCTGAAAGAATACCCTTTAGCATTTCATATAATCCTGGTTTGGTGGTGATGAACTCCTTTAGCTTTTTCTTGTCTGTGAAGCTCTTTATCTGACCTTCAATTCTGAACGATAGCTTTGCTGGGTAGAACACTCTTGGTTGTAGGTTCTTGTTATTCATTACTTGAATATTTCTTGCCACTCCCTTCTGGCCTGCATAGTTTCTGTTAAGAAGTCAGCTGACAGTTGTATGGGTGCTCCCTTGTAGGTAACCAACTGCTTTTCTTTTGCTGTTTTCAAGATTCTCTCTTTGTAATTTGCCCTTGGCATTTTAATTATGATGTATCTTGGTGTGGTCCTCTTTGGATTCCTTTTGTTTGGGGTTCTGTGCACTTCCTGGACTTGTAAGTCCATTTCTTTCACCAGGTAGGGAAAGTTTTCAGTCATTATTTCTTCAAGTAGGTTTTCAATATCTTTCTTTCTCTCTTCTTCTGGCACCCCCATAATTCTGATGTTGGTAAGTTTAAAGTTATCCCAGAGGTTCCTTACACTATCTTCAAATTTTTGGATTCTTTTTTCTTTTTGTTTTTCTGGTTGGGTGTTTTTTGCTTCCTCATATTTCAGATCTTTGATTTGATTCTTGGGATCCTTTAGTCTGCTGTTGGAATTCTATATATTATTCTTTATTTCAGACAGTGTATGTTTAATTTCTGACTGGTCCTTTTCCATTTTTTTTTTGGCATTCTCATTAAGATCTTTGAAGGTCTCACAAAGTTTCTCAGAGGTCTCACTAAGTTTCTCAGCAGTTTGTAGAAGATTCTTGAGTAACCATATAAATGTGATTTTGAACTCTATGTCCAGTCATTTGCTTTCCTCCATTTCTTTCATTCGTGACATTTTTTTTGGTCTCTGCATTTTGGCTGCTTCCCTGTGTTGATGGAGTGGCTTTGTGTGCTAGTTGTCCTTTAGGGCACAGTAGCTTCTCCTCCCAAATCACCTGAGATGAACACTCTTGATGCACCCCTTTGTGGGCTGGGTTCACAGTCTTGTTGTAGTTAAGCCTTGATTGCTATTGGTACACTGGGAGGAATTGACCTCCAGGCCAATTGACTGTGAGGATTAGCTGTGTCTATTAATGGAAGAACTGCTGTGCTAGAGATACTCCTATGGGGCAGGACTTGCTTCAGTGGAGTTTTGGTGCTCACCGAGTCTGCCTTTTGAGTGTGTCACTTACGTATGTGAGGAGTTGAAATCTGGTGTTGTCTCACACTGACTTATAGGTATACTAGTTCCTGGATTTCCAAGGAGGTACAAGTCAGCTAGTGTCTGAGGCCACCTAGCAGGAGCTACAGAGAGATCTTCAGATTTCTCCTCTTTGCTTGGAGTTTGGAAGTTTTGGAATTGTCTGACCCAGTTGCAATTTGTTAGCTTAAGCTGCTAGAGGGCAGGCCATTCATATGCAAAGGCCACTGTGCACAGCTTGGTGGGTTTGTAAATTGGTCTGGGCGGGTCTCAGGTGATCCTTAGGGCGTGGCAAACAGCAATGGCTGCCAATCAGCCCTCTTGCTATATTCTGTTCTGTTTCCTGCATCCCGAGCCACAGTGCAGTAAAGAATGATTCTGTGCACACCTCTGGGAGAGAGCCACCCTCCCTTTCTTACCCGATGTCAGACAGTCCAGTTTCTCCCTGGGTCCCCAGAATCTCACCGGAAACTGGAGTTCAGAGAGTCTGGAACTTGTAACTCCGTCCCAATTGAAAAACAAACAAACAAACAAACAAAAACAGTGCACGCCAGCCTGATTCGGGCATGTCTCTGTACCTCTGCCTTTCTAAACCTCTGCACGTCCTACCAAGTCTCAATGAACTTTTTTCTTTCCTTCTAGTTGTAGAACTTCCACTCTGCCAGCTTTCCTGTAGTTCTGGGGGATAGTCATTTTGTCTTTTAGTTGTAGTTTTGGTGTGGTTGCGAGAGGCAGCACATATAGGTGTATACCTCATGCCGCCATCTTGGTTCTTTCTCCAGAAAATACTTTTTGATGCTTATTTTTGTTTATGTTATGAGAGTAGTCTTACTTTAATTGTCTGGGATAATAGAAAGAAAATATCAGAGTTGGATTAAATAGTCAAAAAGATTTTAGGAAATGTCAAATTAGTGAAGGAAAGTGATATCAGATACTGTACGTAGAAAACCCCAAAGACTCCATCAAAAAACTACTAGACTTAATAAATGAATTCAGTAATGTAGCAGGATACAAAATTAACCCCCAGAAATCTATGGCTTTTTTATACATTAATAATGAACTCACAGAAAGAGAAACTAAAAAAAAAAACACCACAACAATCCCATTTAGCATTGCACAAAAAAATTATAGATATCTAGGAATAAACTTAACTAAGGAGGTAAAAGACCTATACTTGGAAAACTACAGAACACTGAAAAAAAGAGATAGAGGAAGACATAAACAAATGGAAGAACATATCATGTTCATGGATTGGTAGGATCAATATCGTTAAAATGTCCATGCTACCTAAAGCAATCTACAGATTCAATGTACTTCCCATTCAAATACCATCAGCATATTTCACAGACCTAGAATGAAATCTCCAAAAATTCATCTGGAATAAAAAAAGACCCCGAATAGCTGCAGCAATTCTGAGAAAGAAGAACAAAATTGGAAGGGTCACAATACCAGACATCAAGCTGTATTACAAAGCCACGATTCTCAAAACTGCCTGGTACTGGCACAAGAACAGACATATAGACGAATGGAACAGAACAGAGAACCCAGAAATCGACCCAAGCCATTATACTCAATTAATATTTGACAAAGGAGGTAAGAGCATACAATGAAATCAAGATAGTCTCTTTAATAAACAGTACTGGGAAATTTGGACAGATACATGCAAAAAAATGAAACTAGATCACCACCTTACACCATACACAAAAAACAAACTCAAAATGGTTAAAGGACTTAAATGTAAGATGGGAAACCACAAAAATCTTAGAAGAATCCATAGGCAGAAAATATCAGACATATGTCAGAGAAATAACTTCACCGGTACAGCTCCTATGGCAATGGAAACTAAAGAGAAAATAAACAAATGGGACTACATCAAAATAAAAAGCTTTTCTTCAGTAAAAGAAACTATCAACAAGAAAGCCCACTGCATGGGAGAACATATTTGCCAATGCTATTTTAGATAAGGGGTTAATCTCCAAAATTTATATGGAACTCATACTTCTTAACAAAAGGAAGATAAACAATCCAATAAAAAAAATGGGCAAAGGACCAAAAATAGACACTTTTCAAAAGAGGACATACAGAAAGCCAAGAAACATATGAAAACATGCTTGAAGTCACTAATTATCTGAGAAATGCAAATCAAAACAATAATGAGATACCATCTCACACCTGTCAGAATGGCTATCATCAACAAATCAACAAATGACATGTGCTGGGGAAGATGCAGAGAAAAAGGAACCCTTGTACATTGCTGGTGGGAATGCAGACCGGTACAGTCACTGTGGAGAACAGTATGGAGTTTCCTCAAAAAGTTAAAAATGGAACTCTCATTTGACCCAGTAATCCCACTTCCAAGATTATATCACAAGAGACCAGAAACACCAGTCAGGAAGGATATATGCACCCCTATGTGCAGAGCAGCACAATTTATAATAGCTAAGATTTGGAAACAGTTTAAGTGGCCATCAGCAGAAGAGTGAGTTAAAAAACTGTGGTACATCTACACAATGGAATACTACGCTGCTATAAAAAAGAAGGATCTTCTATCATTTGCAATAGCATATATGGACCTGGAAAACATTATGCTAAGCGAAATATGCCAGTTGTAGAAAGAGAAATATCACATGATCTCACTTATATGTGGGATATAGTGATCAATATAAACTGATGAACAAAAACAGATCTAGATACAAGGTAGCATTGAACAGACCATCCAACCTCAGAGAAAAGGTGGGGTGGGGTGGTTAGAGAGCAACCAAAGGACTTGTATGCATAGCCAATGGATACAGACACTGGGGTCGTGTGGGCTTGCTGTCAGTATTGGGAGTGGTGGGGGGTGTTAATCGTGGGAAAAGGAGACATATGTAATACTTTAAACAGTAGAGAAACATTCAATGGGAAAAAAAAGAAAGTGACATCATAACCTGTCTCATACATGAGGTTTTCTTTGTGGTTCAGAAAAACAAAATAGTTTGGTTTGGGTTATCACAGTTTATGCAGTGGTCTATTCCTGCCAAAGACAAATGCCATCATTCCTTAGTATGATCTGAATGGTGGTTTTATTTTAGGGAAACAATATCACACCTCATTTAAGTATGGTTACCTAAATATTGTTGACATTGTAGCTTTGGTTGCATTTTATTTATACATTTGTAAATGTAGTTTGTTAATTTGTATAATTGTAAGCATAAGGGCTTTATACTAGTTATAAACCCATAATTAGGAAATGTTATGGAAAAATATTTGTAAACCCCTGGAGAGTTGCAGAAACATTTTTTTCTCTATCAGGGGGTCTGTATATGACTCAGGTTTAAGAAACTCAGCTCTAGCCTTGGCCAGTGTGGCTCAGTTTATTGATTATGTCCCATGCACTGAGTGGTCTTAGATTCGATTCCCAGTCAGGGCACACGCCTGGGTTGTGGGCTTGATCCCCAGTAGGGGACATGTAGGAGGCAGTCAATCAATGTTTCTCTCCCATCTATGTATGTCTCTCTCCTTCTCTCTTCTCTTTCTAAAATCATTAAAAACTTAAAAAAAAACCTGTTCTAAGCATTAGGTAGTTTTTTCCTACATGGATTGCCGAAGTGCCTCCCTATGATTTGCAAACTTATACTAGCTCTGCCTTGTGAAATCTAACTTTCCTTCTACACAATAGTCCTCTACATTTTCACATATAACATTCGTTCAGTTTGAAGCTTTCTCTTTTATATTTTCAGAAACAGGTTGATTCTACATATGATTTCCAGAGGGCAAGTTATATCTCTACTTACCCTGGTCCACTGTTGTGACACATGAGGGGATTAAGAGTGGAGATAAGATTTGCCCTCTCTCTCCAGATTAAAACAAAGTCAACATGGCCTAATTTGTTCTTAGTGAATTCATGATGACTACATGGTTTCTTCTTGGATTTCTTTTCTGAATGCTCAAGGTCATGTCCATGTGGATTAGCTGAAAGTTTATTGTTTCTGTAATATAGTCTTCTCCTATTTAAAAATCAAAACATTATTTTCCTATAATCTGGAAAGTCTATCATTCTGTATGAGTTCTGGAAAGCCTATCATTCTGTATGATTTCTCAGTGAGGCAAAACCTCACTGGCAAAACCTCAAGTTATTTTTCCCAGCTCTGGTCACAATAATCTAAGCCTTCTATAAAACATGAGCAGCACCTGCTGGAGAGTACTGCCTGAGAGCTGGGAAGTAATTGCATGGAGGCTTTAAAACTCTAAATGAGTGCTCGCTTCAGCAGCATGACACAGAGAAAAGTAGCATGGTTCCTGTGCAGGGATGACACACTAATTCATAAAGTGTCCCATACAAAAATCAATCAATCAATCAATCAATCAATCCATAAAACTCCAGTTGAAGTTGCCACTTTGGTGGTTGGGGTCAAGGTTGGCAGAACCTGAAGGCCCTGAGGAGTTGGGAGAAGTGTTAGTCAGTTGCTAAGACAGAAAATAAGGAATCTTTGTGAAACAAGTCCATCATTCTAGCACAAAAGATTACAGTGTCTTAGGCCAAAATGCAAGTCAACAGAAAAATTAAAGACAAGGCAGAAGCGAGTGACAAGAATTGATAGAAGGTTGGGATGAAGCTTGAGGAAAAGTTTCTTCAAAAAGGAAGCTGAAGAATGAGCATAGGGAGAGAGCCTGTCCAGAAGCACCATTTATATGGGTGCCCAGTGTGTGTGTGTGTGTGTGTGTGTGTGTGTGTGTGTGTGTGAAACTGGAGGAAAAGCAATCTTGCAAGCACAACCTAACCTTAAATGGGTAAGAAAAGCGTAAATTAAACATTCTTACCTGTTACCTTCCAGTAATGTGATTTTGACTCATGTTTATAATTAATTATGAGGCCATAAAGAGAAACTACAACAAGGAAGTGACTCCTGTGGGAGTCAGTGCTGATGAGTAAGGCTGTATAGGAAAGATATATCTCTAAGACCAACATTTACTTCTGCAGGCATGTTGCTTAGATCTACTTCTGGTTACATAGAGATAGTCTGCATTTGACAAAAGAGCATAGATCTTGATGACACATAGCCTGGGTAGGAGTCCTCACTCCAACATTTACCAGCCATGTGACCTTAGGAAATTTACTTAAATTTTCTATTGCACAGTTTCTTCCTCAATAAAGTAGAAAAATAACAGAATACTTAGTTCATAAGGTTTTTCTGAGAATTAAATGAGTTAATATATACATGAATACTTAAAGAATGGCCTATGGAACATATTGTCTTGTGTAAGAATTATTATTTTTACTTGGCCTCCCCTAACTTCAAAGGAAGCTGGGAAGATGAATGTATGGCTGAGGAGACAGGAATGACTAGAAGTAACTCAAACCAATTATGACTCTCCCCTAAGGTTGTCTCAGGACTGATTTTCCTGAGAACAGGGACTCTTCACCTAGTATCTTTATAAAATCAGATTTATGTTAGCGAAGAAGACAGCAGGGTGGTCGTGACTGTTGGGGAGATTGAAGACTGTCACATACCCTGATTTATAGGGAAAGTGCAGAGATGCATGAGGCCTCCCCAAACTGACACATCTACTTGGTGGCTGATTGCAGCCAAAACTAGGTCTCTGGTTTCAATATTCTTTTTTCTCGCAAAAATGATTTGGAAGTTTTGTGCTTCCTCACTACTATGGCCCTGGTTTTGAGATACAAAATCTATAGATCTTAGAAATTCTGAAGAATGAAGTATAGCTATCGCAGCAATTGAAGTGTCACTCGAAGTAATAGTGGGCTCAGAGCCCATATTGCATAGACCAGCTGGTCATGATCCTCAGGGTGGTCTCCACTTGAAGTACTTTGCTTGGCCCGTTTGAATGGAGAACTTCCAGTATCTTTAAGAACATGTTTCCATTCCCTGGTATCCAGCTCCTACTTTTAGGGTTTGGACAGAAAAGAGTTAGCTCTTTGTTGCTATCCCATTCATTCCATCTTGAAGCAATATAAATATCCAGTATTCAAGGGATAGTTAAATTATGATTCCATTATGAAATATTATGAGGAAATTAATCTCATAGGTATAAATACTGTGTAGCAACAAGGAAGTGTTGGTGTTGTAATTAGTGTTAGATGAACAAAGCAGTATGGAAGACACTCTGGGTCCGCCCATGTCACTCAAGTACCTCAGTTGTTCCAGCCAAATTCCAGCTGCATCTTTGAAGTGTGGGTTCTTTCCCAACTGCTGCCTCCCTACCACCTGCCACCTGCGGACACATTCATGCTGAAGAATTAGCCTCCCTCTCCCGTTCCCTTCCCTCATTCCCCTCCCCCCCATTTTACACCCACTTCCCACAGCACTTCTCAAACAATGGCCATGGATACCCTATAGTAGGGTCATTTTGAGGTGTGTGTTTTGTATCTTGGGGGTTAAGCCTCTATCATTTAGTAAACATGTTCTTTATTGGCTGCTTTCCCTTCCTGATATTGCTTCCTCATGCTACACTTCCCTAATCAAGACCCTTGAGTGAATTCTGTCTCAGGGTCTGCTAACACTGCAGGATAGGGAAGTGTAGACACAGCCCTGTTTGCCACTATAAATGTCTACACATAGGCCAGGATGAAAAGGAGATACACAACAATGGCAAGAGTTGAATGAGAATGGAGAGAGAGTATGTTAGACTTTCCCCCTCTATTTTCTAAACTTTCTATAAAGTTGTTATGAGTTCTTAATATTTTTTAAATATTTTAAACAACAATAAAAGCATCGATATGCCCAAGTATACATGCTCAAAAGGCTGGAAATGTAAGTGAAAGTTGCTGTTGAAGAAATGGTTAACCCCAGAATGGTCTGTTATAAGGAAAACAGATGAGAGCACAGGAAATGGTGAGGTTTCTGAAACCAGTCAGAGGCAGGAAGACATCACCTTGTAGCAACCAGACCTCAATCTGGTCTATAACTAAAATCTACATAAATTCAAAGTTTACATTATTTGGTGCCCCAAAGTACAGAGATGTCTATTTTTCAAAGATAAAACTATTTAAATGCAAACATTGTATTCTATTTTTTTCTAAATTCCAAATAACTAAGTATTTTTTAGGAAAATTTCTTATAGATAATTGAAATAATTTCTGTTTAA
Organism: Lasiurus cinereus; assembly: GCA_011751065.1. Lineage (NCBI taxonomy): Eukaryota > Metazoa > Chordata > Mammalia > Chiroptera > Vespertilionidae > Lasiurus > Lasiurus cinereus. The sequence goes on along the minus strand of JAAGEH010000011.1, from coordinate 8,098,045 downwards.
GATTGTGATCTACAGTTTATAGTGTCAGAACTTACTTTATTTTACCTAGCTATATTCCCTGTAAAACCCATTTTTTCACCTGAAGGAGGTGAGTTTAGTTATGTTATCTTGCTTCTAAGAACATTACTGCAAGCTGTAGAAACTAGCATATTACTTTATTTTTTCATAATTTAAGCTCCAAATCAAGAACTAAACAGATTATAGGTATAAAGTCAATTTTTTGGATGTATGGTCTCTGAGATAATATTGCCCCCAGCAATGTCACTTTTTGAAGTGGGGAGGAGTGGATAGCACTGCATCTAAGAGGTAAGTGATTTTATTTGAAAGGCTAATTAACTCAGTTTACAAGTTTTTCTTCTCCTATAGACAAAGAGAGGATGGGGTAACTTTGTAGGAGCAAAATGGAAAGGGAAATGTGCTCTTTACCTCCTATTATCTTTCCCTCCTGGGAAGATTGATAGAAACTATATAATCTAGTGGTGAAAGAATATGTTTTAGATCTAGAGAGATCTAGGTTAAAGTCCTGGCTCAACCACTTATTGGCTGGGAGATCTTAGGTATGTTACTAACTTCTCTGTGCCTCAGTTTCTTCCTTTGTAAACTCAGAATCATGCCAAGGAGAAATAGCTCTTTGTAATAACAAACAAAAAAAAATTGAAATGCCCATCAACAAAAGAATGTATCAAAAAATTGCACAGCAGAGAAAATAAATGGTCTGCAGCTACTTGTACAAACATGAATGAATCTAAGAAATATAATATGGGATGAACAAAAGAACCATATATATGTATATATTTCAGAGAGGAAGAGAGATATAGAAACATCGATGATGAGAGAATCATTGACTGGCTGCCTCCTGCATGCCCACACTGGGGATTGAGCCTGCAGCCGGGGCATGTGCCCTGACCAGGAATTGAACCGTGACCTCCTGATTCATAGGTTGATGCTCAACTACTGAGCCACAATAGCTGGATAACACTCTTTTTATGAAGTTCAAAAATAACTAAAACTGCCAAAACCGGTTTGGCTCAGTGGATAGAGCGTCGGCCTGCGGACGGAAGGGTCCCAGGTTCGATTCCGGTCAAGGGCATGTAACCTCTTTGCGGGCACATCCTGAGTAAGGGGCGTGCAGGAGGCCGCTGATCGATATCTCTCTCATCGATGTTTCTAACTCTCTATTCCTATCCCTTCCTCTCTGTAAAAATCAATAAAATATATTTTAAAAAATAACTAAAACTAAGCAATAAAGTGTTTAGTCATAAAATAGGGAAAACAACCAGGAAATGCAAAATTATGGATAGTGATTGCATATGGAGAGAGCAAGAGAATGGAATGGGAAGATATTTTTTCCATTGATTTTGGAGAGAATGGAAGGGAGGGCAAGAGACAGAGAGAGAAATACCGATGTGAAAGAGACACATTGATCGGTTGCCTCCTACATGCACCCTAATCAGAGCATGGATCAAGCCTGCAACCTAGATATGTCTCCTTGACCAGAATTAAACCCAGGACCCTTCAGTCTGAGGGCTGATGCTCCAACCACTGAGCCAAACTGGCCAGGTCTGGATGTAAGTTGTTGTTAATGTTCTAGTTTGGGAGTTGAGCAATAAGTTCATTGGTAGTTTTCTGTTGTGCCTGAAGCAATGACAGTGTGCCTTGAACGCTCTCCCTATATATCCCTGTCATTTCTTCTGGCTTAGACTCAACCTAAATGTAGCTACCACACACGATATCCCCAGACTTATTTTTACCAGGGCTTATTTTGTTGAAAGACCCTGCACCTCCTTAGGATTTCGTCAGCATTGGAACCCCAGTCCCATTTCCCCCAGTTCTCCTTGGGCATCACTGACCCCTCTACACTCATCTTAGCTGGAAAAACTCTTCTCTTGAATCCCTTCTTTCCTGATTTCTATGTAATATAAGGAGTCATTTGAGAATATGAAGAGCAGGCTAGTTCATTCTCAAAGGAACTTATGTAAAAAGAAAGATAAATCAATATACATTATAAAAATATTTATAAAGAAACAGATTAATTATATTACAATCTGAGAAAGTTCAGAAATGACATACAAGACAATGGGGCAGAGTTCATCTGATTGACTGCAAATTGCCATCCAAAGAAGAGGAGAGTGAAGAGAGGGGGTCCACCTCAGCAGTGGAACTAGAGGAGCCCAGGTCAGGATGTGGTTTAGGTGAATGTCCACATGTTGCAAGTGACTGTGACATATGTGGATTGGAGGTGGAGGGTGGAGGCAGAAAATACTCTGGACTAGGACAAAGCTGCCCAAGGAGCATGTGGGTGGATGAAGATACAGGAAGTGGTGCACAGCTGGGGAAAGATTTGAGCAGGACAGTGTTGAGTCTGATTTGTTAGATGATTCTGGAGAAGCTGTGAGGTAGACCACTGGCCCAGCAGGAACAGTGGTTCAAGACCACTCTTTAAGGGAGGAATAAGTGGTGGGGAAGAGAGTGGCACATGGCAGGGGTGAATATGAAGAGTAATGCTGCACTTGCAAAGCAATCAGGTCTGGTCAAGGAATTTGAATGGGATTCTGGTGAAGGGGAAGATATGGACAGATTGAAATAGGCTGCAGAGAAGGAAACTACTGTCCTTTGCAGCTGTCGGTGAGTGATGAAAGCCAGAGAGAAGGCAAGATTATCGAGGCTTTAGACATGCAGTCTCAACAGGACACTGGCCCAGCCTACAAGGATAGAGAAGTTGGGCAACAGGGAAGGCTGGGTGAGGGAGGGTGGAGAGTTTGAAGTCTCAGGCTATTTATATTCAGCTGGGGATGTCCTGGAGCCCTTGGTACGTGACTTATAGAAGAGGAAAGGCCAGGGTGTGTGCTGGCGTAGGAAGGTGGTGGGAGGCAGTAATGGGTGTGTGGGTGAGTGGAGGAATGAAGAGCTGGGCTCTAAGGAGAAAGACAGAGTGCCCCACTTATTTTGTAAGTGCGAAGGACTTTGTCAGCCCTCTGTCACTTCATCTCAGGACACAACTATATCATTTCACTTTTGTTTTATGTATAATGTAAAGATTACCATTCTCTTTAAAGCACTGACAAAGTAACACAGTTTACTCACAAACAAAAACAGAAAAACATGAGATTTGGAGACCTAGAAGCTTGGATTAAAATCCTAGATCTATAAGGAGAATGTGGTATATACATACAATTGAATGTTATTGAGTCTTAAAAAGGAAGAAAATGCTAAGTGAAATAAGTCAGTTCAAAAAGACAAGTACTGTATGATTACACTTAAGTCAAATTTATAGAGACAGAAAGCAGAATGGTGATTGCAAGAGGCTGGGGGAAGTAAAAGGGGAATTGTTGTTCAATGGTTGTAGAGTTTCAGTTTTGTAAGATGAAAAAATTCTAGATATCTGTTGCATCATATGTGTATATACTTAACAGTCCTGAATTGTACACTGATAAATGGTTAAGATGATAAATGTTATGTTATGTGTTTTACCACAACCACCACCCCAAAAAATCCTAGATCTGGTGTTAATGGCTGTGTAACCTTGACCTTGTACAAGCCAACTAATGTCTTGGAGTTTCAGTTTTCTCATCTGTAAGATGGGGCATTGAGCACCCACCTCATAGAGATGTTCTGAGGATTGAATGAAAATGTGACCAAGTGAAGCTTCTTATATACAACCTTGCATAAAAAAGTGTTCACATTTTTATTAAATACAATAAGTTTAGTTCTTCCATCATCAAAATCTGAACAGTTTTCTTTTAAGAACCTAGACTTACTTGAGCACGTCACTATGCAGGCCACACAGCACTAAAGGTGAAATAGTTGAGTCACACCCTGAGCTATTATACCCAGAGGATTTGTAATTAGACTATATAAGAAGTGTCTCAACATCCATGGTTTGGATTAGAGTAGGATCTCAAAAAAGAGGTCACTCTTCCCATCAAAAGAAGCTGAATCTAATTCCTCTGACCAGACAAACTGGGCAGAATTCAGATGCCACTGGACAGAATTCTGGGCTTTCAGATTTGTCTGACCTCAAAACCAGAGAGAAGCTCTTTGCATAGTAGAAGTCATGAGCAGCAGGCATCTGGGGAGCCTATGGGAGAAAGCAAACCATCTTACGAATATTATTAATAAACATTTGGTGTTTAAAGTGAAATTTGAATAAGTACCAATGTAGAGACATTGACCTTACTGGAGATATATGACAAGTCAGCATGGAGTGTGCTTAGGAGAATCACCAGAACATGGAAACCCAAGATATAGAGGAATTCAGACCAGACCAAAGCATGGGATGGCCAAGAGCTTTTCTGACTCCTTAGTGAGAAGAATTTGGGAATTTATGCCAAAATGCCTTTCTATATCATATACAGTTTGTCACATAAACTTATAAGTCACCTGGAAGTAACTAGATCAGTCTGATTCCATAGCATGAGTCCCAGCACCCTCAAGACTTTATGTTGTTACCTTCATAGAATCCTGGGTTACCGACAGCTGCTGAGCAAAAAAGCTGCACATGGAGAACTCCATTGGACTTTTTCAGCTAAAATCATGGTGCCTAGAGTCTCCAGGTAAGCAGCAACCCTTATACAATATTCTCTTGGCATTTGGCCAATAGTGCACCACACCCAGAAAGACAATCTACCACAACATTAAGATAGCCTACTCAGGCAGTATGTCTTATAGAACACACATGGCCCAGCACAAGTCAGTCTCTCTTAGGATGAGAGGGTCAATCAGATTCATTTGACACATTCATATTGCTTTCAACGTTCTTGGGTTGTTTTTAAAAAATGTTCTATGGTCTGAGTGAAACATCGTAGAGGGAATAGTGCTAAGAGCTTTGGAATCTGGCAGAACTGAGTTGAAATTTCATCTCTACATCCTTTAATCTTTCTGAGCCTCAGAATTCCTCTTCCATGGAGGGAATTCTAGAAGCAACATCAGGTTTATGGAGAAAAGAGAGATGACAGTTGAAGGGTCTTATACACAGACTGGTCTATGCAAGTTGCTCCCTACATGTTATTGCTGCCCCTCCTCTCTCCCTATATGGCCCTGTTATTTCCCTTGATTCTTTTCTTGCTTCTCCTCTCATATCCCTGGAACCTGCTTTTGGGTCTTGACCTCTTTCTGTGATGAGCATGTTCACTGTGGATACTACCGTTCTCACACAGATTCTCTGAACCTCTCATATGCATGAAATTTTCATCTTCTTTTCTCCCTTAAAAATTGTCCTTCCTTTAAAAGAAGACTGGCCCTTTAATTTTATGGTTGTCTCAAATGACTTAAGTGTCCAAATGCAACTGGTTGCTGATTTTCTAACCTATTGGGACAGAGATCTTTTCTGATAAATGTTTCCATCCCTTGTGTGTGAGAGGGAAAGCACATGTGTGTTCTCAAATGTGCCTTTTTCCCCTCCGAAATGCAAGCACCACTTTTAACTTAGACCATGCATCCCATCTGTCGCCAGAGGCCCAGCAGGACAGCTCAGCCGGTACGTGCATACGTGCGCTCTGGCGAGCCTCTCCTTCCACCTTCATATCCTGCATGGGAACTTTCTCCTTCACACAACTACTAATTAACTCAGACTCAATCCCACATCCCAGCTACGTGTTCAAATGAAAAGGCTGTTGAGAGCTGGAGGATCCCCTGCTTCCTGCAGAGAGGTCAGTCTGTCCTTTCCTTGTAACGTGCAGTCGACTTCCTCCAGGGAAGTGGGTGTTCTTTATTTTCTAGCCTGTCAGAGGTACTAGTTAAATGTTGCATTTTGTTTAAGAACGTAAAAGGTTTTAGCACATGTCAAAAAAGGTTCTTTTTCCTTTATAATTATGCCCATGTAATTATGTCATGTTTCTGTGGTTTACAGTGTTTTCCCCTTATCCACACCACTGAGGAGAAAGCAGTCTGCAAAGCTTATTTGTTCTATTTTTCATGCTAAAAACAAATCCAGAAATTGTTTTGACTGAGGCCTGCCCTGACATTGAGAAATCCCAGGATGCGCTGTGAGTCCCCTCCTATGAGCTGAGGTAGACCCAAAGGGATAGATGAAGGAGGGTTTTAGAAATGACATTTGATAAAACAGGGGCTGGGCACCCTGCAGCTTTTAAAGAGTGAGTTGGAGGCAAACTGCTGTCAGGATACACAGGAAAGGCCGCTTGTTTATCTTGAGTTTCTCCACAGACATCTCTGGACACATATGGTCACTGTTTTTGTTTTGACTAATTTTGATTTTTTAAATGCCCTCATGCTTAAAAGAAAAAACAAGCTTTAAAAATGACCTAATCTTTGTCCACGGTTGCTTCATGGGGCATCACGAGCTTCCAGGAAGTACGGACAGGAGCGGAGCAGGGCTGATGCAGAGAGCAGATTTGGAATTTGAACCTTCCCAGGCAGTATTGACTAGCCATTCAAGCATCCTGTGATTTTAACTTTGGTTCCCCACCCCCAAAACTGGAAGTTACCATATGTTGGTTGCCAGGTTTAACTAAAGATAATTCAGTCTAAAGAATGACATAGATTATTCTGATGATAATGATTATATGTACTATCCTTAGTAAGAATCCTCACAAAATCCTGAGGTCTGCAGATTATTACCCCTGGTTGACAGAGGCGGGGATGAAAGTTTGGGGAAGTGAGATCAGACAGAACTTGGGAACCCTGTCCTCTTGGCCCTGTCCCACCTGGTGTTTGTTGCCTAAGTATAGGCATTTAAAAATTATAAATTACAAATATAATTCAAGTTCATTGTGAAAAATCCAAACAGCAGAAATATTTAAAGTTTTTAAAACAAAAAGTGATAGGACTGCTTCCTTAGATTGCTTCCTTAGACAGTTTGATAAACATCCCCTCAGACCTTTTCTAGGCAGGAATGCCTCAGACTGTTTCAACAAAAGTTAGATTATGCTCTATGTGTTGTTCTTTATTTCTAAGTGGAAGTAACGTGGTGGTAGATAGTGATGACTTCAGCATCAGGGCTGTGTTCAAGCCCCCAGCCCCTTCCATTGTTGATTGTCTTTTTGGGCAAACTGCATAACTTCTTTGTGTTTCACTTTTAAAATGAGTATCACACTATTTATCTTTTAGAGCTCTTAGGAAGATTAGAGGAGGCGTGTAAAATTCAAGGCACCCCTAAGTAATGGGGATCATTATTATTTCTAATACCCAATTTAAATTCTAGAGTATATTTCATTATTGAACTGTCAAAATACTATACTTTTCTCTTGATTTGAACAATATTAGTTATAGTTTATAAAGACACTATCTTGGACACTTTATTTTAATAAATGCTCAGACATGTTCATTCCTGTTGAAAATCAGTTGTTTTCAACCTTGGGCGCACATTAGAATTACTTGGAAAGTTTGTGAAAATCCAAACCAGGCCACACCTCAGCCCAATTACTATATTAGAACCTTGGAGGTTGAGACCCAAGTATCAGTATTTTTCTAAAGATTCCCTTGTGATCCCAAAACGGAATAACTACTTTATTTGAAATGAGTAGACTTCACTTGCTCAATGTATTTGTATTCATGGAAGCATTTATTGCCTTTCCTCTCTTAGTGCAGTATCATGAATATTTGCATTTAGAGTAAATGCCAGATAAATATGATTAAATCAAATAAAGCATTGTACATTGTAAAGCATATTTTACAAATTGTTGTGTAAATATATTTTATTTTAGAAGCACATTAAAGAATATGTAGAGAATAATTCACGAATAGTCCCACTATCTTTATATATACATATAAATTTCTGCTGGCACACTAGATTGATGTATTTATTTTTTATAAACAGGCTCTAAAATGCATAATTATCATATAAAACATTAACATTCTGTTAGCTTTTTCATGCATGAGCAATGTTAGTGAACAATTGCATTATAGAGAAATTGATTTCAGGCTCAGAGCAGGGCAGCCAGGAAGGCCCTGCCTCCTCCAGCCAACTATGATTTTCATAGCATTGTCCATTCCATCAAACCCTTTTTGTTACTTAGACTTATTTCCTCTTTCAGGTTGGAATTAGTTGATATGTTGGTTGATGGTGTGGATTGGCTGGACTTTTATTTTAGAAGCACATTAAAGAATATGTAGAGAATAATTCACGAATAGTCCCACTATCTTTATATATACATATAAATTTCTACTGGCACACAGAGGGAGGGGAGATGGTCATGTCCACATGTTACGTGAGGCCATATGATAGTATTTGTTCTCCAGAGCAAAGCCTCACTTACTAAGAAGCTCTTCACATACATCCTGTGGAAAATGGGTAAGCACAGGCCACAGTGTGGCTGGGGATAGAATTCGCCCTATGCCCTTTAGAGAAGTATTACTTCTCCAAATAGTAAATACATAGTTTAAAACAGCCTATTCTTTAATACCAATAAGTATTTTCTATTGTCTCTTCTCAGGGGAAGGTGCTGTGATGGGTGGGTTTATATGCTTTGTTCACAGATTTACCTTCTAACAAAAATTGTGCAAATAAACATAGATCTTGACCTCTGGAAGTTTATGCTAAGTCTGCCCACAGGTTTGCAGTGGAACCCAAGGGCAAACATCAGATAATTCTTTCCATGTCAGCCACAGGGCAGGTGAATTGGTGGGAACATGTCATGGGAGGAACATACTTAAACAGGGTGGAGCAGGAGGGAAATAACCTTTCTTACAGCACAGGTTCTAGGGAAGGAAGGGAGATTTCATAGGTTGTTTCCATGATCAGATTTGTGTTGTGTCGGGGAGGAAGTAGGTTCAAAACATAGGTGCAGGCCAAGAGGTCTCTTCCAGAGCAGCTCCAGGGCTGACAAGGGCCACTGAGATGGGGTCCTGGACTGAAAATCCAGATGGATAAAGTGAGGCCATGGGAATGGTGTAGGAGGTGGCAGGCCCTCAATAGACGTGGGCTAATTGGCTGTATAGATCTAACTCCTGTAGGAGCAGAGCCCCTCATTTTGGAGGACCCTCTATGCTGCATGGCATAATCTGTGATGATGGTACATTTACTAGTATACCTACTGGCCAGGTGAACTGAGGCAGAAGGAACAGAGAGAAGACATTGGAAAGTAGGCTGGGAGAGTTGAGCAGCCCAGAGCTGCCAAGTGAAGGGCCTGGAGACAGAAGGGGAGGCTGTGGGAAGAAGTGGGCAGTGATTAGTTAGAAAGGAAGAGAGGTTTTAGAATAAAATAGATGTCCCCAAAATAACCCACCACGAATGAGTCTCTGGCCAGGACCTCACTGAAGCATTTCTAGGTGTTGTCATCAGTAGCAGGAATGAAGTTAGGTAGCACAACCTTGACCATTTTTGTGGCACTTCAACAACCCTCATGACACACCTTGTCACCATAGTTGGCTTCTTACAGGACTCATGCCATTTGTTGCAAGTAAGTGCCCTCAATTTTGCTTCTTACTTACTTCCAGGGTTAATCACCCTGTGACTACATAGTGTTTGGCACATAGTAGGTACTTCATGCATATTGCTAGATTAAAATAATAAATTTAAAAATATTAAAGTAGATATAAATAAATGGAATGTCTTACTTAGTTTAACACAGATTAAACTACTAATTATTCTCCTGTGTTTTTTTGTTTTTTGTTTTTTTCCTGTTTCACTCCTCAACCTGAGGCTTCTACTTTAATCCCAGCACTTCAGGTAACTTCTTGATTATAACTTCCCCCCAAGAGAGCAGGGAGGACACCAGAACGAGAAAATGTGCCTGCTAGTCCTGCATGATCTAGGCCCACTGGCTTCATCTCCTATCCCTTTGTAATATGGTCCAACCAACCTGAAGACCTTTCAGACTCTTGAGTGCACTACACTCTTTCACCCCAGTTCTCTGCATACCCCTTTCTTTCATCTTCTCTCCTGGCCCTGCTTTGACCCCACATCTGAGTTAAGCACCCTTCAAATGGGCTCCTATAACATCCAATTTCAGGCTTAGCTCATTAGCCAGTATGTTTAAATACTTTTTTTCATGTACTATTTATCAATAATGAGCATTCATGATTCTTAGGTACTGGTCTAGGTACTGGGGACATAGTAGTGAATAAATTAGACAAAATCCCTTGCCCTCTGGAATTACATTTCAGGGAAGCAGATGAACAATTAACAATTAGAGACATAGCTTTATAATGTGCATTCATACATGATATAAAGAAAACTGAAACAAGGAAAGCAGATAGAGAGAAATAGGGGTATGAAGGTTATCCTATCTAATAAAGAGGGAATATGCTGATTAACCCTCACACTGTCACAAAGATGGCAGCACCCACAGCCAATAAGGAGGGAATATACTAATTTACAGCCATGCCCTCAAAGATGGCAGTGCCCACAGCCACAAGATGGTGGTGCCTAGTCAGCCATGCGCCTGCCTCCAGAATCCCCCAGTAACTTCCCCCCTCCAGCCACCCAGGGCCAGCCTTAGGTGAAGGCAAGCCTTGGATGGTGACTTCCCAGCCTCCCAGGACTGACCTGAGACACAGGCAAGCCTCAAATGTTGGCTGCCCAGCCGCCCAGGACTGCCCAAGGCTCAGGTAACCAGGGCTAGCTGAGGCTGGCACTGTTAGCAGTTGCAATAGCAGAGTATGATGGGGCATCACCTTCCCCTGATCACTGTGTTGCCTCGTGCCCTGAGGGCTCCCAGACTGTGAGAGGGGGCAGGTTGGGCGAAGGGACCTCCTCTCCAGTGCATAAATTTTTATGCACTGGGCCTCTAGTTTTAGATAAAGTGGTTTAGAAAAGTATCCTGCCAATGGGAACATTTTATCACCTGCTCTAAGGAAGTGGGGGAACAAATCATAAAGATGTTTGGAGATATAGTATTCTAAGTGGCAGTCTCAGTGCAAAGCCCCTGAGGCAAGGATTTGCTTGACATATTCAGGACATTGAAGAAGCAGAAGCTGCTATGGCTAAAGAAGAGGTGACTATGCCACCCTCTAATCCAAGCTGGAAGCACCATGAGGTTAGAGATATCTACCTGGCTCAAGGTCGTGTCATCCAGTTTTTAGCATTGGGGCTGGCACATGCTCTAAATGTACTGCATGCAGTCACATCTTGGAATAGCTTCTCCATTTATCTAGTTTTATGGACCAGGTCCTGAATGGGATAGACAGAAAGGAAGAAATTGAGCCTTTGGGCAGTAGAGGAACTGGGTTAATACAACAGAAAAGCAAAGAGTTGAGGGACTGAGAATAAGTTACTTGATGCTCCAGTAACTGTAGCTGACTCTGGGAGAGGGCCCTGGAAATGATGTCTTATACCCATATCACATTGTTAAAGCTGCACTCTTTAAGTCACTAATGATTTCATACAGATAAATTCAGTATCCTCTACTTACTGTGTGACACTGCACTAGGTGATTTACATGGCTTAGCTTGCCATGATTGTTATGAAATTTGATGCTATCTCTATTTTACAAATGAGCAAACTGACATTTTGAGAGATCAAGTAACTTGTTAAGGTCACACAGTTAGTAGTAGAAACAAGCAGTCAACCCAGGCAGTAGGATTCTGAAGACTTGGCTCTGAAATCTTTTCCCATGGAAGTTTCTCTGCCCTACATCTACCCTATCATGATAGGATGACCTAGTTATTATGGTATAGGGTTGAAACTGGATGAAGAGATTTGAGTTAGATTTGAACCCAATTAGTATATTTTCAAATCAAATGATAACAGCTACTTCATGTTTTCCTTCTGTTTTTTGGGTCTAGCCTACATAAATGAGTGCTAGAATCAACTACAGTGAGAGGGGAGTCTTTTACAAAACATCTATGACCCGTGAGGCTTGAAGTTGACTGAGGACACCTCACTAGAAGGGAGCTCCATAATGAAAGGAACTTGTGCCCAGCAAGGGAATGTGTGGAATTTTTCATGAAAAAAAAAATGGCAACACCATCCTGGAAAAACCCAGTCATGCTCTATCTCTCCAAGACAGATGAGATATGTGGTGCTCCTCCTGGACAAGTACTGACAGAAATTCTGGTGACAGGAGGACAGCAGCACCCACCACAAGGATCAAGATATGCCTCCAAAAACAACACCTAATGATTCATTCACTGATAATGTAAAGGATACAGTGGAGATGTTTTGGCTGCTAACACATGGCCTCACCATCCAGGTCCTACAATGTTAATTAGGAAGGAAATGGTCAAGTGGAAGTTCATTAAATTGCTCTATGTGACCTCTAACACTAGCATAATTCTATTTAAAGGGTATATGAAACTTCTTATAATGACTAACTCAAGCCTTGCTCAGAGTGGCACGTTCCCTGAGAAGACCATTAAAAGTAGTGAGTGAGCTTTCCTATCTCTATTTATTTTCCTCTTGAGATTTTCCAAGAAAGAAATCAAAGAGACAAGGCAGGAAGTGGCTTTTATCCTGTGATCTCACTACATCCCACTTGGTGCTTTAGTACCCTAAGAGAAGACTTTTTCCTGAAGTGATAAGAAGAGCTGCTTTCTTGAAGATTTCAGTGGTCATTGAAACTTAGGGCAGTCTTGTCAGCAGGACATTGGCTGCTTGATCAGAAGCCTAAGTCATAATCTCTAGACTTTGTGGCTAAAACTGTGAGTAACTGACATGAGGGCAAAACAATTGATGACTCCATCCTCCAGATTGGAGGAAGTTGAGCAGAGGCATGGAAGATGCTCAGGCCAACCCCTTACTATGTCATAAAAGACTTTAACATCAGATACATGTCCTTCCTGCCCTTTTATTTACTTTCTGGATTTTCTGTGGGAACACTGACATATTTCTCAGGAGAGGGATTCATAAGAATCAATCTCTCAGTTGAGTGAGAGAGCTCTTTCAAACAAATTAGTTGAAAACAAAACACATCAGGATGAGTTACAATGGGGAAATGACAAGAACCCCTATATCTGGTCTAATGACACAGCACATGGCACCACAATTAAAGCTCTGTATGAGCAAGAATGGGGCTAACTTTTTGGACACCCTTGACAATCCAATATGAAGTCACTGTCAGCCATGATACTTATGCCAAGTACTATGTCAAGACTGAGGTAATGGGGTGTGACAGGATTGCTTTTAGGAGGGGCCCAGAACACCTAAAACCACAAGTCTAGACACTTGGATAAGGGCTCTGTCTGGACACCAATCTGAGTTAGACCTCTACTCCTGGTGGGCTATACTAACTCAGAGCTCCAATCATCTAATGCTCAAGCTTGGCTGTATCACAGGTCATGCTCAGAGATCTGCTAGGTACATGGATGCATGCTGCCACTGCAGCTGCCTGGTTTGAGATCGACACCTGCCTCTACCTGGTTTGAAGGCCACCATTGACTGAGACTTTGAGTGGACACACTCACTGCTCACTTCTATCATGTAAGCGCCCCCTTTCAGTGTGTAACCTGCATGTGACTTTATTGGCTGATTAGGGAGGTCTCCTTTAATAAACCTGGCATTGTGGAAAGACACAAACTTGTGTGAGTGACTCTCTCAGGAAAGCTCCCTTGCTCATGGCAAGCTCATTGCCAGAAATCCACTTGCTGGTCTTCATGAATTCTGAGAGCACAGTGTCTGTTTTTTATTGTGAAGACTAGAGGCCCTGTACACAAATTTGTGCATGGATAAGGTCTGGCCTTCCTGCTCCTATCAGGAAGATTGGGCAGGCCAGCCAGGGGTAGAGGCTGCAAGCGGTTGGCCTGCTGGCTCTACACTTTGGTCAAACTCCTGGTCGAACTCCCAGTAGAGGGGACAATTTGCTTATTAGCCTTTTATTATATGGTGTGTTAAGTAGGAAATTGAGAGGCAGTAATTATTGTCAAGAACCAGATCTCATTTCTAAGCACAACACAATATTTCATTGTTGTGTGCACACACACATCCACCATAGTGTTATCCAGCATCTAGAAGTGTTCAGGAATCTGGAGAAGGTGCTGTGTGTAAATTAATAGAGAGACTAGAATACAATATAAGTTTGTAATCCATGGAGGAGCCAAAGAAAGCTTAACTGTAGTAGCTAAGTTCTATCTCCAGACCTAGAACTCTTTTTATTCTCACATTTTTCCTATAACGAAGTAGATGTACATATCAAAGGTAAGGTTTAGTATACAGTAGGCATTGTCAGGTTGGGGGAAATGCCCTCGGCTGTTCAGCTGTTTGTCAGCAGGAGACAATAACATGTAGATTAAAATGCTCTCAGCTGTTTGGTAACAGGCAATGATATATATGCAAATCCTTAGGTTTGGAAAAATGCTTTCAGCCATTCCAGCAGGCAATAACATGTATTCAGCTTTGCTGATGCTTCATGGTTCCATCAACCTTTTGATGAAATTTCTTGCATTTGTGACATGCTGGAATTTGTTTCCAGCATGTTTGTGATGTGGTTCCAGTGTCTCTCAGCAGCAGAAAACATTAGAAACCTGTGCTTGGTTTTGGTTTTGCCACTAATTGGATGACTGCTAGCATTTCAAGTCATTCAGGATTTTAGAGCATACAACCCAATCCCTTAGGCTAAAACAATTGGAGACACCAAAGATGAACAATCCAAGACATTGGCTCTCAAGGAACTTTCATCCAAATTCAGGAGACAGGCAGATAAAACACTCAAGAGCATAAGTGGAGGAGGTTGGGAGGTGGGGGGTTTGGGGGGAGGAATGATAGGTACTAAAAGAAAAGTACAGAGTGTTAACATAATACCAAGGAGGAGGTGATTAGTTTTACTGGGCAAGATATTTCATAAGCATATAGGGAAGGTATTCTAGAGGAGAAAATGGCATAAATACCACAATTAGATACCACCTCACACCCATTAGGATGTCTACTATAACAAAAACAAAAACAAAACAAAACTGGAAAATAACAAACATTAGTGAAGATGTGGAGAAATTGCAACTTTTGTGCACTGTTGGTAGGAATGGAAATTGCTGCAGTCATTTTGGAAAACAATATGGAGCATCCTCAAAAAATTAAAAATAGAACTAACATGTAATCCAGCAATTTTACTTGTGTGTATATACCCTAAAGAACTGAAAGCAAGGACTCAAACATATATGTGTACATCCTTGTTCACAATAGCATTATTCAGTTATTAAAAGGTAGAAGCAACCCAAGTCTCCATTGATGGATGAATAGATAAACAAAGTGTAATTTGATCATTCAGTGCAATTTTATTCAGCCTACAAAAGGAAGGAAAAGATGACACATGCTACAACACAAATGAATGTTGAGGACATTATGCTAAATGAAATAATCCAGTCAATAAAAGACAAATGCTATATGGTTTCAGTTATATGAAATAGAGTAGGCAGACTCATAGATATATAAAGTAGAATGGTAATGGACAGGGGGTAGGGAACAGGTATAAAAAATTATTGTTTAATGGGCATGAAATTTCAATTTTTCAAGATAAAAAGTTCTATACATAGATGGTTGTGATGGTTGCACAACAGTGTAAATGTTCTTAATGCTACTGAACTGTACACTTTAAAATGGTTATAAGATGGTCAGTTCTATATTATGAGTGTTTACGCAAAAACAAAACAAAAAAAAACAAATACAAAAAACACCAAGAAGAGTCTGTGAGTAATGGATTTGGCAGATGCATCAGCAGATAAAGGCAGATTCCTTTTGAGCCAGCCCAGGCCAAATGTTTTGCTATATGAAAATATAGAAGTTTATTGTATGATATTGTGAAGGGAGAGGATAAAATGAAAAAATTCAAGATAGGAAATCTATGGAGAGAAGTAAACTTTGTTTTGAAAGTAACATAATAAACATCATTACCATGTTTGGCATAAATGAATTTTATGGTAATTTGCTGTAAATATCTATCTCTAAGTCATTTGGAACTATCTCAGAGTCATTCTTGCTATTGAGGTTGGAGAGCAGATAGATTCCCATCCCCTGTTAGAAAATCCCATAGGCCATGTTTTGCTTCTTACCCATCACCTAGATAGCATGTCTCTATCTGGATGTGTATCAGGTAAGTATCCAAGGAAGCACATCTAAATTAGCCTAATTAGAGGAGGACTTAGTAAAGGGACCCTTCACAAAGATGTGGGTAGGATATAGGAGTTCCACAAGGAATAGAAAAGTATTTTGGAACCAGTCAAAGGGGGGCTGTTACCATCTCTAGATGTGTAGTGTGAGGGGAGGGAGTGATTACTAGCACAAGAAAGAATTAATTATATGACCCAGAGGCTGCCTTAAGAGGCACATGACCTTTGGTGCCTGGATGCAGCTAATCCCATGTGAATCTGAAAAAAAAATTACCTTGAAATCACTGTCTGGGATCTTCTGCAGCGTTTTTCTTTGGCTACAGCAAAGGAACCCGTCTGACATTATCCAGCATCTCTCCAATTTGAACTAATATTAGCATTATTTGGTAAAACACATGTCGCTGTTTATGCCCCAATATTTCTGATTCAGTAGGTCAAGGTGGGCCTGAGGATTTCCATTTTTAACAAGTTCCCGGAGGATGCTGATACTGCTGATCAGGAGACCACATTTTAAGACATCGCCCAGGCAGGCCAACCCTCCCCCCGCCTCCCCACTGACAAGGAAAGGAAAACAGATGTACAGTAGATCTGGAAAGGCAAACCTAATGTTTAACTTAATGAAAGTTATTGCTGGACCCCGTATTAGTGTCACAACCTCAGTAAGTCTCAATTTCCCTCCCATACAATGAAAGAGATGTATAGGTCATGTGTCATCTTTTTCTTCCTTCCAGCTCATTCTGTGATCCCACGGACCACAGGCTGCAGCATCTAAAGCACATTCTTTGAGTAACCACAAAGATTACACTTCTTACAGGTGAAGCAGTTTCTATAGTAGATTGGCTAGTAGAAGATAGCAGATTATTGAATTGTTCTATGAGTTATATGCAAGGAGTTTTGTGTTTGTTTTCTAATTGTTTTTCCTGTTTCACAAATAGAAAAGGACATAAACAGTTGCCTTTTCCACATCATTTCTTTATAGATGAAAGGAGGCATTCACTACATCAGATAAACTATGTCCCTAGATAGGGAGGCCCTTTTGATTGTGTAAAATTAGACATCTGGGAGATTATTTTAAATGTTACAGGAGAGTACACCTAATTAGAAAAAGCCCAGTGGGTTTATACCAATTAGGCCTATAGAATTGCTATGCTGTGTAACTGGGGAAATCCTTTTCCCTTTTCAAGAGCTCACTTGTTAAAATCCAAAGATACCAGTTGTCCTCCTGGTTGGTGGTGGTGCACAAGTGTGAGCACAGCATGTGCACCTAATGTTTATGCATCTCTTTGTGGGGCTCTGTGTGTCCTGTGTACTTACGGTAATACAGATGATATACAGACATGGCTGGCAGGGTTTGAAAATTGCCATCTGCTCCTTGGTTCCTCTTTTGTCTTCATTTAATTAAAGAAATATCTTAGGCAATGGCTGGTTAAAAATAGATTTCCTAACAGCAGTCATACAACTGCAACTTCCAGGAATTTTAAAGCTTCTTTTGAGCACCATTTTGCTTTCTATGCAGGGCATCTCTGACTAGAGATTTAAGCTGCTCTTAAGTTACTGACTCATGAATTTGTGCACCCATGTGTGGCTATGAAGTCAAGTCATGGCTGAAGGATACATTAGGAGGTCATGGGTGAGACTACAGTAGGGAAAGTGTGTCCCTGTTTTGAGAGATGGAGAGTTTCCAGTTTCTTTAGGGTAAATTTTCATTAGCAGCTTTCAGGGACCTGGCTCATGGTATATTCTGCCTCTACAGACTGGTTTCATTCATTCAACAAGCTTTATTGAGTGTCTGGAGACCTACCTTAGTGAGCTGAGTGGGTTCCTTGTGCAGCAGACAGCTGTCATACAAGGCAATGAGTTCTCCCAACAGACTTCTATGGCCCCTGGACATAGACTGGGGTAGTCATCTCATAACTCGATTTCCAGTTGCCTACCACATACTGGGTGCTCAATAAATATTTGCTGACTGGATACAGTAATAGAAAATACACAAAGAGCTGTGGATGCCTAGGAGATGGGCTGATTAATCCTACTGGGAGTCCAGGATGAACACCAGCTCACTGGGAGAAGAAAGGGAAAGAACACCCTCACCCCTGCCTTCCTGGGAGGCCCAAGAGCAGCTCACACTCTATTTTCAAAGGGGCTCTATTTGTTTTAACAAATATATAAAAGAGACAAACCAAACAAGCTGGATTCTATTCTAATTATATTACCTCAAACTGTCAGGGCTACGAGTCTGAAAATGTCTACAAATTTGTTCCACATGAATTCCACTCTTCGATGCACTTCCCTTGACTCCAAGGTAGCTGGTAGACTCAAGCCAAATGTCTTCCAAATTCACTCATTGTGAACTGAGGGACCTGAGTGCCACCTTCCTAAAGAGCATGGAGAAGATATTAACCTAGCTGCCATCCTTGCTCACCCCCTTGTTCACTTGTTACTGCTCATTGGGCATGGGCTGGGGGTCAGGCAGAATGTTAGGGGCTGCAGGTGAATATGGTGAATAGAAACAGAAATCCAGACAATTTATTGAAATAGGGAGAAAGAAAACACTCTCAATTGCTTTACTACAGTTTTCCAGGAATGCCTGGTTCTGGATTAGCTAGGCAGAGTGCTCTGTTCATTAATTTGGGGGCAAGATGGGGATGGCAGTGTTAAGAGGGGACACTGTTCATTTGTCTCTTCTCTTCCTCTGACCAGCCACAGACTGACATAAAATAAGGGACTGGTAGTTGCTGGAGCCAGCTTATACCAGCTCTCAAGGATTAATTGTTAAATTTTAAGGAATTTTTAAAATTACTGATAAACACATCCATTATTAAGAATTTACTATGAAAACTTTCAGTTAAGTAGATTATATTAAAAACAAAGACATTAAATGCCCAAAAATTATAACTTTCTAAATTAACTACATTTTGCTATTTATTATGTTTTTGTGATTATTTGCATCTTTTATATCTGTATAGTAGAAATACTATATCATGGTACAGTATCACCAGTCTTTTCTCCATCTCTATGTTCAGTGATACCCTGTCAATAGCTTGAAATTGTCCACTGTGAGAATGTTTATATCAGGGAAAGTAGCAAGTGCTACAAATCAGGGCTTTTTTTTTTTCCCCACCAGAGAGTCAGTTGTTAAACATTTACTAGCACATGACTGCAAGGGACCCTCTAAAGTTTCTTAGGAATAGACTCACTTAAGTTTCTCTAAACCTTAGGTGTTATGAATATTCCAACTTAGTGATCTCTAAGGATAGGACAGGTATCCTGAGTCACTTGCCACCAATTGTTCTATACTGGGCACAATATCATTTTATAGTTAGACATATGTAATTATATCATTAAATAGAACATCATTCAAACTAGGGTTTGTTTTTTTTTTTTACTCCTTACCCAAGAATATTTTTTCCATTGCTTTTTAGAGAGAATGGAAGGGAAGGAAAAGGGAGTAGAGAGAGAGAGACAGAGAGAAAGAGAAAAAGAGAGAAAAACATCAATGTAAGACACATCTATTGGTTGTCTCACACACACTTTCAGACTGGGCTAGGGATTGAACCTACAACCCAGGTACATGCCCTTAACCAGGAATCAAACCCATGACCATTAGATCTGTGGGTTGACGCTCTAACCGCTGAGCTCACCAGCCAGGGCAGAATGGATTTTTAATTGCTTTATTGAGATACTAGAGGACCTGTGCACAAAATTTGTATACTGGTGGGGCCCCTTGGTCTGACTGGCAGTCAGAGCTGATCAGGGCTGGGCTGATTGGGCCCTGCCAGCCAAGGGGAAGGCCAGGGGGAAGGGACTGCAGGAGGTTGGCCACTGGCTCCAGGACGGAGCCAGCCCTCGGCCCCATTGGGAAAGTTGCCACATCCGCCATCACTCACCCCTGGCTCCCTATCTCAGCTGGGTCCTGGCCCCAATTAGGTGATCAGGGCCTGCCAATGGGTGGGAGAGACCCTGGAAGGTTGATCGGCCAGGGAAGGTTGGCTGTGGGAGCGTACTGACCACCAGAGGGCAGCTCCTGTGTTGAGTGTCTGCCCCCTGGCAGTCAGTGCACGTTATAGCGACCAATCGTTCCAATTATTTTAGTCATTTCAGCCTTTCAGTCATATTGGTCACTTAGGCTTTTATATATATGGATAATTCACATCCCATACAGTTCACCCATTTAAAGTGTACTGTTCAATAATTTTCAGTATATTCACAGTGTAGTGCAACCATCAATCACCACAATTCATTCTAAAACATTATCATCACCCCCAAGAGAAACCTTGTACCCATTAAAAGTTAGTTACCATTTTTCCCAATCTCCTCTTTCCCTATTAAGCCCAGGCAACCTCTAATTTACATTCTATGCCTATGGATTTGTCTATCTGAACATTTCATATAAATGGCACCATCTAATAGGTGGCCTTTTGTTACTGGCTGTTTCCACATAACACAATGTTTTAAAAGTTTATCTGTGCTGCACCATGTACCAGCATTTCATTCTATTTTATTACTGAACTAGGGCCCAGTGCACAACATTTGTACACTCAAGGGGGTCCCTTAGCCCAGCCTGCACCCTTTCGCAGTCTGGGAGCCCTCAGGCGATATCTGTCTGACCGCTTAGGCACACTCCCCACAGTTGAACATCCTTAGCAGTGCTGTGGAGGTGGGAGAGGTTCTTGCCACCACCACTGTGCTCTCCAGCCATGAGCCTGGCTTGTGGCTGAGTGGTGCTCCCCCTGTGAAAGCACATTGACCACCAGGGGGCAGCTCCTGTATTGAGCATCTGCTCCCTGGTAGTCAGTGTGCATCATAGTGACAGATCATTCCACCGTTTGGTCAATTTGCATATTAGGCTTTTATTACCAGGAGTTCAACCAGTATTTCAACCACTCACTATGATGTGCACTGAACACCAGGGGGCAGCATGTAACATAGTGGGCGTCAGTGACATGGCACTGGCAGCAGGTGGCAGTGAAGGTGCTGCCAGCCCTGATGGGCCCCGATGGAGCTGGGCAGGGACCTGATGACTCAGGTGGAAGGGGACGTGAGGGAGCCTGGGGGCCAAGGTGCTTCCCAGAGCCCAGAGGTCAGCTAGGACCTGCCCTTCCAGATGCTTGTGCTTCAATCGCCAGCCAAACCTAGGGAGCGCACCTGTGTATGAATTTCATGCAATGGGCCTCAAGTATAGGATAACATTGCATTGTGTGGCTATCCTACATTTATTTATCCTTTCATTAGTTGGTGAATATTTGAGTTGTTTCCACTTTTTGGCTGCCATAAATAACACTGCTACGAGCATTCACATTCAAGATTTTGTGTGGACATAAGTTTTAATTTTAAGAAAAGAGGGGAGCTCATGGAAGTGGCACACATCACTCCTGCTTACTGTTCATTTCCCCAAATTCAGCCACATCACTCCAAATGGTTGTAAGAGAAACTGGAATATTAGACATACTATTTGCTGGGAAGAAAAGGAGATAGAATTTGGTGAACATATAGTAGCCTCTGCCATAAATCTGTTTTAAGAATTGTGTGTGTGTGTGTGTGTGTGTGTGTGTGTGTGTGTGTATGTGTGTACAATTCTAACTCCTGCACAGAACCCTCCACTTGCAACCTCCTTGCTCTATATTCTGTGATGGGGATCTACTCTCCCCTCTGGTAACTCATACTCCATTTGTGCGCCTACATGGAAGGAAGTTGCTCAGTGAAGAAAGGTGGAGTTCCGTGTGAATGGAGGAGAGAAGCAAAAGCGCAATGAAGTCCATGGGAAATGCAGATTAGTTAAGGGGGAGTGGATTGGTTTTCTGATATTTGAAGTAAGGGAGGACTGAAACTTATATAATGTAAATCCTTGGGTATTGGTTATGCTGAGTTTTTGTTCTACATTATGAGTTTGGAATGTCATAAAGTTAGGGATCATGACCACATGTAGCATGAAGACAAATAAGGTTTCACCCCTTCAGAAAGAACTCCTGGGACTTAAATTTCATAGCCCTCTGGTCTAAGTGTTCTTTTGTCTCCCTCATTCATGTGACTCCCTCATTTTTCTTACTACATTTAGCTGAAACTAAATAGCTTCTTTCTACTTTGCTACTAAATGGGGATGCAGGAGAGGCAGCCACACTATTCCAAAGATAAAATGAAGCCACTTGAAGTTTCTCACCAACCACCTGCTGTCCATGTTTACAGTCCCAGTGCTTCTGGCCGCTCTTTGGGAAGCGTCAACAGCTAGCATCCTTCGAAATGGCTCCAGTCCCCTCCTCACTCTAACTTTGGGCCCTAAATTGAACCAATTGCTCACATTAGAAGAAACATTTGTGTGCACCTCTGTTAGACTCACATTGCCCCCAACTTTCTAGAAGCCTCACCCCCTGGTTCCATCTGTACTTCCTTTCAGTAATGTTGGTGGTGGTTGGGTATCTTTTCTCCCCTCCAGCAAGATCCTCTCTGTCAGTTGAACTGCCTCAAGCCACACCATGCTCTTAAAGCACCCCTTCATGCCTAGTTCAAAATATCCTCCTACCAATACAGTATTCAAATAACTCTGAAATCAGACTCCACCCTCACCTTCCACCAAAAACAACATGTTATCTGGATTTGTTATTCACATAACCACACCAAAAAGTCTTGCACCATCTTTTATTCATTTCATATTGAACACATTTGTTCTTTGTCTCTGGTTGGTTTACCCAATCATAGCTGTTAGTCTGAATCAGTGAGTTCCCTCTTAACACTGCAAACTTCAAGAGAGAACCTTTTCATCCTTGATTTCAGCTAGGAAAAATAGTGTTCTGCAGAGCAGAGATATTTTATTCAGGCTCTATGGGCCTGTAAAACATTAGAACTGAAGTGATGTCGTTAGCTTCCATAGTACACATGTTAAGTAAAGGAAGAGGAAGAAAAGCTGAGTGAACTAGTATTTATTAAGACCCTTTATCATGTGCCCTGCCTGTGTTTGGTGCTCTAGCCATAAAATATTAGGGATTCTCACCTGAATCCAATGAAGAAAATCCTCATTTTCTAGAAGTTCAGAGAGGCTAAGTAGTTCACCAAAAATCAAACCACTAGTTCTGGAACTAACATGCAAATCTATGTCTGTCTGAATGTCTGTGTTCCTTGTGGCCTTTCTTAGCATGTATAGCAGGTATTTTTATTATTAATTGTTACTTGTAGAATAGAAGAGCCTTGGGGCTTTCTTTAAATGCATATGTTTAAACAAACCAAAGTGTCCTTAGCTAGAAGACCGGATAAAAAAGATGTGGTACATATACGCAATGTAATAGTTCTCAGCCATTAGAAAAGACGTTGTGACAACATAGATGAACCTTATGCTAAATGAAGTATGTCAGTCAGAAAAAGCTAAGAACCATATGATTTCACCCACTGTGGGACATAAAACTGAAATTCATAAACACAGACAACAGTATAGTGATTACCAGAAGGAAAGGGGATGAAGGTAGAAAAGAGTAAAGGGAGCCAAATATATGGTGACAGAAGATGATTTGACTTTAGGTGGTGGACACACAATACAATATGCAGATGATGTATCTTAGAAATGTACACTTAAAACCTATACAATCTTATTAACCCACATCAGCCTGACAAATTTAATTTAAAAATTAAATTAAAAATTTAAAGATGTCTATGTTGATCATAAGGAAGGGAGGATGGCAGTGAAAATTCATCTCCCCTGATGGAAAATTAACTTAATATATACCCTACTGATGAGAGGTGAGTGGTATCATTTAGGTACAGGACAGAAAGTACAGTGAAATGTCTATACACATTTCAATGTGTAGACAATTAAATGTCTATGCAATATGTAGACAACCCATTCTCCCCTGTACTTCCCTTCTGTCCCCCCGCCCCCATGATGGTTCTAAATTTTCTCTATTTTCATAGAGAAAAGCCACATGGATCATAGGACAAATTCTATCCTATATGATGGTAAGAATGGATTGCTCTGGAGAAAGGTAACAGGATACTATATATGGACTAAGAAACCTTGAAAGGGACCCTTTCTCTGCTGGGCTTGTAAAGTTCTATTGCAGCCCACTGCAGTGGACCCAGGCAGTACACAGTGTGTGAAAAGGGTTTAGGAAAGATTCTATTAAGGCTACAGTGAAATGCCTTTTGCTTCCTGATTATTAGCAGCTGGGAGTGAGGCAGGCTAGAAAGAAGTTAGGGAAAGCTATGGACAAGAGGAATGAGGAAGTAGGAGCAGACATCACTGGCTGATAAGCTGCTGGGTTCTCTCATTGGAGCCCCCACCTCCACCAGGATCAAAGGGAAAGCAGGAAACCCCTGCTGTGGTCACAGAAGTCAACAACAAGGACTGGCTCAAACCTGATCAATCCAAGATGCAGGGAAAATAACCAGAGAACAACCCCAAAGCTCATTTATCATCATTCCAATGAAAACTGGCATCACAAGTAAAAGAGCCCCTCCCCGCAGGAGGATGAACACCATAGTACTCCCAGAACAACCGAATTAGGTATCAGAAGACAGAGTCAGAATTTGATGCCACAAAGTTCAGAAAGAACCCAACCTTGGAAACACATAAAATCCCAAGAACTGAGGAACCCAGTTGTAACTCACTAAAGAGTTCACCCGCATCTGCTTTCTCTTCTTTCACATTCTGTGAGGCTTGCAACCAGATGCTGTCTCCAGGAACTGGCAACCTAGTCTCTTGTTTTCTACCTGAATAAAGCTTGCTTTTTCTCTCACTTGGACTCATTCTTGAAGTCTTTCCTGTGTGAATTAAGAGCCTTGACCATGCTGGGCTAGAGCCACCATCAGCACAGAACCGATTCAGGGAGGAGAGCAATCAGGACTTGTAGATGGAGTATAGTTTATGGCAGATGATGCTATTCAATTATCTTCAAGTTTTTTTCTCAAGTCTCACTTCCCTCTCTACCAATACCTGGAGAGTGCGGGGTAGGAGGTGGTGGGGTCTGGAGAGAGAGGATGTGGAGGGAAAACTATAACAACTCTTTTGACCTACCCCTAATGATCTGTCCATTCAGTTTTCAAATTTTTAAAAGTCTGCTATTTAGTTTAAAATTAAGATGATAGCCACTACATTTTACAAGCAGTGTGAATAAATTTAAACTTTTACTTAGTTGAACATTTTGAGGGGAACACAGCAGGATGTTGGCCAGGAACAGGATTGCACAATGTGTGTACTTGGATGGGGATGGCTGGTGGTGGAGGTGGGATTTAAGAAGTAGCCTGGAGGTCTGGAACTTCAGTTTCCCTTGATTCTTGGGGACAAAACTTGGCACAGAACAATGACAGTGGCTGAGAGTTTTCTCAGTAACCAGGAAGGACACAATCCAATAGAAACATGAGCCATAAATATAATGTTAAGTTTTCTAGGAACCACATTTTTAAAAATAAAATAAAGGCATAAAACTAAATTTAATAATACACTTTATTTAACCTGCTATACTCAAAATAGTATCTTCTCAATGTGTAATCAATTTTTTAAAATTAATGGAAATTTTTATATTCCTTTTCTAAAATGTGAAGTCTTCGAAACCCAGTGTGTGTTTTACAGGCACAGCCACATTCCAAGTTTTCACTAGCCACATGTGACTAGTGGTGACCATAATAGATCTGAAGAGTTATTTCTTTTGTGATGCCATAAATTCTTCTGTGATTTTGCCCTAGCCAAAATTAGAAAAATCATTGCAATCAAATATATCAGATGTATATTGCTGCCTAATAAACTACCTCAAAATTTAATGGCTTAAAAACAACTATTTATTTGCTCTCTGATTTATGGGTCAGTAATGAGATAGCTAGTCTATGTTCCTAGTGCTGTTGTCAGTGTTCATTTATGTCACTGGGCCTTGACTACAGTGATTGGGCCGGCTGGGTTTCTCTCCATGTGTTTCTTTACCCTCCAAGGGACTTATTCACAGGGTAAAGAAAGATTCTCTAGCAACATGAAAGGGCAAGTCCTAGAGTGCACCTATTTTTCAAACCATTGCTTGTATCACAAGGGCAAATATCCCATGGGCTACAACAAGTTGCATGGCCAAACCCAGAATCCACATGAAAGGGAACTATGCAAGAATATGGGTTCATGGAGATGTGATTCTTTGCAAGTCATTTCCGTGACAACCTACCATACCTTACTTTATAGAACACAGTGTCCCCCAAAAATGTATACACACACTTTGAATAATTATAAAGGCAGTGTTTATTAAAATACATTTCATTTTCAAAATTGAGCTATCAGCTGTTAAAGTGTGTATACATTCCCCATATGAACAACCTTTTATTTTGGAAATGTGGTTCTTACTGTGACTTGATTATATGGTAGCCAGCTTTAAAAGTGGTCTCTAGTGATTCTTGTTATATGGTTTTTATGCCCCTGTAAGTTCCCTTTCCACATTAAAAAGGGTAACCTGTGTGGAAATGACAGTGTGTAACTTTGGAAGCAAGGCCATAAAAGGCATTACAGCTTCTGCCTTGCTTGGATAACTTGCTTTGGGAAAGTGTTATGGGGACTCCCAATCAGCCCTATAACGAGGTTCACATGATGAGGAATTGAGGCCTCCTATCAACAGCAAATACCAACTTGTCAGTGCACGAGTCATCTTAGAGGCAGACCCTCCAGCCCCCTCAAACCTTCAGGTGGGACTTTGGGCCCAGCAAACACCTTTATGAAAGAGCCTGACCAATTCCCAAATACCTGACCCACAGTAAGTTTCAGAGAATAAATGCTATTGTTGCCGTAAGCCACTAAGCTTTAGGATAATTTGTGATGCAGCCATAAGTAACTAATACAATTGCCTAGTACAATTAGCTTTATTTTGGAAAGAGATCAAAAGTCTGAATTTAAAAAATTAAACTTGTCTTACATACCAAATATAAATGTTTTCCCTAAAGTTGAAATGAAATTTGCCATTAATATAAAAATATTTAAAATAAAAAATTAATGTCACTAAATGTTACATCTCGTGCCAAACATATACAGCATTATAAAATGTATAATTCCTTCTAGCAAATGAAAATAACTATCTTTTACTTTGGTTTTTATGTTAAAGAGATATAGTTTTAAATATAGTGGTACCTCGAGATACGAGTTTAATTCGTTCTGTAACCTTGAGGCGTGGGAAACTATGAGACGCTCGAGTCGTGGTAAACTGGTGGGTCGTGTGCAGCCGGCCGATCCATGAGATTACTTGTATCTCAACTGTTGCTCGTATTTCAAAGCAGAAATAGCTCGCTCCATGGCTCGTATCTCAAAAATCTCGTATGTTAGGGCACTCGTATCTCGAGGTACCATTGTATTTTTAAATATAGAGAGCTAAGGATATTGACTGAATTGCATGTATATAGGGACTTCTAAATTTTCTTCAAACAAATTCTAGATTAAAAAGGCTCAGGGAGATTCCCTTTGGGAATCTACTTTCCTCTTGGTACATGATGTGCTCTCAGTAAATAGCACTGAGTCATTCAAGATTTAGGCAGTAAGGACATATGTTGCTTTCCTTCAACCTCCACCTCCACCTCCTCTACAGTATAATGTCAGGAAATACATATATCAACGCAAATGATCTTGAGAATTATAAAATCTGCCCATATATTAAAAACATAGGCTTTCAAATATCTGAAACCATATAGTTTCATCTTCTTTACCTACAAGTTGTAAGTCACCTTAACTCTTCCTTTCAAGTACTGTTGTAGCTATTAAAATACAGCTTAACTTACAGTGTGTTTCTATTGCCAACAATTCAAATTATACCATAGACCAGTGGTCGGCAAACCGAGGCTCAAGAGCCAGATGTGGCTCTTTGGCCCCTTAAGTGTGGCTCTTCCACAAAATACCACGTGCTGGCGCACATGAAATTTCAGTGTGATTGAAATTCGTGGCCCATGCGCAGAAGTTGGTTTTCGGCCTGGGTGAGTCTATTTTGAAGAAGTAGCATTAGAAGAAGTGGGGGTGTTGGTCAGTCAGGGGACAGGAGATGCAGCGCATGTGGCTTGTGAACCGCAGTTTGCCTACCACTACCATAGACTTACTTTGATTGTTCTTCTAAGGCTATAACTTCTTCTCTCATTCTATGTCTCTTTTTCTTATGCTACTTTTTTGCTTCTAACCACCTTTTATATCTCCAGTATCCTATTTCCTCTTTAGTAGAGACTTCTAAATCTGGAGAAATTAAAAGTCCAGTTAAACATTCATAGCTATGTAACGAATGAAATCTTGTTTGTGTAATTCTAACCTTAAAGTAGTCACATCTTTGTTTTCTTTGGAAACTTCTGAAGCTCCTTTTAATTATTGTTTATCAGAGCCATTATCTTTGCTTTTTGTCCAGAAACTAGGCATTTTGCATTTTCATAGTTTTTGTCTTTCTCTTTCCCCATTCTGACTTCAGTTAAGCTGGATACTTCAACTCTTCCCTGTTTATGTTTTATTTTTCTTTGAGAATTCCTTTCGGGGTTCAGCACTGTCCACTTTGGAACCCTTAGGTGTGATCTTGAATATTTTCATTTTACAGGGGCTCTCGCTATTTGTGTCCATATTTGACCTTGGCCCTGGAGATATTCTATATTCTTCCCTCTTTATTTCTTACTGTTCTTTTTCCTTTCTCCTTAAGTGAAATCATGAGTTTCATTTTATTTCAGCTCCCTCTGCTAAAATGTTAAATTAACAATTCATCAGCTACTCTTAGGCAGGAATGGATTTATTTTTACTGTTTTAGGGAATGTACCAGGTTTTCCTGGTGTTTCCTCTGATGGGGATGTTAAGAAACAGAAATGGTTGCCAAAAAAGTTTGTTGCTATTTATAACATTTGCTTTTTCTTTTCTTTTTTTTTTTTAAATTTGAGCTTACTCAATCTGAGCTGTTGCTGCATTCTCTTGTTTCAAATTCCACAAAGACAAATCCCATTCACTCTTCAGTAGACTTATAATATTCAATACTTACATAAACAACACTGCTGTGTTTCCCAAATTCTCTGCAATCCATCTGTGATTAACATTTTTTAGAAAGTAGCTCCTATGATAAATTGGAAACAGTGTTAAATATGTAAAAATTTCATGACTACATAGATTAAGCTTTTCACAAATTCTATATTTAGGTCAATAAATTTTAACTTTATTATTAAGTATGTTATCTATCTATCTATCTATCTATCTATCTATCTATCTATCTCATATGTATGTCTATCTCCCAATCAGGTAAATATTCTTAGTGTCTTTTTATAGATAGCACATAGAAATTAAGAACTCAACTTTTGGAGTCAGATGGAGCTGGAGTTAAATCCTGGCTCTATCATTTACTAACGTAACATCTCTGTGCTTTGGTTGCCTCATCTCTCAATGGAGATAATAATACATACATACCATCTAGGGTTGCTGTGGGGACTATATGAGGTGTTATATATAAGTACTTAGCTAATCAGTGGCATCCGCCATTATCTCTTTAGTTGGGCTCTGCTATATGTTTTTCTTGACTCTTCCATGCTGTGCCTTTATTTTGTGAAGAAAAACACTTTCAGAATGGGAAATTTATTTAAGTATTTATTTCGCTGATGGTCTAACATTAGCTTTATGTTCCTAGGCATAATTACAGTTCATTCTAGCTGTAAAATAAAACCTAAAGAAGTTAAAATAATTATTAAGAGTCTTTTATGAAACACAGAATCATTTAAAGAAAATAAACAAACTTATTCCAGTTGCCAATTTATATATCACATGAAATCCAGACTTCCTATTTGGAGCACTTGGGCTCAGCATGGCTATATTTTATATGGAGTTTTTTTTTTTAATCTTTCAATCACTCATTCAATAAATGAAAAAGAGAGACTCTAAGATAATCAGTTGTGCCGAGACCGGTTTGGCTCAGTGGATAGAGCGTCAGCTTGTGGACTGAAAGGTCCCAGGTTCGATTCTGGTTGGGGGCATGTTCCTTGCTTGCGGGCACATCTCCACTGTGGGGCGTGCAGGAGGCGGCTGATCGATGTCTCTCTCTCATTGATGTTTCTGACTTTCTATCTCTTTCCCTTCCTCTCTGTAAAAAATAAATAAAATATATTTTTTTAAAAAGATAATCAATTGTAAACAGTGGATCTGCCCAACCCCAGCCCCAGTTCTGTGTTTTGTCTATAACTTGCCCAGCCATCATCTGATGCCACCCTGATGTGGACAAAGGGGTGAGAGAGGCAGCCAACAGAGGGTGTGGCACTGGAGCAGCCTTCAATTCCTCCATTTGACACCAAAAGGACATGAATTTCCTATGGGTTTTGTAGATAGCTCAGTGGATGGCTACACTTAATCTATATTCGAGTCCCCCATCTAAGTTTGCTTCCTCCAGGCAGGGGCAACCTTAGGTGCTATGGTGGGGACTGACCTTCATGCCTGAAAAGACCATCTGAAGACTCATCTGGACAACCCATCAGTGTGTTCCACATGAGTCCTGCGTAGAAATGTGCCGGGGCTGACTAGCAGACCCTGAGTGACGGATAAGCAGATTACTCTGACATAGGTTTCTGTGAAAGAGAGGGCTAAGGGACTCTTTTACTTCAGTAGTAAAAGCAGTCCTGTTTGCCTGCCTTATTGGTTTTTTATTGTAACAACAGCTTGAACTCAAATTAACCTTTAGATACAATAGCAAGGCAAGTATCCTTGAGAAAGCACATAGTTCTACAAGGTCAGGTTTTTAAAGACTAAACATAGAGATTCTAGCAAAATACCCCAGGAGATCAGACTTGTTTGGAAAAGTCAAGGTAGGGGCTGCCGCCTTCAGTAAGGTCCCCTCAGAGACTCCAACCTTTCAGACAATCCTCCTTACAGACATTCCAACCAAATCCCATGCTTCCCCACAGAAATGGTCAAACTGTATGAAGAGGTTACAGCAATCCAGAGAGGAAATTGCCTCTCATCCTGGGCATTCCAACAAGATTGTGCTGCCCATCCTTCTTCACCTCCCACCCCAATTCAGGAGGCCAGGTACAGGAGGATGGGGAGAGCGAAAGTGTTTGCAGACCATGACCCATCCTCTATCCTGAATTGCTGGGGAAAGAAGAGAATGTATTTGACTAGAATATAGGTTCATATTTTAAAAGCAAAACTTTTTATTTTATTTACAGAGAGGAAGAGAGAGGGATGGAGAGTCAGAAACATCAATGAGAGAGAAACATTGATCAGCTGCCTCCTGCATGCCCTCCACGTGGATGTGCCCGCAACCAAGGTACATGCCCTTGACTGGAGTTGAACCTGGGACCCTTCTGTCCGCAGGTTGACGCTCTATCCACTGAGCCAAAGCGGTTTTGGCTAAAAGGAAAACTTTTAATTATATAAAGTTGCACAAAATAGAAAGACTAGTGCAGCCCTTCCATCAATCAGCTTCAATAATTATGTACTCACAGCTAATCTTGTTTCACCTACATCCTCAAACTTTTCCATCCCAAATTATTTTGAAGCAAGTGTTAAATGTTATATTATTTCACCCGTAAATATTTTAGTGTATATATCTAGAAGATAAAAACTTAAAAAAATAACCATTAGATTCCTGGATATCAAATATCCCCTGATTGTGTCATGCTTTTTTTATGACTTATTTAAAAAAAGATCCAAATAATTCCATAAATTGCAGATGGGTTTTATGTCTTTTAAGACTTTTAATCTATGGTTTCTCCTGCAACTACCTTTTATTCTTATAATTTATTTGTTGAAGAAATGTGTGTATTTTTCCTGTAGAGTTTCCCACAGTCTGGATTTTGCTGATTGCTTCCATGTGACATTGTTTAACGTGTTCCTCTGTCCCTGTGTTTTCTCCAAATTGATAGTTAGATCCAAAGATTTGATCAGATTTAAATTGGTTTAATTTTTTTGGCAAAACTATTTCATAGGTGATGATATGTTCCTCCTCAGAAGAAATTCTTTCTCCTTACTCTTTCTGTCTTTAATTGTAGCAAGTATACAGAGTATCCCCACAAATGTATACACACTTTTTTCTGATAGCTCAATTGATGTTTCTTTCTTTTCGGATTTAATCCATTGAATTAATGATTTTTCAAAATGTGTATAAAAGTTTTGAGACATCATATATATAATACAATTTACCATTTTAACTATTTTTTATTGTTTAAAATATTACAAATAGTAGTATATATGTCTCCTTTTTTTTTCTTCCCCTATTGACCCCCCACCCCCACCCCTGCTGGGCCTTCCCTACCCTCAGTACATGACCTCACCTACCCTACCCCCCCACCATTGGTTATGCGTACATACATGCATACAAGTCCTTTGGTTCATTTTAAGTATTTTTAAGTGTACATTTTAGCAGTGCTAAGTACATTCACAGTATTTTGTAGACAATCTCCAAAACTTTTTAATCTTTTTGGGGGGTGGGGCACCAATTTATTTATTAGAATCAAATGCAGAACAGTAGAGATATGATTCATGTTTGTGCTTCAATACTTTCAAACACTGAGATTCTGGTAATTTCAAGGTAAACAAGTTTCAAGACAGCCTGAATTTTAAAAATATTCTTCTTGATAACATTTTTTATATAAATAACAGGGAAAGGAAAACCAACATGTTCAACATGTTCAACAAACAAGGTCCTAAAGAATGAGCATTAGTCATAGGGAGGGGACAAAACAAGTAGTAACAATAAGAAACCAATTCAACTACCTACAATTCTGTCCTAAGGAAATAAGATATCTTAAGGAGAGAGGAGAGACAGACCTGAAAATTAATCTGAGTGCAAAGGGGAGAGGGATTTCCAATCCTCCAGGAAGGAACGCTGCAATGCATCTACCGGGCAGCTGGAGGAACATGTTCTGAAAGGAAACAGGCTGAGTTAAATTAGCACAGTGGTCGGCAAACTGAGGTTCGCAAGCCACATGCGGCTCTTTGGCCCCTTGAGTGTAGCTCTTCCACAAAATACCACGTGCGGGTGCGCACGTACAGTGTAATTGAAACTTCGTGGCCCATGCCCAGAAGTTGGTTTTCTCCTCTCAAAAGAAATTTCAATCGTTGTACTGTTGATACTTCGCTCTGTTGACTAATGAGTTTGCTGACCACTGAACTAGCACATACCAAGCTTGTAATGACATCATGAGACAGTAATATATACGAGGTCTGCAGGAGTAAAAGGAATAATGTACATGGGGTGTAGGAGGGGTATGTCCCGGGACATTTTTGTGACTTTCACTGTCATTGTATTTCATGACAACAGCAGCAGAACAAGCAGTGTGTTCACTCCCAGAGAATGAGAACTGCTGAGTCTTAAGGATGATGAGACATCCTGCCTACATTTGCTTCTTTAATTTTTGCATTAGAGCTAAGTTGCATACAGCTAGGTTTCTTTACAGAAAATAAAATGATCATTTTCACCCTAGCTGGTTTGGCTCAGTGGATAGAACATCGGCCTGCGAACTGAAAGGTTCCAGGTTTGATTCTGGTCAAGGGCACATTCCCAGGTTGTGGGCTCGATTCCCAGTGGGGGACTTGCAGGAGGCAGCCGACCCATGATTCTTTTTCATCATAGATGTTTCTCTCTCTCTCTCTCTCCTCCTTCCTTCTTCCCTCCCTCCCTCTCTTTTCCTCTCAGAAATCAATAAAAAAATATATTTTAAAAAAATGATCATTTTCTCTTATAAGTACAACAAAGTATGACCCCACATTAAAAAAATTAAGTACATATTAGAAAGCATTTTCCACTGAGGATAATCTGCTGTGAAAAGGTCTGTGTAAATCCAATAAGCTATTATGACCATTAAACAACGCTCCATTTCCCCTCTCCCCAGCCCCTGGCAACCAATACCCTACGCTCTGCCTCTTTGAATGTGACTGCTCTAGGTACCTTATACAAATGGGATTATATACTACTAGAGGACTGGTGCATGATTCATGCACCTGTGGGGTCCCTAGGCCTGGCCTGTGGGATCAGGCCAAAACCAGCTCTCCAACATTCCCCGAGGGGTCCCAGATTGTGAGAGGGTGCAGGCCAAGCCAAGAGACCCCACTGGTACATGATTGGGGCTGGGGAGGGACATGGGAGGTTGGCCAACTGGGGAGGGACTGTAGGAGAGCTCCAGGGTGTATCTGGCCTATCTCACTAAGTCCTGATTGGCAGGACCCTAGCAGCAAGCTAACCTACCAGTTGGAGCACCAGCCCTCCCCTCCCCCCGCCCCCCACCTCCGTGGTTGAACAGCCTTCACATATCATTAGCATATTATTCTTTGATTGATTGAATGGCCAACCAGACAACTGGACACTTAGCATATTAGACTTTTATTGTATAGGATTTGTCTTTTTGTGACTATCTTATTTCATTTAGCATAATGTCTTCAAGGTTCATCCATGTTGTAACATGTGTCAGAATTTTCTTCTTTTTTAGGCTGAATAATATTCCTTTGTATGCACATACCATATTTTCTCTGTTTATCTGTCACTTCTAGTTTTTAAATAATGCTACTATAAAATTACGGGTATACAAATATCATTTTGAGACCCTGATTTTTAATTGTTTTAAGTATATGCTTAAAAGTAGAATTGTTGGATCATATGGGAAGTCTATTGTTAAAATTGGGAACTGCCATACTGTTTTCCACAGTGGCTGCAACATTTCCACAGTGGCTACACCACCAACAGTACACAGGCTTACAATTTCTTCACCTCCCTTGCCAATCAATGTTATTTTCTGGTGGATATATATATATATATATATATATATATATATATATTAATAACAGCCATTCCAATGGCTATTCAGTGATAAATTATTGCAGTTTTGATTTGCATATTCAATGATAGTGATATTGAACATCTTTACATGTGTTTCTTGTCCATTTGTGTATCATCTTTGGATGTCTTAACAGATTATGATTTTAAACCTATCAAATATATGATTTGCAAATATTTTCTCCCATTCCATAGGTTATATTTCCACTGTGTTTCTTGTTCTTTGATGCACAGAAGTTTTTAGTTTTGCTGTAGTCCAATTTGTATATTTTTACCTTTTTTGCATGTGCATTTTGTCTTATCCAAGAAATCTTTGCCAAATCCAATGTCACAGAACCCTTCTTCTATGTTTTCTTCAATAGGTATCTGTCTTCTGGTCACCATTGATGGTCATTGACAATAACAATTATTTCATCAGAGGTTCCAATAATCTAATTTAGTCCTTCATTTATTAGCTAGAGTATTTCTATGAAGAAAAATTTCTCTTCATCAATAACTTGGTTACCCTGGAACTCATTTTAAAGATGGAAAATTAATTAATTAATTACAAGTTGTTAAAATATTGGATTGGTTTCCTAGCATTCTCTTAAAATGACATGTGAGAGATAAAAATCACATAGTCTTATCAATTGATGCAGAAAAAGCATTTGACAAAATCCAAAATCCTTTCTTGATTAAAAGTCTCAACAAGGTGGAAATAGAAGGGTCATACCTCAACATAATAAAAGCCATATATGATAAATCCACAGCTAACATCATACTCAATGGGCAAAAACTAAAACTATTTCCCCTAAGAATAGGAACAAGATGGGGATGCCCACTTTCACCACTCCTGTTCAACGTAGTACTAGAAGTATTAGCCATTGCAATTAGACAAGAAGAAGAAATAAAAAGTATCCAAATTGGAGAAGAAGAAGTAAAGCTGTTCTTATTGGCAGATGACATGATATTGTACATAAAAAAACCTAAAGACGCCATCAAAAAAATTATTAGGCTTAATAAATGAATTCGGCAATGTAGCAGGATAAAAAAATAACACCAAGAAATCTATGGAATTCCTATACACTAATACTGAACTTACAGAAAGAGAGACTTAAAAAGCAATCCCGTTTACTATTGCACCAAAAAAATTAAGATACTTGGGAATAAACTTAACTAAAGAGGTAAAAGAGCTATCCTTGGGAAACTACAGGACACTGAAACAAGAGATAGAGGAAGATGTAAACAGATGGAAGAACATACCATGTTCATGGATTGGTAGAATCAACATCATTCAAATGTCCACACTACCCAAAGCAATCTATAGATTCAATGCACTCGCCATTAAAATACCAATGGCATATTGCAGAGACCTAGAAAGAACTCTCCAAAAATTCATCTGGAATAAAAAAGATCTTGAATAGCCACAGCAATCCTGAGAAAGAAGAACAAAGAAGGTGGGATCTTAATACCAGATTTCAAGCTGTATTACAAAGCCACTGTTCTCAAAACAGCCAGGTACGGGCACAAGAACAGACATAGAGATCAATAGAATAGAATAGATAATCCAGATACTGACCCAAACCACTATGCTCAATTAATCTTTGACAAAGGAGGCATGAACATACAATGGAATTAAGAAAGTCTCTTCAATAAATGATGTTGGGTAAATTGGACAGACACATGCAAAAAAATGAAACTAGATCACCAACTTACACCATACACAAAAATAAACTCAAAATGGATACAGGAAACCATAAAAATACTAGAGGAATCCACAGGAAGAGAAAACTCAGACATATGCCAATGCAATTTCTTCACTGATACTGCTCCTAGGGCAATGAAAACTAAAGAGAAAATAAACAAATGGGACTACACCAAAATAAAAGACTTTTGTGCAGCAAAAGAAACCATCAACAAAACTACAATAAAGCCCACTGTATGGGAGAACATATTTGCAAATGTTATCACTGATAGAGGTTTAATCTCCAACATCTATAGGGAACTTATACAACTTAATAAGAGGAAGATAAATGATCCAATAAAAAATATTGGCAACGGACCTAAATAGAATCTTTTCTAAAGAAGACAGAAGGAAGGCCAAGAGACCTGAAAACATGTAAAAAAAGTCACTAATTATCCCAGAGATGCAAATCAAAATGACAATGGTGTGCCATCTACACCTGTCAGAATGACTATCATCAACAAATCAACAAACAACAAGTGCTGGCGAGGATGCGGAGAAAAAGGAACCCTAGTGCACTGCTGGTGGGAATGCAGATTAGAGCAGCCACTGTGGAGAACAGTATGGAGTTTCCTCAAAACACTAAAAATGGGAGAATCCAAGATGACAGCATAGGTAAACACCTACACTGCTGCCTCGCACAACAATTTCAAAACTACAACTAAAAGACAGAGCGGACATGATCCAGAACCACAAGAAAGCTGGCTGAGTGGAAATTCTACAACTAGAAGGAAAGAGAGGGGCTCACAGAGACCCAGAGGAGCTGCAGAAAGCTGAGGTACGGAGACGCGCGCATGGAGAGAGCGGGTGCCGGAGTACCTGGCTGGCTTTCTCTGGCAGAATAAGGCATTGAACCCCTTATCCTAGACACTAAACCTCAGATCCAGTCGAAACTCATACAGGGTGAGTTTGGACTGTGAAAAGGGAGAAGTGCACGGAAATTTAGGGGAGTCGCAAAAGATCAGAGGTCTGGTGGCGCGTGCAGAGACAGACTGCTGATTGTGCCGCTGGCTTTCCCGAGTTGGTGGGAGGGAGACAGACCCTCCCAACTTCGCCACTTCTGACCCCACTAAGCCCCAGTTTTGGGTGAAGCCCTGGGGACCCAGACTCTTGTGGTCCTGGAGTGCAGGGGAGCCAGAAAGGCAGCTGTCTAGAGGCACTGTGGCCGGCGCACATGCACAAGGACCGCTCCAGCGATTACCCAGTCATGTGAGACTCTGGGGCCATGGAGGGCGGG
Source organism: Lasiurus cinereus (assembly GCA_011751065.1). Classification (NCBI taxonomy): domain Eukaryota; kingdom Metazoa; phylum Chordata; class Mammalia; order Chiroptera; family Vespertilionidae; genus Lasiurus; species Lasiurus cinereus. The sequence goes on along the minus strand of JAAGEH010000011.1, from coordinate 8,060,445 downwards.
GCCGACTGGAAGGCAAGGCGGTCCCTTAAACCCTGAGACTCCACCCATCCCAAGCTCAATAGAGAGGCTTCTGTGGTTTTGCAAGTCTGGTATCATAAGGCTGAATCCAACACAGAAGTTCTCCCAGAATAGTGAAAATGCCGAGTCAAGGAAAGGGATCACAAAATAAAATGGAAGAAAATAAAATCGAGGAAAACAAATGACTGGATATAGAGTTCAAAACCACGCTTATAAGGTTTTTCAAGAATATGCTAGAAAAGATGGATAAATTTAGCGAGACCCAAGAGGAGATGAAAAAGACCCAACTAGAGATGGAAAAGAACCAACTAAAATTTAAACATACACTGACTGAATTAAAAAAATATTGTACAGAGACCTAACAGCAGACTAGAGGAAGATAAGAATCAAGTCAAAAATTTGAAATATAAAGAATCAGAAAACACTTAACTGGAAAAGCAAGAAGAGAAAAGAATCCAAAAATGTGAAGATAATGTAAGGAGCCTCTGGGACAGCTTCAAGCATACCAACATCAGAATTATGGGAATGCCAGAAGAAGAGAGAGAACAAGATATTGAAAACCTATTTAAGGAAATAATGACTGAAAACTTCCCACATCTGGTAAAAGAATTAGACCTACAAGTCCAGGAAGCACACAGAACCCCATATAAGTGGAATCCAAAGAAGACTATAATTAAAATACCAAGAGCAAAAGACAAAGAGAGAATATTGAAAGCAGCAAGAGAAAAACAGTTCATTACCTACAAGGGAGCACCCATATGACTGTCAGCTGATTTCTCAACAGAAACGATGCAGGCCAGATGGGAGTGGCAAAAAATATTCAATGTGATGAATAGCAAGAACCTACAACCAAGAATAATCCATCCAGCAAAGCTATCATTCAGAATTGAAGGGCAGATAAAGAGCTTCACAGATAAGAAAAAGCTAAAGGAGTTCATCAACTCCAAACCAGTATTATATGAAATGCTGAAAGGTACTCTTTTAGAAGAGGAAGAATAAAAAGATAAAAGACAAAAAATTAAGAACAACAAATACATATCTATCAAAAATTAAGTGAATTAAAAATTTGAATCTAAATATTAAGTGAATTAAAAATTTGATCAACAGAATAAACTGGTGAATATAATAGAATCAGGAGCATGGAAAGGGAGTGGACTGATAATTCTCAGGGGGAAAGAAGTGAGGGGTGTACAGGGAGAGACTGGACAAAAATCATATACCTATGGATGAGGTCAACTGGAGGGAGGTAAGGGCAGAGGGAAGGGTGGGAGTTGGGTGGAGGGGAGCTATGGAGGGGAAAAAAGAGGAAGAAATGTAATAATCTGAATAATAAAGATTTAATTAAAACAAAACAAAAAAACAAACACTAAAAATGGAACTCCCATTTGACCCAGTAAAATGACAAATGAGTTGAGAGGTGTGTTTTGTTGTTGTTGTTGTTGTTATTGTTATTTTGGGTTTGTTTTTTTTTTTGTCTCATTTAAATTTATAGATTTAGTAATTTTGATGTTTAGTTCATTGAAATTTTTTATTGCTGTTGAAATGTTTCTAAGCTTAGACAGAGGGAAACTTTTCAAGTTGGCTCCTGAATTCCTTTGGCATGGCCCCCAAATTCTTTGATCAATTTCTTGCTTTCTGGAATTTTAAGATGTTTTAGGCCTATCCTACACATTTTCTGTCCCAGACAGAGAACTTGGCATTGAGAGCACATTTAAATAGGAACAGAACTGAGATTTTGAAATCTAGAATGAGACTAAACTATCCCAAGATTCTTGACTATTCAAACAGCATAATCGGGCAGCTATGGGAAAATATGAAGTGATTTCATGTTTACATGCCTTCAACGAATTAAAAAACCTCAATAAACTGGTAATAAACATTCAATTGGGGAGGTTGGGGAGGCAGTTGGAGGCATAATATTAGTGGGAAAGTCAATGCTAATGGTACAAATTTGGGAGTTATTCCAATAGACTCATGTGTAAATTTAAGGAATGAGATGATTTAGGGAGAATATACTGAGAAAAGAGAAAACCAAGGACAGAGCTTAAGGGTAGACTAACATTTAACCACTAAGAAAAGGCAGAGCCAGCAAAGGGATCTCTAGCTGTTTGGTGAATTAGGAAGAAACCAAGATATTAAGGTGGTCTTGAAACAAAGTATTTTACAAAGGAAGTCTATGTCAGAGAGAATGTCTGACAGAGAAAGACAAAAAGTGACCCTTAGATTTGGCAAAGTGGAACTACTGAGACTTTGACAAGAGGGTTACTGAGAATTGGTGGGGATGAGCCTCAGTGGAGAGGGATGAGGAGATGGACTGTTTCCTCACAGAGACTGCAGGTAGTGGGCTCTCAGTTTTCCCATGCACCAAAGCAGAGCTTCATGTTTGAGTGGACAGCCTGGAAGAGAAGGGAATGGCAGGCTATGGGCAGAGTAAGCTATCCACTTAACTATAGAACTTTAAATTGTGGTTAAAAAAAAAGACATATTATAAAAATTACTAGCTTAATTATTTTTAAACATACAGTTATCAGTGTTAAATATATTCACATTGTTATGAAACAGAGCTCCAGAATTTTCATCCTGCAAAATTGAAACTCTGTCCCCATTACATAACAGTTCCCCATTTCCCTCTCTGCCCAGCCTCTAGAATCACCATTCTACATTCTGTCTCTATGAATTTGACTACTCTAGATATCTCATATCTGCCTACGTACCTGCTTATTTCAGAAGGCTGAACTCAGATCCCTGAAAGCTATGTTGTAGGAAGGTCCCTACAAAAAAATACACAACTGCACCAAGGATATGGAAGTGTAGGATGGCCAGGGAAGGTTCAGCAAACCAACATCGGCATTTGGGGAACCCAGACATGAAACAGAGATCACTGAGTGAACGGGCTGCTTTCCCAGCTTGCAGCTTCTCAAGTGATGAGCCAGGGAAAGCTAAGGATGGGCTGTGAGAGGAGAAAGATTCCAGTGCTCACACGGAGAGAAGCACCAGCGAGCAGCTGTTGTGACACCATTTAGAGGGCAGAGAGATGCAGCTGGGAAAGGGTCCGTTGCGAGGGCTTAGCTTAATCAAACAAAGACCGAATGGTGAAAGAGCAGATGAAGTCCAAAACCAGTGTTTCTGCCCATGCTGACAGGACATTGCTGGGCCCAATGGCCGGGCTTGAGGCAGTCTCTCTGTTTTGGAATAAGTGCACAGTCCTCTTACAGCAGTGTCTCTCGGGAGGCGGGCTGAGTGGCTCTTTCAAAAGAGAAGCTTACACCAATCTTTAAAAAGGGATCTGAAGTGAAGAGAAGACGGGAGTGTGAGTTACACCAAAATCTTAGCTTTTCCAATCCTGGTGCAATCCCATGGAGTGACATAGACCAAGATCCATAGTTGCTTCCTTAAAAGCCTGCATTAGAGGGAAGTGATGATAGGAGAATTCATTTCTTCATTCAATTGACTCATATGGTAAGGGTAACACTTCAATTTTAGCACCATGCCCAGTAACTAACATTCAGCATTATAGACTATTTTTAATTTTCATTCCTAGTAATTTAACTGGGAGCACCAGGTTCTTGTTTTAGTCATGCCACCCACTAGCTGGATGACTGTGGCAAATCACTCAACTTCTCTGAGAGTCTGTAGCAGATCTCTGATGAGAATAAATAATACATACTCCAAAAACTTTTTTAAAAAAGTGAAATCAGATATGTGAGGTTAACTTATTAACTGTGTACTGCCAAAAGTTTAGATTTTCTTTTTTATCCTTAAAAAAATCCATTTTATCAAATTTTTAATAAAGTTCTCCATTGGTAGCCCATTGCCCCAGAATAAAATTCAACTTAGCCTAAAAGTGTTTCAGCCTCTGCCTAATTCTCTGACCTCATTTCTTACCCATTTCTTGCTTTCTTTCATACACAGATTCTCACTACACTGAACTTATTTCTGTTCCCTACATATTCCATCTTGTTCCCACTTCAGGGCCTTTGCTCTCCTTCCTACCTGAAATGTTCTCATGTGGCTCAATCCTTCCCCCAATTCTGGCCTCAATTCAAATACAATTCATCAGATCAGTCGTCATATCTAGTGTTGACCCCTGACCTGTTGATAGTCTCTATCACCGTAACCTATTTTCTTTTCTTTATGTACTTACCACTCTCTTATTTATGTATGTTTTACTTATTTACAAAAGGGACATAAAGAATACAATTTCTCTTAGTCACTTCTGTATCTCTCACCTAAAATAGTGCCTGGCTCATAAGAGGAGTTTAATTAATTTTCACAGAACAAACTAAATTACTGCTAGGAACATTATTTATGTTAAATTTTTTATTTTATTTTTTAAAAGACCATCAGGTAGACACCAGTGCTCTTTTTAAAAAATATATTTTTATTTATTTCATAGAGGAAGGAAGAGTAGAGAGAGAGAGAAATATCAATGATGAGAGAGAATCTTGATCAGCTGGCTCCTGCACAGTCCCTTCTAGGCACTGAGTCTGTAACGTGGGAATCAAACTGTAACCTCCTGGTTCATAGGTCGATGCTCAACCAGAGTCACATCAGCTGGGCTCTCTTAGATTTTTTTAAGTAGCCATATTCATGGACATTTAATAAATTTCAAACTTAGTAATTTTATATCACAAAGAATCTGGTTCTTTGGGCCTTTATACATTTTTTATCAAAACTTATATTTGTATTAAACATGTTATTTTATAATCTAATTTTAATCAATGATACAGAATATTTCTTCTATAACATCTCTTTTTAATAGTGACATGTGGATGTAACATAGCTTATTTAACAAGTTCCCTGTGATGTACATACTGAGGAATGCTTGGTTAAAAGGCCACAGATAAAACATCCCAAATTTCTCTCCAGAAAGGCTGTGCCAACTTAACTCCTACCAATAGTATAAAAGAGATTCATTTTCTATAACTTCTGACAGTACTGACTTTTATCATTGATGAAATAAAACAAAATGTTTACTAATTTAGTAAGTTAAATAGTATCTCATCACTGTTTTATTTTGCATTTTTTTCATTACTTGTGAGTTTTAATTGTTTTTCTTTGCTTTTGAATCATGTTGTCTTTCTTCCTTTATGAAGTGTATATTTTTGTTTGTTGATGCTGACTTTCTATTGTATTCAGCTTTTATTGATTTTCAGTAGCCCTTTTTTATTTTAAGGTATTTAACTTTTGTCACAAGGCAATTAAACTTTGTGACAAGGGTTAATTGCACACATTTTCAAATCATGTTGTTTGCCTTTTAACTTTGTTTTTGGACCTCATGTTCTGATACCTAAGCAACCTAGAAGGGAAAGTTCACCTCAGTAAAATCTAAGTCCCTGCACAGCAGGCCTGGTGTCCTGGACAACACAAGTCCTGACCAGCATAGCATGCCTTGAGATGTCAAAATAATTCTGAAGTAAAGAGTCCCAGGACAACTTCTAGAACAACCAACTTCTCTTTACTTACTGATGGGCTTATGAAAAACTGTTATCTCCGATCTCAAGGTGTTCAAATTTCAAATAGAACTTTAAAGATCCAAGGGAGCCAAAGCCAGTTTGGCTCAGTGGATAGAGCGTTAGCCTGTGGACTGAAGGGTCCTGGGTTCGATTCTGGTTAAGGGCACATATCTTGGTTGCAGGCACATCCCCAGTAGGGGGTGTGCAGGAGGCGGCTAATCGATGTCTCTCTCCCATAGATGTTTCTAACTCTCTATCCCTTTCCTCTCTGTTCCTCTCTGTAAAAATTCAATAAAATATATTTTTTAAAAAGAAAAATTTTTAAAAAGAAAAAAAATCCAAAGGAATAAAACTATAATGGTGAAATAACAAGCATTAGTAAATCTTTTTAATGTTAAGCTATTTTAATTACTTTTTTCCATAAACTAGCTTTTCTCTGTTCTCTCAGAAGGCCATAGTGATGTATTGGCCAGACCTGTGGAGAGAGGTTCCCAATGAGGAATATTCTGTTACTCTGTGTGTGTGTATGTATATTACCTTTCATCTTCAAATAATCATTTTTTATGAAGTGCTTTTCAAATAAATATATGAGCAGTTTCCTCTCGCAGGTGAGCTGCCTCAGTGTAGCATCATGGCCAGAACCCATTGCCCATCTTTTGTCAGAGACTTCTGGAAGCTTGGTGAACCTTTCTTTGGTCTAATCTAACTCTTCTTGGAAGATAAACCTGCCTTTCTCATTCCCTTGCATGTAGACAACACTCCCTCTGCCTGTTTTGGCACTATTATGCAGCCCCTCTCAGCTGCCCCACCTTTGGATGAAATAAAGCCTGCTGCTGCTCTGACCTTCCTGCCTGGCCCATCCTTTGGAGCCTCTCCTCGGCCCATTTCCTTTGCAACCTTCTGTTCATCTCTGCTAGTTCTGCTTTGTGTCAAAATGTCAAAGTAGGAGGACAAAGATGAGTTATGAGGTAGTGGATAAGAGGAATGTGCAAAAAATAAACAGCTAAAGGTCCAGCAGTGAGTATCCCCCTGGTCAGATTCTAATTTGATCTTGTTCCCCATGACATCTCCATATGAAAATGGCAGTATCTTGTGCTAAATTCAGCTCCCTTCATGAAGTAGGTGATAAAAATGGTAAAGGAGCTTCATCAACGTGGAGGAACAGAAATATTCGATACGAAGCTTTTAGTAAGAACATGTATTTAGGTATTTAGGTAGAGGTTGAAATTTAATATGAGCTCAATATTCCTAATATATCTTATATAGCTCCTTTCCTCATTATTCTGTTAATATACCCAGTGCATCTGATTATTTGAGGCCTATTGTAGGGTGTGTGTGTGTGTGTGTGTGTGTGTGTGTGTCTACAAAGCTTCAGAAAGCTAGACCTTGTTGCCCCGACCACGTAGCTCATGGCAAAGTATTGGCCTGCAAATCGAAGGTCAAGGGTTTGATTCCCAGTCTCCAGTCTGGGTGCCTCTAGGAGGCAACCAATCAATGTGTCTCTCTCACATTGTGTCTGTTTCTCCTCTCTCTCTTTCTCCTCCCTTCCTCCTTTCCACTCTCTAAATATCAATGGAAAAATCATCCTCAGGCAAGGTTTAACAACAACAACAACAACAACAACAACAACAACAACAACAAGAAAGCTAGACCTTGTAATTATTCTACTTTGTTTTAATCATTCATTACTTTAAAAGAAGGTATTACTCACTGTTCATGTTCTATTCTTTTCTCTTTTTTGCACTTCCTGTAGGAGCTATCCCATCAGCCCCTGTTGACTAGGTATAAATGTGTTTCCATTTATGCCCCAGCAAAACCCCAACCTAATAGCTCACTTGCATTTGGTATTTTATTGTTTGTCACTTGTGTCCTACAGCATGATGGCCTTCTTTTTCTTAAGGTAAAATGAATGATGTTTTGTCCACTCATATTTCTCTTTTAGCAGACATGCAGTAAGACATCTGGAACTCCTGTTGGAACTCCTCCATCATAAAGCCAACCCTCATGTAACTACCTTGAAAGCAAAACAAATATTATTCTTAATTGTACAAAACACAGCTTAATGTGGCAATAATGGGAACTGAAGCCACAAGCAATCATACATGACCTTCATCAGTTCAAAAGTATTTTATTGAAAAACTACTATGTTCTAATCATTAGTTGAGATTTGGAGGCATCTCATTTAGTAGAAATTGAGGTCCACAGAAATTGGCAGGAAAGGAAAACTCTTTCTGATGTTACTCCTTTGGATAAGCAGGCTCTGCCTTTTTCAAGCTCTTTAGAACAGGAATAACCTCATAAGGGGGCAGGCCACCAATATTTCCCTGAGCAGCTTGCTCGCTCCCCAGATTTCTCAGATCATCCTGTTGTCTTTGGGATCTGTCACAGCCTGAGTAAAACCACAAGTGAAATTAAATCATAATAGCATGTTAACTTGATCTCTGTTGGGGTCTACTTTATGTTCTTTTAGAGCTTGTAGTATTGAGATTTGACTTGTAATACCCCTGGAAAGTGGCATCCAGTTCTGTTTTATATTTTAAGTTCCAGAACATCAGAGCACACAGTATGTGGTTTGGTGGCCTACTTTGAGTGACATGGGCACTTCAGTATTAAATATATGCTTCTGAGGGTACAGTCTAAGGGAAACAGACTTAGAAAATCTTTCCACCAACTGTGTAGGGTAAAGGTACTTTTATTCACTATTAACATATTCAATAAGTGTTTGACTATTTTTTGTAGTTACATTCAATCCATTGAGCATTGACAAATGCAGGGGTGTCTGCCAGGTGCTGAACTTGAACCAGTGGAAATGGCCTGGATTCTACACTCAGAGTGCCTGGCTCAGTGTGGAGTCAATCACAGGTGCTCAGAAACCACGCCAGGCAGAATATGGCAAGTGCCATAGAAATGTGTAAAGGACATGGGGTGGGAGTTCACGGGTGGGACAGGCAAGATCAGCTGATGTGAGGAGGGCCAGCTCTGTAGAGGAGGGGCCCACAGCCCCCATGGCCTGCCTTCTGGTGAGAAGGGGACAGGGGAGAAAGGACTTGTCTGGTGATATGATACAGAGTGAGAAGAGGAGGCTCAGCTCTCAGTAACAGTAATCATAACAATGGCCACTTATCAAACATGTGGTAGGTATCCAGCACGTCACTTCCCACACAGGAATTCTAAGTGAATCCTCCTTCCCCATCTGCTCTCCACCTAGGTTTACAGATGAGGGTGCTGAGGCCTGTCACCCACTACTGCAGGTCAGAGCTGGGACTTAGCCTGTATGCTGCCCCTGCCTGCTTTCTTTAGTGCACTGTGTTCCTGAGTGACTATAAGAAGGATGATTTCTGAGAGACTCAGAAAATGGAATTGCTTTTAGAGCACTGCTAGGGTATTATATCTACTTATTTGTAAGTCTAGTCCATTCTTGTATTGATTCTGCTCAGTAGGTTAGTTCTGCAATGTGTCAGGGTGGTAGAGTCACTGGCCTTGCCGCGAGTCTGCATACAGGACCCGACACCTTTGAACCAGACACAGTGTTTGTAACTGCAAGCGCTGCCTTGTTCACATTCACATCTCCTGGGCAATGTCAGCTTACAACATCTTCCTCAACTCCCCTTCTGTTCCCAGGGGAGTGTGTGAGGCCTCGGGCATCCTGGACTCCTCAGCATGTTTTACAATTTTATGAGGGCTGCAGCTCTACCAGCTCTGTCCCGGCGTCCTCTCCTCCCGGCAGCCTCCCAGGCTGTCAGGCTGCCTGTCCCTGGGGGACTCGCAGCCCGGCATTTTCCTTCTTTGCTGGATGGCTCTGCCCTGTCTTGGGCAGAGCCTGGCTGTTCATCCCCCAGCATCACCCACCTCCCCCACTGGATGGGGCTCCTGGAGGGTTGGACTATTTCTAATTTAGAATATCTGAATCACTGAAGGAAAGCGGGTGATTCAACAAGAGTTGGGACATCTCAGGACGGCGTGGGGAGGAGCGCACATGTAAACAGTTGCGATATTTTTAGGTTTAGATCAGGTAGCTGTCGCACAGCTGCAGTGCAGGGAGGCGCTGTGTCTTCTGGACACTAGGTAGTCCGTGCTGCACTGAGTGCATGTGCTGGGGACACAGCGAATTCGAACCCACGCTACTCACCCTGTGAAGAGGGGCGACCAAGGGTTCTTATTCCTGGTTCTTATCCCAGCACCCTCTTCTGTGCAGCTTCTTGTCCCTGTCCTATGTTGAGCTGAGGGACTTGCTTGTTCTCATCTTAAACACGGAATTTGTTCTCAGAGAAATAAAACCATCACCCAGTATCACTCGAACACAGAGTCTCCAATGTGGAACTTCAAAGAGCTGGGTGGACTCTCTTCATCTTAAGTTCTAAGTGTGGCCCAGTCGTGGTGTCCCATCCTTCTTGTCTGCCTGTCCCTGCAGGTTGCCGGGAAAGTCCCAGCTCATTTCGCCTCAGGAAAGAGACAGGATTTCAATCTTTCTTGGGGATATTACCTCCTCTGCTCTCAGGTCTAATACTGACTTTTCATTGGCAAAACGGTCTCTCTACTTGGAGGCTGTATGTCTAGCCCATCTGGTCTCTCCTCACAGAGGCAATACCTTTGCTGCCTTCCCCCTGCTTCTCCGGCTCCGGGCCTCTCATTCTGCATACCCTGCTGCTGATCTGTTCGTTTTAACAAGTGGCCTCTTGATCTTTCTCCAATTCTCTTCTTGATATTGAAGCTATTAAAAAAAAAAAAGACACTGGTTTGAGGCCACATAGAAACCTACTAGAGCAAACCATATGCCTTTGCTGCATAATCATACATAAAAAGGGGTATTGTTTTATGGCAGGATAAGTGCTGACATGGTGGCCTGGTGATCATGGATGATGACATGCACACTTTCCAAACAACGAGGCCCCCATGTCACTGAGGTATTCTCCGATTCACGGAGCTTATCGACAGGGCTACATAATAATTATTTACCTATCTGCCTCTCTTAAATTCTATTTTTACCTTCCATGTCCAGTATAGTGTCTGGCCTACAATAGAGGTTAGTCAACTGTGTAGCAGAGTTGCTAACTCATATCATGCATGGCATGATTTAATGGGTAAACAAAATGTAATGACTTTGGTTTATAAATGACCTCATTATTTAGCATGCTTTCATCAAATGGCTAATGGGAAAATTTTAACTGAATGTCTAATCTGAGTTAAATCTTATTCCATTTTAACATTTAAATTCTCTTTCAGGTAGTGTTTCATTTCTCTCATATAATTGCTCAGCCTTTTAGTTAGTCTTCCCTTCCCCCTGCTTCTTTCTCCAAGATAGTACCTGATGTTTGGGAGGGACCTGTGGCTTATCTGTCCCCTCAACTTCCAAAATACTAGAGTATACATTCTAACAGGCTCTGGCTTTTGGTGTGAAGTCAGTCCCCCATCAGCCTGGCTGTTGCCTGCCCTGTTTACCCCTGAGTCTGAAGTGACTATTATTGGCTGGCAGATTCAAGGGCTGCCCTTTTGCTATGTGCAGTGATCCTGATGGGTTCCCTAATCAACTCTATGTCTCTTATGTCCTATTATCTGCAGATATATTAGTAACGTCCTTAGAAAAACTCATTGATTACAGTTCCCAAGACTCAGTTTTTGGACCTTTTGTTCATGTTCCCCATAATATCTTCTTACTCACAATCAGTCTCTCTCCTAAAGTTCACACAGGAAACATTTTGTCCAGCCTTACATTATGTGAATTTGGATAGTTAAAACAATACTGATTACCAGTATGTTTTTAAAAATCTGATATGCCCTCCTCCACAAATGTTGCTATACCTTCCCTCACTGAGCATCCTGCTAGAGAAAGTCGCCCATCAATAGCATGCTCTCAATTATGTTTCTGTGTAAGTAATACCAAACTTTTTCTGTTCCCAGGGGGAAGGGTTTCACCAAACATTCCCAATGAATCTAGTAAATGTGTGAGTCATTTCATTGTGATCTCTGGAGAATGGATTAATGAATAAAGACTCTCTTATGAGTCATCTCGTTATGTTGTTGGACAAGAACCATCTAAAAGCAATTTCCACAAAGGCAACTTGAAATTTGTCAAGCATTTCCTCTTCCTTTGGAACTTGAGTTAGATGAAGTTCATAGCCCTGGAATACATGATGCTGTGGTTGAACATTTGCTCCTGGTCCCATTGTTGCATTTTCATTTCTGGTTTTCCTATCTTGTTGTGGATCCAGAGTCACCTCAGCAAGGGCTTCAGACAAATTGGACCCTGCTCCAAGCAGATTGGAATAATAAGACCAGGATAAATGGCCTTCACAATTTAGAGAAATGAGGAATACAACAAGAAAAATTTTAAAAAGAGCCCAGCTAGTGAGGCTCAGTGGTTGAGCATTAACCCATGCACCAAGAGATCACTGGTTCTATTCTCTGTCTAATAAGATAACGGGCACAAATATTCTCACTATACAGGTAAAATCACTGTATCTGTCTTGTTCATTTTTATATCCCCAATGCCCAACACAGTGTTAAGTCCCATTTGTTGAACTAATGAATGAAGGATATTTGACTTAAAAGGTAGTAGGTTTTTCATTGTTTCAATGCCAAATATTGAAGTGATTTCAAAGTGCCTAGGGATATTCATAGGAATTCCCTACATGTACACATAAAGAAGAGAAGTAATATGAGAGAGAGGGGGGAGGGGAAGGGAGAGATGGGTAGGAAGGACATTGGGAGAAAAAATAAAGAAGAAAATATTCTTTTTGTATCTTCAGCTTTACATTTTTGCTTCACTTTTCCCCTAATTCCCCTCTCTTAATGACACATCTCTTTCTATCCACCCATTTTCCTGAGCCCATGTTTTTCATCTGTTTCTTTTCTAGTGAAATCTATTAATAGCAGAGTAACTGATAAACTCATTCATACTAAAATCTGATTGGCTGCTTCCATTTTTTGAATGAGCTCTCTAAATGAAACAGTAATCTATCTATATATATAAAAGCCTAAGTGACCTTTACTACTGAATGACCAGAACAACTTGTCGACCAGTTGCTATGATGTGCACTGACCACCAGGGGGCAGACGCTCAATGCAGGAGCTGTTCCCTTAGTGGTCCATGTACTCCCACAGCCAACCTCCCCCAGCCCTTCTGCCCTCCCACCCTGGTTGGCCAACCTCCCACAGTACCTCCCCTGAGCCCCAATGGGGAAGAGCAGGGGGAGGGGGGGCTGGCAGGCCAACGTCCAGTGTTCCCACCTCTCCTCTCCCAGCCAGTTGGCCCCTGATAGGCCTCCACTGCTGGCCAGGCTTCTAAAAAAGGCTAAAGGGATGGGTTACAATCTGTGCAGTCCCAGAATTAAGGAATGCATAGATAAATGAGAGGGGTGGGGAGAAGAGATATTTCAGCTAGAAATGACCCTGCTTAAAAAACAAGAATCGTTCCTATTCAGAATAGAATAACTGCTCATGTAAGGGATATTGTGTAGGAACACCCATATCTTTCCCTCATTTTTATGTGCCCTAAATAAGCTCAATGTCTTTAAAAGAGAGAGATACAGAACAGAGACAGACAGAAAGTGACACAAAGGAAATGAGACAGAGAAAGAGAAGGAAGCAATACAGGAATCTGAGATGATTAATCCAATTGAAAAATCATGTCAGAATCTCAAACTGTCAGGGGAGGGTTCTGCTATCTTTTCAAAGGAGAAGGCAACCAGGCTTACATGATTGAGTCAGGAGTGGCCATGGTGGCTATCTGACTGTCACACGGTTGGACTCTCTAGGTCGGGCTCAGCACATTTGCCCCACCTTGATCTGCTTAGAATGTCAGACCAACACTTTAGGTCAATCTTTGGCTTGTCTTTTATTCTCAAGGGAGAAACTGCCAAGTCAAGTTACCCTCATGGTTCTGAAGGAAATTGCTTAGCCCAGATGGCAACTGACCAACCAAGCAGTGTTTATTGAGCCTTTTCTGCACCCAAGATCCTCGAGCCGGGCCTGCACATTGTGAAAAGTTAAGGAAAAGAAGTGAGCTATCTAGCTGGGGAATGAAGACACAGGCATGTACAGGTAGAAACAGAATTGAGGATCCTAACTCCCATTGAGGAAAATATCTCATCACCATTACTATTACTAGAAAGCAAGATAATTTCATTGTGCCAAAGACTGTGTTAAATAGTTAAAGAAAAATGGGCCCAGATTTCATTCATTCTCAGCTCAGATTTTGCGTGTTAACACAATTTACTTTTATATTATCCAAATGAGTATATCACTTTAACACACAATATAACAATGCACATGGCATGAGTGCACATGGGCACACACACCTATGAGGAGATAGCATTTTATCCCATAAAGAATGTTTTGTTTGCTGACATTGTCTCTTAAGACTTCATAATTATTGACATTTATGATCCATGCATGGTCTACATTCTCTACGTATGTATCTATGCACAGTGCAGAGCAGTTATTCATCCAGGCAACTTTCATTCTTATTATTATTTTGTATTTTCACACTTTTTCAGTAAGAGGGGAATGACCTCCTCTTAGTAAAAGGTAAAAACTGCATTAAAATAATTGGCAGCAGTATCTATGTAGAGTTTAATAGCACCCCTCTCTTTTCTTTCTTTTTCTATTTCTATTTGTATCCCTCCATTTTCTCCTCATCTCATCTGAATCTCTTTTTTTTCCTGTTTATATATTTTATCTGGATGTAGAATAAAGAAGTTGAGACTATGTATGTGTGTGTGTGTGGCGGGGGTGGGACGGGGGTGGTGAAGTGGGGATCTGGAGGAACAGGGACACTTTGGAAAGTTGGACCCAAATTCTGGCTTTGTGGCTTGGCAGTGGGACCTGCTGGCTCAGTCGTCCCAGTGGTTGCATCACCATTAGCCATAGAGTCATTTAAGCTTATGTTCTCTTAAGGTCATCGGTGATCCTGGGGACATCAAGTGGCCATTGAATGGGGTTTCAATTAAATTAAGGAAGTTATATGAGCACACATAGCAGACATGCATCTCTAAGAGTTATTCAGCAACAAAGGAGGGCTTCTGCTCCACTTGGTGATCACATTTCTCTCTCAACTTAATCTCAAGTACTAAAGGTTTCCACCAGCCTAAAGCTCCTCTCTTCCAAATCTAAATGAGTCACTGCATTTCCTTTAAGCAAACAGGACCATGGATTTCAATATTTCAAGAATGCTGAACAACATGAGTAGCTATCTGGTGCTTTCTTATCTCTTTCTGAACAATTAATCAACTGTCAAGTAACTGTAATTTGGACAATAACAACCTGTCTAGCCTCCCATTTTGTTGTCTACCACATGGTGGATTACACTCTGTCATCCCTCCTGCTCTGAAAATGCTAACCCTCCTTTCTAACAGCACACACAGTTTGTTCTGCTGCCAGCTAGAAGGTGAGCATGTACCTTTTGGGGGGGTCATGATTTTGAAGACACTGACAGTATCTGAGAGATATATTAAAGATAGCAAAAGAGACTTGGGGCCTAAAATATGGATAAAGATGGAACTCAATATGTGGAGGAATTTAAGGTAATCATTGTTGAAAGGAGAAGCAGATAGAGAAGAGGACCAATGAAAAACCAGGAAGGAAAACACCAGCTTGTGAGAGATGACTAGGACCCGCACACTAGGAAAAAGAGCTACATTTAATAAAGACCATGGCATGAGAACTTGAGGGGGACTTGAGCTAATGGATCCTGAAGTGTCTTCTAACTTGGAGTCTATAGAATGACTCCAGTTGAAGAGAGCTGAGAAATAACTCTTAGGCTTAACGTACGGTTCTGCACTTCATGCTGGAAAAAGAGAGAACTCGAGTTAAGTGAGCCAGGGGACAAAGCAGAGAGGACTGAGATAAGGCTCTAGTTTAGACTTGGTGTAAAAGCAAAGTACATCCTGGAGAGAGTGTTAATGAGGACTCAACTGTTGGATGGAAGAGGTGCAGCAGTGATGGTAAGAGGATCATCACGTTTTAGCAAGGCCTGAGTCAGGTATGCCGCACAGACCAGCTCAGATTCGCTGGAGCACTGCTAAGTAATTGGCTGCTGAGAAGTGCAAATCCTAGTCTCAGCACAAGTTCTTCATGCATTAGCTTCATTCTCAGCCATGCCCCCACTGCACAGTGGCCTGTGGCAGACTCAGGACCACATTCCTCAGTTGGTCCACCCCAGGGAAAGGTATGTTTCTTTTCTGTTGTTTCAGGAGATACTCCAAGAATGAGGCTCAGTGGCCCAGGTTGCCTCTGGTGCTATTCTTGAGCCAATCATAATGGGATGGAATATAATCATTAGGCTGAGTGATTATACTCAGTCCTGGAGTTGTGGGAAGGAGGCAGCAGTGGGGAGATAGAATGGATCCCACCCATCCTTAGATGGAATGAGAGTAGTAAAATGTGGTTCCATAAAGGACAACCAAGAAGCTATTATCAAGCAAGGAAATTAGGTCATGGGCAGGCAGAAGCAAATGTCCACTGACTCAGTGTGTACCCATAGATAACCTTACTTACATGTAAGAGACACCTAGAAATGTTTACCGAAGGGAAGAACTGGCAACATCCACATTGTATTGGTGACCCATTATGAATTCACAACTTTCCATGTGAAGCAAAAAAGAAAAAGGTGGGCATTCCATAGTAGATCAGGGGGTCAAGGTTGATAAAAGTAATCAAAGACAGAATTCAGAGGAAACTTCTTTTGAGTCTGTCCTATTGCAAAGCTATACCCTTCCAGAATTATTTGGATGCCTATATTAAAAAGAACTCCAAGAGTGACACCATCTCCCTATAATCTACTGTCCTGCTTAAAATCTCTTTTTCTTTGAGGATATGACTCTAAACCTTATTATGGCCTACCAGCTCCAGCCTTATCCTCTGCCACACTCCCTATTATTCTCAGCATGTCAGCCACTGGGACCCTTTCAGTCCTTCTAATGCACCATGTTGCTTCAGACTATTGGACCTTTAAATGGGCTTTTTTTTTCCCCCTGAAATGTTCTGCTCCCTCCATCTTCACTGGAATAACACGTTGCCTTTCTTCGGACTTAGACCAGTCTTAACCTCCTTAAGTGACCACCCTGGCTATGGTTAGAAGCTCTCATAGTACCAGGTACCTCTCCCAGTTACCAGGCATCACAGTTATAATTTAACATTTATTTTTGTGATTCTTTTTTGTTGTCATTAATACTCACCCAAGGAGATTTTTTCCCATTGGTTTTTAGAGAGTGGAAGGGAGGGAGCGTGGGAGGTGTGGAGAGAGAAAGAGAGAGAGAAAGAAAAATAACATTGATGTGAGAGAGACTCACGGATTGGTCACTTCCTAAACACACCCAACCAGGGCTATGGGTTGAACTTGCAGCCAAGATACATGCCCTTGATTGGGAATTGAACCAATGACCCTTTGGTGCATGGGCCAATGCTCCAACCACTGATAACACTAGCCAGGACTATTTTTGTGATTCTTACATTCTAGGTTGTAAGACCCATGATAGCAGAAACTGTATTCTTTCTTTTATTTTCACCATAAATTTGCTAACATAGCTCCTGATATTGAAAGATTTAAATATTTATTGAATGAATAAATGAAGGTATTTACAGTCTAAGTGAGGCACACAATGACTATGCACAATAAGAGACTTGTAATTTCAGAACTACTTGAAAATATTTAATAATCAGCATGGCAAAATCATCAGCCAAGCAAAACTGATCTTAGTGTGGCGTCCCTGCGTGAGCCAGGGGAATATCAGCCCTGAATTAACTGATGTGTAAAAGTGCTTTCAACCATCAATCCACATTAAAAAAATGTGTTTCAGTGATTGCAAAATCTCAATCCACAAAACCCCAAGAAACAAAAACTGTGCAACTACTTTTTTTTAACTGAGTTAATTTTATTTCTTGAGCCATTCTATTGGTGGTAAAAAACAAAAACAAAAACAAACAAACAAACAACCCCCCCCCACAAACTTAGTACCTTCCATCTAACCAGGACTTTGCAGATTGATTCAGAGTTTTGCTGCCCTATCCATGTACCTGGATAGGTATAAGCTCTAGGGGTTAACATAGTGCCACACCCTGAAGGGTTGTCACCCTCAGATGATGTTTGCCAATATGCTTCCTCTTCTACCAGGTTTGTTGTCTTTTCCCAATATTGGCATTGACTGAGATGATCGTATTTCTTCTGGTCTCTGTTAGTGTCTCCAGACCAATCAAGCTAGCCCTCTGCTGCCACAGTACTGACCCTCTCTCAGTTATCTGCTTTCCTTTCTCCAGGAAGAACAGAAGGCTAATTTTAGATGCTTCACACTGAGGATCGAAGAAACTTTTTGTAGGGTTTGTCTTATATCTTCCCAATGTAGATTGGCCATGCTGCCATTTTTGCCTCACTGCTACTCTTTCCCACCAGAAAGAGAAAGCTTTGCCACCAAACCTGGCTCCCCTGAGATAGACTCACAGTTTGCCTCTACAATTCCTGCCTTACCTAAGGATTCTTTCCTTTCTTGCCTCCCCTTAGATCTTCTCCCTGCCTGCCCCATTTGGTCTGGATGACTCCTTTGGAGTGCAAAACTTCATTCTCATCTGATCATTTATTCTACTAACTATGTCATTTATGGGACAAATTCTATGCCCTAAGCTTTTCAAGACCTTGTTTTTTGAGATTCATACATTTTATATCTTATCTCTGCTAAGAGACTCAAGATCCATTTGAAATCCAAAAGCTGGGTGTGCTTTTTTTTGTTCTCCCTACATTTCTGCTCTATCCTCTTGACCCTGAAGATAGTGAAAAGAGTTTCTTACTGTTGTCTGATTGGATTGGAGACCACAGAAAATACCAGAGAGAGAAAAACATACAACTCATTTGAGAAGATGATACCTTCACACCATGATGGTGTTGATAATTGCTTGTTTAATAAATACATAGTAAATGATAACAAAAAAAAAAAAAAAAAAAGAAAAACACATTTAAATTAGTATATGAAAGGTCAGCAGTGCTTTGAAGCAACTTTTACAGAAAATTCTAATTTTACTACTTATATTGAATATAAGTTTCCACATATGTGTTCTCATTTAATCTCCTTTCATTTCTTTTTATTATTTATTTATTTATTTATTTATTTATTTAAATATATATATATATATATATATATATATATATTTTTTTTTTTTTTTTTTCACAGAGAGGCAGGGAGAGGGATAGAAAGTCAGAAACATCGATGAGAGAGACATCGATCAGCCGCCTCCTGCACGCCTCCTACTGGGGATGTGGCCTCAACCAAGGTACATGCCCTTGACGGGAACCGAACCCAGGACCTTTCAGTCCGCAGGCCCACGCTCTATCCACTGAGCCAAACCGGTCTCAGCCTTTCATCTCTTTTTTAATCTGATGTTTTTAGAGGAGAAAATTAAAGCCCAAAGAAGTGGTCATGCTAAAGGGTCAGAATAACAACAAGGCCCCAAATTTCCTGGCTCCTAGTCCAGAACTCTTCCCAGGACATCGTGAAAATGGAGAGGAGCAGAAGACAAGATGGGTTGGAGTCAAAAGTTGTTTTGCAGAGGCTGTGTACTTGGCTGGGCTAGTCTGCTGCATGAGATAAGCAGTTTTGATAGAGGGATACTTTTGTATTTTGGCAGTAGCCACTTGCATTTGTCTGGGTTCTTTGTGACAGCCTTCGTGTAGCAAGGCCATTTCATGGATAGAGCTCAGCTTACACCTAAGCCATGTTTTAACTCCAATTCACATCAAAATGAAATAAAAGCTGAATGAGCAGGGCAGCCAGACTCTTAGGAGATAGTCCTGGAGCTGCCAACCTCCTCCCTGCTGCCCCAGACAACACCAATCAGCCACACTGGGTAGGTAGATCTTCCAACATGCAGGATCCAGGAGAAAAATGCAAGATCTAACTGTCCTAAACTAATTGTCTCTAATTGTGTACTATATTAGCTGCTTCTGTGATCTTCAGACTGGCCCAGAATCTAGCTATTTTCTCACAGGCCCGATCTAGTCTTGGAGGGTAGAAAGGGGAATTGACAATGCAGAGTCCTTCTTGATTAAACATAGGTCTGAGTCAGGGGGAGCAGGGAGAGGCTTAGAGTTGCCCTTCTGCTCAACTCAGGATAGCCTTAATAGCCTTCAACTCCTTAAGAAGACCCAAATGTGTCTTCTATCAGGACAGACCTTAGAATAAGCCAGATCCACTGAGCTGTTTAATCTAAATCTGCCAGCCCCAGGCAGAACTGACCCCAAATAGGTTCACATGAGACAGATCAATCAGCTGAGAGCATGATTTAAGACAGCAGGATGGTGGCTTCTTGACTAGAATGAGGTGCTTGGCCTGGAGGCTAGGTGATTTGATCAAGGAAGCTTTCAGCTGGAGTGGAGGAGGGAGAAGAATTGCTCAGAAAACTAGTGGAACCAGTTACTATGGAATTCCACTTAAGAGGGAAAATGAGGGGCCTGGTGATTCCTAGAGGATGTGAACCAGAACCATGCTTTACAGCCTCAGCAGATGCTCTTCCAGTGCCCACAGGAAGAGAAAAAAAATGGGTCCAGACATAACACAGGATCACTACTACATTCTCATAGTTGTTGGTGATTGTGAGAGAGTCTTGTGGCATACTAGCAGAATTCATGTCTAGTTCAATGGAGTATGATCAGAGCTTTGATCATGGACACTTCAAAATGCA
Organism: Lasiurus cinereus; assembly: GCA_011751065.1. Taxonomy (NCBI): domain Eukaryota; kingdom Metazoa; phylum Chordata; class Mammalia; order Chiroptera; family Vespertilionidae; genus Lasiurus; species Lasiurus cinereus. The sequence goes on along the minus strand of JAAGEH010000011.1, from coordinate 8,040,307 downwards.
CCTGGCCACAGCTGTACTATCATGGTCTCCTGATCTCCTCACATTCCCCATCTTGAGAGTAGCACCAATATATACTCAGTACTAAGTCAGAAATCACACTTCGTGTCCCCTGACTTCCAAAGCTGACCAGTCCATTGATGTCCCTTTAATCTCTCTTCTCTTCATTCCCATAGTAATTTTCTTATTTCAAGACTTCATCCTATTTTGCCTGAATATTGTCTCAGCCTTCTCCTGGAAGGACCTTCAATTCTCCCATTCTACCCAACCCCATTCTCCACAAGATTGCTGAAGAGATGTTGCTGAAATGTAAGAGTGATCATGTCATTCTCTGCTTAAACCCTATAGTAGCTTGTTGTTGCCTTTGGAGTGAAATGCAAAGCCTTGGTATTACATTCAAGTTCTTCATGAATCCATCCCTTCCTGTCCCTTATGCCTCACTTCTTACTTCTGCTGCAGACTCTCTGTTCTCTGCTCATTTTGAATGGCAAGCCATGTTCTCTCCTGCCTTTGTGTTTGCTTTCACACCTTCTTGGAATATCTACTACACTCTCCAACATTTAAAATGCCTGTGGTCCTCCAGGACTTTATTTACACATGCCTACCCCCAATTTGAATTGGGAAGCCCTGCTCTGTCTCCTGAGCCTCCTGGTTTATCTCTATGGGTACATGCTTATTATACACAAGACACTTGGAATTTGGCGGCTTTCATGGATGTTAGAATGCTGGCACAGATGCCAGCTTTTCCCAAGTCGTGTGCTTTTAGTGCCAGTCTCCCAAGTATGAACTTTGACTTTTTGAGAGAAAGAGGGAGGGAGGGAGAGAGAGGGGAAGGGGACGAGAGGGAGAGAGAGAAAAAACACACATCAATGTGTTTTCCAAATGCCCCAGCCTGTGATCTAAACCAAAACCTGGTGCCCTGATCAGGAATCAAACCCATGACTTTCCAGTGCATGGGACAACACTCAACCAACTAAGCCACACCAGCCGGGGCCAAACTAACCTTTACTTAATGACCATTTTTAATGGAGACAAATCCTTTCTTGTTCCCAGGTGTTACTGCCAGTGACAAGCTCACTTGAGGCAGGTACTGGGCTTTTGGCCAGCCTCCTTGGTAGCTGAGTGGCCAGTAGGGTTTCCGGGTTAGCAGTGAATAGGCAGACTTTTCCCAGAGTCATTGGTAGTCTTGGACTCTTGCCAACCACCCTGTCCCCAGGAAAATAAACTGTCCTAGGAAACTCCCTGCTTGGCCTACCAGGTTTCTCCTTCTAAATCATCAATCGTCTGATAAGTTTTATAAGGCACTCCCAGGAGTGAGTAGGGGACAGAGAAAAGCTGAACAGGCTCTTCCTGTATTTCCTTCCTAACAAGTGGAGTGGAAAGTCCTCCCTTTTATAAACATGAAGAGTGGTAAATAAGTGTGTACCAAGGACCTAGGTTTTTTCCTCTCTTAAACTCTGTATCCCTAAAGTTCATCACAATGCCCAGCACATAGTAGTTGTTTAATAAATGTTTGCTGAATAGTGTGATGCGTGAATATGCAGTTATGTTATACAGTAAAATTATAAGAATGTGAGGTTCTGAAATTAGATAGCCTGGGTTTAAAGTCAGGCTCCACAACTTTGTGTCCTGGAACAAATTACTTAGCCTCTCTATGACTTGATTCTTTATCTGAATATAATAGCAGTACCTATATTTGAGGTTTATGAGAATTAGATGATTATAAAGTCAGTGTTTATTAACATACAGATCATTTTTATAATGTTAAAGAATCTACAGAAAGAATAATTTTTTGGTCAATGCCTGTTTTCAAACTGATGACTGTTTTGGTCCAGGCACTGCTGATAATGTGAAGCAATGCAATCGAAAACATCAAGAATCATTTTGCTCGGTATTTCTGTGCCTTCAATTCATCGACTGTTGCTGATTTTGCATCATAAACTTTACATTTTATGTATCCCCATAAAAAAAGTCTAGTGGCATTTTAGGATAAATTTTCTTTGTTCAAATCTTAGTCTGGCTTCAACCATTATTTCAAATCAGTTAAACCTGAAAAGGAGTGAAACTTAAGTGAGTTATCATCTGTTAAAATGTGTATACATTTTTGTAGACACCCTATATTTAAGTATATTTCTTTTTCCCTTTTACTAAGTAAAATTCTTGGACTTTTTGACTTTGGGAACTACTTGGATTCTATATACAATAATCTTTCCAAGAAACTGATACTAATTGAGCCTTTACTTTATGCCAAGCACATATCTAATTGGTTTTACAGGTTGATGCCTTATGTCTGACTCATGATGCAATAGATTATAGAAGTTAGGACTTTAAAAGTTGGCCAAGGAGAGTCAGGTGAGTGAGCTGGGAAAAGGAGCCAGAGAGTGGTCATTTATTTCCTTTTTTGGTCATCTAATCAAATACATTGGAAATACAGTGTTGGAGGAGAGTTCTTCAGATACTCTGGACTTCCAGAAAGTGGAACCAGTAGGTCCTAGAGCAAATAAGCCTGAAAAGTTGTTGGAGTCAAAAATGACATAACAGACATTATCCTTTGGGCACATCATGAGAAGGCCGGTTCTTTGGAAAAGACAACTATGCTGGGGAAAATAGAAGGTAGCAGGAAAAGAGGAAGACCATATAGGAGATGGATAAACTCCATCAAAGAAGCCATAGGCATGAGTCTATAGGAGCTAAATAGGGCTGTACTATGGACGTTACTCATTCAGAGGGCTACCAGGAGTTAACAGTACATAACAACAATCAAAAACATGTTTCCTTTTATTACTATTATTCTCAGAGTGTAAAATGAACTAAATAAAAATAAATAGGAGTGGGAAAGGGCATAAAATGAAAAAAAAAACATAGCAAAACCTTTGTTTTATCATTGATTAGCATTGGAAACCATGTTTTATTACCCACTTTTTCTCTTTATGCCATTTAGGTTTAAGAACCTCTTGATGCCTAATTATGTTTGACAAAGTCTTATTCTCTCCCCCTCTTATTTCATTTGTAAATAAATCTTCAACAAAACAACATAAGGAGAAAATTTCTCAAAATATTGCCTGAGATTGGTATTCCTTCCCATGCCATGATTGTGACATCATCCAAAACATGTGATCACTCAGAAATGTACTTCCTCTCAGCTTTTAAAATTCCTTATATTTTAAGATACATTTCTAATTATATTTCAAATAAAAACCAGATGTTTTGAACACTTGACTTTGAAATCTCTTTCTGAATGTTGTTTAAAAACTATTAGGTGAGGGTGGCAGTGTCTGTATATTTCTCAAAGATTTAACATTCTCAAAAACTTTTCCTGGGAATTGGTAAATTTGCCTCTAACAGAAATTGTTTAAGTCAGTTGACCTTTCACAAGGCTCCTCTATGAGTATTAAGAGAAAGAGTTAATGTTGCAGGTACTGGTCTTACTAGGATTTTCGTTAACATTCTTAGGATTAGAGAATAGCTTGGTGGCTGATTGCTCCCTTCTCTGTGTGTCAGACATTAACTTTCACATTCTTGTAAATGCAACAAGCCTGCTTTGCTTTAACACTCATTTTAACTCGTGCTGTATCTTGCCTCCAGCAGGCTAACTGCTCATGTAGTAGGAAGTGCAAAATAATATGGGAACAATTAGCCTTAACTTAGAATACAAATTTCTTTTTCTCCTGGGATCTGGCCAAGTCACTACTGGTTGGAGCTCACATATTAGCCTAGTTCTGTGGCTCGCAAGCCACATGCGGCTCTTTGGTCCCTCAGGTATGGCTCTTCCACAAAATACCACAGCCTGGGCGAGTCTATTTTGAAGAAGTGGTGTTAGAAAAAGTTTAAGTTTAAAAAATTTGGCTCTCAAAAGAAATTTCAATCATTGTACTGTTGATATTTGGCTCTGTTGACTAATGAGTTTGCCGACCACTGGCCTAGGTGAAGTTGCCATATCTTAAACTGTTTTGACTATTCACTTCTCACCCTTCATGGGGGCAATTTCTAGGATCTGAATGTTAGGGTGTTCAGCTAAGCTAGGAAGAATAGAAATAGAAGTTTCTTGTGTTTTCAAAGATCAGGAATATTGCTATATTTCTTTTTCTCAACCAAGGTCACCAAAAAGAAGTGATAAAGCAATAGGAACAACATGGGGCTGACTTCAGCTGGTCAGGGGTGACTTCAAGAAGATGCAGGTTTGGGAAAGTCACCTTTAACTGGGTCTTTTTTCTTTCCTCAGGGGACCCTTCTGTGTAGAAAGAGTACAAGAGTCTAGACCATTTGCTTATCTGGCTGGTGTACAAAAGTAGAGGGAACTGTTTAAGTCTTGCACTATTTTCCTACAGAAAATGACAGAACAAAGTAAAGTTTGGCCACAAGTTATTTCCCACTCATCTTCTGCCTTGCTTCTTTTCCCCCTGCCCTCCACCTCTTGCTATGCCTGGGACATGCTGTGCCTTTCAGGCCTTGCTTTATCTAAAGGCTTCCCTCTTCCTCCAGGAAACCCACCCTCAGGCCCTGAGACCTAGATCTACCATCACCTCCTACGTGCAGCCTCCCCAGCTCCCACTCAGCTATTGGTGCCACCTCTGTGTACCTGTACCACATTGATGTCTCTCTTTAGATTTCATTTTCTTGTAATGTAATTTTGGTTCATGACTGTGAACCTCATTAAGCTGTAGACTCTTTAAGGGTGAGGACAATGACTTTTCTTTGTGTTCCCTGGGCCCTGCACAGTGACTGGTCCTAGGAGAGGGAACATACATTTGCTCAGGGAGGGAGGAAAGGAGGGAGAGGATAGGGAGTCCTGGTACCTTTGCCCTCAGGAGTGACTACCCCGGGGAGTGAAAGAAGAGAGACAGGACCCTGTTAGTTCTCATTTGTTGTGATCCCCTGAAGATGTAAGCATCTTGCTTGAGTGTAATTCTATGCCGTGAACCCCAAACACAAGGCAACTACTTTTGGTGTTAGCTGAAGACATAGTGATCCCTTCCAACACGAGAGGCAAATTGGCAATTAAGCTAAGAGACCATAGACTAGCATAATTTATGGGCAAAGTCAAAGGTTTTCCAGTGTAGTTCTGACCATATAAGAGTGGCCTACATGCTCACTTAGGAACTCAGTCTCCCTAGAAATAGTGATTGAGTGAAAACCTCTTACCTTCTTGGAAATATGGTTTCCAAGGTTCAATGAGGCAGAAGAAGGTAGGAGTGAGAGCACAGACCAGAAAACTTGACCACCCTCTTTCTAAACTCAGACAAAAGCAATGGCAATCACAATATCAACACGGTTTATTTAAAACATATAACTTTACCAGATGTGGAAGGGTGTGACACTGATTAAAACAGAACATAGCCTCCCAGCAGGAGGTCTTCAATTTTTTTTTTCTTTAACTCAGATTCTGTCTTAGGTTCTTCTATAAAAAATAGCACAGGCAGCCCAGGAGTCACACAGGTCCTTCCCTTTCACACTTTAGACAGAAATCTCACTTTAGAACTCACTTTAGAAGTCTCACTTTAGAAAAAAATTTGGTGTGGGGAGGGCGGGGCATCTTTGGGAGCCTGAGTTGGAACTGGACCTGGAGCCAGAGCCTCAGCCTGAGCCTTGGTTTGCACTGTGGTCATGGACTTTGCAAGCAGAGCCTGAGACCCATAGGGATGTGAGCATGAACACATTCCCAAATGTGGGGTGGACAGAACAAGCAAGTTGATTGACCTTGCAGCCAATGCTCTGTGGGATCTTAGACTTGACCTCCTTGGGCTTTACAAGGTCTGATGACCTCGCTCATGTACTCACAGTATCGCTGGCCTGCCTTTTCTTGAGGCCCTTGCTATGCTTCTTGGAAAGTGCATGTTCCTCAAGAGTGTGGAATACACCCCTTTAAAGGATTCATATCTTCGTGAGTGGTTTTGTTGATGCTGTTTCTGTGTCATTTTTGGTATGGTGTGGTTCTTGGTTGTAGCCATGTCTGCACTAAAGTCCAAGGCTTCAGTGCCTGAAACTGGAAGACAAAGAAGGTAACCTCCAGGAGGGCTTCCCTCTCAAAGCCAACTTTGTTTATGCACTTGTCAGTTAGTGTAACCTGCTGCTCTTACTGGATTGTGGATTTGCCTCCATTATTAATCATTCACAATTTCCTGAAGATGCTAAGTATAGCAGGGATTGTGCCAAGACGTTTTTCCACAAATAAGGTCCAAACTATTTCTGCCCCAAATAAACTTGTTTCCTTGAACTCCATCTCCTTTTTTCCCCATGTCCTTTTATTATTTCTTTTATTTAACCCGTGTTTACTGAGCATCTGAAAGATACCTTCCTGCGTGGCCCTGATAGACTTTCCACCAGTGCTGGCAGTGGAGAGTGCTGTTAGTGCCTTGAGGAGGACCATACAGAGCCCACCTGCTCACTGAGCCTCCATTTTTTTTATTACTGTGGGCATCATGATATTTACCTTGCAAGAGTTTTTTGTTTTGTTTTGTTTTGTAAAGCTTAGTAAATGTAAAATATATAACAAGTACAAATATTTGAACTATTATTTAAAAGCCAGGTTTTATATTACTATATAAATAATAATTTATGTATTTATATTTATTTATCTAATTTAAATAACAAAAGTTTATTTCTCATTCACCATATGACCACTATATGTTAACAGGTACTCTAGCCAGGGTTTCGATCTTTTAAAAAAAATCTTTTATCTAGCACTGGCTGTGTGACTCATTTGGTTGGAATGTTGTCCCAGATACCAAAAAAGGTTTCGGGTTTGATCCCTGGTCAAGGTGTGTACAGGAAGCAACCAATCAATGTTTCTCTCTCATATCAATGTTTCTCTTTCTCTTCCTCTCTCTAAAATCAATAAAAATATATCCTCAATGAAGATTTTTTAAAATTCTTTATTATTCACAAATTGGAAAAGCTAACTTAAGAAAACAGTATAAATATTTGTAATATGTAGTTCTATTGGATGCCAACAAGTTAAAGCACAAAATAGCTCCTTAGAAAACAGGACTGCAAACTTTCTTTTCTCCCCTAATCTGATGAGCAGCTTTCTAGTGGGAACATATGTGACAGGACTCTTGCCTCTCTATGGCTATGCTGGAGGTGTCACAACAGTCAGCCATGAGTGACCCAGACATTCATCCTAACTGACCAGAACAAAGGTCACTTCTCCAGTGTAACCACCTCTCATGAGGCCACTGAATGGGATCAAAGCTTTGTCACCCCAAAATATAATTTTTGGGATATTGCTTCTAAGCTGGTTTTTAAGAACAAAAATCTCAGAAAGAAACTTTGACCACCCCCCCCTCTCACCTACCTCAAGGAATTCAGAAAGAAAATCCTGCTTAAGAAAGGGTATGGCCTCCACATCATTACATACACTGAGTGTGGCAGAGGAGGGAGCCAGCAGAGCTGTCTGCTGGACTCTCCGCTGGGTCCCCTTGTGTCTGGGTGGCCCAGCAAGACTTTGTTTACCACATTGTGTCCTTTCTCATCTACCGGAAATGGCTATTTTCTTTTTGAAATTCCGGATCTCTGTCCTCTGTCACCTTTGTCTGAAATGGTATGTAAACCTCAACTGCCCGGGCCCCACCCTGCCCAGGGTACATCTGAAATAAATGTTGGACATTTTCTCCTGTTAATCTGTCTCATTGTATTTGATGATTAGTCCAGCTAGAAAAACTTAGAGGGTGGGAGAAAAGTTACTATTTGTGCCCCCACTGTGCTGGCCAACTACCTGGTAATAATTATGCTGAGAAGGAAGGAGCTATATCCAGGTCAGGATGGTGCCCTTTGCCTTAGAGAACTGTAATATTTAACACCAAAGGCAAAGACATCCATTCACTACAGTGGGGCATGCCTGCAAGTTTCCCTTTCCGGCTTTGGCTGTCATATCATGCCATAACTGCTGCAAATTTTAATGGGGGTAGTGGGGATATAGTGTCCTTTGTTCTCTCTATGCCAAGGAAATGTTGTTTTTTCAAGTGACTTTTGGAACTGAGGATCCTTATGACTTTGATTAAATTTAGTTTTTAATCCTAGCTCTAGAAATCATCTCTTTCCCTCCCTCTCACCCTCCCCACCGCCCTCACTCCACCCTTGGAGAATCAGCAACCCTTGAGGCAGGAGATGACAGTAACCCTGACTAATGGTCACACAGTCTGGACCTCTGGCAGGCTAAAAATAACATCATGACTTCAGATATGTTTCAGTTCCTGAGCTCTAAGGTAGAAAGACCCTCTGGCTACTTTCTTGTGAGACCAGAGAAATGCAGGGGAAAGTCCTCAGAACTGTCCTGAGGACCTGAAGAACTGACTAATTACTCCCTTACCTCTAACCAATCAGCTCCTAGTAAGGTCCCTAAACCCTAACCCAAGGTGTCCTCTGATTTTGCCCAGTACAATCTCTAATGAGATCAGAGAGTTTGCCTGCATGCCATTAGAGAGAATGGGCTTTTGATCATTAGCTTTCCCTTCTCCTGTGTGACGGTCATTCATCAATAAAATAGCCAATCTTTCTCCACCACAATTCTTTTTTTTAAATATATTTTATTGATTTTTTTACAGAAAGGAAGGAAGAGGGATAGAAAGTTAGAAACATTGATGAAAGGGAAACATCTATCAGCTGCCTTCTGCAACACCCCCTACTGGGGATGCACCCACAACCAAGGTTCATGCCCTTGACCAGAATCAAACCTGGGACCCTTCAGTCTGCAGGCCGACGCTGAGCCAAACCAGTTAGGGCTCCACCACAATTCTTGATGTTCAGTGTTTGGTTCTGCCAGTGCCGAGTGGATGGAATTTCTTCCTGTAATACTTTTAGTGAGCCTGTGTTCTAGATTGTGAGCTTTACCCATGCTTCTCCATTTTCCTGCCCCTTTAAGAGGGTGAGGATGACTAGAAGCGGGCTGGAGTTGGCTATTTGTCTTCTCCCACATCATTAGGCTTTCCTAAAACTTCAGCAAGCTAGGCTCTGGGTAGCTAGTTTCCCGAGTGCAGTCTGTGAAGAACAGGGCTCTGCCAAAACCCTGGAGAACTTAGTCATCTTTCAAATACATAGTTCACTTTTCCTAGAAAGTTCTTTTGAGCCATTAAGATCTCTAATACTACCTGAAATGAACGGCCACATTTTCAGTTATTCAAATTCTCGAATTTATTTAGAGAGCTTTATGGAAAGGCAAGAAGAAAAATCCATTGGAAATTTTTCTAGTCCAGTTTGTGAGCTTAGAAGCCTATATGCCATCCCAACAAGTTAAAAACAGAACAAAACAAAACAAATAATTTCTGAAAAAACACAAACAAACACTGGAAAATTAACTACTCATCTTAAATTCGTAAGAGTTGTGGAGTCATGGGGCAAATCACTGACCCCCAAGTTGGAAAAACTCACAGCAGATAAGGAGGATGACAATTCACCAAGCAGACCCCCTCCCCCAGCATATACTTGCATGGGAACTGGTGCTGGGGAGGAAAACTTGCACTGTTGTTTCTAGAGGTTCAGTGGGGACAAGTCTCAGAAACAAAAACTGCAGGGCACCCAGTGATCAGGAGCATCCACACTTTGGGGAGTTTAGCTCCTGGAGCTCTACCAGGTTCACAGGGTGAATATCAGTGACAGTCCCTGAAGCTCCTGGCAGGCAAGGGTTCACATGCTGAAGGTTTAACTTCCAGAGGATATGCTCACAACTTTCAATACCTCCCCACTGCCTTTCCCAGAGAGACCATATTTCTTAGCTTCATATCAATACAAGTCTGGATGTAAACTAATTTTCTATTATTTTTGTGCCCTGTGTTCTCCCTAAATCAGTCTGCCTGGTATTTCCCAAACATACAACCCAACTTTGCTCTCACTAACTCCCCTGCTATGACTGCTGTTCCCATTACCTCTCCCTTCATCCCAAGCTTACTATCCCTTTGACACACCTCTCAGATCCCACTTCTTCTAAGATTCCTCCAATCATTCCTTGGCAAGAAGTAATTCTCCTTTCTTTAAACTCCCAGAGTGCTTTGGGCTTCCTATATTTCTTATCATGCATGCTTTGCATTATAACTGCTTATTTATGTGGACAAATGCTTCCCCTAAAAACTTGATGGTGTCTTGCTTGCAGCAGAAACTCCATATCCTACCTAATAAAAGAGTAGTATGCAAATTAACCATCACTCTGCAACAAAATCGCAGTGCCCATAGCCACAAAATGGTGGCGCTCAGTCTTCTCAGCCCCGCCAAAGTCCCCCAGTCCCAGAGAGGGCTGCTGCTGAGAGCCTGTGGAATGCTGCCAAAGGCCCTCCTGACCCTTTATAAAAAAAAAAATTCACTCCCCACAGCATGATTCCCCTGCCAGTGGTGGCGGCCTGGGGTCTCAACCACTGAGTCACACCAGCCAGGCAGATATAGAGGAATCTTAAATGTTTCTTTAAAAAAAAAAAAAAATATATATATATATATATATATATATATATATATACACACACACACATATATGTATGTATATATATGTATGCATATATATACATACATATATATATATTATTGATTTTTTATAGAGAGGAAGGGAAATGTATAGAGAGTTAGAAACATCTGTGAGAGAGAAACATTCATCAGCTGCCTCCTGCACACTTCCCACTGGGCATGTGCCTGCAACCATGGTACATGCCCTTGACCTGAATTGAACCTGGGACCCTTGAGTCTGCAGGCCAATGCTCCATCCACCTAGCCAAACCAGTTAGGGCTTTCCAATATGTTAAAGAAAAAAATCCTACATAATAAAGAGGGAATATGCATAGGAGGGCGTTTGGGGGTGCCTGGGGTGTCAGGAGAGGGCAGTTAGGGATGATTGGCTGGCAGGAGAGTGGTTAGAAGGTGATCAGGCTGGCAGGCAGAAGCAGTAAGGGGCAATCATGCAGGCAGGCAAACAGTTGGAAGCCAGCAGTCCTGGATTGTGAAAGGGATGTCCCAGATTGGAGAGGGTACAGGTTGGGGTGAGGGACCACCCCCCATCAGTGCACAAATTTTGTGCACTGGGCCTCTAGTCTACATATATAAAAGCCTAAGCAACTGTTCAACCATTCAATTGTTTGACCATTTGGCCAGTAGCTATGACACACACTGTCCATCTTGCTTTGATACTCTATTATTTTATCCATATACTAGAGGTCCAGTGCATGGATTTGTGCGCCAGTGGTGTCCCTTGGCCTGGCCTGAGCCCTCTTGCAATCTGGGAGCCCTTGGGTGATCTCTAACTGCTGGTTTTGGCCCAGTCACCATAGGCCAGGCTGAGGAACCCCACCAGTACACAAATCCATGCATTGGGCCTCTAGTATGCATATAAGATCTTTGGTTAATCTCTTCCTGCCCTCCCTCCTCCTTCATCCCTCTGAGATGCATCAGTCTGTTCCATGATTCCATGTCTATGAGTTGAGCATTTTCCCCCTGATGGACAGTGTGTGCACAATGAAATATATTTAATTGATTATATTTCTTAACAATTAATGAAATGTAATAATGCAGTCTGTTTGATACTCAGACAATACTACCCTGAATATAGTACATGGAGTCAGGCAGCAGCCATACCATGGCCTCCTTACTTTAAATGATTATTATGTTCTAATTGTTTGACACCTTTTACAGTATGATTGGGGAGCTGATTTTTTAAAAAATTCTAAAGCACATAGAGAATTTCATCAGAGAGCTGCTCTTGTTTAAGGAATATAAAACTAAAAGTTAATGCAAATGACACCCACACCAAATTGACTCTGACTCATATTTTCTATCACCAGTTCCTGTAACCTTACTAAATTCCTCCTTTGTACTACACTGAATGTCACCACCCTGAAAAACAGAGGCTAAGTTCTAAAGATAGAAAATTCCAAGTTATGAAATTAAGCATTTGAAAGCCTGTATCTTTTACATAATGTAGTGCTGTTTTTCCTCTGAAATGGGAATTGGCAATTGTTATATTACCAATTATATTAAAGCAAAAAACAGACTGCATTATTACATTTCATTAATTATTAAGAAATATAATCAATTAAATATATTTCATTCTGCACAAAAATACTTGTGGTCCATGTATTCCTTCTGGAACGAACCTCTACAGAAGGAAGCAGGACTACCACCAATACTACTACATAAGTCAAGAAGATTAGATTGGTCTATGGTCAATGTTTTTTAACCTCCTTTTTGTTCAGCCCAAAAGTTAGAATAACCAAAGAAAATGCCCTCTAAAGTAGTTGTTAGTTAACCGAACAACTAAGAGAAATCAAACCCTATAAAAGAAACAGTTTTACAGATCATAAGAGGACAGTTTTAGGGGAAAAACAGAAGAGGACACAAAAGATATTTGAAATTAGATTTCAGCGAGAGAAACTCCTTAAAGCAGGAATGCCATGGGCCTGCAATCCAAATTGAAGGCCAGAGCCCAGCCAGTGTGGCTCAGTGGTTGAGTGTTAACTTATGAATCTGGTCAGGATACATGTCTGGGTTGCAAGCTTGATCCTTGTGTCGGACATACAAGAACCAATTGATGATTCTCTCTCATTATTGATGTTTCTATCTCTCTCTCCCTCTTCCTTCCTCTCTGAAATAAATAAAAATATATTTTAAAAATAAATAATAATAATAACAATAATAATAAATTGAAGGCCAGAAATCTGAATAAGAAATCAGGTCCCGACTGAAGGCATGAAGAGCTCAATGATAGCAGGGTGGCAAATGATGCTTTATAGAATTTTAGGTAACACTTCATAGGATCTTAAGTCTGGCATCTTAATGATACTTTTGGAGGCATATTGGTGTGGAATATGTTGTATCCAAATAAGGTTACATGCTCAAACCCATTCTAACCACAGTCACTGCCAGAAATCTAGCCCTGTACTGCTTCACTCATCTCCAATCAGACCCAACTCCCAGCCCAACCGCCTCTCTAACCCTCTACTGCCCCCTTGAAGAACCTTCACTTTGCCATCAGCAAACCTCTCCAGCTCCCCTCCATTCTTATCCCGAGAATGTTCTATTGCAGTGGGAGCCATTGAGATATTCTCTCATACATGCCTTGGATCTCAGGACCAGAGGCAAAAGTTGCGTTGCCCTGAGTCCCCATTGCCACTAGCAGCCCATGTCTTTTCCTCTCCCTCTCTGTTGCTCAAACCCCTGCTTTTTCAGATTCACACTTACTCGTCCTGATAGCTGTCATGGACTTCCAGAACTGCCACCTAACACACACACACACACACACACACACACACACACACACACACACACTCCGACGACACTGGAGGCTTTAGCTCCTGGCTGCTTGTCTTTCCTCCCAACCCAATTCCTGAAGCTTTTTGACTACTTCAATGTACATAGAGATGACACATCTACTATGTTCTGAGGCCCTTGACTATTCAATGTCTCTAGAACAGCCACATACAAGTGGGTCATACCCTGGCTTAGGTCATCATATTCCCCCCAGCTTCTAACATCCCTATCACCCACCACACCTTCCTATCCTTCTGCCCCTGTTCCATACCTCCTCCATATTATCCTCAACTCTGTCAGCATGGCAGTCCCCTGAACACCCATTCTCTGCTAAGGCCTTGTCTCCTATTTCATTGAGAGCCTGGGAGCCTGGGAAGGGGCACTCCCTCCTCTTTCCACCCCAATTGGCAAATACATAGTGCCTCACACCTTGTTCCTTTGGTGTCACCCCCCTTGTTTATGCCTTTGCTTTCCTGAAACCATTCTCTCTTTCTCCTCAAGACTGTTTTCCACTGCTTGCTTACCAACATGTCTTAGTATCTACAGCTCTGAGAAAGAACTTTCCCCTGATGCAGTGGCATGCTGACACTGGTCACACTGACTCCTAAGAGCCAATTGTAAATGTTTCAGTGATTGTGTGAGTTGTGTGACATTACATTGGTAATCTGAAATGGCCTGTGCTTAGAGAATGTGTATCATAGAAAGGAAGGCTTTGTCTTTCCAAACGGAGCCTATTAGACATTGACAGCACATCACTGCTTTATCCACATCCTTCTGCTGCTAAGATGTGTTTCCCTGAGATTCCTCCCACCTTCATTCCTGTTTAAGCAAAACTTCCCAAGACCTGTCCACAGTGTGGACTTCCTCAGACCCACTCACTCCTCAAAACCACTCCAATCTATTTCTACCCTTGTCAAAGGCACTTAACGTGTCCATATTGCAAATCCCAATAACACCACTTCTGTATTTATCTATTTTATTGTTTAAAATATTACATATAGTAGTACATATATCTCCTTTCTCCCTCCCCCATTGACCTTCCCTTAGCCTCCCCTAACCCCTGTCGCATTCCCCCATCTTACCCCCACACCCAGTGTCTTGTGTCTATTGGTTGTGCTTATATGCATGCATACAAGTCCTTTGGTTGATCTCTTTCCCCCCTCCCCAACACTGCCCAGCTTTCCCACTGTAATTTGACAGTCTGTTTGATGCTTTATTGCTCTGTATCTATCTTTTTTTGTTCATCAGGTTCTAATGTTCTTTATTTTTCATAAGTGAGTGAGATCATGCGTTATTTTTCTTTCATTGTCTGGCTTATTTCACTTAAAATAATGCTCTCCAGGTCCATCCATGCTGCTGTAAATGGTAAGAACTGCTTCTTTTTTATAGCAGCATAGTATTGCATTGTGTAGATGTACCATAGTTTTCTGATCCACTCATCTGCTGATGGGCACCTAGGTTGTTTCCAAATTGTAGCTATTGTAAATTGTGCTGTTATGAACATAGGGGTGCATAAATCCTTTCTGATTGGTGTTTCTCTAGTTTCTTGGAATATATTCCTAAGAGTGGGATTGCTGGGTCAAATGAAAGTTCCATTTTTAGTTTTTTGAGGAAACGCCATACTGTTCTCCACAGTGGCTGCACCAGTCTGCATTCCCATCAGCAGTGCAGGAGGGTTCCTTTTTCTCTGCATCCTTGCCAACACTTTTTGTTTGTTGATTTGTTGATGATAGCCATCCTGGCTATCATGGTACACCATTGTCATTTTTATTTGCATCTCTGGGATAATCAGTGACTTTGAGCATGTTTTCATATGTTTCTTGGCCTTCCTTTTGTCTTATTTTGAAAGTTTCTATTTAAGTGTGTTGCCCATTTCTTTATTGGATCATTTATCTTCCTTTTATTAAGTTGCATGAGTTTCCTGTAAATGTTGGAGATTAAACTTTTATCAGTGATAACATTTGTAAATATGTTCTCCCATACAGTGGGCTTTCTTGTTTTGTTGATGGTTTCTTTTGCTGTGAAAAAGCTTTTTATTTTGGTGTAGTCCCATTTGTTTATTTTCTCTTTAGTTTCCATTGTCCTAGGAGAGGTATCGGTGAAGAAATTTCTTTGACATATATCTGAGATTTTCTCTGCCTGTGGATTCCTCTAGTGGTTTTCCATCTTATGTTTAAGTCTTTTATCCATTTTGAGTTTATTATGGGTATGGTGTAAGTTGGTGGTCTAGTTTCATATTTTTGCATGTGTCTGTCTAGTTTTCCCAACATCATTTATTGAAGAGACTGTCTTAACTCCATTGTATGTTCATGCCTCCTTTGTCAAATATGAATTGAGCATAGCGGTTTGGGTCAATATCTAGGTTCTCTATTCTATTCTATTGGTATCTATATCTGTTCTTGTGCCAGTACCAGGCTGTTTTGAGAACAGTGGCTTTGTAATACAGCTTGAAGTCTGTTATTGAGAACCCACCTACTTTGTTCTTCTTTCTCAGGATTGCTGTGGCTATTCAGGGTATTTTTTTATTCCAGATGAATTTTTGGAGAGTTCTTTCTAGGTCTGTGAAATAGGCCATTGGTATTTTAATGGGGAGTGCATTGAATCTATAGATTGCTTTGGGTAGTGTAGACATTTGAATGATGTTGATTCTACAAATCCATGAACATGGTATGTTCTTCCATCTGTTTACATCTTCCTCTATCTCTTGTTTCAGTGTCCTGTAGTTTTCTGCATATAGCTCTTTTACCTCCTTAGTTAAGTTTATTCCTAGATATCTTAATTTTTTTTGGTGAGATGGTAAATAGGATTTCTTTTGAAATCTCTCTGTAAGTTCACTATTGGTGTATAAAAATCCCATAGATATCTTGGTGTTAATTTTTTATCCTGCTACATTGCTGAATTCATTTATTAAGTCTAATAGTTTTTTGATGGAGTCTTTAGGGTTTTTTATGTACAACATCATGTCATCTGCGAATGAGAGTTTTATTTCTGTTTTTTTTCAATTTGGATGCCTTTTATTTCTTCTTATTATCTAATCACAATGGCTAATACTTCCAGTACTATGTTGAACAGGAGTGATGAGAGTGGACATCCCTATCTTGTTCCTGTTCTTAGGGGAAATGGTTTTAGTTTTTGCCCATTGAGTATGATATTGGCTGTGGGTTTATCATATATGGCTTTTACTATGTTGAGGTATGATCCTTCTATTCCCACCTTGCTGAAAGTTTTTATCAAAAATAGGTGTTAGATTTTGTCAAAAGTGTTTTCTGCATCGATTGATATGACTATGTGGTTTTTATCTCTCAATCCTTTTATGTGATGTATCACACTTATTGATTTGCAGATATTGTACCATCCTTGCATCCCTGGGATAAATCCTACTTGGTCATAGTGTATGATCTTTCTGATGTACTGCTGAATCTGATTTGCTAGAATTTTGTTGAGGATTTTGGCATATATGTTCATGAGAGATATTGTCCTATAATTCTATTTCATTGTGTTGTCTTTATCTGGTTTTGGTATTAGGGTGAAGCTGGCTTCATCAAATGAGCCTGGAAGTGTTCCTTCCTCTTGAATTTTTTGGAATAGTCTGAGGAGGATAGGTTTTAGATCTTCCTTAAATGTTTGGTAAAATTCCCCTGTGAAATCATTTGGCCTCATGCTTTTGTTTGCTGGAAGCTTTTTGATGACTGTTTCAGTTTCTTCCATGGTTATTGGCGTATTGAGATGTTTAGATTCTTTCTGATTGAGCTTTGAAAGGTTGTATTTTTCTAGGAATTTATCCACTTCCTCCAGGTTGTCAATTTTCTTTTAATAGAGTTGTTCATAGTATTTTTAAACAATCTTTTGTATTTCAGTGGGGTCTGTTGTTATTTCACCTCTTTCATTTCTGATATTATTTGGATCCTCTCTCTTTGCTTGTTGGTGAGCCTAGCTAGAGGTTCATCAATCTTGTTTATCCTTTCAAAGAACCAGATCTTAATTTTGTTGATCTTTTGTATTGTTTTTCTTTGTTCTCTGTGTTGCTTATCTCCACTCTGATCTTTATCATTTCCTTCCTTCTGCTTACACTGGACTTTTCTTGTTGCTATCTTTCTAACTCTTTGAGTTGTAGGATTAGGTAATTTATTACCATTGTTTTTTATTTTTTGCAATATGCTTGTAGAGCTATGAACTTCTGTCTTAACACTGCTTTTGCTGTGTCCCATAGATTTTGGATTGTTGTGTTTTCATTTTCATTTGTTGCTATGATGTTTTTTATTTCTTCTTTGATCTCTCTGGTAACCCAGTCATTGTTTAATAGCATGCTATTTAGTCTCCATGTATTTAAATTTTTTGGATTGTTTTTATTGTAGTTGATTTCTAGTGTTATGACATTGCAATCTGAGAATATGCTTGATATAATTTTTATATTCTTGAATTTGAACTCTATATCCAGGCATTTGTTTTCCTCCATTTCTTTCATTTGTGATCTGTTCCTTTGTCTCCGCATTTTCGCTGCTTCCCTGGGTTGGTAGAGTAACTTTGTGTGCTAAATGTCCTATATGGCCCAGTATTCCATCTCCCCAGTTACCTGAGGTGAATTCTCTTGGTGCACCCATTTGTGTACTGTGTGTACAGCCTTATTGTAGTTAAGTCTTGATTGTTGTGGGTTGTGAGGATCCGCTGTGTCTATGCTGGGAGAACTTCTGTGCTGGAGTCAGCCTTATGATACAAGACTTGCAAAATTGCAAAAGCCTCTGTGCTCAGCTTGGATGGGGTGTAGTCTCAGGGCTGAGCAGATAGCCTTGGATTCCCATCAGCCTTGCCCTACCTGGACCCTGGGTCTTAGTGTCCCTCAGTAATTGTTGCAGCCCTCTTTGCACACTCATGCTTGCCCACCTCCAGACCTCTGCCTTTTGCAGCTCCCTTCAGTTTCCATGTGCTCTGGGAACCTGTATGAGTCTGGGTTCAGGGTTTCACCCCAAACTGGCATTTAATGCAGTTGGAAGTGGATATGTGCATGCTCCCAGTGGAGGCTCACAGGGGCACCTGTAGTGTGTTTACCAGTGAGGGACATTAAAGTACTCTGAAGGGCTCTGGCACTGAAGCCGCATAATTGAGGTGTCTGTGGGCAGGTATCCATTCAGAATTTCTATTGCCAGGGGGAGTGTGTCCCACTTTGTCCAAGATCACACCTATTAAGGACTCACAGCAGCTTCCACAAGTGCCTTGTGGATAGATGGGCTCAGGGTGCCTGCTTGTTGGAAGTGCATGCGTGAATTGTGGTGGTGCTTTTGCCTTTGCAGAACTCTTGATGCACTTTGAGGGGCCCTGGCGCTGAAGTTAAGTAGCTGGGCTCTATGTGGGCAGTTATTCAGGAAGAGGGAGTTCAGAATTTCTACTGCAGGGCAGCACACATTCTTCTGTACAGAATCATACCCAATGGGGACTCCCAGTGGCTCCCAGCACTGCCTATGTAGTAGTGTGTCCTGGATGCCTGCACACTAGAGATGCGAGAATATGATGTCTGGAGTTCTGTCTCTGGGGAGGGGAGAGATGCACTTACTGCTGCAAGAACTGTGCACCTTTGGAGGTGTAGGTCCCAGAGTCCATGGGTCTGCAGCTGGGGGAGCAGGATTTTGGTTGTAGTGGCTGCTGGTTTGCAGGCAGTGTCAAAGTCCTGACTGGGTGGTGGTGCTGATGAGTTCCTAGAAAACGCCTCTGTCCCCTTCAAGATGGTGTGGGCTCCATGCCCAAATCCTGTAGTTCAGGGAGTGCCCACAGTGGTGGTAATCTCTCTTTATCCAAGAGAGCATGGTATGCCAGCTTCTGTTGCTCTTGCAAGACTTAACTGTCCCTTACTCACTCATGCACACATCACACACATTCACACACTCTCCTTTTATCCCCTCATTCACTCACTTCCTCTCCTTCACCTCTGTCCTGCCAGTTGCCATCTTTCCAATATCTCTGTGTTTATCTTATCTGACCTTTGCATTCAAGGTTCCCACCTCTCATTCTTAAAACATTATTCTCCTAATTCCTCAGATACTATACTTTTCCTAGTGTTTTTCCTGCTGTTCCTGCTATTCTTTTTCAGAATCTGTTGCAGGTTCTTCCCTGTCTCTCTTACACACACAACTTGTAAATGTTGATTTTCTGGGATTTGGCCCTGGACCCCTCCATCATTTTTCCCTGGGTGACCTCACCTCCTCCCCACCTTGCAGAAAAACAGTTCCTCTTCCCAATTTCCCCTTCTTAGTAACTGGTTTAGCCATCTGCTTAAGCAGAAAATGTGGCCACCATCCAGGATTCCTCCTCATCTTTACCCAGCACATCTAAGGCCTGTCATTTCTACCTCCTGTAGACACATGCATCTGAGTCCCCCTCTTCTCTCCAGGGACAGCTCTGCAATGTCTTCAAAGTCCTCACCTGTATTCTCCCAATGACCTTCTGCATGCTGTCTCATTTCCTCTGTTCCCCTGCTTAATGCATTCTCCACCAAAGAACCAGACGAAGTTCTAAGAAAAAGTCAGAACAGACATCATCTAAAATCACAGGAAAGCTGGCTAGGTGAAAATTCTACAACTAGAAGAAAAGAGAGGGACTCACGAAGACTTAGAGGAACTGTAAAAAGCTGAGATATGGAGACATGCACATGGAGAGGACCGAAACTCCCGACTGCACTGAGCCCCAGTTCTGGGCGAGACTCATACAGGGGAAGTCTCGACTGTCATGAAAAGGGAGGAGTGCACAGAATCTCAGGGGAGCCAGGAAAGGCAGAGGTCTGGAGGCATGTGTGCACAGGACTGACTGCTAATTGTGCCACTGGCTTTCTCTAGCGGGAGGAAGACAGAATCTTTCAACTGTGCTGAAATCCACTTCTGACTGCACTGAATCCCAGTTTTAGGTGAGACCCTGAGGACCCAGACTCATATGGATCCCCTGAATGCACAGAAACTCAGGGGAGGCACACAAGCATGAGTGCATGCAGAGAGGGATACAGCGATTGCCAAGGGACACTGAGACCCAGGGAATGAATAGGGCAAGACTGACAGGAAGCCAAGGCTGTCTGCTCAGCCCTGAGACTATGCCCCATTCAAGCTGAGCACAGAGGCTTTTGCAATTTTGCAAGTCTTCTCTCATAAGGCTGACTTCAGCACAGAAGTTCTCCCAGTGTAAACACAGCTGATCCTCACAACCAATTAACTTGGAGGTCAATTTTCCCCCAATGATACCAACAACAATCAAGAATTAACTACAACAAGACTGTACACACAGTCCACAAAGGGATGTACCAAGAGTATACCTCAGGTAACTGGGGAGGCAGAGCTACTGGGCCATATAGCACACCTAGCACACAAAGCTACTCTACCAACTCAGGGAAGCAGCAAAATATGTAGAGACAAAAGAACAGATCACAAACGAAAGAAATGGAGGAAAACAAACAACTGGATATAGAGTTCAAAACCACGGTTATAAGGTTTTTAAAGAATTTCCTAGAAAAGATGGATAAATTTAGTGAGACCCAAGAGGAGATGAAAAAGGACCAACTAGAGATGAAAAAGAACCAACTAGAAATTAAACATACACTGATTGAAATAAAAAATATTATACAGAGACCTAACAGCAGACTAGAGGAACACAAGAATCAAGTCAATGATTTGAAATACAAAGAAGCAAACACTCAACTAGAAAAGAAAAAAAGAATCCAAAAATGTGAAGATAGTGAACATAATTCAAGTGTACCAACATCTGAATTATGGGATGCCAGAAGAAGAGAGAGAACAAGATACTGAAAACCTATTTGAAGAAATAATGACTGAAAACTTCCCCAACCTGGTGAAAGAAGTAGACTTACAAGTCCAGGAAGCACACAGAACCCCAAACAAAAGGAATCCAAAGAGGACCACACCAAGACATATCATAATTATAATACCAAGAGCAAAAGACAAAGAAAGAATATTAAAAGCTGCAAGAGAAAAACAGTTAATTAACCTACAAGGGAGCACCCATTTATTGTCAGTTGATTTCTCAACAGAAACTATGCAGGCCAGAAAGGAGTGGCAAGAAATATTCAAAGTGATGAATAGTAAGAACCTACAACCAGGATTACTCTATCCAGCAAAGCTATCATTCAGAATTGAAGGTCAGAGAAAGAGCTTCACAGATAAGAAAAAACTAAAGAAGTTTATCAACACCAAACCAGTATTATATGAAATGCTGAAAGATACTCTTTAAGAAGAGGAAGAAGAAGAAAACGGTAAAGGTAAAAATTATGAACAACAAATACATAACTATCAACAAGTGAATCTAAAAATCAAGTGAATTAAAAATCTGATGAACAGAATAAACTGGTGAATATAATAGAATCAGGGGCATAGAAAGGGAGTGGACTGACAATTCTCAGGAAGAAAGGGGTGAGGGGGGTGCAGGGAGAGACTGGACAAAAATCATACACCTATGGATGAGGACAATGGAGGGGGGGAGGTAAGGGCAGAGGAAGGGGTGGGAGCCAGGTGGAGGAGAGCTATGGGAGGGGAGGGGGAAGAAGAGGAACAATTGTAATAATCTGAACAATTAAGATTTATCAAATCATAAAAAAAGATAGGTCAAAGACACACACAAAAAAAAATGACTTCTAACCTTAAGGATACACAAAAAGATAATTATTTCATCATTGAAATGGACAATTGCCAGAGTGTATATAAAGTAAACAGCCAATAAAACAACTTTTTAAAATTGTGTTGAAATGAAGAAGTTTATACAAGATTTCAAATAAGAAAGTATAACAGAAAATTTTGATGGAAATTATTCATCTTTTGATTATTCAGTTCAATAGAAATTATTCATCTTTTAAATTGTTATAATTTGCATAGGCATCATTATTTCTCCTTTCACTTAAAAAGTTATTTACATTACCTTAATTTAGGTTTTGAAATAATAGCTTTCATTTGAAAAGCAACAATACATACAAGTAGAATTTAAATATCAAGGCTTAACAATATCCTTGCAAAAGGTCACCAAAGCTTTTTGCATATATGCAATCAAAATAAAACTTCTAAGTATAAGAGCTGCGTGAAATGATCTAATAAAATAAAAATCACTTAACTAATGCTCATCCTTTGTTATGATATAAGAAGAAAATTTAACTCTTACAAAGATTTCACATATCTATGGACTTGTGGATTTACTTTTTTAAACAAACCCTTAATCCTTAACCTTTCTTATACTACCCTGGAAATTAAAATGGCTTTTAACAATTTGAAGGACACATGGAAAATTCTCTCACCTTTGAAACTGCCAGTAATTTTTCTTTTGAGCTTACAGAAGTTTCCCTATTAACATGAAAGACTCCAGAGCCTGATAATCTTTTTAAAACAGAAAACAGATTGTTTTATCACACTGCCCAAAACCTTCCTGCCGCATCTCTGATAAGATCCACATGCCTTCTCCAGAGTCCCTGCATGCTGGGCTTTACGTTCCCCACTTTATCCTGTCGTCCTGTGTCTCCATCTCCACACATAAAGCCACACTGGCTTCCTCTACATCCCTGAGACACTCTACTGTGCTGGTTAGTGTGTGTGTGTGTGTGTGTGTGTGTGTGTGTGTGGAGGGGGGGGGGATAAGGGGGCTTATCTTGATTTTTTTTACCTCCAAAACTTTGCACAAGCTCTTTGCTCTGCCCAGGGGCACTTTCCCTTCCATGTTCTGCTGACCTCATCACACCTTCCAAGACTTATCTCAAATACCACCTTCTAAGAAAAGCACAGCAGGCAGAGGGTCTGGTGAAAAAACATGGGTAGATTAGAAAAACAGTTATCTCTCTTTAACTTAAGTAGATAAATATTTTAAATTCACTGTCTGGTTGCTAAAGTAACATTTCCTTGTATTTGTTATATATTCATCCACAAAGTGAGAGGTGACTGCTTGGCCAGTGGGATCAGCAGAAATTGGCAGAGAAACTCTATAGGGCAATGTTTGATTGGTCTGCCCAGGTTCTGCTTTCTCCCATTGATAAATGAGCCCCAGGTCTTAGATCAGGCTCCCAGAGGCAGAGGTGAAATGGGGACTCTTGTACAAATGGTACATTGGGAGCGGGCTGACAGGAAGAATCTGAAGGTTGGTAAGGGAAGCAGGAAAGAGGAGAGGAGCAGGGCGGGGAGCAGCTAAGAAAAGATGCAATTTTGGGTGACATTCTGGAACATGAATAGCACCATAGAACTGTCTCTCTTTAAAGCAGAGGTCTGGGCTTTGGTCTTCCTCTTATCAGTTGGTCATTGGCTGAGGACACCTTGGCAGTGGGGTTACAGGTAACCTCACAGACCTTAGGTGGCTCCTGTCTGCATAGGCTGGTGCGTCCTCTAGGTAAATCTGGGTGGGGAACCAAAAACTCAGGATCATCTTAGGGCAGAACTTTTCATTCTTAGCACCATTCATATTTGAGGCACCATTCACATTTGGGGCTGGATAATTCTTAATTTTGTCGGCGGGATGCGGGGGGGCGGGGGGGGATAATTTTGTGCATTATAGAATGCTTACCAGCATTCCTGGCCTAACTCCTTAGATGCCAGTAGTATACCAACACACCCTCCCCAAATCCCCTTCCCCCCGCCCCTCCCATCCCTACCTCCATCTCTACACATTGCCAAATGTCCCCTGGGAGGCAAAATTGCCCTTCCCTTCCCAACCATCCCACTATTCTGTGTCCTCAGCCAATCTGGAGAGGGAGCTCCCAGCCATTGAACTGTCTTTTCACAAGGGGTGTAGAATCCCATACAAATATTTCATTGTGTTTGATAGAGAGAGGAGGAGGAGGAGGAGGAGGAGGAGGAGGAGGAGGAGGAGGAGGAGGAGAGAGAGAGAGAGAGAGAGAGAGAGAGAGAGAGAGAGAGAGAGAGAGAGAGAGAGCGCCTAAATTTCTCTGATTATGACGTGCTAAACTAAGACTGGGTCAAGCCAGAATGAAAATAAAGATCATTCAATTTGATAGCTATTTAACAAAGAACATTAACAGAATTAAGTGACTGATTGAACACTTGGGGTAAAGGAGAGGTTAACTGCCAGGTTTCTGGCTTTGGCAAATGCAAAGACAGGGTGAAAAGAGCAAGTTTGGAGGTGGAAGGACCAGGTAAAATTTGGATATGTTGAGTCTGACAAGCTGTGGCTGCTCCCACAGTCTACTTGCTTAGAAGAACCCCACAATGCAAGCCACAGAATGAGAGAAAATATTTACAAATGACATTCTGATACAGGTTTAATATCCAGAATATATAAAGAATTTCTGCTGAAACTGGTTTGGCTCAGTGGATAGAGTGTCAGCCTGCAGACTCAAGGGTCCTAGGTTGGATTCTGGTCAAGGGTATATATCTTGGTTGCAGGCACATCCCAGTAGTTGGTGTGCAGGAGGCAGCTGATCTATGTCTCTCTCCCATCAATGTTTCTAACTCTCTATCCCTTTCCCTTCCTCTGTGTAAAAAAATCAATAAAATATATTTTTTTAAAAAGAAAAAAAGAATTTTTACAATTCAACAACAATCCAAAACACCAAAAGCATCTGTTTTAAAATGCACAAAGGACTTGACCAGGCATTTCTCCAAAGAAGATATACAAATGGCTTTAAGCACATGAAAAGATGCTCAACATCACTGATCTTTAGAGAAATCAAAATCAAAATCACAGTAATCACCCATTAGTATTGCTAAAACTTAAAACAAACAGATAAACAAAAAACATGCCCTGGGTCAATTGGTTGGAGCATGGTCTGGCACACCAAAAGGTTGCAGGTTCCATTCCCAACCAGGGACATAGCTAGGTTGTGAGTTCAATACTCTGGTCTGGCACATACAAGAGGCAATCCATCAATGTTTTTCTCACATATCCTTTCTCACATTGATATTTCTTTCTCCCTTCCTTTCTCTCTAATGATCAATAAATACATATCCTTAGGTGAAGATAAAAAACAAACTAACAACAACAACAACAAACTCACAGAAAATATCAAGTGTTGGCTAGAATGTGGAGAAATTGGAACCCTTATGCACTGGTGGTGGAGTTATAAAATAGTGCAGTCATTGTAGAAAACAGTATGAATTTCCTTAAAAAAAATAGAAATAGTATTACCCAGTAATTCCACTTATAAATACATGAATAGGTAGTATCTCCAATAGAATTGGAAGCAGAGTCTCAGAGGTATTCGTACACCCATGTTCACTGTAGCATTATTCACAATAACCAAAAGGTGGAAAAAATCCAGGTGTCCATCAACAGCTGAGTGGGATAAAGAAAATGTGATTTACACATACAAGTAATTATTATTGAGCCTTAAAAGAAAAGGAAATTCTGACATATGCTATCTAACATGATAAACTTATAAAAATTTATTTATTTTTATTTTTTATATTTCAATTATAGTTGACATTTAATATTATATTAGTTTCAGGTGTACAGAACATGGAGAAATATTGAGGATATTTCTACTTTCTGTCTTTATAAATTTGACTATTCTTAGAGAATTTGACTATTCATATCTTATATGAGTGAATCTTAAGGGCATTATGCTCAGCAAAACAAGCCACAATCACAAAAGGACAAATACTGTGTGATCTCACTTATATGAGGTATCTAGAAAAATCTAATTCATAGATGGTAGGATCAAGGTTACCAGGGACTGAGGTTAGGGGAGAATAGGGAGTTACTTAATGAAGACAAAATTTTAGATTTGCAAGATGAATAGCGTTCTGGAGATTAGTTGCATAACATTGTGAAGGTACTTAACACTACTAAACTATACACTTAAAGTGGTTTAAATGATTTAAAAAAGAATCTTATGATATTCATAAAGAAAAAAAAGCTGCTTGACAATAAAAAGTAAAGTAAATGATCTCTATAAATAGAAATTGGCATGTTTTTTCTATTTTCCTAAAGCCAGTTATACTCTTATATTGATTAGTAGTATATTATTTAAATTAGAGGGTTGGTTTTAAGATCTATTTGTTCTAGAATACATTATAAAAGACAGATGCTAGATTAGAAATTTAGATGAAAATATTGCTACTTTGGAGAGGTGCTATCACTTTCAGAATCCTCTGTTGCTCTGAGAGGGCCACTTCTTCATGAAGTGACCCAGCCAGCCTTCCCACACAAACCCTTCCACCTCCCCCGGAGACAGCGTTTGCATGCTTCAATACTGCATTGGCAAGAGAGTGTTTCCTAAACATTTGCAGATGAATAAGACTTCCTCAGAAATCCAACTCTAGAATGGGAGCATCACTTCCTCTGCCATGACCAAGTGTCTCACACCACCTTCCCACCTCCAGAGCAAGGGTTCTGGAGAGGATCAATGCACTTACTCTTTCCAAACTTCATTTCTGCCCAATTTGACATCGTTGAAAAGCAGAAGTTCCATACAGATGCATTCATTCACTCAACAAACATTTATTGAATACAAGTCACTGGAAGATAGCCATCAAAACTGGGAACAGAGCTTTTACTAAGTCCATTTTATTAAGATATCATTTACATATACCAAAATTCATCATTTTAAGTGTGCAGTTCCATGACTTTGACAAATGCATATGCATATCCACAATCAAAATATAGAATATTTCTATTGCCACCACCCCCAAGAGTTTTCTTGTGCCCCTTTGTAGGCGAGTCATTCCCTCACTCCCCTTCCCTAGCAACCACTAATCTGATTTTTGTCCCTATTTTCTGCCTTTGCCAAATGTCAAGTAAATGAAATCATACAGTATGTAGCTTTTCTATCTGGCTTTGGAGATTCATCCACATTGTGACATGTGTCAGTAATCCATTCCTTTTCATTACTGAGTAGTATTCCATTGTGTGGATATACCACTATTTATCCACTCACTAGTTGATCAACATTTAGCTTGTTTCAAGTTTTCAGCATTATGAATAAAGCTGCTAATTTGCATATGGTTCTTTGTGTGAACATTGTTTTCATTTCAGCACAGAGAAAACATAATTCCAAACCCTATTTTTTGGTAGTAATACAAAAATACCTAGGAGAGGGATTGTTGAGTCATGTGGTTAGTGTATGTTTAAGTTAATAAGAAACTGCTGAACTGCCTCTAAAATCCCTTTGGTTTCCTACCAGCCATATATGCAGCCCCAGGTGTTCTGCATCCTTGCCAGCCAGACAAAGCTTTTTGCAAACATCAGCATTTTAACTATTTCAAATCTGCAGTAATCATGACCATTACCTCTGCAGCAATGTTGGGTCATATCTTTAAACTCCCGTTCTAAAAACGGGCTCAGAAATATGCAGCTCCTGGTTCTTCCCATAGTGTACACTTTTCTTTATAAAACAATAATATAAAAGTGCCTTCATGATGTCAGAGAGTTTAAGGAATTGCAGCAGGGCAGAGTTAGCCCTTAGCCAGAGGTAAGTAGACAGATAACAGAATAGTACTAGTACATGCTCAGTATTAGAAGGGATCTTTAAAGCCCTTCTCTCCACCTACCTCCCCACCATGCTTGAATCCTGTCTTATTCTGTTCCTGTCAAGGGGTTATCCAGGTTCTATGGCATCAGGCTTCTCACTTCCTCCTGGGGCACTGTATTAATCAGGAGTCTGTCTGTTATCAGGTGATATGGTCACCAGGATTGTGTTAGCTGTGGACAGTGACTCTCTACAGGCTTCTTCAGCTCATTGCTCTTCATTTGGGTTATGGAAGCTGACATTTTTTTTATAGTAATACGAAGTTTAATAACAAACATGATATTTTTCACAGTTCTTTGTGAATAACATAATTATATGGCTTACAAGGAATGTTTAAAATATCATCATCTATTCATTTAAAGCTCTTCATAGATTATTTACATTTTTGCATAATTTCTGTCAAGTTCCTATATCAATTTTTATTATTTTCAAATTTAAATTCTTACATAAATTTCCTTTTTCCTCCATTGACCTCTCCCCAGCCACCCCCACTTCCCAGCACATGTCTTCACCACCCCCCTCACTGTCTGTGTCCATTGGTTATTCTCATATGGATGCACACAAGTCATCCAAACCCTATTTTTATCAGACATCTCTTCAGATATTTGAAAGCAGTTCTCATGTCTTGTAAGGTATCTTCTCTTATCCAGGCTAAACATCTCTAGTTCTTTTGACTGTCCTTAAGCATGACTGACAGGTTCTTCTTCTCCAGCCTGTCCCTCTCCTCTCAAAAGATACAGCTATATGTAAGATCTGTCCCAGAGTCCCAGAGGGGGAGCTCGGGACTGAGCCCAGAACTAAATGGGTCTAGCCAACCCTAAGGCCACATTCATTTTTCTTTTTTCCCCCTCTTTTGTATTGTTTAAAATATTACAAATAGTAAGACATATTCTTTTCCCTACCCACCCCCACCCCCAGTTTTGACAGAGGCCTGAATTTACCATCTGTGTGGCTGACTAGTTAGTTGTTATTCCCCAATCTGTATTTGCAGAATCAAATGTTGTTTGACTCAAGAGAAGGATCTTAAAGGTTTTCATATAGATTTACCTGCTGCTCCAATTTGCTAGGGCTTTGGCTGACTCTGATTTTACAATCAATTATGTTTATGATCTCAACTTTTTGTCACCAATGTTGATAAACATGTCTGCAATATCTTTGTTCAGCAATGTGTTATGTCCTGTGCATTTGACCAGGCGTGGGGAATTATACAAATTTGAATCAAATTGGGCCAGTCTCTAGAGGAGCTCAGAGGATTGCAAGGAATGAGAACATCAGTCTATTCTGAACTGTATTTAGTATGTGGTTAGCCCACATTTTGGCCACAACCCCACTGTCCTGGTCCCATATTCCTTAATTTCAAAATATTGCATGAATTTATTCACATGGATGTAAAAATAACTGAAAAGACCAAATAGAATGAAGTCAATAATGAGCTCCTGGAGTGGCTCAGCCTACAGGAAAAGGTGAATAATAAGTGTGTACGTAATGGGAGGAAATTGTATTTTAAGGTCTAAAACTTACTCCAAAGTAATGGATCTCAGGCAGTGCACTTTGGACAGTGTCTCTGAGGCTGCTGGGAAATACAGGCTGCAGCTGAGCCTCTTAAGAGGTCCTCTTAAGCCTGGTCCTCAAAATCCAGGTGGGAGGAAGGCGCAGACACTTGACTGCATCACAGCACTCGCAGTTCTCTGTGGTTGTTACTCCCCTCTGATCTAGCAAAGTGTGCACATGGGTGGTGGTGAGTCCTTTATTCCTTTATGTTAGGAAAGGAAGATGCAATCACACATGGGAAGGAGGGCTGGGTTGCTGAGATCTAGGACCCCAAGGAGCAAATCCTTGGAAAAGAGTTTCCTCAGGAAATTCTTTCTCAGCCTCCTCTTCCAGAAAACCCCTGATCTCAACCCCTGCTCCAGAAAGGTTTCCTGCATTGCCCCGGAAGCAGGCTTCTTACCCAGAATGTGACAGTTGCCAATCAGTGTAAAGGACAAAGTTTGAGCCGCGTGTGTGGCTTATTTTTTTATTTCCTCATTTCCCCTGGAATAGTGTTCCCACACACACCCCCACCCCGCCTCGCACCGGTGAGAGCAGGCGGGGCTCCAGGAGCGCTTTGGGGTTCTGTTGTTTACTTACTTGTCCTTGAGTTTTGTTCAGCCAGGGAAGCTGCGCAGCGGCTCCTCGCATGTTATTTATCTTTTCCTGGAGGGACTTGTGACAGCCTAGGGTGTTGTGTATCCTGTGAGATTGTTTATCATCCAGCCCCTGCCGTGGCCTGAGCAGCCTCCTTGCAGGCACTTCACGTCCCGAAACCTGACTACGTGAGCAAGTGAAGGGCGGGAGGTCACACTGGGTGCTGGGATGAACCCGCGTCCCCTGGATCTGGGCGGCGTGCCCTCAGGCGGAGGCCTGACCCCGAGCGACCAGGTGACATTAGCCCATTAACCAGACAGCTGGCTGCTCAGCTACTCCGGGAAGTCACCTGTGTAAGCCACCAGCTCCCACGGTTGTCCCAGCGGATGGGGTGGTAGTGACCCCAAGACTAAGTGCCTCCTCCGGTTCCACCCTAGCCCCGTGCCACCGGGGCTCACTGTCCCGTCACCCGCGGGGGACCCTGTGGGAGCGGCTGGTCCTCGGCCTTCGTTCAAGGAGCGGGGTTCGTTCCCACTAGTCCAGCCAAAGCCCGGCGGCGCACTGGCACCTCCTGGAGCCACCCTCGCTCGGGCTCCAGGGGAGCGGGCCTGGCACGGGTGCGCAGGAGCGCAGGAGGCTTTCCGTTCGGAGCATAACACCGGCTAGGGGGCTTGATATTAACCCATAGGGTAACTTCGGGGTGAGTCTTGTCTTTCCCCTTCTCCTCTCGTTTCCTTTCTTTACATATCCATCCCTCTCTCCGTCCTTCCTTTTTCTTTTTGCCTTTGGAAGTTTAGAGGGAAGTTTCCCCGGTGAGAAGCGCGCCCGGCGCAGGACGGAAAGGGGCGGCGCCCGCCTCTGCCAGCCCGACGAACCTACACACGTGCACGCGCGCACTCACACTCACACTCATGCGGGAAGATCAAACGCTCACGGCGGCCCGAGGTCTGTTTTCTCAGGCGTCGGTCCCCCATCACCACATTGTCTGTGGGACAATGGGCTCCTGTGTCAGTCTTGTTGGCACCAGTTTTGTACGATGCAGGAAACAGCATTTCCGCTCGATGCTGGAAAATTAACTTGGATCGTGCTTTTCCCTTTTTATTGAGAATCCGCACACACCCCGGGAAACCCGAGCTCCCGGAGAGGGGAAGGAGCGGCCGCAATAGACATCCTAGCGTCCTGCCCTGGCTGTCCCCTTCCCGCTCGGCCCCGGCTCCGGCTCTGGTCCTGCCAAAGGAGGAAACTCGCAGCCCTGAACAATGAGATGGCCTGTGTCTCAGCAGTGACCCTCCCACTGGGGCTATCAGGCTGCCTGTGCCAAGCCGAAGAGCCCACGTGTGGCCCACTCTGTTTGGAAGGGGAACTTGGCAGAAAGGGCTTCCCACTGCCAAGGGACCCTCACCTTTGGTGGTACCAGAAGTCTGCTCCAAGGTGTCCAAGCTTGAGCATGGGTCAGTTGTATAAATAGCCCCAAAACTTAACAATTGTTAGGCTCATAAAGTACCAATGCACATTATCCTTTCCCACTTAGTAGTTCTATTTGGGTACTCATTTCATTTTGCCCTGAATTATATAGTGTTTGTTGTCTATCTCTTGGAATAGCACTGGATTATAAAATCCTGGAGGCAGGGAAGGATCTTCTCTGACTGCAATATCACTACAAATGTTCATAAAATAAGTAGATATTGTTAGGGCCAGTGAAGGAGGAACACATGAGACCAAAGTGGTAAGGGATCATAAATTTATTAGATATACCAGATAGGCTGAGCCCCAAAATGGCTCCAGCCCCCAAAGATGGGGAGTCAGAGGTTTTAAAGGACTCTAGGCAGGCTTTTTCTAGGAGAATTCTCTGTGCAGATCGGGATTCCGGGAAACTCCAGAGGGGAAGAAATAATGGTCTTAGCAAGTGGAATGTGGTCTAAGCAAGTGGAATGTCCATTGTGAAGTGGCCTAAAGGTCAGTTCCCATGGGAGGGGCTATGGATTCAATTATTTGATCAGACCTAACAGGTATGTGTACCACTCCTAGCTACCGTACCACCAACTCCTACTATTCACATTGTGGGCTTGAATACTAACAGCTGACTGCTGACCTTACCTTAGAATGTATGTGTATATAATATGCATAAGCTTTTCTATACATTGCACCTGTGTACACACACTCATACACAACATTCCTACAATATGTATTTAGCAGCTGCAATATCACTACCATTTTACTCTCCTTGCCTGACCTTGAGGACCATCTGGAGAGAAAAACATGGAAACTCCATTTTAAATCTATTATAGGTGTACCTCTCCTTCTCTTTAACCTTCTTTTGCAACCTGATCTGCAAACATTTTACGTAAATTTAATTTCTGAAAATGTTATTTTCTGTCTATTTTTAACTCTCAGTTTTTTTCATAGACTTTATTTTTTAGAGCAGTTTGAGTTCCACAGCCAGACTGTGTGGAAGGTACAGAGAGTTCCCATATACCCACTGCCCACACACATACACACCCCCTCCCGTTTATCTACATCCCTCACCAGAATGGTACATTTGTTATTATTGGTGAACCTACATGGATATTTCTTAATTACTCAAAGTCCATAGTTCACATTAAGGCTCACTCATGGTACTGTATATTCTAAGAGTTGGATAAATTCATCTAATACGCATCTGATCTATGGTAGGCAGTTGGACAGACATGAGCAGAGCAAGGACAATGGGCCAGGTACAAGGGTCATTAGGGTGGAAAGCCCCTAGTGCCTAGCAACTGGAGGAACTAGAAAAACAGGACCCTATCCCCAAGGTGATCTTTTCTCCCCCAGCATATTGCTGGTCATGTGGACCCCCTGAACTTCCATATGGCTGCTCATATGGGTCAGACCATCCTCTGACCTTCACTCCTCTGGCAAGTACCAGTGATGTGGTAGACCCTCTTGCAGGAGGAACAAAAGGCCAAAGAGTGACTTCACTCAACTCCTAGTCAGGAGCCTTAACAACCACACCCTCAAGCATTAATCCTTAGAGATAATACCTAGGCCTCAGATGAGTTTTCAGCTCCAGGCCTAGAAAAGCAGCAAAACCAGACAAGCAATACTGTGGCTGATATCATAACAGCTTCTTTAACTAATGACCCTCCGCCCTGGTGCCAACCAATCAGTGGAGACCATGACCCTGAAAGGACATACCTGGAAAACTGATGAATATTCTATTGAGATCCTCCTCTGAGACCTCCAGATGAATAACCTCAAGATGGAGGATCCATTGTGGTTCTCTATATGGAGCAAGCCCGTGCCTCCCTCCTCCCTCTTCTCCTAGGCATATTTTCCTTGCCTCTTTCTTTCTCCTAAGCTTCAAGGGCCCTTCTTTCACCTTTGTAACTTGTCTCCTGAGCCCATTTCTTCTACAACTTATTTCTTCTACCTCTGTGACATTTTAAATAAGCTTTCTCTTACAGTTTGAGTTTGGGCTCTGAATTCTTTCTTATCCAGAACTCAAGTACTGAGATTGTTGAACCAAGGTACAGTCTGACTCCACTGGTGCCAACATATGGTGCTGACTCATATTATCTTATTGTAGTGTACTGTGGCAGGATTCCAGAGAAGACCATCCAGGACCACCTTGCAGACCCAGACCCATTCTAGGTACATTCAGGGGCCTATTGTGCACCACCAGTTCCTTGCTTTGCATAGAGTGGGTTTTGGTGAGTTTTCCTTGGAATTCTAGAGCTCCCTGTTTTAAGGTAAAAGACTCTGACTTTCTTTGAGATTTTTTTTTTTAATGTCCTAGAGGTGGAGTTAATGGTTAAGGATTGTGATCAGTCAGGACAGCAAGAAAAAAAATAAATGGGTGGCTGATTTTTAATTTTGGCTTTTCAATTGGAATTGCTTTCTCAGTGTCTGCACAAAACCTTTTGCTGGATAAATGAGAGCCTGAACTTATTTGGCTCTGAAGATAAGGGGCACTTATTATCTCCAGCTTGGGTATTCTTAGGTGACTAAGACTCTTTGTGGAGATATCAGGATGTGTAGGAGCCTCATTGAGAATTCCAACTCAATTGTAATGAAATAATCAGCTCATTTTGACATGCACACTTAGAGGCTGGTTACCTAGCACTCAAGTCCGCATGACAATATTAGACACCCTGGGAGAGAGACCAATACAGGTAAGAAGATTTGAGATGACTTAGGAGGTGACAGCCCCTTGGAGCTCAACCCACAAGCAGCACATTTCCATCTATTACACAATATCCCTAGAAATTTGTTCAGACTCTACAGATCTCAAAATAACACTAAAATTAACATGGGAAATTATGTATCCAAGGCCAGAAACTCCCAGTCCTCAACCCCCATTAATACTCCTGCAGATATAAAATTAATAGGAAGCACTTATAGAAATGTGAAGGTTTAACTAGAAGTGATATCAACTTAAGATGGCTAAAACATAGCTCTTTTGATGCTTAAATCAATTGTTGCATGCAAAATTTGCTCCAAAATTAAACTGAATGAATGGAAAGCTTATCTTGATTGGAAATTAGAAGCTCCTAGGAGGGGTACAGGTAAATAACACTCAGAATAGAAAAACAAAAAACCTGGGCTTAGGCAAATGGAAGACAGAAATTATATACATTCCTATAGAATTAAGGAATCTACATAAATATCTTCTTGACTTTCTCCAGATCCTTGGTGAGTCACACAAAAAATTTAACCGTTAAAACATGCAATCCTAGCTTTTCAATTAATATACCTACTAGTTCCTGGGAGGAAAGCAACAAAATTACTAAACACAGGCTTCTGGGAAACACCTGTTGAGAAGCCTTTTTTATTGTAGAAAACCAGATCACCTTAAAGAGGGTTGTAGAAAACCTAAATGGAATTTAGAAAGAGAAAAGAAACAAAAAAAGAAGCATAGAGTTGCTCCAAGGACTGTGAGAAGGTGTTTCCCCTTCTCCTTTTTAATAGTTTAGGAGCTATTGAGATTATTATAGATACCAGGGATACTTTACCTGTTCTTAACCACACACAACTCAGTTGTTTTCTTCCTCAGAGTAAAGCTTTTGCACAAGTGGGAGGGACATCTAATCAACCAATGTCTGTTTTTAAATCAGAACATATTCCTGGGACTTCCAGGAAAATAGTGGTATGTGCAGCACTCAAATATTTCCACAGCCAAAATTACAACTAAACTACAAAACAACCATAATTCAGAACTGCTTAAAATAGAGCAAAATGGAAATCCTACAACTAGGGGGTTTAAATAAGAAATTACATTGAGATTGGTAGGAGGACCTGAGACATGGAGTGGGCAGGCCCCAAACCCATGTGTGGTAGATAAAAATTGAGAGAGATCACTCACCTGCAAAGTGCCCCCTGAGGAGCAAGGAGGCCTAGGCCCACACTAGACCTCCAAGTCCAGGGTTCCAGTACCAGGAGAAGTCTCCATTACACTGGCCATAAAAAACAGCAGGGGACATGGCAGAGTAAGGTGGAGGGAAGGCTGCTGGAGTCCTAGGCAGTTCCTCATAAGGTGCCTGCACTCAGACTTAATTGGATTCAGTCCCTCTGAACTCCAGCACTGGGCCAACAACTTGAAAGGAACCAAGGTCATAGAGGGAGGAACTGAATTGTCTGGCATTAAGGTGAGAGCTGGGGGGACAGCTTCCTGCTAGACTAAAATGCTGACAGAAGCCATTGTTCTTTTTCTGAGACGATTACCCCCATATAGCCAGCAGGTAGGTGCCATATCTAAGTCTACATCAACCTGTTCATGCCACCCGATTGATTCCCTAATACCCTACTCCACCCAACTTGTAGGCCCAACCCAAGCTATGTCCAGTGACTTTTACATCCACATGGCCTCTCTTGCCTGCTTCAGATTTTCCTAAAATCTTTTAAACAAGCAGCATCTGCATACCATGTACTTCTTGCTAAGTGACTCTAGGCCCAGCACTCAGGGAAGCAGGCCATGGGGATCAGCTTGGACTTTTCTGGATACCTAGAAGCCCATCTGAAGATCACTCTGTAGCTCATGCAGGGTGTCCCCAGGCAGCACATTGACAGTGGCTGACCATGCACCTCCCAGAGGCCTCTAGCCAGTGTAACCATGGACAACTTCAGACCATGCCATATTACAACCTACCATCCCCATGAGTAACACACTTGAGAGGCTGACTTGGTGAGCACCAAAGATTCACTGAAGCAAGTCTTCCCCTGTAGGGTCAGTTCCTACACAGCAGCTCTTATGCTGTAGTCACAACCAGTCCTTGCAGTCATTTGGCTTGGGGGATAATCCCTCCCAGTGATTCTAACAGCAGTTAAAACTGTACTACAACAGTACATTGCACACAGCCCACAAAAAGGTGCCCCTAAAACACCCAGCTCGGGTGACTGGGGAGACTGTGCCACTGGGCCCTATAGGACACCTGCTACACAAGGCCACTCTTCCAAGTCTTGGGAGAAACATACATAGAGAAACAGCCAAAATGCAGAGACAAAAATAAAAAAAAAGTCCCAAATGAAAGAACAGAAAAAAATCTCCAGAAAAAGAACTAAATGAAATGGAGGCAACTAAATGCCAGATACAGAGGTCAAAACAATGTTTTTAAGGATGTCCAAGGAACTTAGTGATAACTGCAAGGAACTTAGTGAGAATTTCAAAAGAATGAAAAAGAACATAAAAACCATAAAAAGGAACCACTCAGAAATGAAGGATACACCTACTGAAATGAAGAATTACTTTCAGGGAATCAACAATAGAGTAGATGAAGCTAAGAATCTGAACAGTAAAAAGAAAAAGGAATCTATAAATATGAGGATAATGTAGGAACCTCTGGGACAACTTCAAGTGTTTTAACATTTGCATCATGGGTGTTCCAGAAGGAGGAGAGAGAGTAAGGAAATTGAAAACCTATTTTAAAAAATAATAACAGAAAACTTTCCTAACTTAGTGAATGAAATAGACATACAAGTACAGGAAGCAGAGAGAGTCCCAAACAAGATGAACCCCGAAAGCCCATACCAAAACACATCATAATTAAAATGCAAAAGATTAAAGACAAAGAGAGAATCTTAAAAACAGTAAGAGAAAAGCAGTTAGTTACCTACAAGGGAACTCCCATAAGACTATCAGCTGATTTCTCAATGAAACTTTGCAGGTCAGAAGGTATTGGCAAGAAATATTCAAAGTGGTGAATAGCAAGGACCTACAACCAAGATTTCTCTATCCAAAAAAACTGTCATTTAAAATAGAAGGACATTTAAGGGGCTTCCTAGACAATAAAAAGGTAAAAGAGTTCATCAACACCAAAACGCTATTACATGAAATGTTAAAAGGTCTTCTTTAAGAAGAAGAAAAAGAGGATAAGAAATATGAACAATAAAATGGCAATAAATACATATCTATCAAAAATCAAATCTAAAACACAAAACAAACAAGCAGAATAGAAACAGACTCATAAATACAAAGAACATTTTGATAATTGAGGCCTCCCAGAGGCCTCTAGCCAGTGTAATCATGGACAACTTCAGACCATGCCATATTACAACCTACCATCCCCATGAGTAAACACACTTGAGAGAGAGACTTGTGAGCACCAAAGTAAAAAAGGTGAAGGTATTAAGAAGTATAAATCTGTTGTTACAGAATAGTCATGGGGCTATAACATACAACATGGGGAAATCTATATATATAAAAGCCTAAGCAATCATTACAACTGAATGACCAGAATGACCAGAATGACCAGTCAACCATCACTATGATGCACACTAACCATCAAAGGAGAAGATGCTCAATGCAGGAGCATCAATGCACTCCCACAGCTAATCTCCTGTGGTCGCACCCTCTGGCCAGCCAAGCCCCATCGGCCCCTGATGCTAAACCATTCATAAAGACCTGCTTCTGAGTTGGGGTTTTGTATATAGCAGAGCAGCTCCCTCGCTGTGATATATTGAAAGTCAGCCTTCCACACAAGGGTTTGTCTCACTCCCATCCTCTCCCTTCCCTGGGAGGCTGCCTGCTTGCTATGGTGATGGTACAGCAGCTTGGGAAGAAGGAGGGTTGAGGCAGGGAACGACCTCCTCCTCTCTCTCTCCCAGGGCCCACCCACTGTGTTGGTGGTGAAGCAGGGAACTGCATGGTGGAAGGGTATTGACAGTGGCATCAGCATCCAGCGTTCATTCCTTCCACACCTGGCCTAGTAACTATGACCTCTTCTCCCAAACCCACTGGGGCCCTTGGACCCAGGCTAGGACAAGAAATCAGGGGTGGATAGCAGCAGATGCAGGCCCTTTCCCAAGGGGACCAAGGGCTGGCTCCCTCCTCGGAGCCTGCATTTCCCCCCCTAGCTGACCAACCTCCAGTGGCCCCTCTCTTTCCACACCCCCATACACAAATTTGTGCACCAGGCCTCTAGTATAGTCATAATGTTCTAATAACTATTTATTATGTCAGATGGGTATAAGATTTATCAAGATGATCACTTAGAAAGTTATATAATGTTTAATCCCTGGGTTGTACACCTGAAACTAATATAATAATTGTGTATCAACTATAATTGAAAAATAAAAATTAAATTATAAAAAAAATCCTGTTCCCTTCCAACTAGAGTAAGTTACGGTACAAAATATATGTTTTGCTAATCAAATATGCTCCAATTCACTTTATAGGGTAAAATTTTCTTCAAATCAGTGATGCCCACATACCCTTTTAACAGAAGAATGTAATGTGTTTTAAACTAAATGAACCATATATTGAACCAATTGGGAATAATAATAATTAAAAAAAATCCACAAGAGGAAACTAATCTTGAGACTGGCTGAACATTTACTCACCATCTTTTCTTCATTATTAATTCCCATGAGATCCTCAGGGACCGCTTAACAGGGATACTCCCTTCTCTTTAAGGGTGGCTACTCTCTCTCTGCTAGGCCTCCTAAAAGACCAGGGTTTTGCGGAATGTGAAAGGTAAAGGAAATAGGTCACTGGCACAAAAACTAAAGACCAGAATTGTAGAATGAGTTTCCCATCTGACAGGACACCGATATTAGTCATCCCTTGTATGGAAAGGCTACCTAAGTAAGATCAGAGGCCAGCAAACAGGGACACTACTCTTGGGACACGAATCATGTAGAATTGAGTCCAACTGTCTGAGCAGAATAAGTCCATCTAAGCAGTGCCCAGCCATTACCGTGACCATTGGTGAATCTGCCTTCAGACCACAGATAGCAATCTACACTCAGGTGGCACCTGGATGGCAGGGTATCCCTGTGGAATAGTGTACACCTACCTGAGTATAGTAAGCCCATCATCCCTATGACTGGTCATCACGGTGATCATTGGTAAGTCTACCCTCAGGGCACAGAGTATGCATTACACACCCAGGTAGTTCCCAGGCAACAGGGTACCTGCCCTACTGTGGCTCTCAGGCCACAAAACAGCCCCAAGACTAGTAGGAACTCCTCTAACTCTTGGATCAGTATTTTTTTTTAAAGTTTTTATTGAGTTTACAGACAGAGGAAGGGAGAGGAGGAGAGAGAGAGAAACATCAATGATGAGAGAGAATAATTGACCCTTTCTGAAGGGGACGCCCGTCTGCACATCCTCTACAAGGGATTGAGCCCACAACCTGGGCTTGTGCCCTGACCAGGAATTGAACCATGATCTCCTGGCTCATGGGTCAATGCTCAACCATTGAGCAAAACCAGCCAGGTTTTGGATCAGTATTAATTTGTCTCTCTATAGATGGGAAACAATTCCACAGTGCCTTGAGTTACCCATTTTGGGGTATATATTCACCAATTAGGAGAGATTTGACCCTCAAGAAAAAGGCTAATCTTTTGCAACATGGTCTGGTCCCCATATAAAGTGGACAATGTGTTACCAGAAAGAGGAACTGGCTCTTGGCAGGTCTGCTTAGGGCTGGCTGTAGTATATAGGTTCTTGACCTCATGCAGGAAAAATTTCACAAAGTCCAGGTGAATTTTAGAGGACATTTATTACAGCTGGGGGAAGTGAAACAAGAAAGGGCTGGGGAAATGAGCTTAGAATGACCTGTTTTGGCTCACTAAGAAATCAGAGGAAAGGGGCCATGGAGATAGGTTCAGGGGATTTGCCTGGGACAAACTGGTGCTGCCCATTGCTGGTCTGATTGTATGCCTCCTGGGATCCCTTAGAGTTTATAAGATGCATGCCCGTAGGGGAAGAAGAAGGGGAAGGGGGAAATGTGGGCTTGCTTCTGAGAGGGAGAATGTGCACTGGGCCCTTCATTTTGAGGAGTTTTAAAGACTTGAAGTTTAGGGAATGATTTCAAGAGAATATTCGTCAGTTGTTTTTAAATTTATCTTTAATGTTGAAAGTATTACAGAACCCTCCTGTTATCCCCCATCACTCATCTCCACCCCACTCCTGCCCTCCTCCCAGTTTTATGCTGATATGTCAAAACGATATTTATCCCCTTAACTTCATTTGTTCTTCTGTCTGGTTGGCAAATGGCATTAATTGGATTTCTGCTAACTATCTCCTTGAGTAGTGTAAGTTAAGCTATTTACCCTCGGCTGTTATTTGGGGAGAAGAGCAAACCATTTACTCTTAGGTGTCCTTGGTGTAGAGAAGATAGGATTACTAGATGGCTGGAAACTATTTGGCATCTAGATGATCTAGATGGCTGCAAACTGCTATTTAACTATTTGTCTCTGTTTCCCTATTTTATTTGTCCTGTCTTACTAGCCTGTCTCAAATGAAAAGGTTTGGTCACTTAATGGCAACATTAATTTCAATACTATCCTGTAGCTAAACCTGTTATAGCTCTCAGAAATGACTCTAAACTATATATTACCTGTAAACTATGACTCTCTAGAATTGCTACAGAATCTGAAAGAAAAAGATATATCCAAATTGGTGGGAGGGGTGGGGGCAGGGGACAGAATCCAAGAATGAGTGAATGAGTTTTTAAGTCCTTTAACCACATTTGGGTGCCAACCCAATCCTTGAGGCATCAAAAACAACTGTCCTTGTTTTACAAATGAAGCCTTTATAGAGCAAGAGGTGTGGCTCCAGAAACAGTTCAAAGCCTATCAATTCCTTCTACTTTCCTCAAACTTTCACTATTTATCTCAAAAGGTTTATAAATAATTGACTTTATAACACCGAAGTCCTTCTAGAAGAAGCTTGTATTTCTTTCCCTGTACCTTTGAGAGACAAATACCAGGTCTTCTTTAAAAACTCTTATCTGGGCCATCTTTTAAAATGCAAGTTTCTGAAAGGTATTCTTATTGAAAGAAAAAAAAAAACACCTTAAACATCTGAGTAGATCAATTTAACTTATTTCATCTGTTCCTTTCTAAATTAATGTTTTGATAAACATTATTAAATATCTAGATATTTTTAAATTGCATGAAATACTGAAACACTGATTGCTAGATAAGTCATAAGTTCACCTACTTTGGGATTTTTATTTCAGAAAAGCTAGAAAATACATTTGGAACTTTATGAGTATCTTATACTTTATTACAAATATGTCTCTTAAAAGTGTGAGTGTGTTTACCAATGGAGAAGCCTATGTTTCTAGAAGCTTTGAAATATATTCGACATCTAAAGAATTCTAATTGTTTACTTTTCAGTTGTCACTAACAATTAAGATTTCTAAGAGTTAATAATTCTAATTAAATTGGAAAGATATTGTATAGTTTTTGTAATAGAAAGTATAAGATATAGAGATACTTTTTGAAGAAGGAAAGTGAGTTGTCCTAAAGTTGGTTATTTCTGAATGAGTTTGGGAGAGGTAAACTGAAAGGGATTAGGAAAGTTATAGAAGGTTTGTGAAAAAAATATTGAGAGAAAATTACATGGTTAAACTGAATAATGGATTTAATTAAGTGAATGAATTTAAAGGGAAGCTAATACAGAGTTGGAATTTGGTTCTTAAAAAAAAACAAAAACAAAAAGCAAGCCCTTGGTGGTTTGGCTCAGTGGATAGAACATCAACAGGAGGACTGAAGGGTCTCCAGTTCAATTAAGATCAAGAGCATATGCCCAGGTTGTAGGCTTTCTCTTTAGTAGGGGGCGGGGAGTGTGCAGGAGGCAGCCAATCAATCTCTCCTCCTCTCCCTTTTTCTTCTAAATAAATAAATAAATAATGGTTCAGTGGTTGAGCATCAACCTATGAATCATAAGATCACAGTTTAATTCCAAGTCAGGGCACATGTCCAGATTGTGGCCTTGATCTCCAATGTGAAGCATGAAGGAGGCAGCTGATCAGGATTCTCTCTCACCATTGATGTTTCTATCTCTCTCTCCATTCCTTTCTGAAATCAATAAAAATATATTTTTTAAAAAGATAATCATTTTCCTCTTGTGTTCCACGTATAAAGAGACTTAAAATTTTTTAAAGAAAATTGGTAAATTATATTTTTTCTCCTTACCTGATCCCTCCATAATTTTAAAATGCTTAATGAGTATTATCATCTCCATAGCAATATGTTTATTTACATGAATCCAATAAGAATCTGATTTCTTTATAATAGGACACATGAAACCAGTTTCCAGTTGTGGTTTTATTAGCCAGAAATTTTACTGGAATGTCATGTTTAAGAGACATGCCTGGATTCTGGTTCACATGGTCCATGGCAGTTTTTCCAGGTAAGGAACGAAGGTTGCTTTCCTGGGAGATGACAAATAAAGCATCTCTAGACATTTTGGGAACCTCAAGGACTTGAGGAATCCACCCAAATCCATTAGTATTGCAGGCAAAGCCAGATGGCAACTGTGGGGCTTAGTTTTTGTGCCCTGAGAGGTTGACTAAAGCTCAATCTGAAGATGCCTTGTGAGTGAAATTCCAGCAAAGCAAAGTGGAAAAAGTCTAAATGATCAATTGCTATTCTTGTTGTGTTTATGCAAATAATCAGGCCAAATAAAACTGGACTTAATACAGGCTTTTAATGAAAATGATGGTAATTTTAGGGAGAAAATTTGTGTTTCAGTGGAAATCACAATGACCAATTGTGGATATTGGACTTCAGTGCAGTTGATTATCTTGAAAGTTTAAAGTTTTGTTTTTACCTGTGAACTGAACTGGTTCCTAAATTCTTCTAGTTGTCTTCAACCCTCCAAGCTAATGTTTTGTTTTTCTCCCATCCTTTAACTTGGAAATATTGAAAACTACTTTCCTAGAAAATATGTCCACCCTGATTTCTTATTGTCGAGCTCTGTCTACATTTCCAGGTATCATTTTGCTTCATCTTAGGCTTCTTTCCTCTTTGCTATTAACTTGCTGGACTTGGACTAAAATCTGTGAACATAACCATCTTCCGCAGGTTCAATTCTCCTGACCTCTGTTCACCTCCTTTCTAGGGCT
Organism: Lasiurus cinereus; assembly: GCA_011751065.1. Classification (NCBI taxonomy): domain Eukaryota; kingdom Metazoa; phylum Chordata; class Mammalia; order Chiroptera; family Vespertilionidae; genus Lasiurus; species Lasiurus cinereus. Next base: position 7,997,185 of record JAAGEH010000011.1, on the reverse strand, counting down.
TTACTCTTCTTTTACTTCAGTTTATCACCTGACTATTTCCCCCACTGGAACCAATGATTATTCAGAACCTTTCTTAAATGGGGCAGGTTTAATTTATTTTAATCAACAGAGAGTCATAGTTGTGGCATCTGAAGAAAAACAAAAAGAAAAGAAACATGTGACTCACAAGATTTGAAATGCCCAATGAGATTTGCAATCACCTTGCAGATCTACAAGGCTAATTCCAAGTCTGTTTATTTCCTCGTGGGTTTTTCTGCTCACATTTTAAGCAAGCTGCTACCTGGTGAGCAGTGGTGTCTCAGATTTTCAAATGGCTAGATCCTCCCTCAAGAAAGATTCACTGAGTCCAAGAGTATAGCATGGCTTTAATAAGTTACACATATAAAAGAAGCCTTACTTAAACTACATGTAGGAAACATTCTTTTAAAATCTTAAACATGAGTATTAAACAACAATATCTTGACTCCCTGTTGGTAATGGCTTATAATATCTTAGGATTTAATTTCTAAATGGCTCTACCTTGTCCTAAGTACAGTGGTACCTCAAGATATGAGTTTAATTTGTTCTGTAACCTTGCTCCTATATCAAGTTGCTTGTATCCCAAAGCAAATTTCCCCATTGAAATCAATTGAAATGCCGTTAATCCATTACAGCCCCCAAAATGCCACCCCAGTTGTTCCTGTTACATGTTTTTGAATAAGAAAAATGTATTTATAAATGACAAATATTGTATAAAAACATAATAAAAGAGAATGTAAAGGAATAAACTGGTTTTATAAAGTGTATTTACCTACTCGTTACACTCTTAATGCTACACTTTATCCCTAAACTGAATGTAATTTAACTAATCTTCACTGAACTTAATTGCTATTGGTCTTTGCATTTTTGGCCGATTTCAAAAAAAACGTGTCCAATAGGTTTGCCTCTTCCTCCCTTTCAGAATGTTTCTGAAATGGGTGAGGCAAGTTTCATTGAACAGCTTCGATGCACGACCAGTAGCAACTTTTTCAGGGTGTTTCTTTTCCACAAAGTGTGACACCCTCTCCCACATTCCTAAGATCTCCTTTATCTCACTTGTAGAGATCTCCTCCACCTCTGGCTCCTCCTCGAAACCAATTTCTTGGAGAACCTCTGCATGTTGCTGAGACTGAAACTCTTGTAACTCCTCCGTGGTGAGTTCCAGAGAGTGCTCCTCGACAAGCTCATTCATGCCTCTCTCATCCACCTCCAGGCCCATGGATTTTCCCAGAGACACTATCTCCTCCTCCACTGGCACCTCAGGTTCGAATCCTTCGAAGGTCCTTTCGGCTACGGCCTCAGGCCACAGCTTCTTCCATGCAGAGGTCAAAGTCCTCATTGTAACACCCAGCCAGGCCTGATCAATAATTCTGAGGCATATCACGATGTTAAAGTGGTTCTTCCAGAACTCTCCAAGGGTGAGGTTTGTGTTCTCCGTCACCTCAAAGAAGTGCCAGAACAGGTGCTTGATGTACAGCTTTTTAAAATGAGAAAACACCTCCTGATCCATGGGCTGCAAGATAGGAGTGGTGTTGGGAGGTAGGTAGACAACCTTTATAAACTTGAACTCTTCGAGGAGTTCATCTTTGAGGTTCGGTGGGTGAGCAGGAGCATTGTCGAGGACGAGGAGGGCTTACATGGTTAGGTTGTTTTCCTGTAGATATTTCTTAACAGAAGGGCCAAAAACCAGGTTTACCCACTCCACAAAGAACTGCCTGGTGACCCATGCCTTCGGGTTTGCCCTCCACATAACTTGCAATTTATCTTTTAAAATCTTAAGTGACTTAAAGACTCCAGGGTTTTCCCAATGATATACGAGCAGAGACTTGATCTTGCAGTCGCCACTCGCATTGGCACACAGTGTGAGAGTTAGCCTATCCTTCATGGGTTTGTGGCCTGCATCGCCTTCTCCTCTGCCGTTATATAAGTCCTATTCGGCATCTTCTTCCAGAAAAGCCCTGCCTCGTCACAGTTGAAGACTTGCTGGGGGATATATCCTTTGGCTTCTATCAGTTCGGAAAAAGTTTTGAGGTAATCCTCAGCTGTCTTCACATCCGAACTTGCTGCCTCACCATGCCTGACGATAGAGTGAATGCCGGACCTTTTCCTGAAGTTATCAAACCAGCCTCTACTGGCTTTAAATGAGTCTTTCGATGCTTCGTCCGTGGAAGTTCGAGGGTTCTGCTCCAGCAAATCACTGTAAATCGCTCTGGCCTTCTCACATATGATGCCCTGTGTTAATGTATCTCCTTTAAGCTGCTTCTCAGTCACCCACACCATTAGTAGATTCTCCATCTTTTCATAGAGAGAGCTACGGAGCTTAGAAATTATTGTAACGCCCTTAGCTGGTGTTATACCTGTAATGGGGCGATCCAAGACAGACGACCACCAGACAGTCAATTAGAAAATTTAGGAAGCCTTTATTACGAACTTGAGTCCAACTCGAGTCCGGGCTCATGGTTCCACTGACACAGCAGGGAAGCACGAGAGCCCCGAACCTATGCAGCAAGTGCCTTTTATCCTCAGCGCAGGAGGACTTGGCAAATTTTAATTGGCTAAGCATTACTAAATTTCATATACTGACTCTTTGTCTAAGCTTTTTGGTTATGCAAGTAAGCAGTCTAGATAACGGTTGTCCTTGCAGGAGTTGTGAGTCAAACTTTATGACTTCTCAAGGCCGGGTGTGCCTTCAGGTACCTGGTGTTCTATGTCACAGGGTGTCAGCTGGGAAACCCCCCGTTCCTTTTTTCCCCCAGGCCTGAGATCACCCTGACCCTGATTCATTCTTTTTGGGGAAACGCAGTCTGGTCCTTGCCCCTCCACAATACCCTTTATCGACTCCTTCTGTTTAAGCACAGTGCATATCATTGAAGTACTACGCCCATACTACCTCACCAAGTCAGCCACTCACACACCTTGCTCATATTTTTCTATGATTTCACGCTTTAATTCAATAGACATCATCCTCTTCTGAGCACTGACCTTTCCACTCGCTTTCTTTGGACCCATGGTTATAAAAAGAAATGTGATAAAGTATGTAAATGCACAGAAGATGCTTCGACAACGAGGTAAACAAGCACACTGACTGAGGCGTGGGAAACTATGAGGTGCTCGAGTCGCGGTAAACTGGTGGGTCGTGTGCAGCCGGCCGATCCACAAGATTACTCGTATCTCAAGTGTTGCTCGTATTTCAAAGCAAAAATCGCTCGCTCGATGGCTCGTATTTCAAAAATCTCTTATGTTAGGGCACTCGTATCTCGAGGTACCACTGTAGTTTAAAATACATAAGTAAATTTAAACTTATTTTATTACTTAAATCATGATTTAATGAAATAGAATGTATGAATAAAAGGTAGTAATAAATAAAATCAGTGACTTCATCACACATCTTAAGGTCTGTTCAATTACTGGTCCAATGCATATATTTTAGTTGATTATACCTATTTAACTCACTTCAAACCTTTCTGTCTTATTTCCACCTCTCCCACAAGCCCTTTTCCTGTATTAACTCTGGGTTCATAATAACAGGAAGGCTGCCTACACTAATATAGATGGGGCTTTTTTAAAAATAAAAATGCCTCTCTCTTGCCCTGTTGCCCTCCCAAGGGTCCTAAATAAAAGGAGAAAAAGTGACATAGTATGTGCAAGCCAGCAACTGGGAACCACAGTTGTCTTCTTTCTAATCAGAGATTTTATATTTTGACCCCTTTCTTAACTAGAGTCTTTGCTATAGAGTTCATGCTAGGGCATCAAATATGCTCATGTGCGTACACATACATAGCCACATACAATCACACATAGGCATACATATTATCACACACCTATCACCATGCACCACCAGGGTAAATCAATTCACAGGCTTGACTAAGCCAAGACTTTAATCTCTTGAAAATTTTAATTGACAAGTGAATCATTTTAATGGGAAAGCTGTCTTGAGCACTTTCAGTGGGCTGAGTGTGTGTTGCAAAGCTCCTGCATGCCCTTTCCTTTATGTAGCCCACAAATAAGGAGCCTGAGGCTAAGAGCAGTTAGACCACTTGTCAGGATCACACAGCTGGTTAGTTCAGAGGTGGGACCCAAAGCGTCCTCATATCCTGATGGGCAAGAGAGGGAAGGTCCAGGACACGCTTTCTGAAGCCAGTGGTTCAGCTTTTCTTGGGTCTCATTGGATCTAAATCCTTACCACCCCAATTCTCTGCCATTTATTTAAGCTGACCAAGTTTTTTGGGTCTCCAGTTGTTTCTAAGAACCCCTTAGAACTATTATGGGGAATCTGAGGCCTATCTGGGTGTGAGGAACTAAACATTCTTTTACATTCTCCTCATTTTATTGATGAAAACATTAAGTCAAACTTAGGAAAGGAGCTTGGGAAATAAAGGAGGCTCATAGAGAAAATTCTCGAAATGAATGAGGTGAGTAACTGTTACTAACACAATGGAGTTGGTATGAAAAAGATTATGAATCAGGATTACTTCAGTGTTACAGTAAGTGTAGTCCAAAAATAGTGAAACTGTATCTATGGAGTAGTTGTTTTCCTTAAATTGTTAAATTACTCACCTCTTTTAGGTTAATGTTTTCCTTTTTTCATTTCTGTGACTTCTCACATATTCCCTGTACTTATTTTATTTTAACACACAATGACATTTTGTAACTTCATTTTATGGTAGCAATATCTAGTTATACCTCGTTGGCAAACAATGGGAAATATTGAACAATATTATGTCTTAGATTTCTATGAATGCTAAAAATAGGGAAGAGCCATGCTTGCAATACCCACACTTTGGTCAATCAAGGAGCCGAAGTTTCACTTTTTACTTTTTATTTTTTTAAATATATTTTTATTGATTTTTTACAGAGAGGAAGGGGAGGGATAGAGAGTTAGAAACATCGATGAGAGAGAGACATCGATCAGCTGCCTCCTACACACCCCCTATTAGGAATGTGCCCACAACCAAGGTACATGCCCTTGACGCTCTATCCACTGAGCCAAATCAGTCTCAGCCAAAGTTTCTCTTTTTAAAAATAGGTTTAAAAAAATTTAATAAACCTTACATTTTAGATCAGTTTTATGTTCGCAGCAAAATTAAGCATAAATTATAGAGTTCTCATTTACCCCCTGACACCGTCCCCAACCACACACGCACGCACACACACACACACACACACACACACACACACACTACCTCTTCCTTATCAATATCCCCCATGAGAGTGTCACATCTGTTACTCAATGAACCTACATTGATGAATTTTAATCACTCGAAGTCCATCATTTACATTAGTGTTTACTCATGGTGTTGTACATTTTATGGGCTTGGGCACATGTAGAAAGACATGTATCTGCTATTAGAGTGTCTTAAGGGGTATTTTCACTGCCCTAAAAATCTCTGTGCTCTGCTATTCATTGCTTCCTTCCCTAAGCTCCTGATAACCACTAATCTTTTTACTGTTTTCTTAGTTTTACCTTTTTCAGAATGTCACATAGTTGGCACCATACAATGTATAGCCTTTTCAGATTGACCTCTTTTATTTAGTGAAGGCTGACTTTTTAAACCAGCAAAGGAGTCTGTATATCAAGCTCCCGTCTTTGTACTTTGCCTCTAAAGCTCAATCTGATTGCTTTCTTCTGCCCTCTGATGGCTGGACACACACATCCATTTCACTCTGCGTGTCTTTGGAACATTACCTCAACAGCATTGAAATGGCACAACTTTATTTTTTAATTATATAAAGTAAAATGGGACATTCATAATAAAACATACTCTGGCCATTTAAGAATGATATATATCTTACAAAAATAGTTCCATGTAACATGCAAAAAGAGCCTGTATTGAAAAACAGAAAGTATTTTGTTAAGGCTGTGAACCCAAAGAAAAACTACTGTGAAATTTTTGTTTGCTTAGATCTTAACCTCAAAGAGTAAAATTAAGTATGCATCACAATAACTAAGAGCAATTACCCCAGGTAATCTTAAGAATCCTTAATTCAGGAGTGAAGCTGCCAAGGTGTCTAGAGCCTTTTTCCAGGGAGTCTAATCCTTTACTTATTTATTTTGATTTCAGAGAGGAAGGAAGAGGAAGAGAGAGAGAGAAACATCAATGATAAGAATCATTGATAGGCTGCCTCCTGTACACCTACTATTGGGGATTGAGCTAGCAACCCAGGCATGCGCCCATGACCAAATCAAACCCAGGACTCTTCAGTTTGCAGGCTGATGCTCTATCCTCTGAGCAAAACCTTCTAGGGCCAGGTAGTCTAACCCTTTAAATAAAGGGTCTCAGGTGTATACAGATGATGGGGCTCCAGATCATTATGGAGTTCTTTGGGGAGCACCATGAATAACGTGTTACAATTAAAACAGTAAGGTTAACAATGAAGATGGTGTTCATAATAACAGTTAACTTGTATTGAGTACTTACCATGTATCACTCACTTTGCAGATTGTCTCATATAATTCTCACAATGAGATAGTACTATTATACTGTGATTACCCCATTTTACAGAGAAGTAAACTGAAGTTCAAAGATGTTAAGTAATTTGTACCAAGAAAGGCAGATGCAGGTTTGTAGGGTCAGCTGAATAAACACTAACTTAATTATGTGGCTCTGGTTTAATATTTGGGAGCTTTATTTTCTTCACTTATAAAAGATGAGTCAGTGGGACTTTTCTAAACTGAAATCATATGGGTTTTTATTATAACTGCTCTGAGACACTGAAATCCTAGGTTTCTGCTTTTTCCTCCTCCACTACCACTTAAAAAAATTTTTACACTAAATTTATTGGGGTAACATTAGTTGATAACAAGAGGCTGAGAACCCCTGTCAGTCTGACCCTAGAAGATGTGCAGGTACTCAGCTTACTAGCAGAAGCTCTTTGTTGTCTTATGTTGCTTTCTGAGCAGGAGTGACTCTCTGCCCTAAGGCTATGATCCTGACCTGAATGAGAACTGAGCTGACCTGCAGGAAAATTCTTCCTTCCGTCCTTCAATAGATTTATTAGATCATCCCCATTGACCCACAGAATAAAGCAATGAGTCTCTAGGCAATAGCTCTCTCCTTTTCTTCTAGTAGGCTTTGTATCAAGAGACCAGAGGACCTGGGGAACTGCCCAGGACAGTCCAAGCTGTAAACACAAGGAGGCCATTTAGATTCAGATCCAGGGTGGGCAAGGCATATCACCTCTCTGCCTGTTTCCTGACAGTCAGATCAGGTGGCTGGACTAGGTTGTTCTATGACTTTCATCTCTAACCTCTATATAACGATTTTATGTTTTATGTTCACCAGTCTTCTGGGAGCTTTTTTTCCCAACCATTGGAACTTCTCTTCTTCATAAGTTGTAGGGGGGGAAAAATGGCCAATTGTCTTGCAATATCCTCTTCCTGTTCTTAAAATTGCCTAGGATGCTTGCCAACAAATCCTGTTTTGTTGTGTGTTGTTGTTTTTTTTTTAACAAAACAAAACAAACAAAAAAAAACATCGTTTTCAAAGTCCTTTTTAACAATGTCATTAGATAATTAAGCATGGGTTTCTATCCTTTTACCCATTTTATTTTCTTTACTTGATCACCACCCACAATTTTTAAATAAATATGATGGAGAAGAAAAATTTCTTTCAAAACTTGTGCACATCCTTCTTCTCCATAGAGATAGTATTTTTCTTAATTCTCATTTTAAAGAACTTTTTATTTTCTTTCTTCTTTTTCCTTCTTGATCTTGTCTCTACTCATCTGTGTTACTTCTCAACACAGCAATACTTGTCAAATCAAGTAGATTTTTTCAAACCATAAGTTTTCCCCTGTGTATTGCTTTAACCTATCCCTACTTCATAAGTGTACTGTTGGATTTGCCAAAAACATGTGGAAGGTGAAACTGAGGCTGTGGTCATCAAGTAATATTCATGGTCTCCCTTTTCTCTCTAGATTTATTTTTTCCCTAGGCTCAGATCCTAAAATTATTTTGGGGCTGATAGTTTTGCATTTTCAATTTCAGACTAAGAAAGAAAAGTGTGTTTTAGTACGAAAGTATTTTAAACATATACATAAAAAGAAATATATATATATATATATATATATATATATATATATATATATATAATACTTAGCTTCATCATTATCAACATATGACCTATCTTGTTTCAAGTTTATTCCTTTTGTGTAATTTGAAACAAATCTCTGACATTTTATCACATTTTATCACCTGTGATTCCTTCAGGATCTGAAGGAAGAGAATTTTATTTAAATAAAAAACTATTATTTGGCTGGGTTTTTAATTTCTGCAAGAAAAACCACACTAATGTTTGACTTAGTACTTTAGACGTTGATATGGTTTATGTCTAAATATAAGATTTGTTTGTCATACTTTCTTTTCTTTAATGTTGATCAATAGTTGTACTCCAAAGTACAGATACTGTACAGTGATTCTGATATTTTATACAGGTGTTGTGAGGAAAATTTTAATTATAAAAGTATAGAAACAAAATTACATAGCAGTCTAAAAATGAGGAGAATGATGTTGTGTTCTCCAGTTCATAATTGGAAGCAATGTTTTCAGTTTAGCTAGAACCTGATTTTATGGAATAGTAGTTTTCCAAATGAATAAACCTAAGGTCACTGGTATTCAGTTCTTCCCTCCATGGTAAGATTAGGTGAGCTCGAGGACCTAACTTGCTTACATGTGCCAGATTTACTGGATATTGCATCTGATGGTAGCTTAGAAAGCTACAGGCCCTAGCTTCTGCATTGACTCAAATGGGCCTGCAGTTGGGGCAGATAGTGGCTGGGCTTCTCTATGACTCTGCTGCTGCTGATACACATGAAAAGTACATCTGGGAGGAGCCTGGAAGAGGTGTAGGAAGGAAAGGGATGGTCTTCCACTGAAGCCGCCAGGAGACCTGCCCTGGGCTGTGTCTGGAGTCAGTGGAACTTCTGAAGAAGGAAGGCTAAAGATGGAGAACTCTGCTGGCACCTTACTCACTCAGAAGTGGAAATAAAATTCACAGCTTTTAATAAACTTCCTAGTCATAACTCAGTCATTACACAGAACTCAGACATTATATGTATAAAAGATTTCTATCCAGCATCAGAATACAGCAATCTGATGATGAATTTCTACTTCCTTAAATGTTTGGACCTGAGCCAGACTATCACTCTTTAAACCCTGCTTTGGCTCAAGCAGGAAAATAAAGTAGGTTGCTTTCAGTTACCACTCACCTCAACCTGGCTGGAACCTAGTGCTCTCCTCCTTCACCCTGTCCTCCACACCTCCCCATCTTGGCAGTGCTCAGAATACTCCTTGGAACCTTGGGTTCTCTTGGGCTCCTCACTCTCCCTCATCTGGAACCAAAGTGAATTTCTTTCTCTGAACTACTAACCAGAGCTCCCTTCCCATCACTATTCTAGTCCCAACTTCTCACTTCTTAACAGTTTGTTTCTTCATAAATTTAATTAATGTAGTCTCACTCCTCTTTAATCTCCTATATGCTAGTCTAACAATCCTAAACTATTCCTTCCTAGTACTGGCAACATTAAGCACATTTTCTTTATCTACTAAGTCATCAAGGGCCCTTAACCTTGCCTCCTTGAACTTAATGCAGCCTATCCCGTCTCCTCCCTCCTCTACTGGCCCCTTCTCACTCACTATCCCTCCCTACCACTGGGTTTATTTCGTTCTCCTTCTCCTCTCCATTGGTACAAATCTGTTACTACCTTCAAAATCATTTCACAATTTAATAATTAACAATTTTAATCACTCGCAACTATATATTGTTCTTGCAGCAGAATTATTTCCCAATGTTTTATGTAAGCCTGGCCATCTCAAATAAACTATAAGGCCTTTGAGAACAATAGTTGTGTCTCCTATGCTATTATTTTCAACAAGATTGGCATGATTGTGTAACATGTATGGAAATAAAAATACCACTTTCTGGACAAGAAACCTCTTCCTTCTGAATGTTCTGCCAGATCACTGACTAAGCCAGTGCAAATATCAAGTGAAGCAAAAATATTGATGTGTCTGTGTATGGGTGTACATTTGTATACATGTGTAAAAAGGATGAAAGGGGCTCGGAAGAAGGAGAGGAATGGGTAGAAATGTGTGTATTCATGTGTCTTACTAATTAAAACACATTCCAGCATCAAATTAAATTTATTTGTGAATTATTTATAAGGATAAAATAAAAATGTCCAGCAGTAGAGTAATATTTTGCAGCTGTTAAATATAATACAATAATTATTTCATGTAGAAACATGAAAAAAATAAGAGCATTTTATGTGAAAAAGACTAGCATGAAATATGCCAAGGTGATCATAGTGATTAAATTAAGATGATTCTGTTATGACTCATCCTCTCACCATCACCCTATCTTTTCATTTATTTTTTAAAATAGCTTTGTGTGTGTGTGTGTGTGTGTGTGTGTGTGTGTGTGTTTTAAATATATTATAGAGTCAGAAACATCGATGAGAGAGAGACATCGATCAGCTGCCTCCTGCCTCCCTACTGGGAATGTGCCCACAAGGAAGGTACATGCCCTTGACCAGAATCGAACCTGGGACCCTTCCCAAAGTTTGCAGGCTGACACTCTATCCACGGAGCTAAACCGGTTTCGGCTAAAATAGCTTTTATTGATTTTTTTTAGAGAGACAAAAAAGGAGAGGGAGGGAAAAACATTGATGTGAGGGTGGGACATTGATCAGCTGCCTCCTGCACACCCTTGCAGGGAATGGAGCCCAAAGCCCAGGCATGTGCCCTTGACCTGGAATTGAATCATCAACCTCCTGATGCACTGGACAACACCTAACCAACTGAGTCACACTGGCCAGGGCTCCTTATCTTTTCTTTTGTCTAATCTTTTCATCTGTTTTCTAACTCAAGTAGTGTATTAAAATAATATATTTTTTAAATAGAGAAAAAGTCAATAGCTGACAGTTATATGCTAAGATAAACTTAACCTTTGGCAAAATTGTTAATTATAATGATCAGATGACCTATATATAAATTTCCTTAGTCAACTACTTTTCCTTTAGGTATTAGTCCCTTCTCTGTTTTGCCTTTCTCCTGCCCCAATCTTCTCTCATTATCTAATTCTGGACTTTTTAAAAACTTTCCTAGAGTACCTTGAAAAAACTTACCTGTCTTATTACCTCTTGCTCAGACTATTTAATTATTACTAAATAATGACATGGGAAATATTAACCAGTTAACATGCAGCCTCCCTTAGTGAATGTACATCTAAAGATAATGACATAAGTACTTTCTTTTACTCAACCTTTTCAAATCCATCCACCCACCCATCCATCCATTCATTCACTCAGCTCTGTCCTTGTTAAGGATTTTGATGATGATCCAGAAGTCATACTTAACCTATTTGTGGATAATTTGAAATAGGAGATATAGAAAATGCGCCAACTGGCAGAATTGGAGAGCAGAAAGATTTCAAGAGGCCAGCAAGGTGGACCAAATCAAACAAGAAATTTAATAAGAGTGTGTATAAGGGCCTGCAATTTGAGTTGTCAAGCTAGAGCTGTCCAAGCATAGCTAGATCACAGCCCTTGTGAAAAATCCTCAGTGTGTATTAACCCAGAATAAGTTCTCCTAAGAGTATAAGGTATGAAGTAGCCCACAGAAAAGGCCCCTTTTGAGCTTAGGTTTCAGTAACAGAGGTTTTATGTCACAGCCCCTGGGGAGTATCAGGAGATACAGGGCTAACTAGGGCTAATCAGCACTGGGACACACAGCCTTAGAAAGGGGCTAAAACCCTGAATAAATCAAAATTAGATAAGTAGCAGCAGCACTAAACTGTGTGAGGAGTAGGTAGTTGGGAACAGTGTGGGGCTTGTGGAGCAGAAAGGAGATGACCCCTAAGGAACTCCATCAACAGAACTAGATACCTGAGGTTTGTGGGTATGTGCTTCTCAGACCAACGAGCCTGAACTGTCAAGGTGATAGGTACTGTGAGGTGTTTTTTCACATAACAAGGCAGGATTTTATAAGATCATTTGGTTCTTGTGGCCAACCATACATATTTATGTTACAGAATGTGTAGCCATGGCGTATGTTTTTAATTTGGTCTGAAGCCACTGTGGGGTTGAGATTCCTGATTAAGCCCCAGCAACTTCGAGCTGAGCCTGCTCTATCCTAAGTTGACTGTAGGAAGATGAAGGCCTGGGTTTTCTTCTGTTTCCCACCCTAATGCTCCCACACTATTTTTCAGTCTTGGACATTAAAGCTGTTGGTTTTCCAACAGTGTGCCTCTGAATAGGGACTAGAAAGAATCCCCAAGAGAATGTTTATAGCTGATAACAAGAGAGAGTGTCTGGTTTTGCAGGAGATGAAATGTTCTTTTGTATGTGAACAGGAAGTAAGCAGATAGTACACTTCAATAGCTTTTTATACCCACTAGGCATGTTGAAATTGATCTTTTCCATCACTATTATCTATAAAACCTCTTCTTTAATGAGCATACAGTAGCCCATTCTCATTCAAATGTGTTCTCTTTCTCTTTTTTTTGGGGGGGGGGTGCCGGGGAGGGAAGAGCTGAGAGCCATACCTTTATTTCTCATCATTTTAGCTTAGATAGTCATTTATGTCTATCCCAAAATTTATCTAAGCTAAAATGAAATCATGAGCAAAGGCTTGTGACAACTTGTAGCATCTTGAGTTCTTTGTGAAGATGCTAATGCGACTACCAAAAGAACAAGTAGTAAAGAAATTGCTGGCTATCATTGAAAGCTTGCAACCTTTCCAAAGAGTAGTTGAGAGTTTGTGGAGAACCACTCAATGCAGAAAGATTTGGGTGTAAATTAAGTTAAATTCAACCATGACTCTTTTAATCTTAAATACTTAAGCAATGTGTTAGTATTGCCGCCTGGTATCTTAGATTTTGAAGTCTGTTTCATCTGTTCTGGCTTTACAAAGAGTCCATGCAGATTCCCTTCTGACAGCAGGTCCTTGGAGTGTTCTCTCTGTGTGTGTGTGTGTTTTAATTAAATCACATGTGAAAAGTTGTATTAAATTTTTGTAGGAAGCCTATAGACCACTTCCCCCTAGAATCAGCTAAGTGTCTCTCCCGAGCCCTCTTCTCTGTTCACCACCTCTTCTCTGTTCATTGTAAGCCTCCACCAGCCCAGCCCGTGAGCCTTGCACTGGATCGTCCTGGCCTTTTTGCATGATTCTACTTAGAAGGCAGAGATGAGCTCTTCCCATCCCAGTGTTTTTGGCCCGCACACCATGTCTGGTCCCTCTGAGTGGCAGGACAACGCTGGCAGCCTCTCCTGGGAGACAGCAGGGAGTGACAAGCAGCGCTACAGTTAGGCTTGCCAGGTGTGTCTCAGACTGTGACCTCGGTTGGAGGACCAGTTGCTGGAAGGATCCGCTGTCAGCTTCCAGCCCGGGATCCGTGTTTACTCACTGTTAACTGAACGAGCCTGTGGTTTTTTGGAGGAATCAGGCTTGGGGAGGGAGAGGAGAAGAGTCAGGGAGCGTGGTGCGGCGCACGGGAAAATGAAAAGGGGTGGTGAGGCGGGCGGACGAGCTTCCTTTTAAACCATGAGGGACTGTGGCTCTGTAGCCCTGGCGCCAGGTGCTCCGACACGCGTTTCCTGCGTCGGCGGCGGTGGCAGAGACCTGCCCTTGCTCTACCGCCCAGAGGTGTGGCAAGTTCTGATTGCCCAACTTTCCCAGGCGGGGTGGTAGTCCGGCCCTTCAGGAAGGTCGCTGGCCCGGTTCTGGAGCCAGCACAGTTCCTTTTCTCAGGACCCTTTGGCAAGTCCCAGTAGAACTGTTGTTCCCAGCGCCGGCCGTGTTTACAGGGAGATGGTTGGACCGCTCCGGGCAGCCTAGGATGCTCTCAGCCTTTGAGGAGTGGGAACAAAATTGAGGAACCACGTGGAGTTAGTGCCATCACAAATGACCTAGTCCCTCCAGTTCACTTCAGCGGGTTTTGTTCGGGAAGGGCAGCAGTCACTCACCTTCCGCAGCAAGCTGCCCTCAGAAAGTTTTCCGTTTTTCCTCTCCCCACTCCCTACTCCCACCCCGAGCCTTAGGAAGTAAAGTTCATGACCCCGGCCTTTACAAGTTGCAGTAGCAGTTTCACTCCTCAGCCTTTAAGAGGGTATCGTGGTGGTGTTATTCCTTGTTTTGCTTATAAGAAGCGGAGGGCTTGGGAAAAATCTTGGGCGGGTGCAGCTGCGGCCGAAAAAGACACGGACGCGCTGCACTCTCTGGGGACCGGGCGGAACGCAGCCCTCCCAGCGGGGCAGGGCAAGCTCCGCGCCCTCAGCTGGCCCGGTCCGTCCTAGGTGCTGAAGGTGTCCGGCGTCTTCCGACGTCTGGGAACGTTCCGGGCGCTCGCAGGGACGCGGGACACGGGGGCTGGGGGAGGGGCGGCGTCTGGGTTAGGTGCGAAGAGCAAGGAAGGAGGGGGAGCTGGACTGAGCGTCACTCCTTGGTGCTATGGACACCGCGGCCGGCTTTCAGTGGATCGGACTTTGTGCGCCGGGGGTGGGCGGCGAAGCTCCAGTTCTGTGCCCTAGCCGGCTTCGGGCGGTCCCCAGGGCAGAGTAAGCCGGGCGGAGGGAGCCTGCCGAGATTTCCTGAGCTCAAGGAAGGAGGAGGGCACTCGGGTTAGAGGGCCTGGACTGGGACCCAGAACCTGCCCGACCACACTCGGGATCCAGGCCGCCCGCGCTCGGCCCCCGCCCCCGCCCGCGGCACCCCCGCCCCCTGCCCGCAGCCGTAGGGGACGAGGTCCCGGAGGAAGAGGGTAGGTGGGGAGGAGGGTGACGGGTGGGGGACCCCTTGACGTCACTGGAAGGAGGTGCCGGGGTAGGAAGTGGGCTGGGGAAAGGTTATAAATGGCCCTCGCCCTCGGCTCCTCTTCATCGAGGCCCGCTAGATCAGAGCGCGCCGGACTGACACTCCTCGAGGCTCTTCCCCGGCGGCTGCGCTCGGAGCGGGCTCCGGGACTGGAGCGCGGCAGCCAAGGACGCGGGGCTGCGAGGATTACCCGACCAGTGGCTGTCTCCCGGACTGGAGCCGCAGAGAAGAGCGCTCGGGCGCGGGAACTGAGTGCGGGGTCGGCGGCGGCGGAGAGCGGGAAGACAAGCCCGGCGGCTGGGTCCGTCGCCTGCCAGGAGCGCGGGCACCGGGCGGGCAGGCCACGTCGCGCTCACCATGGTCTGCTGCTGGGACACCGCGGTCCTGCTGTGCGCGCTGCTCTGCTGTCTGCTGCTCTCAGGTTAGACTCGACGGGGAGCCAGGGGGCACACCCCAGGGGCGGAGTACACGCGGGAGGCGCGCCTCCGCGGGAACCTGGAACAATCTCACTCTGCACGCGGGGGTCGTAGCGCCTTCCTCCTCCGCGGGGTCAAGGCGCGCGCCTCGGAGAGCAGCAGGAGGGGCCCGCAGCATCGCCACCCTGACGGCAGTGAGGCTGCCCCTCTCTGCCTGGCTCCGGGCTCGGGGAGCGCCGCGCGCCCGGACCTGCCTGACACTCAGACCTGTTCCCAGGCAGCCGGTCCGAGGGGCCCTCCGGAGGCCGGCGCCGCTGCTCCACGAGCGCCCGCGAGGCCGCCCGGGGTCTGGGTTGAAGTGGCGATGTTGGCGCTGGCCACGACGTCGCGCCTCCGAAGAGAAGAAGGAGAGCCCTCTAGGAGGGGACTGTGTGTTTGCCGGGAGCAAAGAGATACCCGGAGATGGAGATGGCAAAAGCTGGTACCCTTCCACACACTTAGGGCCCGCTTAGGACTGTGCACGGAATGTTCCGCAAGCGCCCACTCCTCCTGTAGGTCGAGGACCGCGGGACTGGAGGGCGCTGCGCGAAGCCAAGGCGGGGTGAGTGGGGCGGGAGGGCTGGCTAGGGGCGCCTTCCACAGGTCCAGCCCAGGTCGCCAGCGCGGGCAGTCCAGAACCCAAGTACCCTTAAGTTTCGGAATTGCAAGCCTAGCCTTTAAATTCCAAAAGGAGAAAGGGCGGATGGTTTGGATTAAAAGATGTGGTTTGAACAGTTGGTCCTATCCACCCCTTTGCCGGGTGTTAAGAGAAACTGGAGGCTGAATAGCCGGGCTCTAGGAGGTCACACCGCGGTTAGAGTGGAGGCCGATCCAAGGAGGCGTCAAACAGGAGGGGATTTACGAATGGATTCCTCTCTGCCCGGCGGGCCGGTTCAGTCCCATGGGACAAAAGACAGTAACATAAAATAAGTTGTAACAATGATTCAGGGAAGGAAAGTCAATATAGTTGGGCATATTTTTTTTAAAAAATGCAAGTTAAACCCCAAAGGCTGTAATAGTTAAATATTTTCTCAGTAGGAAGACGAATTAGACGGTCAGTTTCTAAATAACAAGCTATAGTTCTAACGCACAATCCTAATGTCTGAGAACCGCGCTGTCAGTTGGAAAAAGTTAAAATAACTATTGAAATGAAATATTGCTGTTCTAATTAAAAAATGCATTTTTCATTTTGAGAAGTCACTTAAAAAATTGCTTAGAGCACTTAAATAACTTGCTGAAGTCTATCTATTATGTAAAGGTAAATCTAGGTAATTACTGTAAGCCCAAAAAATGGAGGGAAGAATATATATTTCATTGTTTTGCACAGATATATCTTTATTTCTATTTCAAACTGTAGTCGACTAGTGAAGTATAGTTATCTTCGTGATTAGGGACCACTTAGATTGGTGGAAGGTTGTCAGAAATCTAAGAAGATCCTCTTGTGATTTCTCTTAGATATTATTTTACTTAGAAGAAGGCAGGAATCTTGGAACTCATGTGTAATTGGAAGAAAGAAAGACTAAATACTGGCAAAGTGAGCACCCTGCCAGCTTAAGGAGCTATTGGGGTTTGTAATTGCGAAGCCTACCTTCCCAGACCACAGGTTTCTTGTGGCTGATTAACAGAGAAACAGTCACTTCTCTAAAACAAATCAGAACTTTCTAACTTTCTAACTGAACCAAGGGGCTGCAGTCTGGGGAGACGGTCCAAGAAGGGGTACAAGTTTCTGCCCAGTGGATTTATCAGGAATCCTCTTGCACCCATCACGAGTTGGGTCTGCTCACCTTCAATTGTTATATATCCTTTTGTATTCATCAGTGATTATTACTGTGTGTGAAGGATGTGCAGGTGCTCAGTAATACAAAAAGATAATGCATCCCTCCATCCCAAAAAGTGTATTTACCTTCTTCCAAATATCCTGGGAAATAAAAAAAAAATGCCAATAATTCAGATACTTTCAAGTACTCTGTATTGCAGTGTCTTCCTCTTAAAAGGATACCAGTCCTCCTTTATCCCACACAGTCTTCTTAATCTTACTTTTAAGTCACTATGCCCTTGATTAAAGCTATAGCCCCTTTTTTCTGACCCCACGTTTCTTGAATTTTTGAAAAACTAGCATTTGCTATAACTAACTGGAAATGCTTGTGCATTTTGTGAGGGCAGTCTACATTAATAACATAAAGTTAAATCAAAATGTACCTGAAAATAGCACCCATTCTCAAATTGAATGTAATAAATCTCATAATAAAACTAATTTTACATAACAATTTTTTGTTGTCCCCAAGATTTATGCAGCCACACCTTTTTGGTTGTATTTTCCTGAATTGCAGAAAAACTGCAATTTAAATTTAATTATTTATAGTACTTGGCAATCCACTAGTTTTACAACTGATGGATCATGTTGCAGATGAACTGTAGGTAATCACCTACTCTAGGTCCTCAATATTTTTACTTTATTTGTTTATTGTTACTTGAAGTTTTTCTTTCCCAGTTAAAAATTCTATAAAAGACTATTCATTTATTTTCTAGTGAAACCTAAGTGAAACAGGCTTTTTATTTTCATATATAAAATTCAGAAGTTAGAATAGATTATTATTTCTAAGACCCTTTCCCAACTCTAAAATTCAATGAACAATGCCAAAAAGTAGGCAGAACACAATTTCTCTTTTTCTCCTCTCCCTAAGTTTGCATAGAGAATGGATAATAAACCCTGTGACACTAGAGCTGAAGCTGGAAGGATGAACAGGTTTCCCCTGCTATCAATAATCACACTGCATTTTCTTTTTCACTAGTAGAATGCAGCTGACCCACCAATTAACTTGGTCTTTAATGGGTTGTAGGAGCTAAGCTATTAGAGTATGCACAATCCAGTAGTAATAATTATCTCGGGCTTTCTTTTTGTAATAGCAGAATGTATAACTCTGATTACATTAGCTCTTCTAAGGATGCCAGTCATTTTAAACCCATGTATGTTTCTTTTTTTATTATTATTATATAATTATTAATGCTCACTTTATTCTAAAAGATGTTTAGATTTCAATGAGAGTACTAAACCTCTATTTTATATTAGTTTTTAGAACAAACCAAATATTCACTTTGTTCTCCTTACCAAAAACTTGAGACAGTCTAAATCTACTTTGAAAGTATAGGATATTGAAGTTGAAAATGATATGTTGCAAAACACACACACACACACACACACACACACACACACACAATAGTTTTATATTGACCAAAAAATGGCATGTCCTTGAGAATGGTTATCCAACCTATTGAAAAGTTATGGCTGGTATTGACTCTGCCTTGGGGAATTCTGCAAAGCAAGAACAAATAACAGCAGTAGCTTCTGTGGAGTTTTATGTTGAGATGTGTATGTGAATGGGCATAAGAATGGAGAGCCAGTGAGGGAAGCCCTCTTGGCATTTGAGTGAGAAATGCAAAGCTTGTTGGTATTAGTCAGATTTTTGATTCAGTTGGGTCAGGAGTTTGTTGGATATCAAGTACATGTAATTTTTCAGAGTATTTGTCAGTGTGGATAGGGGAGGAAGGACATTTGAAATAACACCTGGCCTTATTTTTTTTTAAGTAAAAAAAAGTTATTAGGAATGGTTCAAAGCATTGGTTGCATTGGTTTAACCAGTTTACTGGAACAGAAGAATCCATTCCGTTTCATTGGCCTTAGCATACTGATGAGCTGGTTTGGAATGACAAATTTCCTCCCACATGCTTTTCAGGATTACCAGTGGTTCCTCACATACTTGGGTGCTTGGAAAGTGCATGCTGCTGATTAAATTACTGGATTTTATACCAGATTGAGGGAGAGGAAGGATACGGGAGGAATGGGGTAATTGAGGGAGAGCTTGAAAGGAAAGCCTCTGGCTTAGCATCTGGAACCGAAGGGGGGTTTCATTAAGGAAATGGTTCCATTGAGTCTGCTGGAGATAGTGGACTAAATTTCCTGCATTGCTGCTGGGGCGGATATGGGGGGATGTCAAGAATTCCTGGGGATTTCCCATCAGCCTTGGTGAAGCCATTTTTGATGATTGCTCCTCTCGAAGTTTTTGAGAGATTTGATCTTGTTTCGTTGGACACATACATTGGGAGAGTGAGAAAGAACCTTCTAGATGGAATCTATTCACTTCAGAGATGAGAAAATACACATAGAGTAGTTTAGTGATTTTTTTCAAGGTCAATAGCTGGCTAGTGGCAGATGCAGAACAGAACCCAATGTTCATACTACAGAATGCATTTCTTCAAATATTTATTGATTGACTTTAGTAAAATACTAATATTCTTTTTTAAACTCTGGCATCGTTTTTTAATATGGAATTTTCATCTATTTTATGGAAGCCCATTGGGGTTTGAATGAAGAACATCAGAATTATGGCTGCTTGGTAGTACAGAGAGAGATTCAGAGAGAAACTTGATATTCCTTGTGAACAGTGCTATACAAACTTTACTCCAGGCAAAGGAATTACTCGCCTTTTTTAGATGAACCTTGCAAATTAATTGCCCCATGTTTGTGCTATTTGTCTGCTAGACCCTTTTTCTTCCTACACATATCCTCCTCCCCTGCCTTCAAAGTCCAGCTCAGAAACCTGTGAGTGTCTTCTCATAGCCCCAGACAGAATGAATTGTTTCTCCTATTCCAGTGGTCGGTAAACTCATTAGTCAACAGAGCCAAATATCCATAATACTATTGAAATTTCTTTTGAGAGCCAAATTTTTTTAACTTAAACTTCTTCTAATGCTACTTCTTCAAAATAGACTTGCCCAGGCCATGGTATTTTATGTAAGAGCCATACTCCAGGGGCCAAAGAGCCACATGTGCCTCATGAGCTGCAGTTTGCCGACACATTCCTATATATACCCCCCTATATGTGACTCCGCTATGTGCCCCTCTTTCAATCCTCACCTGGCATTGTTCATATTCTGTTTATGTGGCTGTGCCCTTACCCTTTGAGAAGAAGAGGCCATGTCTTAGCTGCCCTTAGATCCCAGGCCCTTAGTGTGACACCTGGCATGGAGGCTTTCTTGGAATGAATTAGTGATATAGCCACATTATCATTTCAAAGAAATCTCTCAGGGCCAGATATGAATTTATTCCAGTACTGTATATGAATGTGCTTCTGCCTGTCCATTGGCCTCAATTACAGTAGATTCTTTACAGAGATTGTTCATAATAGATAGTGTTTATCCTTTGTAATGAGTGACTAAGTTGTAGGAAATCAGCTATGAACTTCAACTCTCTGAGATACTTATCCCTGTAATCCCTCTATTTTGTTATGATGCTTCACTGGGGTCTCTGATCCCCTAAAAGCCTTGCATTAGTCTGTGCAGAAGTTCTGTCTTAGCCTCTACTGGTGAGGTGTAAACATTCAGCTTTACTCTGCAATGTCTTATCCATTTTTTAGAGATAACAGTGTTCTCATGTTTTATGCTTTGACTTACTATTCCTCTCATAGACTCAACCCTGAGTCCTTGAGTGCTGTAATGCAAACCTGAAGACAGAGACATGGCCACACTCAGCATCAATGCTCTGCTTCAATAGCAGCTTTTGATTTCAAGCCACTAGACCAGGCTAGTCTTCCTGGTTTCTTCTCAACCAATCATGCAAACAGGCTTCTGGCAGGATCATCCCATTAGTGAGGTGTGAGCCATGGATCTGAAAAATCTGATTCCCATGGTTGGGGCTCAAGTTGGTCCCTCTCTTCCCTCATTCCCAGCCCCACATTTTGCATATGTACATTACATACCCCAAAAAACTTTCAAGGTGTGGTCCATGGTCCAGCATCTGCTGCGAACTTAATTGAATTACAGCCTTTAATTTAATAAAGTCCCCAGATGTTTGTTTGCACATTAAAAATTGAGATGCACTTGGCCAAGACATGGGAACAACCTTCACATATCCTCCTCCCCTGTCCTTTGATAGATGATTGGATAAAGAAAATGTATGTGGTCCATATATACAGTGGAATGCTACTCAGCCTTAAGAAAAAAAAGTGAAATATTGCCATTTGCAACAATGTAGATGGATCTTGAGAATGTCATGCTAAACAAAATAAATCCGTGCAGTAAGTTAAGAACCATATGATTTCTCTTATGTGTAACATGTAAAACTGAAAGCAACAAATGAACAAATAAGAAAAACATACAAACAAAAACTCATAGACAGTAGTGTGTGGTTTTCAGAGTAGAAGAGGGGTGGGGGTGGGTAGATAAGGGTAGAAGGAGTCAAATATTTGTGACAGAAGATTTGCTTGTAGTAGGAAACACACAATGCAATATACACATGATGTATTATAGAATTGTATGCTTGAAACCCATGTAATTTTATTAATCAATTAGAGGCCTGGTGCACAAAAATTTGTGCAATGGGGGTGGGGAGGTGGGGGGGAGGGGAGAGGAAGTCCCTCAGCCCAGCCTGTCCCTTCTTACAGTGAGGGAGCCCTCAGAGGATGTCCTACTGACGGCCTAAGCTGCAATCTGGTCTCCCTCAATGGGAGATGACCGGGCTGATCAGGGAAAGGCACCACCCCCATCACCCTACTGCTGATGCCACTGCTGGCCATGGTGGCTGCAAGGCCTTACAGCCACTGGGGCTCACAGCTGCCTGAGCCCACAGCTGCCTAAGCCCTGGGCCTCGTACCTGCTGTGGCTTTGTCCAGATAGATGTCCAGATGGACTTCCAGAAGATGTCTGCCCTAATTAGCATATCACCCTTTTATTAGTATAGATGTCACTACAATAAATTTAGTAACTTTGTTTTTAATTGAGAAGCACTAATTTCATTAAGGGACCCTTAACTCTGATGTCTGGGTCTAAATTCTTTTCACCAAAAAAGGTCTTACTGACCTTTGACCTGTGTGACCAAGGGACTAGACCTAAGTTAGCCAGAAGCCTCTTCTGATTCCCACATTGTTCTTGTGCTCTGTCTTCTGCTAGGGCACATATGTCCTACTTTAAGACTCTTTTCACAGACTTAGACTTAGCTTGGACCTGTAATCAAAGTAAACAGAGGTGTGGTCTTGAAATACCATGGATAACCAAATCCTGGGTGCAAGATCATGGTTTTAGAAAATATGGACTTGTAGAAAATAGTAAAAATGGAATTAGATAGGTTTTAGCCATAAATGAAAGTTTTACAAGATATTTGCTTCGAATACAAATTTACTTGGTGGTAAAAACCAGCCAAAGTGTGTATTCTAGCATGTCTATTGTCAAGGAGGCATCATTGTCTCGTGATGTCATGCTATAATGGTAACAAATTTTTTGTGCTTCTTACTGGCTTGAAATTTAATATGTTTTTCCCTAGCATTCTTTCTCATTTCATTATTGCCAAGTCTTGGCAAATGCTTTTGTCTTTTCACAGACTATTACAGTGCTTATAGGCATTTTTTTTATGCCTAATCTTCAATTCTTCTATTTAACGGGTAGAGGGTGAATAGATTTCTTTTCAAGCCACCCATGATGTGGTCTATGCAAGCCAAGGTATAACAATGATCAAATTCTTTTGTTAAAAGAAGCCTGAACTGAACCTTGTATAAATGAAAAGTTTGACTTTCATTATATGAAAATATGAAACCACTTAAACTCAAGGCACTTTAACAAAACCCTGATAAGAAACTCCTCTGCCCATTAAGTTCTATGAAACCCTTTGCTTCTCTCTCTAGGTTATGGTCTCCAGCCTTATCCCCACATTAGAATCATCAGCAGAGTTTTTAAAAATAGCTCTTCTTGCCCTGATGCATTCCTGACCAATTTAATCACAATTAGTCAAGTGGGACCCAGACATCAGTAATTCTAAAGCTCCTAGGTGATTTCAGTGGTTGGCTGAGATTAAGAAACTCCTATTTTTCCCAGTCGGTAGAGTTCAGTGGTTGAGCATCAACTTATGATCCTGGAGGTCTCAGTTCGATTCCTGGTCAGAGCATATCCCCAGGTTGCGAACTCAATCCCCAGTGTGGGCATGCAGGAGGCAGCCAATCAATAATTCTCTCTTATCATGGATGTTTCTATCCCTCTCTTCCTCTCTCTTCCTCTCTGAAATCAATAATATATATATGTATGTGTGTGTGTGTGTGTGTGTGTGTGTGTGTGTGTATTTTTAAAGAAACTCCTATTTTTTAAATTAAATCTTTATTATTCAGATTATTACACTTGTTTCTCTTTTTTCCCCTCCATAGCACCCCTCCACCCAGCTCCCACCCCTCCCTCTGCCCTTAGCTCCCTCCCATTGATCTCATCCATAGGTGTATGATTTTTGTCCAGTCTCTCCCTGTACACCCCTTACCCCTTTCCCCCTGAGAATTATCAGTCCATTCCCTTTCTGTGCTCCTGATTCTATTCTATTCACCAGTTTATTCTGTTCATCAAATTTTTAATTCACTAATTTTTAGATTCACTTATTGATAGATATGTATTTGTTGTTCATAATTTTTTGTCTTTTACCTTTTTCTTCTTCCTCTTCTAAAAGAGTACCTTTCAGCATTTCATATAGTACTGGTTTGGAGTTGATGAACTCCTTTAGCTTTTTCTTCTCTGTGAAGCTCTTTATCTGCCCTTCAATTCTGAATGTTAGCTTTGCTGGATAGATTATTCTTGGTTGTAGGTTCTTGCTATTCATCACGTTGAATATTTCTTGCCACTTCCGTCTGGCCTGCATCGTTCCTGTTGAGAAATCAGCTGACATTCATATGGGTGCTCCCTTGTAGGTAATGAACTGTTTTTCTCTTGCTGCTTTTAATATTCTATCTTTGTCTTTTGCTCTTGGTATTTTAATTATGATGTGTCTTGGTGTGGTCCTCTTTGGATTCCTTTTATATGGGGTTCTGTGTGCTTCCTGGACTTGTAAATCTATTTCTTTTACCAGATGTGGGAAGTTTTCAGTCATTATTTCTTTAAACAGGTTTTCAGTATCTTGCTCTCTCTCTTCTTCTGGCACCCCCACAATTCTGATGTTGGTACACTTGAAGCTGTCCCAGAGTCTCCTTACATTATGTTCACATTTTTGGATTCTTTTCTCTTCTTGCTTTTCCAGTTGAGTGTTTTCTGCTTCTTTATATTTCAAATTTTTGACTTGATTCTTGCCATTCTCTAGTCTGCTGTAAGGACTCTGTATAATATTTTTTATTTCAGTCAGTGTATGTTTAATTTCTAGTTGGTCCTTTATCATCTTTAGTTGAACCTTTACCATCTCTAGTTGGCTCTTTTGCATCTCTAGTTGGTCCTTTTTCATCTCCTCTTGGGACTTGATAAATTTATCCATCTTTTCTAGCATATTCTTGAAAAACCTTATAAGCGTGGTTTTGAACTCTATATCCAGTCTTTTTTTTCCCTCCATTTCTTTTGTTTGTGATCCCTTCTTTTGTCTGGGCATTTTCACTATGCCGGGGAAACTTCCGTGTTGAATTCAGCCTTATGATACCAGACGCAAAGCCGCAGAAGCCTCTGTTGAGCTTGGGAGGGGTGGAGTCTCAGGGCTTAAGGGACTGCCTTACCTTCCAGTCGGCCCCGCCCTCCGTGGCCCCTGAGTCTCACGTGACTGGGTAATGGCTGGAGCGGTCCTTGTGAGCGTGCCCGCAGTGCCCTTAACCGCTGCCTTTCCAGCTCCCCTGCGTGCCAGGACCACAGGAGTCTAGGTCCCCAGGGTTTCGCCCAAAACAGGGGCCCAGTGGACTCAGAAGTGGCACAGTTGGGAGGGTCTGTCCCCGCCCAATCGCGAAAGCCAGCGGCACAATCAGCAATCTGTCCTTCATGCAACGCCGTGCGCGACCAGACCTCTGATCTTTTGCGACTCCCCTAAATTTCCGTGCACCTCTCCCTTTTCACAGTCCAAACTCACTTTGTATGAGTTTCGGCCGGATCTGGGGTTTAGTGTCGTAAGATAAGGAGTTCAATGCCGTTGGGAGTCTCCGTTTCCCTCCCGCCAGAGAAAGCCAGCCAGGTACTCGGGCACCCGCTCTCTCAGCACGCGTGTCTCCATACCTTAGCTTTTTGCAGCTCCTCTGGGTTTCTATGAGCCCCTCTCTTTCCTTCTAGTTGTAGAACTTACACTCGGCCAGCTTTCCTGTCGTTCTGGATGATGTTTGTTCTGTCTTTTAGTTGTAGTTTTGAAATTGTTGTGCGAGGCAGCAGTGTAGGTGTTTACGTATGCCACCATCTTGGATTCTCTCTCAGAAACTCCTATTTTACTAAGCATCTGAATTACCTGGAGAACTTTGCTACACTAGAGTGTTGGGTCCCACCCCAGAGTTTCTGATTCAGTGGATCTGGAGTGGGGCCTGTAATTAGCATTTCTAATAACTTTCCAAGTGATGCTGATGCACCTAATCCAGGGACCACATTTTGAGAGCCCTCGGCATAGGGCTGGATTAAGTGGCCTGGTCATCTGGGAGGCACTTGCCCTGTGCCAATCTATAAAAGTTACTAAATCATCACTTGACCTATAACAAGGCAGAGGAAACTGTATTTACAAGAATTCCTGCCAGGAAGAGTATGTGTTAGTAATGTGCAGAAGGAATATGAGGAGAAAGTGCTGGGGCATGCTGTCAGAAGATGTGGTTCAATTGCCTTCTGTGGAAAGTG
The DNA here is from genome assembly GCA_011751065.1 of Lasiurus cinereus. Lineage (NCBI taxonomy): Eukaryota > Metazoa > Chordata > Mammalia > Chiroptera > Vespertilionidae > Lasiurus > Lasiurus cinereus. The sequence continues at coordinate 7,971,316 of JAAGEH010000011.1, read as the reverse complement.
GGTCTGTATTGCTGAGTGGGGCATGCGAGTTAGGATCCAGAACTGAATTGCTGGACTAGACAATGGTCCTCCTTCTCACAGCATTCAGTCTTCCCTCTTTATAAATATTGGAAAATGTCTACAGAGTCCTTTTGAAAGGTGCCACATATAGACCTGTCCCAGGCACCCATGTGCCTTGGTGCAGTCCTTCACAGCACAGTGCTCTTTGAAGTCTTATGATGCTTTGCCTCTCTAATGGAGTCTCTCGTGGGACCAATGTTGCCCCACTTGGGTGGCTAACTTCTATCTGTTGGAGCAGTCTAGTTCTGCTGGCCTTTGTGATGTGCTACAGGTCTGTCCTCATTGGTGAGAAAAGTCATTACCTGATTGGAGACAGAGTTGGCTCCCACTCTGCAGAACCATGGTGTGGGGTCCTTTCTGTGAAATACTGAGTTTTCAAGCTGCTTCTTCTTCCCTGAGAGCACCTGGGGTAATTCCAGGCCATCGAAGGCCTCATATTGTGTGAACTCTACATGAACACTTTTATTTTCAAATATAGAAAGAGTGTATGCATTATGTACCACAGAGTCACTGATCTTGCAAGGCTGAGTTATGGTAGCATTTGCTATTTGTTGTCTGTTGCTACTTAACAAGCTGCCCCCAAACTCAATAGCCAAAAAAGAATTCATTATTTTTCATGAGTCTGTGGGTTAGAAATCTAAGCTTGGTTCAGCTGGATGGTTTCCCTTCCATTCTCGCCTGAGTCACTCATGCAGCTGTCATCTGGAATTTCAGCTGGGATCTTGATGCTGACTGTCACTGGGCCTTCCTCTGCATGTAGTTTTTTGAATTTCAGAAGCCTTGTCCTAGCTTCCCTATGTGGAGGCATGGCAGTCCAAGAGGGCCATGGTGGAAACAGTATGGCCTTTAGAGGCCTGAGCTTTGGAACTTCCACCCCACCGCTTCTGCCATATGACTGGTCATAACCTAGAGTTAAGCGTTGGGGAATAGGCTATTCTTTTGGTGGGAGGAGTTGTACAATATTGTGGTCATGTTTTTCAATCTATCACACCACACCATTATTTAGTACTTAGTGTTTTCTTTCAGTCTAGATATTAGGTTGGAGTTTGGCTGAGAAAATAATTGTGAATAGTACCTTCTCCCTTCTCCACAGAACCTGTGAGTGACACAACTGGTCCATTGAAACACTTCCTATTTAGAGGTCTTTTGATTAGGGTTCATGCCAGATTGGAGCTGCTAACTTCTTATGGATACCGTGATATCAGCAGTGAGGACAGCTGATGTTCAGATTCTTTGTGCAGACAGCTCTGCAGTTCCTTGGGGCTTATTCCAGTTGAGCTTCTTCTGGAGAATGTGGGGAAGCTGTAGGCTTTGGGTGAAGGAAAAGGAGGAAACTGATCCTTATGGATTGTTAGGAACTTTGATTTACAGTTTTTACTCAATCGCAAGAGGTAGCACAGTACTCTTTAGTATAGATAAAATGAGTCTGAGGTCCATTAAATACTTTTCTTAATCACAGAAGTGGTAAGTAAGGCTGGAATTATTTCAGTCTCATTGGGTCTGACTCCAAACCTTCCTGCTCTCACCCCGCCTTCCAGCCTAAGTGAAAAGAAGAGAAGGAAATGAGCATGGATAAGAATGTTCTGGTCTTTCTCTTCTTTCCAAACCATTCTATCCTTGGAGTTTTGCCATCTCCAAGGAATGTGAGAAGCCTCTGCTACTCCAGTTTAAAGTGGCCTTTGGATATTCTACTTCAGTGTGTGCCTACACCATGTCAGAATTTTAGCCATGCCACATTTTTTTTTAAATCAAGGCTATTCGAATGCCATCCCATAAACATAAGTTCAAAAAGGATTTCCAAAGGCATTAAGACATAATTTTATAAGAGATTCCAAAATTCTCTCCTATAAGTGGTTTTAAACTAAAGCAGAAGGGACTCCAAAATGGCAGCAAAAGATGCTACATTGATATGCTCCCAGGATCAAATTGGAATTACAACTAAAATACAGAAAAACTGTCCTGAATAATCAACTGAAGACTAGCTAGAGAGAACCCTGATAACCAAGGGTGGAAAGTGACCACATAGAGACTGGTAAAAATATACGCAGGTGCAAAAGGGCTGGTTGGGTGCCCACAGACAGCAACTAAAGTTCCAGAGGGATATCTCAGATGTAGGGGTCTCCACTGAGAACTCTGGGGTCTAAACTCCAAGCTGGGCTCCCCAGCCCAGAGCACCATAATTGAGAAAGGTGCCCACAAAACATCTGGCTGTGGAAAGCAGCATGGTTGCTATCTGCCAGGAAAAGAGCTGGAAATTCAGGCACCCTCTTAAAGGGCTAATGCACAAAATTGTTTGCACAGCCACTCACCTTGGGCTCCAGCAGAGGAAAAGCAGAATGGACTGGAGCTGTATAAACAGAAATAAGGATTGGAAGCTCTGGGGTTGGAGATTGGAGGGCAGCCACATCGGTTTTCTATGCTTTGCTATCCAGGTGGTATTTGAAAAACCCCTAACCCCACCCTGTTGAGTTTTTGAGGCCCATTAAGAGACTGAGACTAACAATCAGTCTGCAGGCAGAAGCAATTGCCCCACCATGTTGGAAAACCTCTTGCCCCACCCTGTGGTTGATAGCCTGAGGCTAATCAAGACTAAATACAATCAGACTGCAGGCAGAGCTGGATCTCTGGAGGCTTTGAGTCTTTTCCTGATCTAATTTGGGGTCCAAGGAAAAGCAGGCCTTCACACACATCTTGGTCCTTTCCAAAAGCACCAAGCAGAGGGAGCCATAAACAGTGGATTGTTGCTATCTCCAAACAGGGTACTCAGGGCCAGTCAGCAACAGCATCTGACACTGCCCTGCATTAGAGATTGGGGGAATTAGCAGATCTATCTAATACATAGTCATAAACGCAAACAGGCAGCCAAAATTGGGAGAAAAAAAAAATAAGCCCCAAATGAAAGAACAAGAGAATGTTCCAGAAATATTAAATGAAGATAAATTTATCAGACATAGAGTTCAGAAAAATAATACCAAAGATGAGAAAAAATATAGTAACTATGAAGAATGATATAGCACTAATAAAGAACACAGTGGAAGACAAATGCAACAGATTAGGGAAAGCCGAGAATTGGATCAGTGAATTAGAAGACAGAGTAGAAAAAAATCACTCAATCAGAGAATCAAAAAGAACAAACAATTAAAAAACAAGAGGACAACTTCAGGGATCAGTGGGACAACATGAAATGTAACAATATTCATACTATAGAAATGCCAGGATGGGAAGAAAGTGAGCAAGGGATAGAGAACATCGTTGGAGAAATTATGGCAGAAAACTTCACTAACCCGGTGAGGGAAAAGTCACATAAGTTCAGAAGGCTCAGAGAACCCCAAGCAAGAGCCAAACAAACCCATGCCCAAACACATCATAATTAAAATGCCAAAAATTAAAGTCAAAAAGGAATCTTAAAGGAAGCAAGAGAAAAGCAAATTTGTTACCTACAAAAGAGCTCCCATAACACTGTCAGCTGATTTTTCATCAGAAACTCTATAGGCCAGAAGAAATGGCATGAAGTATTTAAGGCAATGAAAATAAAAAATCTGAAACCAAAATTAGTATATCTATCAAGGCTATCATTCAAAATGGGTGGTGAAATAGTTTCCCAGACATAAAAATGACTAAAGGAACTTGTTACCATCAAACCAGCACTGCAAGTAATGCTAAAGAAACCGTAATGAGAAGAAGAAATGGAGAAACATAGGCATTAAGAATTAAAATGGCAATAAATAAGTAACTATCAATAATAACCTTAAATGTTATTAAATACTTCAATCAAAAGGCATAGGGTAGCTGAATCGATATGAAAAATGACCTAAATATATGTTGTCTACAAGAGATCAACCTCAGAATAAAAGATTCATACAAGATGAGAGTGAAGGGATGGAAAAAAATGTTCCCATGCAAATGAAAACAAACGGACAAAAAAGCTAGGGTGGCAATACTCATATCTGATATAATAGTCTTCAAAATTAAGGCAATCACAAGAGACAAAAAGGGTCACTACATAACGTAAAAGGATAGATCCATAAGAGGGTATAACCCTTGTAAACATATATACACCCAATATAGGAACACCTAAATATATACTTCTGAAGGACTTTAAGGGACAGATTGATAGCAATACAGTCACAGTAGGGAACTTTAACACCTCACTAACTTCACTGCATAGACAAAAAATTAAAAAAGAAATAGTGACTGTAAAGAATATACTGGATCAGATTTAAATGACATTTCTAGAACATTTTATCCCAAAGCTGCAGAATTACATTCTCAAATGCACATGGGTCATTCTCAAAGATAGATTACATGTTAGGGCATAAAACAAGCCTCGACAAATCCAAGAAGATTGAAATGAGATCAAGCATCTTCTCAGATCATAATGGAATAAAATTAGAAATCAACCACACTAAAATCACTCAGAAGCTTTTCACACACATGGAGGCTAAATAGCATGTTATTAAACAATAAATGGGTTACCAATGAAATCAAGAAAAAAAACAAAAAAACTTTCTGGAAACCAATGAAAATGAACATACAACAACCCAAAATCTGTGGGACACAGCAAAAGCAGTCCTGAGAGGGAATTCATAGCACTACATACCTACCTAAAAAATAAAAGTAAAAATAATTAATGAAAAACTATTTAACCCCACAACTTAAAGAACTTGAACAAGAACAACAAGAAAAGTTGAGAGCAAGTGGAAGGAAGTAATGATTAAAGCAGAAGTAAATGACAAAAAAAAAATCAAGGAAACAAAAAGCTGGTACTTAGAAAGCATAAACAAGATTGAAGAATCTTTAGCCAGACTCATTAAGAAACAAAGTGAGAGGACCCAAATAATTAAAATCAGAAATGAAAGTGGTGAAGTGGTGAAGTAACAACTGACATCACAGAAATACAAAGAATTGAAAGAAAATACTATAAGCAACTATCTGTCAACAAGTGGACAATGTGAATGAAATGGACAAATTCCTAGAAAAATACAATTTTCCAAAACTGAATCAGGAAGAATCAGACAACCTGAATAGCCCAATAACAATTGATGAAACAGAAGCAGCAATAACATCCTCTCCTCCCCTCCTTCCTCCACCCCTTTTCCCCCCAGCAACTTCCACCACCCAAACAAACAAAAGCCCTGGTCCAGACAGCATCACAGGGGACCTTTATCAAACATTCAAAGAGCTAATACCAATCCTCCTCAAACGTTTCCAAAAAATCCAAGAAGGAACTCTTCCAACCTCTTTTTATGAGGCCAACATTATCTTAATTCCAAAACCAGATAAAGAACTATAAAGAAATAGAATTAGAGGCCAATATCCCTGATGAACATAGATGCTAAAATCCTCAACAAAATATTAGCAAATTGGATCCAGCAATATATTTAAAAAGTAATACACCATGATGAAGTGGGATTTATTCTAGGGATGCAAGGCTAGTACAATATTCACAAATCAATAAATCTGATCATACCAATAAAAGGCAGAAAAAGCACTTGACAAAAATCCAATACCTATTTTTAATAAAAACTCTCAGCAAAGTGGGAGTAGATGGATCATACATCAACATAATGAATGACATATATGACAAGCCTATAGCCAACATCATACTCAATGGACAAAAACTAAAATCATTTCACCTAAGAACAGGAACAAAACTGGGATGTCAGCTTTCATCACTCTTATTCAACATAGTATTGGAAGTGCTAGCCACAGCTTTCAGACAAGAAGAAAACATAAGAGGCATCCAAATTGGAAAGGAGAAAGTAAAGCTTTCATTATTTACAAGTGACATAATGTTGTACATAGAAAACCCAAAAGACTCTACCAAAAAACTACTAGATTTAATAAATGAATTTGGCAATGTAACGGGATATAATATTAATACCCAAAAATCGATAGCATTTTTAAACAGCAATAGTGAGTTCTCAGAAAGAGAAATGAAACAAACAATCCCATTTACCATTGCAACAAAACTATACCTAGAAATAAATTTAACCAAGTAGGTAAAAGACTTGTACTCATAAAACTACAGGATATACTTGAAAAAAGAGATAAAAAAAGATATAAGCAAATAGAAGAATATACTGTATTCATGGGTTGGTAGAATTAACATCATTAAAATGTTCCAAAGTAGCTGAAACCAGTTTGGCTCAGGGGATAGAGCGTCGTCCTGTGGACTGAAAGGTCCCAGGTTTTATTCCGGTCAAGGGCATGTACCTTGGTTGCGGGCACATCTCCAGTGTGGGGCGTGCAGGAGGCAGCTGATCGATGCCTCTCTCTCACCGATGTTTCTAACTATCTATCACTCTCCCTTCCTCTCTGTAAAAAAACAATAAAATATATATTTTTAAAAAATGTTCCAAAGTAATCTATAGATTCAATGCAATCCCTATTAAATTGCCAATGGCATATTCACAGATCTAGAACAAATCCCCTCAAAATGTATATGGAACCAAAAAAGAACCCAAATAACTGCAGCAATCTTGAGAAAGAAAAACAGAGTTGGAGGGATCACAATACCAGATATCAAGTTATACTATAAAGCCACTGTAATCAAAACAGCTTGATACTGGCCCAAGAAAGGCATATAGACCAGTGAATCAGAACAGAGACCCCAGAAATTGACCCATACAATTATGCTCAATTAATATTTGACAAAGGAGGAAAAAGCATACAATGGAGTCAAAACAGTCTCTTCAATAAATGGTATAGGGAAAATTAGAGAGATACATTCAAAGAATAAAACTATACTACCAACTTACCCCATTCACAAAAATAAACTCAAAATGGATAAAAGGCTTAAATGTAAGATGTGAAATCATAAAAATCCTATAAGAAACCATAGACAGCAAAATCTCAAATATCTCTTATAGCAATATGTTTGTGGATACACCTCCTAAGGTAAAGGAAACTAAGGGGGGGGGGAGAGAAACACAAACGAGATTACATCAAAATAAAATCTGCACAGCAAAAGAAACCATCAACAAAATGAAAGGGAAACACACTGTATAGGAGAACATATTTGGCAATGATACATCTGATAAAGGGTTAATATCCAAAATATATAAGTAACTCATATAACTTTACAAAAAGAAGACAAATAATATAATTAAAGAATGAGCAAAGGACCTAAATACACACTTCTCTAAAGTAGACATATATGGTAAATGGCCAAGAGACATATGAGAAAATGCTCAAAGCCACTGATCATCAGAAAGATGCAAATTAAAATGACAAAGATGCAAATGACATTCTCACACCTGTCAGAATGGTTACCATCAACAAATAACAAATGACAAATACTGGCAAGAATGTGGAGAAAAGAGAACCCTAGTATGCTGCTGGTGGGAATGCAGACTGGTGCAGCCATTATGGAAAACAGTATGGAATTTCCTCAAAAAATTAAATATGGAACTACCATTTGACCCAGTGATCCCACTTCTAGGAATCTATCCTAAGAAACCTAAAACAACAATCAGAAAAAATATATGCACCCCTATTTCATAGAAGCAAAATTTATAATAGCTAAGACCTGGAAACACCCCAACTTTCCACCAGTAGATGAGTGGATAAGAAAAGCTGTGGAAGCTCAGGCTGATTTGCTGTGTCACAAACCTTTGTGGAGTGACCAGACTAGGAATCACAAACCATCATCTTTATGATTTGCCCTGGCTAGGTGGCTCAGTTGGTTGGAGTATCCTCCTGTACAAAGGAAAGTTGTGGTTTCATTGGGCCAGGCCACACACCTAGGTTGAGGGTTGGATTTACTGTCAAGGTGTCGACTTAGGTAAGGGTTGGATTCCCAGGTGGAGTTTGTGAAGCAGCTAATAATCTCTCTCTCTCTCTCTCTCTCTCTCTCTCTCTCTCTCAACAATAAACATGTCTTTGGTTGAGGATTATTTTAAAAATCAAATCAAATCAAATCAAAACCAATATCTACCCTACATACCTTGAATTTAAAATCTAGGAAATAAAGCCACTTTAGTTTTCCTGGTTTAGAATAACAAGCTATTGTGTCTGAGAAAAGACAACTGTTCTAGAGCATTTTCCTAGAGGCATTACTTTCTGTCTGGGATGGACACAGCCACAGCCTCGATTTCCCTGTTTAATTGGCAGACGTTATACTATTGTCAGAAGTGGAAACATTTATTGCCCTGTTGTTGCTCCTTGGGTCTTTTGCTCTTCCTTAGATTATTCCTTTTAGGAATTCAAACCTGCAAGAAGTCAAGAGAAAAAAGGGTTTTCTTTTGGCTTGATCTATTACTTAAAGGAACACATTTCCACACCGAAATGTAGCCACGTTTTTCCCAATCTAAGAAAAATCCTATCCTGCTATCTATTGAGGAGTTTATCTTTCATTCCAAAAAAACAGTGGAGAGTGGTCAAATGGATATATTTATTGGATGAAAATTATAAGGAGTAAGATATAGACTGTTTGATTTTTGTGTTTGTTTTCTTTTTCTAAGTTGGCATTAGAGACACCAAAAATATATATAAACAGAGAGGAAGGCAGGGATCTATTAGAGGAGATTGCAAACAAACAATTTTAAAAGGCCATGTAAACCCTTGTTACAGCATTTGGACTATGATTAATGGTATTGTTTTCTTTTTGGAAAGCACTGTTTAACTCTCTTTTCCACTTAATGTCAACTGCTGGATTGGATTTTTGTTCTCTGTTGTTATTTGGAAATGTTTATAGCTTTGAAATCTCCATAGGAAATTCTGCTAAAACTAGGGGGTGGGGGACCACAGGGATTGAGTAATTCCCCTATTTATTACTAAATTATTATTCCCTATTAGCACCCTAAATGCACCTATAACTTCTTAAGTGTTAGGGGATATTTGACACACATTGTGATGCACAGATGAAAAGTGGTTCTACTACTCACTCCCTCATTGCCTGTTCTCAAAACTCATAAATGAAAAATACCCTAGGCAAAGTGTTTGCAACATAATGTCATTTAGCATTCAGAAAATTAGCATGAATGCCTTGTATTTAAGGTGATCTCTATTTGTTGACTTATATGGTCTTCTATATAAGTCATCTAATATGTTAGATGGGATTCATATAACCCATTTCTAGATGACTCATGTCCTAAGAGGCTGCTCAGGGCTGCAAGGCCTTTGAGCCATCTTCCAACTGTAAATACAGTATAGTGCCTAGGACATAGTAGTCACTCAATAAGCGCTGGTTGAACTGACTGAAACTATATCCTAACCACCCCACTGAGTCACGGAGGCCTTTGAAGGAGTCATGATTCTACATTAGCTCTCCTTCTAAGAAACTATTTGTGAGTTGTGTAGGTGAAGGAAGTTCGCAGATACATGTACAAGATTTGGTGATAATTCTCCCCACACATCTAAAATGTTCTGTTCCTTTCATTTGGGCTACCCTTTGGTTCTAGTGACCCCTTTCTTATCCTTGGTTGAGCTTGCCATGTTCTCCTAAATCAAATCTAGACTCAGGCCTCAGAATGAGGATCTAAACTGCCCAGCCACCAAAGAAATGGTTCCCAGGTGATATTTTCTTTATTGGGTCTTCCTGCTAGGATACTATTGCTGTCCAAGGTTTCCAAACAGCACAGAAAGAGACAGTTTATGGGAACTTTAAGTTCTAGGTATAACAACCCAGCCTAAAGATACTAGGTAATGTAACTGTTGTTGCCTTGTTTTTCCATTTTGAATAAGAATGTTTGGGCTACGAATAGGAGTGAAAAGGGAGAACAGTTAAGTCCTGACTAATGGATCACATCCCATGGTCTTCTTTTATGACCCTCATTGCTGTGTCTTCATCCCAAGCCTCTTCTGTGTTTTCACAATGACCTGGGCATATATTCTAGAAAATGTTCACTTTTGGATTTTTTTCTAGTGGCAAGTGAAGTCAGATATTTATTTATATATGAAGACAATAGACCTTTCTCTTCTCAGCAAAGAGGTCAAGGAAAGCAGAGTTGTAGAATCCAGAAACTTTGAAAGGCAGTTGGTAACAATTGCTCAAAAAGTAAAGATGAGTTTTAGCAGATTTGAAAGTTTGGAAGTCTTTGAAGGAGAAAGACTTACTGGTGTTTCCCTTTGTGTAAGCACACATGCACTTCTTCTTTAGACCTTATCTTCAATATCATTCTTCTGAGAGAAGTTCCTCACTCCTTGGGCTGGATTAGCTACCTCCACAGCTGGTACTTTCCTGTGATAACATACAAATATAATGTAATTTTATCCTATACTAGTGACTCAGTGTGCAATTTTCATGCACAGGGGATGTCCCTCAGCCCAGCCTGCACCCTCTCCAATCTGGGACCCCTCAGGGTATGTCTGACTGCTGGTTAAGGCCCAATCCCTATTTGATCAGCTCTAACCAGCAGTCAGACATCCCTCTCGAAATTCAGGACCATTGGCTCCCAATCGCTCACCTGCCTGCCTGCCTGATTGCCCTTAACCACTCTGCCTGCCAGCCTGATCAACCCCAACTGCCCTCCCCTGTTGGCCTGATTGTCCCTAACTGCCTCTGCCTTGGCCCTGCCACCATAGCTTTGTCTGGAAGGATGTCTGGAAGGTCTCCCAGAAGGTCTTCTGGTCTAATTAGCATATTATCCTTTTATTAGTATAGATAATAAAAGCATAATATGTAAATTGACTGAATGATGGAACAACCAGTTGGTGTAGGGAGAGGCCGGTGAGCAGGAGGCACCAGGCCAGCCAAGGCACATGCCAGCAGGTAGAGGGAGGGAACAGAAATGGGGCGAGTGGTGACCAGCAGCAGTAGAGGGGTGATTGGGGGGGGGGGGGCTGGCACCACCCCCACCCCCTGATTGGACCATCTGGATGCCTCCCACAGAGGGAGGCCAGACTGTGGCTTTGGGGAGTGGGCCTAAGCCATCAAAAGAATATCCCCTGAGGAATCCCTCACTGTGAGAGGGTGCAGGCTAGGCTGAGGGATTCCCGCACATCCATCAAGTGCATGAATTTTCGTGCACCAGGCCTCTCATATTTGTATAAAAAGGAGTTTATAAGTAGGAAATTATATACACCTATATATAGTTTTTACTTATTCAGTCTAAGTTAGAAACTTAAAGAAAGCAATTTTTTCTTCTTATTATATGTTCCTCTTAGTATATGCTTAAAATATTAAATGGGAGAATAAATACTGAGGCTAAAGATTGAGAAATCTAAAAGGTGAGGGAGTGAGAGGAAGTGGTCATATAGGAATGTAATAGACAAATGAGGGAGGAGTTCCCAGATTCTTAGAGTCTTGGGACTCTTTCAGAGGGATGAGTAGTTTAAGTTTGTGGGGACAGAGCTGATACTAGAGACCTCACTACATCTCCACAGACGTCTTCCTTCTGGCTTTATGTAACTTCTATTTGTTCTGGCTTGTCCCCCAGAATGAGCTGATTCATGTGTTATTTTAAGGCCTGTTAGGTTGATGGCCAACTGGTAACAGAAATTGGTGTTTTGTTTTATTTTTCATCAGAGATGTAGTATCTTGGGTCATATAAAAAAGACTAATTCTAGAAACAAAGTTCTAGATAGATTAATGAAAGTGTATGAGTAAAAATTTCCTAAGAATTAAAAACAATGCTCTCCAGGTTTAGGGTGCAAATGACTAGGAAGTTTCCTGTGATGTTTGTCAGGAATGTCTTCATTCACATACTGAAATGAATGAAAAACATTCAGTAAAAAAAAATTTTAAGATGAGATACTGCTGGTGGATAACTGCTTTTAATAGGTTATTTTCCCTTATAGAACTATGACTCTCAGCAAAACTTGTATAACATTAATTGCATCTGAGATGAGATTTTTTTTAAGTTTGTAAAAACTTAAGAAGGAACACCTATTACAAATATTTACTAAGTAAATTTGGCAAGTTGTAAGAAAACACGGAAACTGAAGGAATCCAGAATTTTTTTAAAAAAAGAATAGTTAAGTCAACACATACATCCCATTGTCTAAGCAGGTTTAATCTCCAAAGTATGCTCAGTGAAAAGCAAGTATATTTCAAATAACTTAATGTAGAAGAAAACTGATTTTGACAATATTAAAACACAATGTCAAGTATAGTGTTTAATGAGCCTCAGAAAGTATGCTAGCATAGCTTTCAAAAATTCAATTTCCTCATGATGAATCACTTTATTGCACATTCTTGGCCATTTAAATCTCAAGGATCAGAGAGTTTTGTGTATATTATTGGTTATAAAGACAGAGATATCTCAGCTTTCCTCTTAGTGAGTGAATTTATAAAGCACTGTCTTTATAGACAATCTAAAGTACTCCAGAAAAAAATGTTTTCTATATAGTTAGGATTTTATAAACTGTCTAAGTAAACTTAAAATTAATGCCAGACCCAGTCAGCATTGCTCAGTGGTTGAATCTATGAACCAGGAAGTCATGATTCAATTCCCAGTCAGGGCACATGCCCACTTGATCCCCAGTGTGGAGGCAGCTGATGAATGATTCTCTCCCATCATTGATGTTTCTATCTCTCTCTCCCTCTCCCTTTCTCTCTGAAATCAATAAAAATATTTCTTAAAAAGTAATGTCAGAACTTCATCATATTCAGCCTTCCAATCTCCTTTTATTTCTACGCTATTTTTGTATGCAAAACAGATGGCATCCTCTCATTATTTGTAATTGATTAAAAAGTTGAAGAATATATGAACAGACCAAACATTGGGCATGAATAGCTACACTGTTAAGGTGAATGCTTGCCTGCCTGCCTATTCTTCTTCATTTTATTATACAAATTTTAAAGCCATTATTTTGGATTCAAAATGCAAATTAGCATGATGCATTTTTTTCTGGTTAATAGCATCACAACATACAGCTCCATAATTTTCCCCTAGAAAAAGCTGTGTGAATCTGAAGGTTATCTGTGTTGTATGACAAATTATAGGCAGTGGCTAAGCTAAATTTAACAGTTCCAATTCTAGTTTATATACTTTAACCATTATATGGCAAGCTTTTTTATTGAGTTGAGTTCCCAGATCTTCTCTGATCCTTTCCTTCCTAAGGGAACCCACAGGGACTCATGCAGATAACATGTCCATGAAATTCAGAAACCTGCTGTCATCATCTCCATAGATACCTAGAAATTTATCATTGAACAATAATTGACACAGTAATTGGTAAAATATTGGATGGTAGAAAAACTGTAATCACAGTGCCTTATAGAGCAAAGAAAATTTTCCTTTAAATCATGGGTTGCATACATATAATCTGATGCTTCCAAATGAAAACTGTGTAAGTTCAAGCATTTTAATAATATTACTACTATTCTTAATGTACATCTGTCTGAATGTCCTTTTAGCAATAAGAACTCTGTCATACAGGAATATTGTGTTTATGGAAATTGCACCTCTACTAAGCAATCTTTTTCTGGTGTTCATAACCTGAAAGTTAATATATACTGGCCTGAAATCAACATGAACAATAAATAGCAAAACACTGCTGGTGATATGAATCATTCTATACCTGATGACATCAGGCCAGGCCTCTCCATACTCTCTGAGTGTAGACCAGTGGGAAGTATGCCTCAAATGTAATGCATTTCCTGCTGTTGATAGGAAAACTGAGTCGTGGCTAAGCCCTGCCTGACAGAAGAAACTATCCTCCCAACATTTTTAGGGAACAAAGACCATTTGTTCTGTTCATCTCCCTTTTGTAACCAGATGAAGGTCTACCAGACTTCTCTCCTGAATACTTGCCGAGCTATGTCTCATGCATTGTCAACCAGATCTTGACCCCTGCTCCAGGCAGCTCAGATAACATCCGTGACATCTTCTGGTAAACTGAAATGACATGTTGTTAGGCAGCTCTACAGAGGTGGTTTCTCAACCTCTTCAATGAAAGGACAGTGGTTTAGGAGGAAGCATTTTTGGGGAAAAGGTAACTCCTGGGCCAGCAGGAGATTTCTCACTGACTGACCTTAATTAACTCTGATGTCACATGAAAAAAGAACTGTGCATGGACAGGTCATTGGGAGGGTAGACCCCTGGGGGGTAGCCTGGTGACAGTTCTGGTGATAAATGAATGTGCCCTGTTAAACCATGACCCTCCAAGAAGCCAGTGTCAAGTGAAAAACCAAGAGGTACACTGAAGACATGTCTCCTATTAAACAGTGATAGTAGGAATGTCAGTGTTATTAAAGTACTTTTCTCTTGGTTAACATCTCAAACCACAAATAATTTTTTTCTTTTAAATTAATTTTATAAAACTTAAGGAAAAATGAGTAAAGTCAATAGCCCATGCCTGGATGGAGTGAATACTGTTCAAGTTCTGACTATTTTAAATGTTGCTCACTGCAGTGGCTCGTTGTAGATTGTCCTTTGTGCTATGTGTTGCACATTTATGCATGGCACAACCAACGATTAAAACATGAATTATAAAGCAGCTTTACAACACACTGCAGGAGAATTATTTAAGTAGGGTAGTGGCACTGCTAGCTCCTGAAATTAAACACTGAAACTAAGTTTTTTCACTGTTTTTACACCTGAATTGAAAACATAAAGCTATATAAATGATTAACTTTAAATTTTATGTTAAGACATAGAGACCAGACACTTTCAAATCTAATAATATGGGAATCACTTATAATAGCAAACACTACAAAGCAAAAAGCCAGTGAGTCCTTTTTGTGGGTCCATGTGGTAAAATGGTGAGTATAACATGATGTCAAGATGTCCAAGAAAATAGCAAATCCCTGGGATTAGCAACTTTCTACAAATTAAGTGTACAGGTTGGGGAAAAACTAGGTTTATAATTGTGAGTACATGAAACACAGGGCTTATTCTGTATTATTGTTGATTAATTATTGCATTATTTTTCATATGAACAAATGTAACCAACTTTTGCCTCACCCTGGGTTGTTATTGAAAGCAGACACCTAAGCATGGTCCTTGGACAACTCTAAGGTCAATGACACAGTCATCCTAACATAATAGGCTATATTTGCTCATCTAAAAGTGCTATTGTCCAATACAATCCATTTCTAAAGCCCATGCTAGAGGCTTTTTCTATGCCTGAAAGAATGAAGAACGTGACTAAGACACACCAGAAACCTCTTTTATTTCTATACCCACCTCCCCACCAGGTCCGAAGCAAAGGACATTTTCACTAAGAGAAAAGTGTGCATACTGGTAGGTAGGTACTTATGTGTGCTTGTATCTATGTAAACATTCTTTCATTTGTTTAGGTGCTTCATTGATTTAAGGCTAGTTTTTTTAGGGAGAAAAATAACATTTTTTTTAAACTGATGTCATGGCTAATTGTGGCACTCAAGTTACAATGCTGCCGTACAGATTCCCTTGGTTTTCCCATCTTTGATTTAGTCTCTTGCTAGATGGAACATGAGCTCTGGATTCTTGTTCCATCATCCCAGAAGTGAAATAAAAATGCACATCCCGAAGGCCCTCTTCCTAATTAGTGTATTCAGTTATAATGTGCACTTCATATTACCCAATAAATACTTTCATGTGACATGTCACAGAGGTCAAGACCAAGATATAACTTTTTATTAAGTGCTAGAGCCTTGCAGGAATTAGCATCTCAAACAAAATGTTGATAGTTTCTGGAAATTTGGTTTATCTGCAATTGCATTCTTAATCTTTTTTCCCCCTTGTCAGCAACCAAATACATTTTATGAGATTTAATGTGAGACTTAAGCTTTTAATAACTACATCTTGAGGAAAGAATATCTTTTATTATGAATTATGTTTAATTAACCTCACACAATCTTGGTAGAAACTCATGATCTTAAAATCAAATTTTAGAAACATGATACTTGGGGATTTATATTTAGCTGAAAAGGTCATTTATCACATAGGATTATGCACTATTGGAAACAAGGTCTGTGAAATCAAAGACAGATGTATCTTACTTGAAATAAGAGTAATGTACAGAGCTTCATATTAAAAACAAATAAATTAAAAATCAATAATTTTAATATAAAAGGGAACAGAGCTCTCACAATATAATTTTTAATGGGACTCAGTTTGTTAAAATTCCAATTTAAATAAAATTTGTTATGTAAAAATTCAGTTAAAATTAAAAATATACAATTGGAAGTGATTTAAAATTAACATTAAACTAAATTCATAAAAAGATTGTGATTTGGGGGAACAGTGATTTTTTTTGCAGTATGTTTATAAAGCTTTTAATATACAAATAGTGATGTTATTGATCATGAAGGAAAAAATTATTTCTCTGAAATCAGCCTTATAAAGCTTTGAGCCAGAAAAACAACTAACATAAAACCTTACATCAATGGGTTCATATATGCCAACAAAGTTCAAAATAGCTTGATATTCTAGGCCTTTAGCTTAACTCTGTGATTACTTTAGTTGAGTTTTTTTCTTTTTTAATCACAGCTTTATGGAGATAAAAATCACCTACTATAAAACTCACTGTTTTAAATTGTATAATTTGGTAGTTTTAAATATATTCACAGATTTATGCAACCTTACTACTATCTGATTTGAGAACATTTCATCATTTCACAAAGAAACCCCATGCCCACTATTAGTCACTCTCCACTCCCCTCTTTCCCTAGCACCAATCTGCTCTCTGTCTCTGTGCATTTGCCTGCTCTGGACATTTCATATAAAATAAATTATATAATCAGTAGCCTTTTGTGTCTGTGTTCTTTCACTTAGTATAATGTTTTTGTCTTTGTTTTGCTTTTCAAACAAGAAAGATTTATTTTCTCATGGTACCAGAAACTGAACTCAAAGGTGTCAGAAGTTTGATTTCTTCTGAGGCCTCACTCTTCAGCTTGCGGATGGTTACCTTCTCACTATATCCTCATGTGGGCTTTTCTTCACATGCCCTAGAATAAAGTTTTCAGGGTTATCCCTGTTGTAACATGTATCAATACTTCATTCCCTTTTATTGCCAAATAATATTTCACTGTATGGCTATATTACATTTTGTTTATCTATTTAGGTTCCCACTTTTTGGCTATTATGAGTAATGCTGCTATGGATACATTTTTTATATGGACACGAGAGGCCTGGTGCATGGGATTCATGCACTGGTGGGGGGCGTAGTCTGCAGGGATCGACCTGCTATGAGAGCGCTGCTCATCCCGACAAGTGGCAAAGTGGCACTCCCACTGTGGGAGCGCAATGACCACCAGGAGGCAGCTTCTGCGTTGAGCGTCTGCCTCCTGATGGTCAGTGTGCATCATAGTTTCTGGTCAACCAGTTATTCTGGTCGTTCAGCCATTCAGTCACTGGACTTTTATTATATAGGACGCTTTTAATTCTCTTGGTTAGATACCTAAGACTGGAGTTCATGTTTAAATTATGTTTAACCATTTGAGGAATTGCCATACTGTTTTCCAAAGTGATTGCACTACTTACAAGCCTACCAGCAATACATGAGGGCTCCAATTTCTCCATATCCTCACCAACACTGTTATTGTCTGTCTGTTTTGTTTAAGCTGTCCTAGTGGGTGTGAAGTAGTATCTCACTGTAGTTTTGATGTGCATTTTCCTGATGACTATTGACATCTAGTATCTTTGCATGTGCTTACTGGCCACATATATATCTTCATTGAAAATATGTCTATTCAGATGTTTTGCCCATTTGAAATTGGGTTATCTGTCTTTTTATTAATAATCAGTATCTTTAGAATGCAATTGCAAACTGTATGTTTGGTATTACTGTGATTTCAGAATCACAGAATTTTAACCTGGGATTGTAAAAATTTAAATCCAGCCCGCTCTGTTAGCAGATGAAAAATGTGACATGTCCATGGTCACAACAGAGCTAGTTAGTAGCAGAGCTGGGGAGACTAAGTAAAAAATAGAAGCATAGACATTTCATGATTTGTATTTGAATAAGTCCCTTTTCAATAGAGTAGAGGCAAAAGGGTGGCATCTGGAAGGAAGTAGAGCTAAGGTACTTGTTTTCAGGTGGCATTCAACTAGTAAAAGCACTTTCCACTTAGATCAATAAGATGGCAGTTGTGTGTATTTTATTCAGTATGTTTTTATTTATTTCAGAGAGGAAGGGAGAGGGAGAGAAAGAGATAAACATCAATGATGAGAATAATTGATTGGCTGCCTCCTGCACACCCAACACTGGGAATCAAGCCCACACCCAGCATGTCCCCTAACCAGGAATTGAACTATGATCTGCTAGTTCATAGGTCGATGCTCAACCATTGAGCCATGCTCGCTGGGCAAATGACAGTTTGCTTCATGTACTTTCAGTCAGACTTTACATATGAGTCTTCTCTCAGCCTTAAGATGATGAGCTGTGTGTGGTTCCTCATGACCTATAGTGGGAGTTCACTCTTTTAGGATCCAGCATGGTAGCTTTGAAAAAAGAGCCTAATCATTTGGGCTTTAGATTTGGTTGCAAAATAAAATTATAGTTTCCTTGGAATTTTACTCTCTTCCCACTGAAGTCCAAGGAAGTGTTGCATTTGCTGTCATGAGATGAAGATGAAGAATGGAGAGTGGCATTCCAGGACAGCCTGTGTGGGGGGCTTCTACCCAATGCTTGGCAGTGGAGAGAGAAGGGATTTTGTTAAAGGGTCATGAAGTTCTATTCTCTTTCTTACCTGCCAGGTAATATAGAAGAAACAAACAAAGAAAATAATATTCAGACAATGATAACACAATGTCAGTGTTCACCTAAGTCCAAGAACACATATAAAAAATATTATTAGCTCACACTGCTTACTAGTTTTTTCTAATAAAGATGTATGTGATAAAGCTTATTTCTGTGTTCTGCATTGTGTTTTTTGTTTATTTAATAATTTTCCTGATATGAGATTTCTTTGCTCCTCATAATTATATTGTCGTTTACTTAGAAGAAAATGATAGTTCACAGACCACCTAGTTCACTGAGAGGGCAATAATTCTTGTAAAGCAGACTTCTAGGTTACCATGGCAATCTGTTTTGATCCCCATCCCTACTTCACAATGGGCAAGTCATTGTTAAATTGTAGCACTCCACCCTTGGAAATGAGGTATCTTGTGGATTTGTTTTTGAACGAGCAGTGTGATTCCAAGCTGCTTACTAGGAAGATCAAACTAAGTTGTACATGGTGTGAAGATGAATCCATATGTGGGCATATTTATATCTTTATATATATAAATAATTATATATCTTTATATATATAAATAATTATATATATATATATATATATATATATATATATGGCACTACTGAGATGGAGAAAATATCTGACATGCAGTAGGTATTCCAAAACATGTTAGTTAAATCTTCATTACTCAAACAGGTATGTGGATGTTAAACTGCCTCAAATAAATATTTTAAGGCCTAATGTCATTTCAAAGCATTTGAAGGATAAATATTTTACTTTTATTTTTACTTTACTAGTATTAGTTTTCTTTTTAAACTGTATCTTGGCTCCTCCATTGATCTTTACGAAACTAGTTTCATGTTAACTGAGGAATAGTGATGTACTTGGAGTCCAGTTCCTTTAAAATACAGTTTCCTTATACTTCTCCTTTCCTTTGTTTTAATGAACTTCTTTTATCTGGCTTCCTCAGTCCAAGTGCAAAGTTAATTGATGTCACTGAGGATAAATTATATAGCAAAATATTTTTCTTAGCCTTTTCCTTGTACTCTTTCCAATAACCCTATATTTGTCTCAATGGCTTATTTAATCACTCAGCTGTGTTGTCTTCTTTTGGTTGGAGGATGGAACGGGAGTGAAAAGAGGAGTGTGCAGGTGGCATATTCTTCATGAGATCTTCTCTCTGCTGGCTATGGGTGATCCTTTGAAGTCAAAGGTTCTCTCTGATTAGGATCAGGATTGCTGATGATGAAGAAAGATTCATTTGATTTGGAAACCAAACCTGCAAGCAGTGTAAATGGCCTGTACCTACCATGAAAAGGGAACCTTTTCCCCATGTCCTCTCCTAAATGAGAAAACTCAGCTCCACACAAGCTACACAGCTTACCTGCAAGCAATGCCAGAATTTTCCACAGGAAGTAGTGCTGGGTCTTTTCCAGCACATGAACAATTGTTCAATCAAATCCCCAGCGTTACATGCCATAAAGAAGGGCAGAAATCATTGTGGCCTAGACATTTCCCAGGACAGGTATTAGCAAACACTGGCTGTGGCTTTAGAAAAGCCTAATGTGCCCATGCATCACTGATTTTGAGGAAACCCATAAAAATAGGTGAAGTACAGAAGGCTTTCCTGAGGTGCCTGAATGGATTGATTTTTTTTGGGGGGGTATGTGGTAGAATTGTATCCATATAAAACAGTGATTTTAATTTAACTTAGTTAATATTGAATCATTTTTTTTCTAGTAGTAATTTTATACCAGAATCTATTATATGTAAAAGTTACTTTACAAATATTAATTTATATTATCAGCAACACCAGAAAAGCAGAAAATGTTCTTTTAATATCTTCGCAAATACATGCCCAGCACACTATTCCCTGGCAAGTGGAGAGAGGAGCAGGTCCTGTAGCTGCTATGCCAGGCAGCATGGCCACCACCTAGCTTACACAGCCCTGAATCCACACACAACAACTGTGAGAAGGGCGTGGGTTCCCCAGTTTTACATTGGAGGATACAAGGAGCAACAAATTCAGTAATGACAAAAGCCTTATGGTGAGTAAATGGAGAAATTAAACTTCAAATGCAGCTCTGCAGACCTTTAATTGAATCTAGTTTTTGTTTTTTATTTTTTTAGATATTAGGACCCAAGAGAAACACTAGAATGCACTGCTAGACTTAAATGTGGAATTTGACATGTAGAGCTCATCTCTCAGACCTGGGATCTAACATTAAAACCTGGAGGCAATGTTAATCAGCTTACAGAAGGGGTAAAGCATCAAACAGATTGTCAAATTATAGCAGGAAGATTAAGGAGAGGTGGGGTAGATAAGAGATCAATCAAAGGACTTGTATCCATGCATATAAGCATAACCAATGAACATAGACATTGGGGGAGGGGCGATTGGGGTATGCCTGGGAGGGGTGGGGGAGAAAATGGGGAGATATGTATACATGTAACACAATAAAAAATTGTTAATTAAAAAAAAACAACCTGGAGGACTGTCCAGTTCAATCTTCCACCTTGAAGGCCATTGTATAAATCTATTTTTTAAAGTAAAAAATATTCCCTAAGATTGGCTCTACTTAACTTTCTTCCCTCCCAGAATATCTTTCCTCCCTCCCAGAGTATCTTCATTCCCTCCCCCAACCCTTATCTCTGCTAAACCAGGGCTTTTACTAGACCTTGCGCTGCCTCAGCTGGGAGAGGAGAAGGAAGGTGAGGAGGGGCAGTAGAGAGCAGAGAAGGAGGTGGAGAGATCTTTTTCTTTTTCTTTTTTTAGAGCAATAAATGTCTTTATTATATGAGCTAAGATAAAAGGAACGACAATTTATTTGCCTTTCTGGGCCCTGATTGTCCTCAGATAAAACTCCAGCTCCTTGATCTCCAGGACATAGCCATCTGCTCAGCCACATTGGCCTGGTCTTGGAGCGATGCATGCAAGAATCTTGACCCTCTGTAACTGCTCCTTTAGAAGACTGCTGATTGTGGCATTGTTTTCCCTTTTTTAATATTTCTTCTGAACTTAAACCCCCTTTTTTTTAATCCTCACTTGAGGATATATTCATTGATCTGAAAAAAAAAGCAATTAATTTACTGAGCTCCATATGACTAGCCAATTACAGCTACAGGAGGGAATAAATCTCTGTAGTATATGTGGCTCAAGTAACCCTGAAACAGGGACTGTTGGTAATGGAAAGTCAGAGCCAAGGTTATCCAGTCCAGGCTCTCATTTTCCAGATAAGAGAACTTGAGTTGTGGGGAGAGGAGTGACTTGTCCAGTCAATAGGATGGATATTATTATTGTGTGGTGTAGAGATGTATAGATTATAAGGTTTGCAGTTTCTTTTATTGTCTTACAACAATCTTCATGAGATGTGCTTGTCAAATGTCACATAGGAGTGAACAGTTGTGGGTTTTTTTTTCTGTTCAATGATAAAGAGAATTTAGAGATTATGTAAGATAAACCAAATGGCATCTAAAACTGATTTTTGTTTTAGAATTAGTTTTCCAAATGAGGAAAATAGTTCAGAAAGAAGATGACTTGCTCAAAATATTATGGCTTACCTAATGGCTGGGCTCTGTTTAGAACCCAGGAAAATTTGTATGCTTTGTATTCAGAAAAAAAGATAGGCCATATATACAGTTGACTCACACAGGTATTAGACTATATTTTGGATGACATTGACATTTCATCCTGAGAGTTTTTAATAAGTTACTACTGTTGACATAAGAAACATCCAAACCTATACAGAATTTTTATGTTTATTTGAGCAGAACTGACAACTACCAGGAAGCAAAATTTCAACCAATTGAAAAATGTTCCAGAGAATGGCAGTTTTGCAGTTTATTTTATATATTACAATCAAAGGAGGAGATATAAAGAGGGTACAGGAAATACACTAGTAGTATATTAAGGATTGGGAGAAAGCAAAGCAGGGAAATCTCTGGGGTTGGATAAAAACTCAAATGGAGATACATACTCCTGTTACATTGGTGTGTACAGTATAGTTTTAACATTAACTACACATAGAGATGGTATTTGGAGAAAAAGAAAACTATGTGGGTTTCTAGGGTCTCCTGCTCTGGTGCCAGTGGTTGTACCCTCAGGGGTCTGGAAAAGGAGGCTACTCTGATATTTCAAAGGTATGTTATGTTAGATGCAAAAACAATAACAATGGACAGGTTCACTTAAGGTTAAGATTGACCTTTGTCAAGGAAACTACAGGCCTATGACTTGACCCACCATGACCCAATTTTAGTTAGGAACTTTGATTTGTAGACCATCCTTTGTGATTATTTTAGGTCTCTAAGTATGTAAGGCTGCCATACAGGCCTCCTTTCAGGCATAGTGTGTGGCCCCCTTTTTGTTTACACTTTTGTCATCTTAATGTAATTGCATTTTGAACCATGAATAAATCTATTAATGTTCTAAAAGATTATTATTTAAATCATCCTATCTAATAAAAGAGTAATGTGCAAATTGACCATCACTCCAACACCCCCATGTGCTCAAAGATGGCTGTCCCCATGTGAACACAAGATGCCCACCACAAGATGGCCAGCAGGAAAGGGCAGTTAGGGAGATCAGGCCAGCAGAGTAAGGCAGAAGGGAGGGAACAGGCCTGCAGGGGAGGGTAGTTGGGGACAACCAGGTTGGCAGAGGAAGGCAGTTAAGGGCAATCTGTCTGGCAGGGGAGCAATTAGGCATTGATCAGGCTGGCAGGGGAGTGTTTAGGGGGCAATCAGGCAGGCAAGCAGGAAAACAGTTGGGATGCAGCAGTCCTGGATTGTGAAAGGGAAGTTGGACCTTTAGGGGTCCCAGATTGGAGAGGGTGCAAGATGGACTTAGGGACATAGCTCCCCTACCTTTGTCAAGGAAACTACAGGCCTATGACTTGACCCACCATGACCCAATTTTAGTTAGGAACTTTGATTTGTAGACCATCCTTTGTGATTACTTTAGGTCTCTAAGTATGTAAGGCTGCCATACAGGCCTCCTTTCAGGCATAGTGTGTGGCCCCCTTTTTGTTTACAAAGGACTTAGGGACATAGCTCCCCTACCCATCCCAGTGCACTAATTTTGTGCAAGATGGACTTAGGGACATAGCTCCCCTACCCATCCCAGTGCACTAATTTTGTGCACCGAGCCTCTAGTTTTATAATATTTAAAAAGGATATATAATATTCACAAGTCTGACTTGGACTAGAAAAAAGTAGTGAATTAAGAGAACTTTATATTAGGTGTACCTTCCTGCATATGAAAGTTAAGTGAAAGATGAAAAGTCACTTTTATGGAAAGATATGACTTAAAAAAAGAAAGAAAAAAGATGAGAAGACAATTTACAAATAATACATTTCAAAATTTTATTTTCCAGGATCTAGTTCAGGTTCAAAATTAAAGAGTCCTGAACTGAATTTAAAAGGCACCCAGCATGTCATACAAGCAGGCAAGAAGCTATCTATCAAATGCAGGTAAGTGACTATCAGTTTGGGGGTAATCTGGCTGCCCTTCCTAAGGCAAAGTAGAAATGTCACCTCTCAGAGTAGAAAAGTAGAGACTTCAGTGGTCTCTTGTGATTTGCAATGTGCAAACCACATGTGTCCTGCTTCACATGAAGGTAATTCATCTCCCGAAGAGACTAAAAGTGGAATTTGACATGGAAAGGGATGTCCTAAACATTTTTGCATCTTTAATCTGAATTGTTGGAAATGTTTTCCAAATGCCTTGCTTTTCTGTAAAGAGAGAGAGGACTACACTTAAGAAAGGACCTCAGAATAGTGCTGCCTAACAAGATAGGTGCCTCGGAGCTGGCCCCAGCCTTAATTGTGTTTTACTTTCTTATCTGTGATTGCAGAGGGAAAGCAGACCACTCATGGTCTTTGCCTGAAACAGTGAGTAAGGAAAGCAAAAGGCTGAACATAACTAAATATGCCTGTGGAAGGGGCGGCAAGCAGTTCTGCAGCACTTTGACCTTGACCACAGCTGAGGCAAATGACACTGGCTTCTACAGCTGCAAGTATCTATCTCCTACTTTAAAGAACAAGCTAACAGAATCTACAATCTATATATTTATTAATGGTAAGACTTCCATTTTCTACATTTTGTTTTTATAGCTCCTTAGAAGTCATAAACTTACCCTGTCCCATTGAAAGTGGGAAGGAAAAGGCCTGGGGGAAAGGTAGAAATATTTAGAATGCATTTAAAAAATATATTTTTTGTTGATTTCAGAGGGGGAAGGGAGAGGGAGAGAGAGATAGAAACATCAAGAATGAAAGAAAATCATTGATTGCTGCCTCCTGCATGCCCCATATTGGGAATTGAGGCTGCAACCCAGGCATGTGCCCTGACCAGGAATGGAACCAGTGACCAGTAAGTTCATGGATTCATGCTCAACCACTGAGCTATACCAGCTAGGCTAGAATGCATTTTTAATGCATTTCTTGAGTGTTCATTTCAGTTAGAATTTTCATGGATTGGTCGGTCAATTGTATGCTTTCTGAAGGGAGAGATTCTTGGTTTGTTTACAGAACAGTATCCTGTCTGGTGCATAGTTAGATGAATAAATGACAAAATTTTAGTTCTATCTCTTAATTACTGAGAAGCCCAAACTATAATACCAAAGTTTTTAGTCCTTTAACACAACTGCACGCTCTTACATGTTACAATTGTAAAATGTTGTTCTTTCTACTAAATTTATAAATGTAATATGCCATCTCTTTTGCTTCTCTTCACTTGATTGCTTTTCTCTCTGCATCTATTTAAGCAAATAGATTGGGCCATTACCATAACAGATTTTTCTTCCACTGGTTCTCTCACTTATATAAATCTGATAAGATTAGAGTAGCAGCTTAATCTCAGGTGGAAAACAATCAGACACACTGTATGTGATTGAAAAGTAGTAGAAGTTCTAACCAACCAGATATTCTGGAGAGAATAATCATTATGCCTTCACATAATTATACTTAAAAAATGTCCTGCCTGGCCATTAGACCTCAAGTAAATGAAAATACTAACAGCCCAGACATTCTAAGAAGAATTCAATGTAGGTACTCACTTCTGCAGCACTTCAGATTTTCCAAAAGAGCTTTTCCATAATTAACTCTGAGATAAAATAAATTGGTGTTATTTTTTCCATTTTATATATGAGAAAACAGCCAGAGTGACCTGCACACAATGGACAGAGCTAATAAAAAGACAGGCTGGGAGAGGACCCAGGTAGGTCCCTGGGTTAGGGCTATTCCCACCACACTGGAGTTTCAGTCATGGACTTCAAACAATGAATTAGTTGTTGTTTTAATCTTTGAGAATATACATTATATAGTTACTAAGATTTTTTTATTTCAAATTCAATTTTTTCCTTTTTTTTTTTTTTTGAGGGATAAGTTAAGCTGGTTTTGGAGTGTTTTTCTAAAAGAAATCCTGATCTCAAAGAGCTTTGTGTTGTTCCTTGATGAGGACTGAGCTTGTGTTGGCACCATCTACATGCACACGGTTTCACTGCTGCATTGTAGATCATAAACATAGGTAAAAGACACCACACTCTTTACTAACTTGAACAGGGTTTTTAAAAATGTGTACCCCAACCCATTAAGTGGGCTGTGGAGTCCAATTAATGGGTGTGATCAGCATTTTTTTTTAGAAAGCAGAATAGAAAGAAAAATGTCCAAAAATATTGCAATTGTTTAGTGAAAATTATTTTTTTCATAAAGCTTTTGTATTCATTTTATACACTCTCACATATACATTATACCCACATATATGTAAAATACATATGATTGTGTGTGTGTGTGTGTGTGTTTAATGTAAAATGTCTTTCTTATTGTGGAACTTGGAAGAATAAGTTTAAAAGTCATTGCCTTGGTCAGAGTAGCTCAGTTGGTTAGGCATCGACCTATACAACTAAGGGTTGTCAGTTCAATCCCTGGTCAGGGCACATGCCCAAGTTGCAGGATCAATCCCCAGTGCGAAGTGTGTAAGAGGCAGTCAATCAATGTTTGCTCTCACATCAATGTTTTTTTCTCTCTCTCTCTTCCTCTCCTTTTCAAAAATAAATTTAAAAGTTTTTTTTAAGAAAAATGTTTTCAATACCTCCTGTCCATGGAGCCTTTTCCAGTCTGCCTCAGAACTATCCTCCTCAGAGCCTATTTGAATGCCTACGGCCAGAGTCTGAGCCTTACCTACCTTGACTCCTTCGCCCAGGGCTGTGATGAACTTGGCTCAGCAAGTCTGTGGAATTGAAGGCAGCCAGAAAAGAAAGAAGGAAAATATGGGGCCTGGAAGGGAGCTGGGGAGTCACATGGTAAGCTGGGGGCAGAGCCAGCATCAAAGCCCTCCTCCAAATTGCCCCACTACCCCTGCAGCTCAAACCCTGACCCTTCTCTGTCCATAGGCACCCCCTGCAGATAGGACCAGAAGGGGGCCTCTCAAGTCTTCTAGGGTTCAGCCTGCCTCCCATGCAGGCCCAGGTCAGGAGATGCCATCATGGGTCTTCTACCTGCAAGTGGGGTTGAAGTCTGGTAGGGCAAGCTTGACCTCTGATGCCCTAGCCCCTGTATTTGTTTCTTACTGCTGTTGTAGCAAATCTCCACAAGCACAGTAGCTTAAAATAAGACTTCTTTTTCAGTTTTTGAAGTCAAAGTTCTGCCACAGGTCTAGTGAACTAAAGTCAAAGCTGAGTTCCTTCTGGAGGCTCCAGGGGAGAATTCCCTGGCATCTTCCAGATTTTAGAGGCCAGCCTCTTATAAATCTTGGCTCGTGACCCAATTCATTTCAAAGCCTTTTCACATCATTGCACTTCTCTCTTGCTTACCTCTTTCTCTTAAAAAAAAAAGATGTCTGGACGAAACCAGTTTGCCTCAGTGGCTAGAGTGTCGGCCTGCGGACTGAAGGGTTCCAGGTTCGATTCCAGTCAAGGGCATGTACCTTGGTTGTGGGCACAACCCCAGTAGGGGACATGTCGGGGGCAGCTGATCAATGTTTCTCTCATCAATGTTTCTAACTCTCTATCCCTCTCCCTTCCTCTCTGTGAAAAATCAATAAAATATTTTTTAAAAAGATGTCTGTGTATGTGTGTGTGTGTGTGTGTGTGTGTGTGTGTGTATTCATTTTAGAGAAATAGAGGTAGGGAAAGGGAGAGAAAGAAACATTCATGAGACAAACATTGTTCAGCTGCCTCCTGCATGAACCCTACTGAGGATCAAGCCTGCAACCTGGCTATGTGTCTTGACCGGGAACCGAGCTGGCCACTTCTTGGTGTATGGGACGACATTTAACCTACTGATCCACAGTGGCCAAAGCCCTCTTCCACTTTTTAAGGACCCCTATGATTACATTGA
The DNA here is from genome assembly GCA_011751065.1 of Lasiurus cinereus. Taxonomy (NCBI): domain Eukaryota; kingdom Metazoa; phylum Chordata; class Mammalia; order Chiroptera; family Vespertilionidae; genus Lasiurus; species Lasiurus cinereus. The sequence goes on along the minus strand of JAAGEH010000011.1, from coordinate 7,943,373 downwards.
CCCCTCTTCCTATTTGAAAGGTCAGCTGATTAGCAACCTTACTTCCCCTTTACATGGAATCTAACATAGTTACAGGTTCCAGAGATTAGGGTGTGGTCATATTGGGGGACCATGATTTTGTCCACCATAGCTTCCATTCATCCCCTGCCCTCTGGGATACCTAGTCCTATCTCAGGAAGACAGGGCCTCAGTTATCCTCCTGGCCTCTCCTCACCCCATAGGCCATCTTAGCAAGAGAGTGGGCACTTCAGACTCAGTTGAGACTCAGCCCCGCCTGTGCCTCTAAGGGTGCTGCCAGGTTGGCTAGCTCTCTTGGGTCTGTCTCCCTCTTTCCAGGTACTTGTCCAAGAACTAGCCGCTGTAAATGGTACACAAAAGCCTTTGAACATTTGTAGGAGTTAGTAGTACTACTTTTGTATATGTGGACTCAGGACAGGACCCGGGTTTTTACAGCTCGATATAAAGTAGATCTTGAAAGTAGAAAAAAAAACTTAAACAAGTAAACATTAAAGTTTTAAAAGGCTCAGTCAGGGAAGGTCATCTCTATGCTTTTTATTTGGGAAAAGAGCACCAAAGGGAAGCAGAATGGTGTTTTTCTGCACAGCACTGCGGGGCCAGAAACCCGTAGAGAGTGTGGCGTGGCAACCACCCCTGTCCTCCAGGCTCTATGGCTGCACCACTGCTGTGTGACTCTCTGAATGCTCCTCACTGCACTCCTGAACAGCTTTCTCACAGCTAGCCTGACCCAGGAGGTGCATCAGCAGATGGAGCCTGTATGTGGGTTTGGATGGTTCACCTGCTACTTGCAAGGCCTTGTTGCTTGTTGTGTAGGAGGCACAAAGAGCAAGATATGGGATCTTATCATTTTAGAGTCCCCTGGTCAATTTCTAGGACCACAACTTATAATGGATTTCTAAATGTACAGGTTTACCTTTTTAAAGGAGTAACTATTATTCAAAAGTACCCCCTCTCTCCCCCGCCCCCACCTCCAAGGCGTGGGAGGACTCCTCCAATAGTTGGAACTCGCAGCCTCTGGACTGAGACACGTCTGAAACTCAGATGGGTTTCCTAGAATGGCAGCAGTCTGAGGTTGACTTGAATTTGCCAAATTCTACTTCAAATTATCTTCTGTAAAAAATTCATAGGAGTTTTCTGGCCTGTCTCTGCATACAGCTTCATCAAAAATCTAGTACAAGGTCAAGTTTTGCTGGTCTTTTTTTTTTTTTTTTGAAAGTTGTGTAAAAGGGGAAACAAATATTTCTAGGATTTAGAATATACACTGAGGACACTGTTGATTGGACCTGCAGAGTGCTCTGAGGTTGGCTTGGTGTTCCCTCTAGGCCAAAGCATAAAGGAGATTATCCATTCTATCCATCACTGGGGATAGCTGATTAGTACCACATGGCTAGAGTTTAGACAAGAGTAACTTAACTCTTATCCATTCTCCTTTCCAAATACATGGAAGCTTGATGGAAGACATTCTTGATCTCTTTAAGCCCTGCCATTTCACATTTCCCTTCTAGAAACATTTCTGTCATTAGTCACCAAGGGACTTTGACTATAGAAAGTAGGACAGAAGTCACTCACGTTGGTGGCATGGTTGGCAGTTAGGAGTGCTGCATTTTCTTTCCTAAGCCCCTATCCCTGATCTTGTCTTTACCTAGTATGTTCCCAGGGAATTTCTTCCTTAGAACTTGAAGGAACCTGCCAAATGTCCAATCCATTCCTTAAAGAGAAGAGCATTTCCTGACACCCCCTAGGTTCCATATCAGAAAATGTTGGCATGCCAGCTCAAGAGCCACATTGCTAAATTTTGCTAGCAAAAACACAATCTACAGTAATAAAAGCGTAATATGCACCTGCCCTGCCTGGAGATAAGGAGGTAATCTTTTTTGGACTTTATGATCACTTTGGATACTCTTAAGTTTAAAATTTTTGTTGTTTGGTCATCTGCTGCATTTTTGCTGGAATACCTTGGCAGTCCTCTTGGCATACTCATTGTGCTATTTAAAGTTGGTGACTACTAAAGCAGAAACTCACCTCCCTTCCTTCATCAAATATTAGTTAATAAGCTATAATCCAAACAACATGATCTGGGGTTCAAATTGGGTTCAAATCCCTGATCCAATACATGCTAGGCATTGGTACAAATTATTTCATAAGAATAATGGTTAACACACTGGTCTTGCTCTATGCTGAACACTGTTCTAAACACTTTGCATATGTTAACAACTTCATTCTCATAACCACTCTGTGGAGTAACACTATCATTTTCATTTCCTTTTCACAGAACAGCCAAGTAACGTGCCCATAGAACTAGTCATATAAATAGTACATATAGTCACAGAACTAGTACACAATAGAGATGGTGGTTCCTGCCTTAACCACCTCGCAGAGTCAGGAATTCTTGTATGTAAATTTTTGTGTTTGGCCTACAGTATGCATTGGATAAGTGTTTACTATTATAACAGGGAGGCTGTGGCTAAGACAACCCTTGTGAGAATGATTTCAGGCTTTTAGTTGACTACACATTCATCAAGAAAATCCAGTCTTGGGCTGCATTAATAAATACAGAGTATACCAAAGAAATGCATACACACACTTTGAATAATTATAAAAGCAGGGTTTATTAAAATATATTTAATTTTCAAAATTGAACTATCAATTGTCAAAGTGTGTATACATATTTGGGGGGACACAATATATAAAGTGTTCAGAATAGATGGGGTACCAGTCTCACTGTTCAGATTCACACTTCAAGAGGGACAATGGAAACAGGAATTCCAGACAAATTAACCCCTCTGAACTTCATTTTCATCATCTGTAAAATGGGTACCTGCCTCATGTAACCATAAAATAATTTAATAATTTCTTATTCTCATTGGTAAGGAATAATGAAAGAACTGAAATGTTTAATCTAAAAAGTTAAGAAACGAGTGGGAAAATAGGAAATATGACTGTGATGATCTCCTTCCAAGTTTTCTTAGGCAATCAAGAGGTTAAACCTTTATAATCCAAGATGGCCAAACTACTATCTAAGAATGAAAGAATTCAAGACAGACAGATTCCAGCTTGATATAAGGAAATGCTTTCTAACATGTAAAGCTATCCAAAAGTGAAATGACTGTCTTGGGAGATGGTGAGTTCTTCCTGTGTCTAAGCATTTCAAGCACAGGACAGGTGCTCACTTGGTGGGACTGGGCAAGAGGGTGCCCAGGACCACCCACTGTTGAGATTCAATGTCAGCCCAGTGTGTGTCAACATCACTGGCTCAGGTTTATTACATATGTCTTCTCATTTCATTTCAACAACCCAATGGGATAAATTCTAATATCAGTCTCTTTTTCAGGAAAGTTGAAAAAATTCCATACCAACTTCAAGAATGCATAATTTGTAAATTATTAAGTTTTGTGCCACTAGTTTTATCAATGCTGTTAATTTTGAAGGAGTAGTTGTCACTCCCAAGTCATTTGGGGGGATTAGGACCAGATTTTGGTGTGATGGAGAGAGAATGGTCAAAAAAATGGAATTCAGTTTTGGCTCAGCCATTAGTATAATTCCTGTGTTTGTGGAAAGATTTCTCTCTGGGCCTCAGTTTCCTCTTCTGTAATATAAGAGGCAATGTTAGGGCATTTTAAAAGTCCATTAACAGTTTTACAAATTTATGATTCAAAAGTAGAGCTGGAAATAATAGAACTTGGAACATGGTCAAAAATCTTGGCAGTAGAAGGAAAAGTTACAGTAGTCCATTAGAGCTCCTTGCTTCTTCCTTTCCTTTCTTCATTTCCTTCCTCCTTCCCTTTTTTCTTCCTTCCTTCTTTGCTTCCTTCTTTACTTTCTTACTTCCTTCTTTCTATCCATCCATCTCTCCATCTTTCCTTATTTTTTCCCTTTCTTCCTCCTCCCCCTTTCTTCTTACTTTCCCTCCTGTCTTTCTTTCCTTTTGAGATGTTTTACTTGATCAAGATGAAGATATGACAGGTCATTCACTCAGTAAACATAGAGATCAGCTAAGCAGTTTTATGTAAACACCCAGGGAGCCAAGTTCTAGGAAGCATGGAAAGCCATACAGTTGTGGTATTCATTTGGGTAATCAAGATAACTCACTAGGAAATACTTTATTTTATACTCAGTGTGGATCAAAATACTCACCTACACCGGTCAAGTAACTTCTCATCTAAATGAAGACAGAGATACTTCACTATGTTTCCCACTGACCTGGGCTGCCAAGGGCAACTGAAGGACATATTAATAATCAAGATAGCTTTGTCATGGGGGAAAATCCCACTTTTTTTGAAGTTGCTCACCCAGATGCAAAGGGAAGTGAGAGAAAAAGGTTGCAAGGGCCCTTAAAGTGAGGAGTCCACACTGGATGATCTTCAGGCACTATTCCAGCTCAGAAAACAGTGGGTCATCACAACTAAAAAAGAGTCCAAAGTTCTGTTTTCTTCAAAATAAGATTTTTTAGGTGTAATTCATATACCATACAATTTATTTAAAGGGTCCAATTTTATTGTTTTTAGCATGTTGACAGATATATATGCAATCCTCACAAGTCTGTCTTAGAACTTGACGTTATCTCAAAGAATCCCCATACTCTTCAGCTATCCCTTACCTTCCCTCCCCCCAATAACTTTCAGCCCTACACCACCACCAATCCTCCAGAATAGATTTGCCTTTTCTGGATTTTTCATGTAAATAAAATAATAAAATATATGACTTTTATTATTAAATAAAATGCATAAATATGTGCTATCTTTTTTCATTCAGCATAATCTTTTAAGGTACCATTATCAGTACTTTGTATCTTTATATTGCTGAATAATATTCCACTGTGGATCTACATTTCAGCTATCTATTTATCAGTACATGGACATTTGAGTAGTTTTCACTTTTTGGCTATTATGTATAGTTCTCCAATAAACATCTACTTAGAAGTTTTTGTGTAGACTTATGTTTTCATCCTCTTGCATAGACACCTAGGTGAGGAAATGCTGGGTCATATGTTTAATCACTTGAAGAACTGTCAGACTCTTTTCCAAAGTGACTGTACAATTTTACACAAACCAGCAGTGTATGAGGGTTTTGATTCCCCCACATCCTTGCCAACACTTGTTATTATATCTTTTTTAATTCTGGCCATCCTGATGGGTACAAAGCAGTATCTCATTGTGGTTTTGATTTGATTTTTCTGACAGCTTATGAGGTTGAGGTATTGACCATATGTATATCTTCTTTGGAAATTGTCTATTCAGATCCTTTTTCAATTTTTAAATTTGTTTTTTGTCTTTATTATTGAGTTGTGATTATTCTTTAAATTTATTAATATTACATATCAATAGATTTTATATAATCATGTATTATATATTTATATATTCTAAAGTTTATATAAATTTTAATGTATTCTATATATAAATATATTTCATATATTCTAGATATATGCCCTTTATCAGATATATAATTTGCATATATTTTCTCCCATTCTGTGACTTCTCTTTTAAATTTCTTGTATTTTTTGAAGCACAAAAGCTTTAAATATTGATGAAGTCCAATTGATCTATTTTTTTATTATTTTGTTGCTTGGATCATATATAAGAAATTAATAGTAAATCTCAGATTTGAAGAATTACCTCTTTGATTTCTTTTAAGAGTTGTACAGTTTTAGCTCTTATATGTGGGTCTTTGATCCATTTGGAGTTAATATTTGTGTGTGATGTGAAGATCCAACTCTTTATTTTGTGGCATTGCTCCAGCAGCATTTGTTGGAAGACTATTCTTTTCCTATTGGATGATCTTCGCACCTTTGTTGAAAATCAAGAGAGGATTTCAGTGCAACTCAGGCTTGGAACAGACATACTCTCATTTCAGCCAGACCAAAGCCAGTTTAGTTACAGACCTTCCCAGACTCACTGGAGTGGGGATTCCCCTCCTTAATGGGAGGAGCTGAATGTCTCATTATAAAAGGCAGAGAAAAGGGCAGAGAATTAGAGTTAGTTTTACATTCAGTCTATCACAATGGTCAGTCAATATTTGTTCTTGAGGGACCACAGAGATAAGGGGAAAAGGACACTGAAGGTGGTGGCTGATACAGGTCATCTTTTCTCTTTCCACAACTCAGCTTCAGAAAATTCCATCAAGATTGAGGTTAGGGAGAAAAATAAAAGGAGTTGAATTCACAGAGAGTCTAGATATAGATTTGGAGACAGGGTCATTCTCCCCTCTGACCCACATCCCATCCTACATATTCTCTGCCAAAGAACACAGGGAAGCAACCCCTCTCCTGGGGTCAAGGCCAGGGGAAGCGGGGGTGAGAGGGTGGGAGGGGAAATAAAATAAAATAAAATAAAACTGATTATAGACTCAGGGGCTTATTTCTGGTCTCTTAGTTCTACTTCACTGATCTATATGTCTGTCTTTATGCCAGTACAACACTGTCCTAATCACTATTGTTTATGGTTTTAATTGTAACTTTTGAAATTGAGAAGTATAAGTCCTCCAACTTTGTTTACCTTTTACAAAATTGTTTTGATTCTGGGTCCTTGCAATTCTAAATTTTAAAATTAGCTTGCCAATTTCTACAAGAAGTCAACTGTGATTCTGATAAGAATGATATGAAATTTATAGATCAAATTGTATGGAATTTATAGATCATCTTAACAATAGTAAGTCTTCCAATCCATGAACATTGGACTTTTTCATTTATTTAGATCTTTAGTTTCTTTTCACAATTTTTTTAGTTTTCAAAGTATAAGTTTTGCACTTCTTTTGTTAAATATATTTCTAAATGCTTTATTCTTTTTGATGCTATTATAAGTAGAAATGTTTTCTTAATTTTATTTTCAGATTATTCATTACAAATATATGGAAATAGAATTAAATTTTGTATATGTAATTTTTTGCTGAACTCATTTAATAGTTCTAACAGTTTCTTAGTGAATTCCTTAGGATTTTCTATATCCAAGATTCTGTTCTCTGAATAGAGAAAATTTCACTTAGTCCTTTCAAATCTGGATGCCTTTCATTTCTTTCTCTTGCCTAATTACATTGGCTAGAATATTGTAATGTTATTTATAATAGCTATTGAATCTCTAGTATGATGTTGAATAGAAGTGGCAAGAATAGATAAGCTTATTTTGTTCCTAATCTTAGGGGGAAAGTATCCAATATTTCACCATTAAGTATGATGCTAGCTATTAATTTTTTTGTACATGCCCTTTACCAGGTTGAGGAAGTTTCATTCAATTTCTACCCTGTTGAGTATTTTTATCATGAAAAAAGGGATTTAAATGTTGTCAAATGCTTCTTCTGTATCTAATAAAATGATCATGTGGTGTTTGATTGTTATTCTACTGATACAGTATTTTAGTGAATTTGATTTTTGGATGATAATGCCAATTCTTGCATTCCTGAAAAAAATTCCACTTGGTCATAGCATATAATTATTTTTATATATTCAGTTTACTAGTATTTTGCTGAGCTTTTTTGCATCCACAATCATAAAAGACATTAATCGGTGGTTTCCCTGTAAAGTCTTTGGTTTTGATGTCAAGATAATAATGGCCTTATAGAAAGAATTGGGAAGTTTTCCCTTCTGTTCTATATTTCAGAAAACGTTGTGCAGAATTTATATTAGTTCTTTGATAGAATTCTTGCCATCTGGACCTGGACTTTTCTTTGTGGGCAGTTGATTACTTTGGGGTTAGTTTAATTACGAATTCAGTCTCTTTACCTATAGGTCTATTTAAGTTGTCTGTTTCTTGTTGTCTTTCTAGGAACTTGTCCATTTCATCTGTTATCTATTTGTTGGCATATAATTAAAATATTACTTTATGCTGCTTTCTATTTTAATAATGATGATAGCAATGTCTACTGTTTCATTTATGAATTTATTCATTTTTTAAAAATACCTTTTTATTGATTTTAGAGAGAAAAGGAGTGTAGGAGTTAAATAGAAAGATTAATAATGAGAATCATTGATTGGCTGCCTCCTGCATGTGCCCCATTAGGGGTTGAGCCTGCAACCCAATCATGTGACCTATTTTTTAAATTTAATAAATCTTTATTGTTCAGATTATTACAATTATGCCTCTTTCCCCCATAACTCCCCTCCACCCAGTTCCCACCCCATCCTCTGCCCTTACTCCCCCCGACTATCCTCATCCATAGGTGTTTGATTTTTGACTAGTCTCTTCCCGTACACCCATACCCTTTTCCCCTCAAGAACTGTCAGTCCATTCTCTTTCTATGCCCCTTATACTATTATATTCACCAGTTTATTTTGTTCATCAGATTTTTTTATTCACATGATTTTTAGATTTACTTGTTGATAGATATGTATTTGTTGTTCATAATTTTTATCTTTACCTTTTTTTTCTTCCTCTTCTTAAAGAATACCTTTCAGCATTTCATATAATACTGGTTTGGTGTTGATGATCTCCTTTAGCTTTTTCTTATCTGTGAACCTCTTTATCTACCCTTCAATTCTGAACGATAGCTTTGCTGGGTAGAGTAATCTTGGTTGTAGGTTCTTGCTATTTATCACTTTGAATATTTCTTGCCACTCTCGTCTGGCCTGCATAATTTCTGTTGAGAAATCAGATGACAGTCGTATGGGTGCTTCCTTGGAGGTAATTAACTGTTTTTCTCTTGCTGCTTTTAATATTCTCTCTTTGTCTTTTGCTCTTGGCACTTTAATTACAATGTGTCTTGGTGTGGTCCTCTTTGGATTCCTTTTGTTTGGGATACTCTGCGCTTCCAGGACTTGTAAGTCTATTTCTTTCACCAGGTGGGGGAAGTTTTCAGTCATTATTTCTTCAAATAGGTTTTCAGTATCTTGCTCGCTCTCTTCTTCTGGCATCCCCATAATTCAGATTTTGGTACACTTGAAGTTGTCCCAGAGGCTCCTTACACTATCTTCATATTTTTGGATTCCTTTTTCTTTTTCCTTTTCTGGTTGAATGTTTTTTGCTTCTTTGCATTTTAGATCTTTGACTTGATTCTTGTGATCCTCTAGTCTGCTATTAGATCAATGTGTAATATTTTTTATTTCAGTTAGTGTATACTGAATTTCTAGTTGGTTCTTTTTCATATTCTTGAAGGCCTTGCTAAATTTATTGCCTTTTCTAGAAAATTCTTGAAAAACCTTATAATCATGGTTTTGAACTCTATATCCAGTCATTTGTTTTCCTCCATTTCTTTCATTTGTGATCTGTATCTTTGTCTCTGCATTTTGGCTGCTTCCTTGAGTTGATAGAGTGTTTTGTGTGCTAGGTATTCGATAGGGCTCAGTGGCTCAGTTTCCTCAGTTACCTGAGGGGGACACTCTTGGTGCACCCCTATGCGGACTGTGTGTACAGTGTTGTTGTAGTTAAGTCTTTTTTAAAAATATATCTTATTGATTTTTACAGAGAGGAAGGGAGAGAGATAGAGAGTTAGAAATATCAATGAGATAGAGACATCAATCAGCTGCCTCCTGCATACCCCCTACTGGAGATGTGCCCACAACCAAGATACATGCCCTTGACTGGAATCAAACCCGGGACCCTTCAGTCCACAGGCTGACACTCTATCCACTGAGCCAAGCCAGATTCAGCTGTTAAGTCTTGATTGCTGTTGGTATCACTGGAAGGAATTGACCTCTAGGCCAGTTGGCTGTGAGGATCAACTGTGTATACTGGGGAAACTTCTGTGCTGGAGACATCCTTATGAGACAAGACTTACAAAAACCTCTATGCTCAGCTTGGATGGGGTGTAGTCTCAGAGTGGAGCAGATAGTATTGGTTTCTTGTCAGCCCTGGCCTAATAGGTCCTTGTATCTCAGTGTCCCATGGTAATTGCTGCAAGTACCTCTGAGAGAAAGCTGCCCTCTAGTTTCATCTACTGCCAGACAGTCCAGTTTCTTCCTGAATGAGTCTGGGTCCCCAGTGACTCATCCAGAACTGGAGTTCAGTGCAGTTGGGAGTTTTTGTCTACCTCCTGCTTGAGAAAGCCAGCCGTGTACTTAGTTGCCCACCCTCTCAGTTGCCTGCTGTCTCCACGCATGTGTGTGCCACAGTAACTCTGCCTTCTACAGTTCCTCTGAGTCTCAATGTGCTTTTCTCTTTCCTTCTAGTTGTAGAATTTCCACTCAGCCAGCCTTCCTGTGGTTCTGGATGATGTCCTTTTTGACTTTTAGTTGTAGTTTTAAAATTTTTTGCAAGGAGCCATGTAGGTGTTTACCTATGCCATCATCTTGGTTTCTCCTCCCAAGCATGTGCCCCTGACTGTGACTCAAACTATGACCTCCTGGTTCATAGGTCAATGCTGAACCACTAAGCTTTACTGGCTGGGTTGATTTTATTCATTTGTCTTTCCTCTTTTTTCCTTGTTTGTCTGGCTAGAGGTTTGTCAATTGTGCTTATCTTTTCAAAGAACTGGCCTTTGGTTTCATGGATTTTTCTCTATTGTTTTTCTGTTTTCTCCTTCACTAATTTCCACTCTAATCTTTTACTTCCTCCCTTCTGCTTCCTTCAATTTGCTGTTCTTTATATAGGTTTGAGATCTTTCTCCTTTTTCAATCTAGGCACTGATATATAGATTTCATATTTCATTGTTTTAGCTCCATCCCATAAGTTTGATGTATTGTGTCTTCATTTTTATTCATTTCAAAATATTTTAATTTCCCTTTCAGTTTCTTCTTTGATTCATTAGTTGTTTAATTCCACATATTTGTGAGTTTCCCAAGTTTATTTCTGCTATTTACTTCTAATTTTATTTCACTGTAGTCAGATAACACACTTTGTGTTATAACTATCCCTTTAAATTTATTGAGGTTTGTTTATGGAATAAATAGTTTATTCTAGAGAATGTTCCATGTGCACTTGAGAAAAATGTATATCCTGCTGTGATGGATGGAGCATTCTATAGATATAAGTTAGGTCTGGGTGATTATTAGTATTGTTCAAGTCCTCTACTTCCATTTTGATCTTCTTTCTAGTTATTCTACCCATTATTGAAAGTGGGATACTATAATCTACTATTATTGTTAAAGTATCTTCATTTCTGACATGTATTTTAGTGCTCTGTAGTTAGTTGAATATATGTTTATAATTATTAAAATTCCTGGTTAATTGACCCTATTATTATTAGAAAATGTCCCTCTTTATATCTAGTAACATTTCTAGTTTTAAAGTCTATCTTATCTAATATTAGTATAGCTACTTCAGCTTTCTTGTGGTTATTCCAGTGAAGAAATTGCTTCTTAGCCACCTTTTTGACTCACATTTCAAATAAAATATTTCACAAGTTAACAAACTCTCATTGGACTCTAGGTATAGTATACAATACAAAGACCTGTGTGATGTGAAAACTCTTGTGTCTAGATAGAACTCTCCCATGGGATTGTTTAATTGCTTAATTGTCTTCTTCATTTCATCCTCAACAAATTTAAAATATATCCTTTTTTAAAATAAGTAGGAATCCTTATGACCACAACTTAAAGTTAAGGAAAATGAAATTAAAGGAAAAGAAATCAGGAAACATTTATGAATTTCATGGGAATAAACAAGTGCTAGTCCCTAGCTGGGTGGTTCAGTTGGTTGAAGGCTAGATTTCCAGTCAGAGCACATACCCTGGTTGTGGGTTTGATCCCTGGTAGGGAAGCAGGAAACAGCTGATTGATGATTCTCTCTGTTTCTCTATTTCTCTTTCTTTTCCTCTCTAAAATTAGTAAACACACACACACACACACACACACACACACACACACACACACACATCCTCAGGTGAAGATTTTTTGAAAAGTTAATAAATGAGAACCCCTCAAGTCAAAATCTCCCTGAATTTTTTGGATCATTCACTTGCTCCTAACATACTAGAAGAATTTCGAGTTCATGACAATAGGAAACGGAGTAGAGTGAGGATGGCACACTGGGGCCTCTGTCTGTGTGTCCTAATGTGCCAGAGTATTAGAGATTTCAAAAGAAAGAAAGAAAATATTAAAAAAAATAGATGTAATTCCATTCTGAGAAAGGGTCACTGTTTGATCTTTCCCTGTGTCTGAGCCCACTTGTTTTGAAGGATGACCGCCCAGATATTCCCATTGGATGAGAAAACCTCATCTACTGTGCCAGTTTCCTGTGACTGCTTTGAGCTCCAATAGTTCAGGGAGAAGAGGGTGGCATGACCTCTACCTAGTTGTGTGTTGGCATGAGTCCCTGGTGACAGTGTGTCTGAGCCGCTGGGACATTGGCAATCTTTGAAGTAGTTCTTCCTCACTCTTTCAACAACTAGCCAATTTGGTCTCAGGAAACCACTCTGCAATGGTGGCTGCGTTTGGAAATCATTTTTAATTTTGTGACAAAGACAAACGTGTCCTATGGGAATAGTAAGTGGTTTTACTGGTGATATTAATGGAACTGTGACCTCTTCTGTATCTATGATCCTGCAAAACAAAAAATGTTTGTATTCTAATATATCAGGCAAGTTCATTTTTAGCCCTTCCTTGAAGCAAACTGCAGAGGAAATATACTATTAATAAGCCCAAAGAATATTGTTTGTGAGTGTGTGTGTATGTATCTAGTCATGAGCTCATTTGCAAACACAGTGGATACAAATTGTGTTTTGAATTATGTTAGGATGGACCCAATTCATTGGTTCTGACATCTTTGCACAGAATTGCAGTGCAAAATTGCTGAAATCGGTATTGAATTTTAAAGGGCAATAGCTGTAATAAAATTTAAGTGTTTAGGGGATCTAACGTGACAAAGAAAAAAAAGAAATCCAAAGGCATATTTAATAAACTTCTTATGTTTTCATTTGGGATTGGTATTCATTAGCCTAGAAGTGACTACGCTAATGTTTACTATTTCCTGCAAGAACTTTTATACCAATGTCCTTGGTTGAAAATGTTTGCTTAAGGAGACAGTAAATTAAATGTGAAGGATTTACAATTTAGTTACATGAATTAAACCAATTCCTGGTGTTTGTGTTTACCTTGGTACTCACAAAGGAGATAAAATATAGATTCACAGGAGAATGGAAAGGAGTGATCAAATACCAATAGCCTCTGCCCAATTGTCTTGCTCAGCCAATTTATTTAGGAGATAATTTCATGCTGATGATGAATCTTTGTCCCTGTTAATTAGCTTTTCCTCCTTGCATATGCTATTGCACATACTGAGCTTTCCTAAACAGACATGTAACTAGTCAATGTGATGGTTAATATCTCATTCTATTATATTGGACAAAACTAAATCAGATGCAAATTTTATACTTTTCAAGTAAAAATGGATGGTGCTTTATAATTTGAGACTTAAATTCAATACTTATAAATGTTATTATAGCCCTGTCCGGTGTGGCTCTGTTGGTTGGCTGCCATCCTCTGCACTAAAAGGTTGCAGGTTCAATTCCCCATCAGGATACGTGCCCAGGTTGTGGTCTCAATCCCCAGTAGGGGGAGTGCAGGACTCAATAGATCAATATTTTACTCTGGATGTCTCTCTCTCTCCCCCTTCCTCTCTCTCTAAAATCAACAACAACAAAAATATCTTTAAAAAAAATGTTATTGTAAAATAATACACAATCATTCTAGAAAAACTGACAAATACAAAAAAAGGTAAATGAGAAAATAATCAATACTCAAAGATAATCATTAACATTTTAATATATCTATTTTGTCTTTTTTTGGTGGCATTATATGAATATATAACTTTTAATAATTAACAGTTAATATCATGAGTATAATTTGTGATTTTTATATATCCTAACCCTCTCTCTCCCATAATTTCAAATTTCTCATAATAATACTCACACATATATAGTACTAATCTGCCAGGCACTATTAATTCATGTAAGCCTCATTCTAACCCTTTAAAGTAGATTTTATGAGTGAGATACTGGGTAAAATGATCTACTCAAAGTCCCACAACTAGTAAGGGGCAGAGCCAGGATTCAGACTCAGGTTGTAAAGTGTGTGCTTTTAATCACCATAATCTATCACCAGCTTTCCATCTGACTGTCCACTTCTGAATGGCCCTGACCCAAACCTGCCTTGTTTTCTTCCCAGAATTCCTCTAAGTCTAGAAAGTATGACATGCCACATACTTTCCTTGGAACATATGAAAATCAGCCCTGTCTCTGAAAAACAGTTGCCATATACATCCCTTCCTGTGGGGAGCCCTCCCTCAAGAGGTGTTCTAATCCCACGGAGAAACTGGCTTCCAGGCCTGGTTTTGTTCATGTACACACAACTGATTTCATCTCTTTACACTTCTATTTTCTCATCTATAAAGTGATGGGGCCCTTCATTCATTTATTAGCTCATTCATTTACTACACATTAAGCAATCTTGCCTCTATTTTCTCTCCTCTAGGAGTTCATCATCCAATGTATAGCCAGAGAAGTAAACTGCCAGTTCGTTGTCAGTGTGTGATAGGAGAATGCTGGAGAGTTAGAAAGCTCCTAAAATTGGCTGGGGCCCAGAGGGGTTAAGGAAGGGGCTAGCCTGCAAGGCTTCCCAGAGGATGAGTAGGAATGATTTAGTTATCTAGGGGAATAAGACGTATGCTGTGATGATAGGGTCTCTCTAAGGACCTCTCTAGGTTATTTTAAACCATCTCATTTTCAGGAGGCTACCACAATATCAGAAATGGCACATTATTATTATGATTATTATCATTATTATTATGATTATTTTGCTAAAAATTACAGGAATTTATTTTCTCACATTCTGGAGACTAGAGGTCTGAAATCAAAGTGTCAGTTGGTCTATATTCCCCTGAAACCTGAAGGGGAGCATCCTTCCATACCTTCTGGCGGTTGCTGGCTGTCCTTGTCTTCCCGTGCCTTAAAGCTACATTATTCCAGTCTCTGCCATTGTCTTCACATGGCATTCTCCCCTGTGTCAGTCTTCCAATGGCCAACTTTTTATAAGGATACCACTTATATTGGGCCAGGGGCCCACTTTACTTAATTGAAATAATTACATTGGAATAACCTTCATTTGACCCAAGTGAGGTTACATTCTGAAGTATTGAGATTACAACATACCATTTTGGGGAAACACAGTTTAACTCATAACAATCACTGGAGCCACCATGGAGACTAGGCACCCATTCCCTACTTACCAGTGTGTAGCCAAAGAAGTAAACTGTCAGTTTACTTCTAGTTTTTCTAATTCATTCTTCACTCAGCATCCAGAATGAGCTTCCTCAACTCCAGCAAGATGGTGGGGCCTAATTAGGTCCTTCAGGTCCAGACAGAGAGATTTAACATAAGCCTTTTCATCTGGGCATCTCAGGCTGAAACCAAGGGGAGAAGATGGTTACACAGTCACTCCTGAAGAAATCACTATCAGTGGATTTCCAAGGGCAAGGGAATGGTACATGTGAGGATGTTTCTAATAGAATCTGGTGCTCATTCTTGTCCCAAGAAGAATTACAGAGAAGCTAAGCAGGTGGCTTGAATGCTAATGGCCTCTGAGACTGGCCAAATGCCATACTTTAAAGCATGGTATCTTGGTGATGATTTAAAACCCTTTCCTGATCTCTTTCAATGAAATTGGTCACATTTTATGTTAGTAGAGAAGTGATGCATACCAAAGACACAACCTCTAAGAATATGGAATTAATGCAGTATTCCCCAGGATCTCTGCACCCCCTAACCTTTAATGCTTTGGTCATTCAAATCTAATCACTTTTCACCTTGACACCTTCCCATCATCTCTGTATCTTCTGTACTCCAAAGATAGCTGATCATTCCATCTTCCTTTGACTTCTTACAAAGACTCTATGGGGGCTTCCTGAGGCACTTAGCATAGCTGTGATGAGGAGTTTATATAGAATATTCTCCTTTCTCTCTCACTTGCATTTTTATAGCTTTTCCCCAAACTGGTCTAACTCTTTTTAACTCTCCCTATCCCCTCATCACAATTGCATATTAGGTCATTTGGCAATCTAACAGAAGGCCAAAACCTGAATTTTAAAAAATAAAAAAATCCTATCTAATTAAAGAGTAATATTAGACCATACCTCCACTATACCCACAAGCCACACCCAACAACCAATCAGGAGTGAGTATGCAAATTAACCCAATCAAGATGTCCATGGCCAGGAAGAGAGAGCAGGAGGCTTGGATTTCCCCAACAATGGAGGAAGCCAAGCTTTTGGCCTGCCCTACTCCGCTTAAGGCTACAAAGTTTCAATTATAGAAGATAAATAAATCCCAGATATCAAGGCCTCTGCAAACCACCACAGGCCACCCCATACCCCAAGGGAACTCCCATCCTGATCCAGGACACCCTTCAGGGAAAACCAACTGCCCCCCTCCCTCCATGCACCAGGCCTCTTTCCTATATAATCCTATCTAATAAAAGAATAATATGCAAATTGACCATCACTCCAACACACAAGATGGCTGCCCCCATGTGGTCAAAGATGTCTGCCCCATGTGGACACAAGATGGCTGCCACAAGATAGCCAGCAGGGGATGGCAATTGGGAGGGACCAGGCCTGCAAAGGAGGGCAGTTAGGCATCAATCAGGCTGGCAGGGGAGTGGTTAGGGGGTGATCAGACTGGCAGATAGAAGCAGTTAGGGGCAATCAGGAAGGCAGGCATGTGAGCAGTTGGGAGCCAGCAGTCTTGGATTGTGAGAGGGATGTCTAACTGCTAATTTAGGGCCGATCCTAGGATTGGGGTCCCAGATTGGAGAAGGTGCAGGCTGGGCTGAGGGACACCCTCCCCCCATGCACAAATTTTGTGCAGTGGGCCTCTAGTAAATAAATAAGAATGTAAATGTGTGGATTACATTACAGGATGATGTATTGTGGCAGCATCCATACTGCCTCACCAGCTATGGGGTCTAGATTTTTGTAATATAATTATTATATATTTCTCCATTTTCTTCTCATTCAGATACAGGTCGACCTTTCTTGGAGATGCACAGTGAAATACCTGAAATGATATATATGACTGAAGGAAGAGCATTAGTCATTCCCTGCCGGGTTACGTCACCTAACATTACTGTTACATTAAAAAAGGTAAAGTTAAGCAATGCTATTCTCAGAATATTTTTACTGCAAATGAGCATAGTGAAATAATTGATTTTTTTTCCCTTATAGACAGTTGGGCTTCTCAGTGGGCTTTTAAATCACATCCTTTTACCATAAAGCAGAGTACTACATGTTATACCATGCATGTATTTAAATGGAATAAAATGATCATGTCTTAAGCATAAATCAATGTGAATAATGAAAGAACTAAAATCATGAAAATTTTTGTATTTTCCACAAATCTAAGTATTTGCAAAGGTGAGAAAAAACAATCCTATTGCTTACACAAATGATAACTTGGCTAAGTGGCGAATCCAGATTTTCGCTAAAGACAGAGCTGTCAGACAGGTGCCCATCCCAGCTCCCACCTTTGGCCTGAGCCAGGAAATACTTGGTAACAAAAGGCTTTGCTCCTGCTAGGCATCCAAACGTAGCCTCTTGGGGATAGGGAGGGGGCAGGAAAAGAATGTTATAAATGAGATTTTTCTTCCTACCATGTTTTAAGATGTTCATGAGGATAAGAAAAAAAGATTTAGGGTCAAAATTAATAAAAACAAATGCTTAACTGTGGCAGTCCAATGAATTCAACAGCTACAGGAGTTTAGGAACACACTAAGACTAAGAATTGAATAACAGCTCTTATACTAAGAAGAAGAGGAAAAAAAACACTAATGAATCATGAGAGCTTAGAGCTTTAAGAGAAAAAGTTAAGGCTGTCCCACCACATAGTAGCTATTCAGGTTGCATATGTGGTGATGGTCAACTGGAGAAGTTTAGGGTGATTTGCAGTATCCCCTAGGGACCTTGGGTACTGAGATGTGAAGGGCTTTCTATCTCCCTGTCTCTTTCTTTGCATACACTCTCCTATGTTGTTCATTTAAGCCTTCATTACAGTCCATTAGAGGCAGGTTTGGGCTTCTATTACATCTGTGAATCATTGCCAGAAAATATAAAACCCTTGTGTGTCAGAGTTGGAAATAGCAGAAGAGTCTAGCTCCATTGGTCTTAGGAAAAACCTGAGAGTAAGGGACCCATATCCAGACTTCTTCAGTGCACTTGTAATTGCCTCATTTGCACTAGTTAAGAACAGAGTCCCAGGTCTCCCTGCATGGCTTCTTACCACCCTACACTTACCTGCTGGACAAACTGGCAAGTGACCAACCCTCGCTCTACCTCAGCATCCTCATTTTAGAGATGGGAGCAATGCAGCAGCACCCACCTCACATAGTTGTTAGGAAGGCCAAGTGAGATAATCTATGGAAAGCACTTGGAACAATGTCAGGTGTACATAAGCCCTAATCAAGGGTGAGCAATTGTATTATTTAATACTCAATACTGGATTACTATCAAGTTGTGTTTTCAATAGCATGTTAATTGCTATGTGATTGATATGAAACTTCTCTGTTTCATGCAAGCCTCCTGTTTTTTGCCTTAATGCAAATTTGCTGCAAGGAACATTCCCAAATTCCCACCTGTAAAATTTTGGGGGGTGAGGGTAGTTTATTTACTCCATTTTTCTACTTAAGGTCAATAAGAGAGAGAGAAAGAAAGAGGAGGGGGGTGGGGAGAGAGAAAGAGAAGCTCTAACAGGGATTCTGGTTTGACACATATTTACTGAAAATAATCTAACCTATTACATATATATGCTGACATGAAATTAATATAAGGTCCCTTCCATTTCTCTTATTGGGCCTTTTCTTCCAATTTGCCACCCACTACCTCTCCTTTTCCTATGCCTGCTTTTTCAGAGCCATTACCTGCTGGAGACAGGCCTCCCTGTCAGTTCTTTCTTTAAAGGCCCCCATTTTCCTGCCTCTATAATATGTGCAGCCACTGCCACAGCTGACGGGCTACATAATCTTTTGCAATTTTAGCTCTTCACAGCTAAAAATAAAGTAATTTGTCAATGAAACTCTACTGGTGGCAGTAATGGATAGATTGGAATAAGATAAACACTTTAGAGGAAATTTTACTTTATTAAGCTGTGCTGAGGAAATCTGTCAGCAACCCATCTTTCAGATTCAACACATTTTCACATATTTTTAAGCCATCATGATTTCAATCCCTGATTTAATTTTTTCTGAATTTTTTCCTTAATAGTTTGCACTAAGTTAGAGTATTGTTTTTCCCACTAATGCAAAGCATCCCTAAGTTTGCAGAGATCCTGATTTACTAAAACATGAAATGCACTCCTCAGTCTCTTTCAGTTCTTCATAAGCAAGATGTCATTAATTTCAAACCCAAGTAATACTCAGGTAACATATTTGCATATCCAGACATTCACTGGGAGAGAGGCACTGGTAATTTGACTTTGGGGATAGAAATTCAGCCCCAGGACTACAAATTCCAGCCAGATTAGCTTCTTCAACAAGTAATGTAAACAAATGATAAATAGACAGTGATGTAAGGTATACTTTTTAAAAGAAAATAGAAAAGATTCGAAACTTCTTCATGGCGGTTTGGCTTTTCCTTTAGGTAATCTACACAGGGCTGGCAATCTGGCATGGGAGGCATTGGGCGAGGCCTCTCTGTGGAGCACTGATCCTTTAAAACGTCTAATCCCGAGGCTGACTGTTTATACTATAGTCTTTAAAAATGAAGTCCTTGGGGCCTAGAAGAAGGCATAGGGAAGAATCAGATGTCGGATTCTTCTCTTCTATTTGGACTCACTGTGCTTGGGCACACTTCAAAGAATTGGAGAGCACTCCAGCCATCACAGTGCCTCCAGCCCTTGCATCTGCTGGCGGCTGTCTTCACTTTTAGCAGCCTCAGCTTGGGGAGGGGTGGGGGTCCCCTCCAGAGGCAGTGGTGCCTTTGGCCTTTTCAGAATGACAACCCAGTGTATATTCTAAATCTTGAGGATCTGAAAGGAACCAGTCTTTTAAAGACTGCTGCCTCTAGTGAATCATGCAAAATTGGAGGACAACTTACAGCTTGTTAAAGTTCCAGATAAAGACATTCATGAGGATATCCTGGCAGCCCCAGTGGGACAAAACACTAATTGGTTTCTCTATTGAGTATCAGGCCAGTGTATTACTAAGGTTCTCAGAGGTCAAAGAGACATGGGCTCCCATTAGAAGTCTGACTGACCACTGGGCCCCTCCTAGATAGGTGCAGCTTGTTGCTAAGGCTGATAATCAATTATTATAATTACTCTAATTTATCATAATAAATATATACATTGCTACATATGAAGAAAACTGAAGACCCACTTATAATAAACTAGATTTTTACCTGTGCTATTTGTATTTTAGATGAAAATTAAGTTTTCAAAATCTACAGGTGAACACTACTGCCACGGTGTTAATATGATTTTGTTAAAGCATGTTCCTTCCTTTTCAGATTCCATTTCAGACTCTGACCCCTGATGGAAAAAGAATAATCTGGGACAGTAGAAAGGGCTTTTTAATTTCAAATGCAACATACAAAGAAATAGGCCTTCTGACCTGTGAGGCAACAGTCAATGGACATTTGTACCAGACAAACTATCTCACATATCGACAAAGTAAGTGATGTTCCAAAGGCGTGAACATAAACCAGAACTCTCAAGGGTTTAATCGACTTAATGAATCCCTGATTTTTAAAAATGTTATTTCTTATACTTGCAGCCACTACAATCTTAGATGTCCAAATGAGCACATCAAGCCCTGTCAAGTTACTTAGAGGTCATACTCTGACCCTCAACTGTACTGTCACCACACCCTTCAATACGAGAGTTCAAATGAACTGGACTTACCCTGGTGAAGTGAGTGACCAGTTATTCTATTTCTTCTGTAGGATAGGATTTATTTTTAGTAAGTGAAATGCCACTGTGTTTTTGCAGTGGGGAAATCAGAATATTTGACTCCTATGGCAGTTTGAGTCAATAAAGAAGCTTTGGGTTTGGTGGGTGGTTCCCTTGCCTGGCATTTCATGAATCTGGTAGGCATAGATATGGTCTTTTGATGTCCAGAGGCTTTGTTTTGAAGTGTATAGACTGGTATTTCTATTGCATGATTCTGAGTGGAAAAAGGGATTGTTTCATCCTGGAAACCATTCTCTAGGATTTAAAGATGAGAGAGAAATTTATCGCTAATGCCAGGCAGGGACTATCTTTTGTAACAACAACAACAAAAAGTTGTCAGCGCATTAATTTAAGATACTGCAGACAGTCAGGCTCCTGATTGAAGCATGTTTGGAAAAGATAATACAACCCAGCCATCCAGTGTTCCATTTGTTAAGTGACAAAGAGCAATTCTGTCCTTCAGAAACATGAGAAGAATGAAGACTGAGTTGGGTTCCCTTACACAAGTTAAACATCCTTGCAAACAATTATTTTAAAAAAATGTGTAGATGGATAACCTATGATAAACTGTTCAGAAATGTTTGACAGTAGTTCCAGCATCCATTTCTTATGTATCTGTATGAGTTATGTGGCATATCCCAAGTACAGTCAACTGTTATGCTATTCAGATCATCCAATCACCATTTATGATTAAATTATGTTCAAAAGTTTAAT
Organism: Lasiurus cinereus; assembly: GCA_011751065.1. Lineage (NCBI taxonomy): Eukaryota > Metazoa > Chordata > Mammalia > Chiroptera > Vespertilionidae > Lasiurus > Lasiurus cinereus. The sequence continues at coordinate 7,921,848 of JAAGEH010000011.1, read as the reverse complement.
GCATCAGCCCCAAGCTATTGTTTTTCATCAACATTTCTTGCTATGGAAACTGAATAACTTAGCAATAAAAAGGTGTAACAAGTGCCCTATAAGAACACATTAAGGATACATTAGTCAAAGAATTTTCTAGAAAATGGTATTGTTTCATTTAAATAGAAATGCTACGACTTATAGCAATATTTTCTGGGTTTTGATAGAAATCAAATATTCTGAATAAATGCCAAGAGGGTAGAAACTTTTATCCTGTTAGTGTTGCTACTCTAAATAAGAGAGTGATGATACATCTGTTTAAAGATAATAACCTTCTAAAATGGCACTGTCCAGTAGAAATTCCTGCAATGGAAACATTTTATATCTCTGTATCCAATACAGTAACCTCTAGCCACATATGGTTATGAGCACTCAGAATATGGCTGGTGTGACTGAGGAACTGAATTTTTAGTTTTGTTTACTTTTAACTACAGCATGTGGCTCATAGCTCGGTACTGGACAACTCAGTTCTGAAATACAGGGTCAGCTGTTTTCCAAGGCAGAAATGGCATCGATGGTACTCAGACTTGGAAAGGAAAGTATTCTCAAAGGGAGGTAATAGCTCCATAGCTGAAGTTGCTGAAAGCCCCTCAATCTGTTAGTTTGAGGGATTTTTGATGTTGGAGAGCGACATTTTTTCCTTAGTTACTTAGGAGAATGAAGAACATGACTTAAATGTATATCTGTTCCAACAAGGTAATAAAAGGATAGGAGGGTAGAAATTATTAAACATGGCACAGAGGAGAGAAGTTCAAGATGCAAAGATCGGTTCTGGACAGTTTCCAAAGTGTTTTTTCCATGCCCCCTCATGAGGAAGAATTGAGAGAAGGAAATAACATATTATGTGCTATAAAATGTAATGCTAAAAAGAAAAGGGAAGGAACAATGAGAGGAAAAGGCAATGTGATCTCATCTTCTCAAAGCCAGAGCAGTCACTGTGGCTAGGTCACCTTGCAGACTCTAGGCCTGCTCTAGGTCTCCCCCAAAGCAAACAGGAGACAGCACCCTCCAAGTGTCAGCTGACCATGTCAATGGTTTCATATGTCCCCTGATCCACTTGGTGTGATTTAGCAGAAATGGGCAAGCATTGTCCAAATGGTGAAATAATGAAACTAGGAGTGTTACGCCTTAGTAGGTATGTCCAGGACTCACTATCTTTTCCTTCAATTCAAGTAAGAAAGCAGAAGAAAACTCACACAGTGGTTTATTAAGAAAGACACTCATTAATTCAAATGCTAAGGATATTGCCTGCATTTGTGTGTGAGATCTATGCCTAGAGAATACGTTACTGTTTAAAGGGGTGTTTGTACTGGAGGGAAGACTAGATTTCTACTCAAAGACCTAGTTTTGCCGTCTTTGGCTGGTGTCTTTGACACTTCATTATGCATCTGTAAAAGGACAATAATCCTGCCAGTCTGACTGGGTAGTGGTGAGAAACAATTGACATGATGTATGTGCAAGTCTATCTGAAGAAGAAGTCCTCAAAAGATGCCACTGTGCGCATACTTGAAATATCCAGACAGAGATATAATTTCCAAACCTTTTGCTCCAGGTGGGTTTGCTTCTCAGCATCAAATGTTGATCTTGGTAATAATCTGAGGAGTGCTACCACTTTAAGTGTGAACAATTACTACTTCTAATTTGTTATACATTCTATTTTTAGACAAATAAGAGTGCCTCTATAAGACGTCGATTTGACCAAAGCAATTCCCATGACAATATATTCTACAGTGTTCTTGTTATTAACAAAGTGCAGAGCAAAGACAAAGGCGTTTACACCTGTCATGTGACAAGTGGCTCAAGCTTCAAATCTGTAAACACCACAGTGCGTGTATATGGTAAGCAACTCAAGCTCTGCTTTCTGGCCATTGTGCTTTGGGAGAGGGTTCTATATACCAAGTAAATTTTCTTTTGGCCAAGAGGAACACTGTCACTCACGAAAGCAATGGTGTTCTTTTATCCCTGTCAAAAAGCAAATCACGCTGTGTTCTTTTAATGCTTTTGAATTGAAGAGAGAATCTTTTCCTTACAAATTTATTGTAGTTAATAATAACTCATTAGGTCGCATTAAAAGCTATATGAAATCCTTTATGTAGTGTTCCTTATAAACAAAACAGAAAAATGGGATAATTTTTACCTTTATTTTTAGGGGGAAATTTCTAAAGTATTACTGTGATTTAGAGAAATAAATATATGGTGCGATAAATTATGTAGAATTGATGCTCTTTTATCCCTGGTTTTACTCTCAAGAAATCCTAATGTTTTTGCTCAATTTCAATAGGCAAATTCTTTTAAGAAAATATATAATCTTCTTTAGAACCCTCTCCAGTGTTGAAGTGAAAAACAGTGTGAGGAGCAGAAACTAAGGAAAAATTTTATCAATGCCTTTGATACTCATTTGACTTTCTCCAATTGGTTTTTTATATCAGATTAGCTGTTTTAGGGTGCCTGGAGCAACTTTCTCTCATTTTATTCATGTAGCGGGGGTGATGTTTAGAAGTATGTTTTTAATTTTTTGTTATTGTGATATAGACACTTAAGGCCACTTTCTGTTGGCCTGACACTGCTTTTATATCTCTGGGTATTGCAACCACTTGACTTGAGAGTTTTTCACCAGTTAGGGTACTTGTAAGTTATTTTATTCATTGATCACTATTTGGGCTCATAGATAAGCTTGACCATAATTCAGCTGTATTTTTATTCATTTCTTAGGGCCTCCTTTAATGAGGGAGTGAGTTAGTGTTTTTGTTTTTGTTTTGTTTACATAAAGATAGCCTTTTCTAATATATTGATCATTTCTCCTTTCAAAGATGAACCATTCATCACTGTGAAACATCGAAATCAGCAGGTGCTTGAAACTGTAGCTGGCAAGAAGTCTTACCGGCTATCGATGAAAGTGAGGGCATTTCCCTCTCCAGAAGTGGCATGGTAGGACTGAAATTATTTTCCTATTAGTTCATGATAAGATTTGTAAGTCTGAAAATGCAGGAGCTCACTGGCTTGATTTTCCTAAAAATAATCAAGATAAGCTCCCCAGACAGCAGTGGAGAGCTAAGACCCCTGTTGAGTCTGGCTGGGATGTTGTAGGCAGGAAGGGCTGGAGGGAGGAGCAGACTGTGCCAGGATGGAGCGGGGATTAGGGTTTTTTAAGTGCTCATTGCAGTTTAGGCATTTGTTCACTCTGACTAAATTTCTGCATCTCTTAACCTTTCTATGATGTCAACATCCTCTGAATGGAACTTGTTGGCAATGACTAGGAAGCCGCCTAAATAAATAACATGCTCTATTAACCCTGGAGAAGTGGACCCTTGTGACGAGGATAATAATTCTTTTATTATCTGGAAATAATTCTTTTATATACAGCTAGGTGAAAGTTCCAGTCTTATTTTAAAATCAAACAAATATTAATAAAGTCAAGACTTATTCCATTGCAAGGGTGAACAAATTTGAACTAATTAAGGTTATTTTTTGGCTCAAAGTTTGCATATTCAGAAACTCCTTAAGCAATATTTTATGTTTTATTTTGTTTTGGGGTTTTTTTGGTGTGGTTTTTTTGTTTTGTTTTGTTTTGTCTGTGTGTGTGTGTGTGTGTGTGTGTGTGTGTGTGTGTGTTTTCGTGGTAGCACAGCACCTGATGTAAAACAATGTAATCTGTTTAAAATCTGCAGACATTTTAAAGCACTTTTGAATGTCAATATCTTTGGCTCTAAGGATTACATTTTAAACACAGTATAGTACAAAACTGATTAGGAAAATAGCCCATACAATATAGAAGTGGTGCCATTTTAGAATCTCCTCAACCAGAGATTACTTTGCTTTCATTATCATATGAACATAATATTTATTTTCAGCCTCTTCAAATAATTAATAGATACTTAAAGAGAAAATTAAATTTGTGCTATGCCTCTTAATGCTGTTGCAGTAGAGGAGATATTTGGGGCACGTAGAGGCTTCCTAATATCTAAGATATTAACGTATCTCTCTAGGAGTTTTATTCCTCTTTCCTCATCTGAGTATCCCCATCTAATAAGCAGTACCATTTTTTTTTTCATTCACTAAGTAGCAAGGACTTAAAACAAAGGAGAAAATCAATCCATTTTCAAAAATACTGACTCTTTAATAGGAAATACCTTAAAGTAATACTAAGATGGTATTTGTAATCACAAAACAGAGCACAATCAATTTAAATGCTTTGGAACTGAGACCCATTAATGACAGGAATTTGTTTGCAGGCCTGTGTGATACATGCATAGATAGGAAGTAAAACCACTCCCAATATTATATACCTTTACATAGAATACAATATACTCCTAATGTATTAAAACTGCTCATTTTAAGAACATTGCAGTTTAATGAACCTACAGAATTTTAAAGTTAGAAGAGACTTTTTAGAAATTCTACAGAAAACTTAGTGAAACCAAGGCTTGCACGGGCATATCAGGTGCTCAAGTGCAGTGGCTGAGCCAGATCCCCCTTAAACCTCCTGGATCTCAGTGCTGTAGGAAGCTGCATGATATCGAAGCATCAATTCTATATTTAAAGTTAAACTTTTTAAAAAGTTTATACCTTTTGTTTGTGAGTTGTGCCTTACCTATTCTTCAGGGGGGAAATCTTGATAATCTTGATTTCACTATAGTTTTTGAAAGGGACAACTGCTGTGACCATTTATATAGTTAATAAGAACTCCACATGAGATCACAATAGGAAAGTCTATTTTTATTTTTATCTGGAGAAGTGATCTAGATGATCTGACTTACAATGGCCCTTGTATTGCTGGTGGAGCCTCATGGAAAATATCCTGGAGGGAATCGCCTGGTGCTTCTGGGTTACTACTTAAGTCACAAAGGTGACCAAAGCTCTTATGGGTATATTGAACCATGTCTCTGTCTCCCTCAGCTCACTTATTTCTCTTTGCCAATAAATATAAAGTATTTCCCAGACTAAAAATTTTACCTGGTTCTGGCTCAGTTGCTTGGTAGTCGTCCTGGGCACCAAAAGGTTCCATTAGATTCCCAGTCAGGGCACATGCCCAGGGTTTTGGGTTAGATCCTCAGTTGGGGAGTACAGAAGGCAGCCAATCAATATTTTTGTTTTCATATCAGTTTCTCTCTCTCTCCCTTTCTCTCTCTCTAAAAATCAATTTAAAATCCTAAAATAATAAAATAATGATTAAGAATAAAAATTATACCCGGCTTTACTGAAAAGTTGGTATCTACATTTTTTTAAATGAATGCTGAGGATCAAAGGCTTGAAATGCATAAACTGGAGTTTACAAATGTAAATGGTAGTGTGGTCATGCAGACTTATTGATCATCTGTTTAACCACAGGCTAAAAGATGGGTTACCTGTGACGGAAAAATCTGCTCGCTATTTTGTTCATGGCTATTCGTTAATTATTAAAGATGTAGCTGCTGAAGACACAGGGAATTACACAATCTTGCTGAGCATAAACCAGTCAAATGTAGTTAAAAACCTCACAGCCACTCTCATCGTAAACGGTAAGTTTACTATTCAGACTTTCTCCTGATTTTGGTAGGAATAAAATTAATGAAAATTTGTAAATGAAAAGTCGGTATAACAATATCAAAGAAAACAAAATTTTAAATAATTATTTTAAAAACCACCTACACTCCCATAATAGCTATTTCATATATACTTGTTAACTTCCAAAGTAATATGGCTTATTACCATCAAAATCATACCTACCATGGGATTGATTTTTTAATGTTCTCAAAATATTTTCACTTTTTAAAAAATTGGTATTATAATGACAAATATGAGGGTTTCTTTGTTTTTTGCTCATGTTTTGAATTCCTAACATCAAAACCAGTGACAACGTGGTCCTTCTGATTGTGGCCCAGGAACAAGGCAATAGAACAGTTCTTGACTTCTATCCTGGTCTTCTCCTTTGCAGTGAAACCCCAGATTTATGAAAAGGCTGTGTCATCATTTCCAGAACCAATTCTCTACCCACTTGGCAGCAGACAAATCCTGACCTGTACCATTTACGGTATTCCTCAACCTACAATCAAGTGGCTCTGGCATCCCTGTAACCATAATCATTCAAAAGCAAGGTAGGGACAGAGTATTTCTTGAATACCTTTTACATACTTTTGGTCACCTGGACTCAAGATTCTTTAATGAACACTGATGGGAGTTTGCAGACAGGGTGTGCAATATATTGAGGACAAAGACTTTGCTTGCCTCGGGAAGATGTAGGCAATATCTATTCTTCTTCCTTACCCATTTCTAATTTTTCTCTCTGGTTTATAGTTTCAGGAGCACAGGGACAGAATTAAGATCATCCTGTGAGCCATTATTTAGAATTCAGGTTAGAACGCCAATCTCTTGTTTTCTAGTGGAGGACCCCAGACTTTGGATCCATCACTGATCTTCCCCGTTCTCATCTTCTAAGCATTGGCTATCACATGAGATCTTCCCAATGCTGATCAAAACTACTGTTCATAGGCTTTGCTCATACTTTCCCATCTGTCTGAAAGGCACTTCTACCCATTTCTGTTTCCTGAGAAGTCCTCCTTCATTCTCCAAGGCTCAATTCTTATGTCACCTTCTCTGAGAAGCCTCCTGACTATCTCATTCTGACTCCTCTCTCCCTCCGCATCATAACGTTGCTTTGTGTACATCACTGTCATGTCACCATGTGCACACATTTATCAGCTCCACAAGCTCTGAACTGATGGAGACCACCCCTGTATCTTAGACCCTGGCACACAGTAGGTACCTAAGCATATTTGCTGAATGAGTACATCCCCAGCCTCCGTTAACTGTGCAGTGTTCTCTTGACCCTGTGTGTGACTGAGTCCTGTCTGCTTTTTTTCCATTTCTGTTTGGTTTAGAGGAATGGTACAAATGATAACTCATGGGGCTAATTTGACGAATAGGTATAGAATTGATAGGTAAAATGATAAGATACTATTGAGATTGCCCAATAATTGTCATTATGTCAAATATTTCCCTTTATTGTTTTTAATTCCAGTTGCAGAATCTTTGAGAGAATTGCTATTAGAAAATTTAGCTTGTTTAAAAAGTAAACAAGACATACCTCTACCATATGCAGATAGAAGTGGCTTTTTGATTTTCTAGATTCTTTCTACAATTTCAGCTCTTCTTTATTTTGTGCTTTGATCTTTTGTTCAAGACATATTATTTTGATCTTAAAAGTCACTGGTGAGTTATGGAATTCTTGAGAAGTAGCTGTTTTCATATATGTCTTCTTTCTCATCTGAAATATGGAGAACTTAAAAATCTTGAATACCTGTTTAACTATTGTGGATATTCAATCTAAAAGAAAATGAGATAATAGCATCTGAGATTTCACATTATATTGCTACTTTGGAGATAGGCATCCATATTTATGAACCCATCTTTTTTATATTTATGCTAAAATGTAAATAAAAAATGAAATAATTTAAGCTATTAGATTTGGTTAAAAGTTTAGAGCTAAATTTTTATGGAATAACCTAGCCTTATATCAATATTTTTTATTTTGTCTTGATAATAGAAAAATCTAAAATTTTAATAGGATTAGAACTAGTAGCTATATTGGAAAAAATATAATATTATAAAATTAGGTTTGAATAATGCTAATAAAATATAGTTTGAGCAATGAGGTCAGCTGAAGTAAAAAATTTGTAAACATTAGCTCTCTTTTTCCAATTTCTTTGTGGTATATGGGAATCCTTCTCCCATGTCACAGAGTTATGTTGCTAAGGTCCTCAAAAAGGTCTTATTCTTCTGGGAATTCTCAAGAGTCGGAGAAGTGCCTCAAAGCTTCAATAAATGATGTTCACCATTTGACTTATTCTTTGTTAAAGGCATTATCTTTTTAATAATTCACAAGGCACATCAGAACTGTGAGCTTTAACTGTTTCAATGATGCCTCATTAAAAAAAAAATGTCCTTGCTTGAAATTATCTGTTGAAAATGTGCACATTCATAAAAAGTTCTCTTTTTTTATTTTAGTCAATAGACTGATTGAATAGTTTACTTGTGTCAGGCCCAGATGTGGTGCTTGGTGATTAAGCAGTACATTTAACTTGGAAGCATTTCAGCAAGATATATGGGACCTTGATGCATAGCAAACAAATGAAATCTATCACTCTATTTCATCCTGCCAGAGAAAGAAATGCTAAAATTAACAGATCAATTAAGTCCTTTTTAATCACTAAAATTCTTTAAAGATGTCTTTATATAAGTATATTTATATACTTATATTAACACTTGGATTCCATTATAGATAGGAATTTTAGTAACAATAAGGTATGTTCTACTGCATTAATTTTAAAAATTTATTTATTTTGAGTTAAATAGTAAAATATTTTCATAGGGGTATCTGTGGGTGATCATCAAAAGAGATTTGGTGATTAATGTATAGCAGATCTTCAAATAGTGGTTTCATTCAATCTTTCATTATAACATTGATTAGGGAACAAAAAATCGTTTCCAGCCAGAGCCACTGTCTTTGGAGTTTCCCATTTGGCCCATGTTTTGTGGGTTTTCTCTGGATCCCCCATTTCCCCCCACCTCCCAAATATGTGCACTTGAGGTGAATTGGCGTGTCTCCTTTGTGCCAACCTGAGTGAGTATGAATGTGGGTGTGAGTGGCCCTGTAATGAAAGGGCATCCTGTCCAGGGTGTTCCCACCTAGTGCCCTGAGCTACCGGAAGAGGAATTAATATGTTGGAAAACCATTCTCTTACATGTTTTTCTTAAATGTATGTAGAGCTCATACTGATTTCAATGTCTAATTATTAGAAGTGTTTAAGATCTTTATTTGGAAGTTTGGTGATGTTTTTTGTGACCAGACATATGCCATAGGAACTTAGCTCTTGTCTATATAAATTAGCTTAGGGTAAAATTGGTCTCACATTACATGTCATTTTGTTTAAAGTCCATTTCTAAGAACCTATTGAAATTAAGTGAGGGCAGACCATATACATATTATTATTGAATATATAGAACAATTCTTGACATTTAAATTTTAGGCTAATTAAATTACATATTTATATATGGATACAACCAACACATAGTTTGGTTTTGAAGTTAGAATGTGTTTCAGTAGCTCAAAATTATTAATTGGGTAATGGATCTAAGATAACATGGTTATCTGGTTAATGTATTTAATCTGGCCAGCTGGTTAATGCATCTAAGTTAAAGCTCACACTTAACTCAACTTGTATAGTTTTCTGAAGTCCAATAAATATATAAAATATTTTAAAACTATATAAACTATTGCTCAACAAGTTCATCCTTATGGCTCTTAAAAACCATAAATAATTTAACACAAATGTCCTCCTTTTAAAAAGGCAAATGTGATAAACTGCTGAGCTATATGTTAACTGACTGACATTGTGGTTTGGGATTTACCTAGAATTTGTTCTTATAAAACATGAAGAATAAAAGAGAGTAGGAAAGAGTGGTTACTTTTAAACTCATACCTGATGAGCTGAGAAGAATACAGCAGAATCTTTCTCCTTTTGCTTTTCTGCATATTTGGGTGGTAAAGTAGTAAAACTAAAATATTTCTTTTGAGTTTTTAATAACATGAATATAAGTTATTAACACTGAATGAAGTGGAATTTTGGATTTTTCTCATCCTCCAGCAACTGGAAGAGACTTTAAGTAGACATCCCTAAATTTTCTCCAGATCAGCATGTACATGAACCTGCTAATACCTTTCACATATGTGTAGTTCACAGCTTCTTTTCATATAAAATGAAGATAATTATACACACTTAATAGGGAGAACATGAGAGTCAAATGAAGCAATATACATGGTATCCCAAAGCACTTAACAGCTAATAGCTCAATTTTGAAAATGAAATATATTTTAATAAATACTGCCTTTGTAATTATTCAAAGTGTGTATGTACATTTTTTTGAGACACCCTACATTTGAGAAAGGTAAAGAGAGCCAAATAAATGCAAGGTTGTAATTACTGCTAGCATTTGGGGTTAAATAAGACCCCAAAACTTGTGAGAAACTTTGAAAGAATTGTAGGGCTAATTTCACAACAGTGAGAATTTTTGCCTAACATCTCTGAGAAATGAATACAAACTGTGGAAATTAAATGTAATTTTGCTGTGCTCTAGAAATAGAAATTCAGTGGATCTGGGTTGTAGAACTGAGGAAAATATAACATGACGTTTCAGAAAAAGAAAAAGGAAGGAAATATAGATGTTAAGCAAAAGTAAAAGTAAGAACAAATAAAAGTGTGTAATGTGGGGAAGAAGTCCCTCTTCCAGTTTGTGTGACTGTACCCTTTGCTTGTTTCCCAACATGGGAGGAAGTGGTTTTGACCTGTGCGTTGGCTAAGGCTGGGTAGGGCAGAGTGGGACATAGAAGAGCTGACTCCTCCCTGGGAGTTCCCATTAGAGTTCTAGAATCTTATCTCCCCCTGGTTTTTGAACTAAGTAAGATTGTGAGAGAGAAACCAAGATAGTGGCATAGGAAAACACCTAAACTGCTGCCTTGCACAACAATTTCAAAACTACACCTAAAAGACAAAATGGACATCATCAAGAACCACAGGAAGGCTGGCTGAGTGGAAATTCTACAACTAGAAGGAAAGAGAAAAACACACTGAGACTCGAAGGAGCTGCAGGAGGCAGAAGTACTGAGACGCGCACATGGAGAGGACTGGCAACTGAGTGCACAGTTGGCTTTCTCAAGCAGGAGAGAGACAAAAGCTCCTGACTGCACTGAACTCCAGTTCTGGGTGAAACTCTGGGGACCTAGACTCATACGGGGTGAAACTGAACTGTCAGGAAAGAGAAAAGCACACTGAGACTCAGAGGAACTGTGGAAGGCAGAGATACCATGACGCGTGCGTGCGCACATACAGAGGGTGGGCAACTGAGTACATGGCTGGCTTTCTCAAGAAGGAGGGAGACAAAAGCTCCCAACTGTACTGAACTCCATTTCTGGGTGAGACACTGGGGACCCAGACTCTTTTGGGGAGAAACTGGACTGTGGCAGCAGGCAAAACTCGAGGGTGGCTTTCTCTCAGAGGTGCTTGCAGTGATTACCACAGGACACAGAGACACAGGAACCTTTTAGGGCAGGGCTGACAGGAAACCAATGCTGTCTGCTCCACTCTGAGTCTCCACCCCATCCAAGCTAAGCACAGAGGTTTTTGTAAGTCTTGTCTCATAAGGGTGTCTCCAGCACAGAACTTCTCCCAGTGTAGACACAGCTGATCCTTATGGCCAATTGACCTGGAGGTTAATTCCTCCCAGCGATACCAATGACAATCAAGGCTTAACTGCAAGACTGTACAGACAGCTCAAAAAGGGGCACACTAAGAGTATCAATTTCAGATAACTGAGGAGGCTGAGCAGCCACTGGGCCCTATTGGACACCTTGCACACAAAGCCACTCTTGTCAACTCAAGGAAGCAGCTAAAATGTGGAGACAAAGAAACAAATAACAAATGAAAGAAATGGAGGAAAGCAAACGACTGGATATAGATTCAAAACCACGGTTTTCCAAAAATTTTCTAGAAAAGGCCGATAAATTTAGTGAGACCCTCAAGAATATGAAAAAGGGCTAACTAGAAATTAAGCATACTCTGACTGAAATAAAAAATATTATACAGAGATCTAACAGCAGACTAGAGGATCACAAGAATCAAGTCAAAGAACTGAAATGCAAAAAAGCAAAAAACATTCAATTGGAAAAGCAAAAAGAAAATGAATCCAAAAATATGAAGGTAGTGTAAGGAGCCTCTGGGACAACTTCAAGTGTACCAAAATCCGAATTATAGGGGTGCCAGAAGAGAGAGAGTAAGATACTGAAAACCTATTTGAAGAAATAATGACTGAAAACTTTCCCCACCTGGTGAAAGAAATGGCCTTACAAGTCCAAGAAGTGCACAGAACCCCAAACAAAAGGAATCCAAAGAAGACCACACCAAGACACATCATAATTAAAATACCAAGAGCAAAAGACAAAGAGAGAATATTAAAAGCAGCAAGAGAAAAACAGTTAATTACCTACAAGGAAGCACCCATACAACTGTCAGTTGATTTCTCAACAGAAATTATGCAGGCCAGACGAGAATGGCAAGAAATATTCAAAATGATGAATAGCAAGAACCTAAAATCAAGATTACTCTACTCAGCAAAGCTATCATTCATAATGAAGGACAGATAAAGAGCTTCACAGATAAGAAAAGGCTAAAGGAGTTCATCAACACCAAACCAGTATTATATGAAATGCTGAAAGGTATTCTTTAAGAAGAGGAAGAAGAAGAAAAAGGTAAAGATAAAAATGATGAACAACAAATACGTATCTATCAAAAAGTGAATCTAAAAATCAAGTGAATAAAAAAAATCTGATGAACAGAATAAACTGGTGAATAGAATAGAATAAGGGGCATAGAAAGGAAATGGACTGACAATTCTCAGGGGGAAAGGGGTGTGGAGAGTGTGGGAAGAGACTGGACAAAAATCGTACACCTATGGATGAGGACAGTGCAGGGGGAGGAGGTAAGGGCAGAGAATGGGGTGGAAACCGGGTAGAGGGGAGCTATGGAGGGAAAAAAGAGGAACAATTGTAATAACCTGAACAATAAAGATATATTAAATTTAATAAATTAATTAATTTAAAAAAAAAGACTGAAACTGTGCATGCAATGAGCTCATCTTGATCTTGTAGTCCTTGGTGAGCTTTGCCATGATGCTAGTACCAACTCAGGGAATACTGTTTGGATAAGTGGCCCACTGCAAGGAGATTGGTCTCTACAGGAACTGTAACTGTGCTGGACTGGAGGGAGAAGTCATTTGTTGGGGAACAGAAGAGATGGATTTGAGGAGCCCAGAAGGGAATGGGGGAAAGATAGACTTGGTATATTAAATCCAGATTTGAACTGCACATTTTCTCAGGAAAAATCTTAGTTGTTGAAAAACTGCTTTTATTCACATACACATAAAACCAAGAAGCCCCTCCAGTAGTGACTGATTGCTGTCTGCAAGACAAATTGTCCATGTTCACAAGCTGGACCGTCCTCCCTTCGAGTCTCCAGGAATGTGATCACCTCCCCATCTATCTGGCTGTCTTTTTAAAACTAAGGCTTGCTTTTAAAATATTAATGATCGTTGGGTCTTTTACATAGGGAGATTTAAGGCCTGCAGCCTTTCATCACTAAATTTGGTTTCATTTTTTTTTATGTTTTGTTTTTAGAGCACACATTCTTTAGATCATAGGCTACTTTAATTCTCTCCTTCCATCTAATGAACACAAATGATAATTTCAAGATAGATGATAATAAATAGTATTGCAACACATACATGTTGCTGTCCTTTAATGGAAAAAAAATGGTAGGCACATTGGGTTCTTTGTGAAAATCTCATTTTCTTCATCTGTGATGATCAGTAAAAATAGGTAGCAAGAAACTTCTTTTCCTTCTCTGTGTTAACACTGCTCACTTCTTATACATGAATTTTTCAAATTATTGGCACTCAAGGTAAAGACACTATCAACCATCTGCTTATTACACAGATATTTACTGATCACCAACCATGTGCAAAACATAAAAATATGCACAATTTGTCTTCAACATTTATGCTTTAGTCATATAAGATGAAACATGTTTAGTGATTACTTATTCTATCTATGTATGTCCCTGCAGAATATCTTCACCACAGTCTCAGGGTCAGAGACGTGGGAATCAAGGAAATGGGTTCTATTTTTGGCACAGGCCCTGCCCTCTAAGTGCCCCTGACTGGTTACTTAGTCTGTGCTTCAATTTCCCTTTCTGTAAGTGTAACCACCATGCTTCCTCTTTTTTAAAATACACTAGAGGCCCAGTGAATGAATTTGTGTATGGGTGGATTCCTTCAGTGATCCCTTATTGAGGAGGCCAGCTTGCTGGGGGAAGGAACCACAGAAGGTTGGCCAGCTGCTGTCCCCCACTTCCTCCCCGCCACTATTGGGGCCCATTGGGGGGGGACAGTTTGGGGAAAGGACTATGGGAGGTTGGTTCCAGCAGCAAGCTAAGGCACAGCCAATTCTGCAAGGAGGGATCCCTCCTCTCATCCTGGGCCCAGGATGCAGGTAAACCAGATTTGGGGCTGTCAGGGTCCTAGCAGCAAGGTCTAGGTCAGTGCACATTATAACTACCACTGCTAATCTGGTCATTTCAGTCATTCAGTCATATGGGTCGCTTAGGCTTTTATATATATAGATAGCTATTAATGATTGGAATAAGAAAATCACTTCAAATTATATTTTCTTCTTTCAAAATAGCTTGAAATAATTTCCTGCTTGTTACACACTGATAGTTCCCTTCTGCTTCTTATAAACTATAAAGCAATTTGATCTGAGGATTAACTCTGAGGATCAGTGCAAAATTAATGGGGAAAAAATCAATTTATGAAAGTAAAATAGTTGTAAGAGGAGCCTTACATGCAAGTCTGTATTCTGTGGAACAGAACTTACTCTAGTTATAATGTCAATAATTACCCATCAAGGAAAGAAATTGAGCAGCTTCTCAACTGTTCATGTCAACCTATATTTTTTTCAGTGCCACCCTGGCCTCCCTCTACCACACAAAAGAAGACATAATCATTCTTTCCTGGCTAGCATCACATTTTTCTTGCTTTATTTAATTTTTTGCCAAGGAACCCCTTCAGAATTGGAAAATAGCATAGTATTCTCATTCAAAGGATGTGGAGATGGAGTAGAGTATTATTTCTTGAATTTCCTAGTTAAAATGGTGGATTTTCTAAGAAAACCCTAACAGACACCCATGGAGTTCAAGGAACTGCTTCCAAAACTCTAACTTAAGCCAGACCTGGATCTATGTTAACAAAATATTATATTTTCTGCCACACAATTTGGATGTTCCCTTTCTAAAACACTCTTCATCTGCCCCAGCAGTAGAGTCCTATAAAGAGTCTAAAGAAAGCTACCACTCCAGAACTGTGGTTTGCTAGGTTGTCGGAGGGATATATTGGAGGGGTGGCCTACAAAATAAGAGAAGGCAGAGGCATCTAGAAACTCTGAGATGGGCTTGCCTAATTGCATTTCTCGACTGTTTACCTAAGCAAATTGGCAAAGAAAGGAAGGCCTGAGTCATTAGGGATGTGTTGAGGGTAGATCATTTGGAAGAAACACAGTTTTGTGCATCAGTGGGGTATGTAAAATTAATAGGATGAAGACAGCAATTGTTAATGGTACTTAATTAGAAATGTACTCAAGGACCCAAATTTAATTGATTGCCAAAATGAATGGCTATTATTTTTATGCTGAAACAGTTTTATGTCCTGTATTAAACTTTCTATCTACAAAAGAAAAGTTTTTATCATTTAAACATGAAAAAGTGAACATTTCCTGGGGGCTAACTGTAGGTCAAATATCTGAGAGCCTCTTCTTTTGCAAGTATGGTTACATACCCTATGTTTTCATCTTTAAAAAAATAGATAGATAGATAGATAGATAGATAGATAGATAGATAGATAAATTGATTTCAGAGAGGAAGGGAAAGGGAGAAAGAGAGATAGAAACATCAATAATGAGAGAGAATCATTGATCAGCTGCCTCCTTCATGTCACCCATTGAGGATTGAGCCCATAACTTGGGCATGTGCCCTGACTGGGAATTGAACCATGACCTCCTTGTTCACATGTTGATGCTCAACCACTGAGCCATGCCAACCAGGCCCCATATTTTAATCTTTATTACACTCCTCTTGACTATAAATACAATTTGTATCCATGTGTCTCTTGACATATACTCTATGTAGTGTGTGTATGGGTAGACAGACTCAAATTAGGTATGCTACAGAGAATTAAAATTTGCCACACATACAACTTTGAATTAAAATGGGGGCATTAAAGACCACTTGACCAAAGATCACTTGAGTAGGACTTTGAGCTTGAACAAACAATCCAACAAATCTTGCCATCTTATACAGGATGCTTTCATCATCAGCCAAAAGTGAATGCTCACTTACTAATGAGAAAACTTTGTATTTTCTGTTATGTAATTACTGGATGAGGAAGTATATGCTGCCCAGTTTGACTGTTCAGACAACAGCCCTTATTAATATTTCATACAAAGTCCTTAGAACTGAGAGTGAATTCATTTGCCAAATGTCTCTTTGCCATTTTTTATGCTTTGTGAGATTTTCATTCTCCCCACTCTTTATAGTATACCGTGAGTTTGATGAGTAATTGTTTCTTGTGATTTAACTGTCTCCTCTAATTACTATCAAATATTTCATTATGTGTTTAAATTAAACCAAAAGGCTGAGTAATAGGAAGGCTATGCTGGGTAGTTTTTATAGGGATATTTTTAGGAAAATTCAATGGAACTTCTCAAATTAGGAATCCCAGAAGATAGTGATGTACAATTTGGAAGATTCCTTAAGATTGGCAAAACATCTTAACTTTTCTTGGCCATATACACAGATTTTAAAAAATTGAATAGGCACTTTCATTACTGAATCTAGAAACTAGTATCCTCTTTAGGTAATAAGTGATAGGACATATCATTTCTAAAACATGCCTCTATTCTTGAAAATCTACATTCTAGTTCTATCTTCATTGACTTGGAAGACTGTTTCTTGAAATATGGACTCTAGCCCATGATTTTAATGTAATATCACTGCCCTTTTAGTGAAAAGGCAGAAGCTGGTGGATTGAGAAGATGGAAAGGGTGTTATAGATTTAGACAATGGGATTGAGCAAATCTGAACAAGACCAACCTTAGGAGGTTAGCAGGTCAAACCATTAGTTTGACACTTCTGTGGCATTTTCCCCTAACATTACTGTCCCTCTCTGTGAACTTCTCACCATGCAGGGATATTTGATCTTTTGCAATAAAGTTCCATTTCCTCATTTGTTCCTCAGGATTAATTTTGGAGTCACCAAGCACTCAGCTCTCAGTGGATGTTTAGGCAAGAGGCATGGGAGAGAAGATAAAGAAGAAAAGGTCCAAAGAAAATGAAAAAGAAAGCACAGGGTTTCCAATTGATGAGTGAACAAAATGAGGAGAAGGAGGCTGCAAAGTTCAACCTCAGTATGCCTTGATCTAGTCGCTCTGAATGACTAATTCACTCAGAATTAGGCAGTTTTAGAGGGTTCTTTTTTAAATAATAGCTTGTTTTATAGATGAGAAAATGATGCTCAAAGATAAACAATTATCCCTCATCTTTCAGCTAGTTAACAGCAAGCTCAGGACTAGACCCAAGTCTCTGATTCCCTTGTATTATTCTTTTTTATCTTATTTACATGATAACAGTGTACTGAATCTTCATGGAAGGTGCTGATAATCTAGTTGAATAAATTAACCAACATGATGTCAGTGGATTGTAGATGGTGGTAAATGCTTCCATTTAGAGGAAGCATCCTGAAAAAAGTAAGATCTGGGTCCTAAAGATGATGAGTGAGTACTGGAACATTAAGTGAAAAGGGAAAGGAGCACAGAGTGGCATGGGGATAGGAATGAGTGAGGATTTAAAGAAGACATGCTTAAAGAGTAATTTGGCTGGTTCATTGGATTTGGACTGGAAAAAAAGAAATGGAAAGATACATTTGGACCTGACATGGAATTTCTTAAATTGGTGCTAAATCGTTGAGTTCTTCAGTCATTCTACTTCAGCTCAGTTTCCCTGGCGAATGCCTAGGTACTTGGCCATCTATTTACCATAGACTCACCCTGTCATTCTTATAGGTTGATGGGCTTTTAAAGACTCATTGGTGGTCTTATTCCTGTGACACATCTTAAGGAGAATATGTGCATTGTATTCTGAAACTCTGCCCTCTACATCTAAAGATCAAAACCTTGGAATCCAAGAACTTGGATTTTTACTCAGTCTTTTAAAAAAGTTATATGGTTACATAATATACCATTTCCTTAGGCCTCTAATGTTCCATCTGCCTTGTCCTCATCATTAAAAAGTATGTACGGTGATCATGTATCACCACCCTATTGAGAAATCCTTTCTTGTATGAAAAGTCTTCAGATAAGTAAGGTGAGGGAATAAAAAAATGGATATTTAGACACTCTGTGGAGCCAAATGTAAGACTGTGGCTTGTAGAAGACCGCATGGCTTGGGATTTCTATTTTTATTTTTTTTATAGCTAAAAGTTAATAAGCACGTATCTGCAGGATTTGAAGGGTTTAATACGTGCTTTATATATATTATCTCATCGAATTAATACAGAACCTCTGTGAGGCCAGTACTGTGATTATTACCATTTTCTAGATGAGGCACAGAGAGTTCAAGTTTCTTGTTAGAAAACTAGTCTTGGTTGACATGTCAGAGACTGCAACTTAGTGGCCGTCTAGCACATCAACAACCAGGCACTTCATTTGACTTTACAAGTATTGCTTCTGTAACAACTACTTAGACATTACAATGAGTAATTTTTGGTGAAAATTTCATAATCCAGAAGCAAATATGTTTTGAGAAGCCTATGTATGACATCAAGAGCCAATTTTAAAAGTGTTAGGATGCAGAAAGGCAATAGAGTCTAGAGTTCAAGGACATGGGCTCTTGAGCCTGAAGCCTGAATCCTCGCTCTGGCACCTACTACCAATTGACCCACAAAATAAAACACCAGTCTGGATCTGAGTTTCCTGAGCTGTATAATAGATAGAACACTGACCCTGTAAGATTGGTTGGGGGGATTAAATGAGGTAACATATTATATGAAGTCTAGCCGAGTGGGTGGTGCATTGGAAGCGCTAAGTTTGTTTACTGAAAGTTGTTCAGTGTTTTTAAGTTGTTCTTAGGTTGTTGACTACAAAGCAACTTCCCTCTGAGGTGGCATCTCACACACTCTTATCCTGAAAAAACTGATGACAATCTGACAGAATGAGCCGTGCCATTAGGTTAATGTTTGCCCAGGAAATGCCTGCATCTCTGAACTGGTTTTCTAACTATGTTGATTTACTCCAAAGAAATTCAGATGGGACCAGAAATGATAAATTTTCAGATAATTTAGGAAATCAGAGAAATTATAATATCCTAGGTCTACTCACATTTGTTAATTGTAATCAGCTCATTGGCCCAAGTCTTGTCCAACCTATAACA
Source organism: Lasiurus cinereus (assembly GCA_011751065.1). Taxonomy (NCBI): domain Eukaryota; kingdom Metazoa; phylum Chordata; class Mammalia; order Chiroptera; family Vespertilionidae; genus Lasiurus; species Lasiurus cinereus. The sequence goes on along the minus strand of JAAGEH010000011.1, from coordinate 7,902,754 downwards.
AATAAGGGCTCTTAACTTTCACTTACTTGCTTGTACTCAGTTGTATTCTGATATTTTCCCATGTATTTGACTTGTATCTTCAATAAATGTTTATGTTCCCTTATAACAGAAGGAACTAAATCTTATACTTCTTTTAAATTTTTAAAATTAATTTTAGAGAGAGAGAGAAAGAAATATCAATTCGTGGCTTCACTTATATCTTCATTGGTTGATTCTTGTATGTGCTCTGACTGGGGCTTGAACCTGCAACCTTAGCATATTGGGATGATGCTCTAAGCAACTAAGTTACCCAGCTAGAGCGAAATCTTGTGCTTCCTTTAGAGGACATGATTTTATTTCTTTTTTAAAAAAATATTTTTTATTGATTTTTTTACAGAGAGGAAGGGAGAGGGATAGAGAGCTAGAAACATTGATGGGAGAGAAACATCAATCAGCTTCCTCCTGCACCTCCCACTGGGGATGTGCCCACAACCAAGGTACATGCCCTTAACCAGAATCAAACCTGGGACCCCTCAGTCCATAGGCCGACGCTCTATCCACTGAGCCAAACCAGTCATGGCTGATTTTATTTCTTAAATGGAATGTATGTGAACAAATTATTTGACTAACAGGATGCTAGTCATTATGAGCCAACATTTTGCCTACCCTTGAAGAAAGGAGAAGATCATTGCTGGTTAGCATTCTATTAGATCAGAAGATGCTTCTCCACATGTCAGCATTGTTGCCCTAGTTGAAATTGTCCATGATCATCCTGGTCTATGTGGCTCACGTGGTTGAGCATCATCCTTTGCACTAAAAGGTCACAGGTTCAATTCCTGATCAGGGCACATACCCAGGTTGCAAGTTGGATCACAACCAATGGATGTTTCTCTCTCATGTTGATGTTTCTCTCTCTTTCTCTCTCTCTAAAATATCAATAAAAACATTTTTTTAAAAAAAGGAAAGAAGTTGTCTGTGACCATCAGTTTGTCAAATATTGACATTGCTATGAGGAGCTTATCCAGTCCCAGTCAGATCCCCCGTCTTCATTAACACTCCTCATTGTGACTGGCACTGATGGTGGTGACATAGTGCTTAGTTGAGGAGATCTGTGTGAGGTCATTTGAGGGTCAGTAGTGCCCCCTTTTCAGCACGTTTTAGGTAAGTGATGGATGGCAGGGTTGCTGCCTCACATGAGGTTGAGTTCACATCAGTTAGGCCATTATCAGGACTCATTCTTCACCAGCAGTCACACGAGCCAGAGACGTGTGCTCTTTTACTGCTCACCGGTGGTTGGCTAGATCCTAAGGTTATAAAGATGAGTAAGACAGAGCCCCTGCTCCTAAACAGTTCTTATCTAGTCAGATAATTTAATCATAGCTAACACTTATCATCAGTCTGCTGTGTGCGAGGAGGCACTGGGCTAAGTATGTTGCACAAGTTAACTCATTTAGTATCAACTTCATGTTTGCTGATGCGAAAGGACCTTAAGTTATTTCCTTTCTGTTTATTTTTAACTCCTACAGTAGAATCAGTAAGGTGTGATAACATGTGATAGCATCTTTTGAGTTGGCTGTGTTAAGAGCACATCCATTCCAAAGAATTCAAGATAATTCACAAAAAGTACACTAAATAATTAAGCAAACCTGGATGAAAAGAGAACATAGCGTCAAACTAATATGGAGATATGACGCACAAGCTTTACATTCTAGTTGTCCTGCAAGAAAGAGAAATAAAATAAACATCTGCAAGTGTAAAAGACCCTTTAGTATAAGAAGTACAACCATTCAGGGAACTGAGAGCTGAGGGAAATGACTACTCTCCCGATGTGTGAGGTGTATCCCACAAACTCCTCAGCTACAGCTCTTTGAGAGGGAGAGTCTCAGGTATAATGCCTTTCAAAGGCGACCAATGCATAACACCAAAACAGAACTTATTTAAAGTGATATGATTCAACAATTGCAGAACTATTTCAGGGATTGAAACTTCTGAGCAGTTATCTATGACTTCTGATTCTCACAAGTGGGCTTTTGCTATCCAGGGTTATGTAACTAGAAAGTTATAAAATAATGATTTGAAATTGGGTCTGACTAGCTCTAGGATTAATGGTCCTTAGGGTAACTTGTGACTTCCAATCCCTACCCCTGAAGTCTTTCTAGATGTTTCAATATTGACCACTAGATAAGTAATCTGTTCTCTTCCTTTTCATGACAGCAAAAATGTAACAATATTGAAATATTTTTCACAGAATAAAGTTAATACTTTAAATAAAACTCCTTACATGTAAGAGGTAAAGGTATGTATGGAAAATAAAAAACATTATAACCTGATGAATAAAAGATAGATACAGAGGCAGTGAAGCACGGAACAGACTGTCAAATTACAGCAGGAAGACTGGGGAGTATTGGGGAGGGAGGGAAATAGATCAGCCAAAGGACTTGTATGCATGCATATAAGCACACCAATGGACACAAGACACTGGGGGTGGGGTGGGATGAGGGCATGTGACAGGGCATAGGAAAGGCTAGGGGAAGGTCAATGAGGGGAAAAAAAGGAGGTCTGTGTACTAATATATGTAATATTTTAAACAACAGGAAAAAAACCTACTTGCAGCAATTGGAAAAAACAAAAAAGAGATAAAGGTATTTTAGCCACACCTAACATTTCCCTAAAGACATCTGTTTTTCAGTCTACTCTTCCTCACCTGACCAGTCTCCTATAATAAAATTAATAGAAGAAAAATTAATGAACAGAATAGTTGTTCTCTTTGAAGCCCATATCTAGTTTTAACCAAGTAAGTAACCACAACTTTAGACTCCCAGTCACCCTTCTTGGATTAAAAGGCTGCCTTGTCCTGGATGAGATTCTGTAAAAGAGAGTTAGAATCAGGATAGGGGGATCGCTGGGGCTCCTGGTGGCAGCAAACAGGCAAGGAGAGGATGGAAAGCAGAGACTGGGAAGACAGGCCTTGTTCTAGTGTGAATGGACCACGGGGCCCTCTAGAGCAGGAAGCACTGCAGGCCAAGACACTCACAGAAAAGCCTTATCTAAACAGAGGTGGGCAGAACGCTGGATCACCTCCACCATTGTCCGAGGAGCTGACTCGAAGCCTCCAATCCCTGAAAAGTCTTCTCCACTCCCCCCTCTCCATTCAGACAAGAAGTAATTTTCAGTGTGCATTCCAAGGCGTCACCAGGTCTCTCACTGCACAAGAAAGTCACTCCTCCAGAATCCTCTCGGTCTGACCCTGTGACCACCAGAAGGCCTAGGCCCTTTTCCTGGAGCAAAGAAGCAGGAACCATTCTGTCTAAACACTCCTTTCAGCACTGCACCTTTTGCTGCCAGCATCCTTTCCCCTATATTGTTTTATTTGTTTTAAGAGAATGTGAGAAGAGGGGAAAAGATAATGTTCGCAGATTCTATTAATCTGATGGCTCAGACACGCTATGGGTGATGTTTTGACACAGCGCACAGGAGCAGAGGGAAATTTACATCAGGCCCGGCTGCAGGGCGGCTGCCCCAACCAGCCCAGCAGCCCTGGCTGCACCCGCTGGCCAGCTTCCAGGTGGGCTTTTCTTTTCTTTCTATTTTTTCAAAGTCTGTTATATATATATATTGCCTTGATGTGTTCTTTACTGCTGCTCTACCCCTTTGTTTCCTAACTTGAAATGATTAATATTCTTTACAAATAGATTCTAATTACAGTGGGCACATGCAGTTTAATCTCATTAAACAGAGTTAAAAAAAATCCTCAGATTTCATCATTCAAAAAAGAAAGAGGGAAATTATAGTCTTGAGACTCAATAGAGCTTTCTAGAGTCCCCTGCCCCCCAGTAAAGGTGCTGTATTTATAAATTATATATACAGTCACTCCTAGGCAATGGCCCAGGCTCAAATAAGAAGTCATAGGGTATTGGGGTGCACAGCTCACCATTGCACACTGCCACCTCCAGCCAGAGTCTTCTTTAAAGTGAGCTGCCTGCTATAAATGATTGGAGTTCACAATAAACAGGCCAGCCTTACCTCATAGCAATCAGGCATCATGTAGACAAAATAAGTCAACAAGGAAAGAGAAAGATTGTGATAAAAGATAGATTTTATATTTTGTTGCAAAATTTTTTTTAAATGATAATATTTATCAGCTAGTAGAAGACCAAGAGTTCCTATAATTTTGGCATCAAAACATTTTTATGACCAAAACTAACCAAAAATTATACCAAAATGTAATTATGAAGTATTCCTCTCTTCCCTCTCCACCAAAGGACTGGGTGCCACCTCTCCCTTTGGAAGCTAATACTTCATTTCTCTGGTGTCTGACCCTGGACCAAAGCTTTCCTCTCAGATAACTGAGCCAGATGCACCTGGCGAAGTGTGGTGAGGTAAAGTTTGGTGGAGAGTGTTAAGAACTCTGGATTCTAATCCCAGGGCTGCTCCTTTCTCTGTGAGTCTGAGCAAGGCATTTGACTTTTCAGTTTCATTTTCCTCATTGCTGAAAGGGTTTGTGAACTGGGGATCATAATACCTACTTCACGGGGTACTAGTTTTACCTCAGCCAACTAAGAATCAGAATGTAGGAAACAGATTTTGAAAGAAAGTTCAGCTTAATATCATCTGTCATTAGGAGAAAGGAGAAAATACCACATACACACACACACACACACATACACACTTTTTTATCTTAAGATTCAGGGTATATAGTAGACTCTTTAGAATTGGGGTGGTTAGGGAATTGCTAGAAATCATTTATGAAATGAGAATTTTCTAACTCTAATTATAGAGTCTTGATTTCTATATTAGGCACTAAACAGATGGGCAATCTCTAGAAAAGCCAAATGAAGGGTTGAACTCTCTCACCTTGTTCTTCAGAGTCTACGTTTTCTCACAAGAGAAAGTCACTTCAAAGCAAATACAGACATTAACTTTCAGTGGCTGAGCTCACCCAGCTGGACTCTCTTTCTGATTCCATCAGATGCCACAGCCCATCCTCTGAAGAAAGAAAAGTGCCCCTGCGATGTAGGTAGGGGAGGAGGAAGAAAGGCAGGGGATGAAAAAAGTCTGAAAGTTGGACTTGTTCGAAACCAGCACCTACGGAATAACACAGGGGAACATCAAGGGCCCCGTGGGTGTATTTCTGGAGTTGGGCTTGTGAAGGTGACTGGAAATTGAGTTCAGGAACTGTGGGGTGACAAAATGAGCTCCAGTATAAATTCACCGCAGATCAGGCACATACTGCACGTACAGCACATTTTGATGAGAGTTGTATGCCAGATTTTGGAAGGAATTTCACCATACTGTGCAAAAAGGGTAAAAAAGACTGAAATTGCCACTGCACTAATGATATTTGTGTAATGAATATTTGACAAGCCTTGTCTTGCTATATACAAAGAAACAGTGCAGTAAAGCAATTTCTTGTCATATGATGATTGTACATGGATATTATTACCTACAATGTGAGGGTTAAGTGCACAGATTCTGGAGTGAGGCAGAACTGATAATAAAATCTGTTTCTGCCACTTCTTAGCTGGTTAGCCTTGGGTAATTACTTAACCTCTATAATACTCGATTTCCTTATCCATGGGAGGTGAGAGTACCTACATTTTAGAATTTTGTACATATTAGTGAGATAGTGTTTAAGAAATGCCGAGAGCATAGGAAATATAACCCTTACTGTAGTAGAGAATAATATGCATGGTGTATATTATAATTATTACACTATGGCTGCTAAACTTGCCTCTTGGGACCAGCAGTCAATATTGTCAAATTTGTTGATTTGACCCCAGTGTTGGCTTTGCCTTTTTCTGTGGCCCCAGACTGCCTTTATCTGTCTTTGGTCACAGAGGAGCCAAATATTTATGAGCATGACAGGAACAAGGCAAATTCCTTGCCACTACAGGAAAATCAGCCCCAAGCATGTGGGTCAATAATACCATCTACATCTCTGGAGGATGGTGTTTCCCTAATAATTGTCCAAAGAAGAAGCCCGGTAACTGAGAGCAGCCAGGAGATCCCCATAGAGGGCTCCTGCCTGGAGTTAAACACATCAACATGTCACATGTAGGGCCCACTCCATGTGCTGGGTCCATAATTGGCTGCTTTCTTTTAATTTGTTTATATCAATCTATAGTCTGAAACTAATTTGTTTCAACTCTAGGGCAATGGATGAGTTGACATGGAGTACACTATTACCCCGGAAACTTTTTTCTCTCTTAATGGTTATAAATAACCTCCATGATATTGTACTTGGCATGCTGCATGCAAATGGAGGTCTGATCCTAAAGCTCATTAAGAAAGGACGGAGGCTTGGAGCAGAGAGAGGACAGCATGGAGCTGAAGCTGATAACAGTGGCCTTGTCCAGAATTGTGCCTGGGAGCTTTCTTATCTCTCTTTGGCAGGAGGTGCTGTGGGCTTCCTGTGCGAAATCAGGAGTGAACGCTGCTTTCCTCTTGTTGTTCAGCTTCCTCCCCCCTTAAGACAGTTCCCAGCACAGTGATTATCTTTGCATCTTCAAACATGGCACAATCTACTTCCTTAAGAGCTTGATGTATTCTTAAGACTTAGGCAAACTCCCCTCCCCCTAAATCTCTTTTCAAGTGCTATTATATAGTCAGGCTCCTAAATGACATTCTATTTTTGTGGTTGCAATTACAAACAGGGAAAAATAACAGTCCTCAAATTAGAAAATAGCCACAGAATCTGTCCTTTTTGTTTGGAGGACCTTGCCTCAGTAGTCCAGTCTCTAGTTGCCATGCTGGGGCTTGTGCCCTCAGTTATTGCCCTCAGATTTAGTGGTGAGGGTGGTGGTCAGAGGTTGGCAGCCCCTAGTGAACTCTCAGAGCAGACTGCATTTCCCTTGGGAAATGCCTAGACTTGCTTTACTCTCACATATTTCTTTGCATTTCCTGAAGACCAAGAGTATGAAACTAAGATCTTTGTTTAAGGCCTCTCTTATCTTTACCCCTTCTTTAAGGGAAAAAGAATGAAATTAAAGACTTCTCTTCCAGACACAAGAGAATTTCTGTTGTTTGATGTCACAATATCCAGTACACACATATTCATAGAGGTGTACACATGTCATAAGCTCCATATGTCTGTAATGTACATATATACATTACATATACTTATATGTGTATTGAGCATGTGTGAAGGATGTGAGGTCAAATACTAGTTCAAGGTATGGAGGTTACAGTCTGGAAAATGGCATCCTGCCTGCCCGGTGTTGCTTAGTGGAGCATCAGCCCACTTACTGAAGGGCTTCGGGTTTGATTCCCAGCCCCAATCAGGGTAGGTATTGAAGGCAACTGATTGACGTGTATCTCTCACATACATCATTCTCTCTCTCTCTCTATCTCTTTATCTCTCTCTCTCTATCTCTCTCTCTCTCTCTCTCTCTCTCTCTCTCTCTCTTTCTCTCTCTCTCTCTCTCTCTCTCTCCTCCTTTCTCATTCTCTCCCACTGTCTCTAAAAATGAATGGGGAAAAAAATCCTCCAGTGAGGATTAACAAAAAACAAACAAACAAAAAGAAAATGCAGAATGCTAATAATGAAAACTAGGGCAAAATAATGTCATAATTTTAAAGCTTCATCAATAAAATGTCTCAAGTAAAGAAGAAAGTGTCTAAATTCTCTTTGATTCCATTTTCTCTACTAATAGAGAGCACTAATCAATAGAGTTGATTAGTAAAGAAAACTATTTTCACTTAGCTAGTAGAAATCCTTAAGAGTGGTTACTCCTTGTCCTAGCCAGTTTGGCTCAGTGGATAGAGCATTGACCTCAGACTTAAGGGTTCCAGATTCAATTTCAGTCAAGGGTATTGTACCTCAGATGCAGGCTCAATTCCTGACTCTGGTCGGGACACATGCAGGAGGCAACTGATCGCTGTGTCTCTCACATTGATGTTTCTCTCTCTGTGTCTCCCCCCTCCCTTTCACTGTCTCTAAAAGATCAGTGGGAAAATGTCCTTGGTGATGATTAACAACAACAACAACAAATGGCCACTCCTTATTAATTCTTTTGTAATTTAATTTTATAATCTAACTGTAAAAACAGACATTTTAAAAACATTTGGATTGGGTGCAAATAACACCAAGGATTTGTTGCTAATTCTATTAGGTGTAATAATGACACTGCTGTTAAATTAGAAAATGAGCATATTTTTGGAGATATGCACTGAAATATGTAGGGCAAAAATGACATGATATCTGGCATTTGCATTAATATACTTACAGAAAATAAAAAGAAATAAGGGATAAATGAAACAAATGTGGCAAAAATCATAATTGTCAAATCTGGGTGGTGAATATATAAAGTTTCATTACATTATGTCTTTTATCACTGTTTGAAAATAATAACTAAAACAAATGAATACTCTTACTAGAAACACCATATCAGTATCTCATGCCTGTTTATAAGTTTCTACAAGTTTATGTGGTGCCAATTACCTGCTAGGTCCTCGCTTAATTATGAGAACAGAGCGAGTAAGTACCTGGTCCCTGCTCCCCTGCAGCTGCTGGCCCAGTGGGGCCTGGAAGCACTAAATGGCAACTTAGGAAGTGTGATGCTCTAAAGGGGTATCTCATAGGGCAGCATGCCCAGGAGGGGATACTATCTGGAAGGCTAGGAAGGTTCACATTCTGGAGCCCTTCCTTGGCTCCAGAGCCAGAGAGGAGCAACAACAGAACTTCCTCCTGCCATTACAATCCTTTTTGTCTTCCCTTTTTCTCACTTATTTTATCCTCTCACCTTCATCTCACATAAATCATGGCTGCCCTTGGCTGCTTAAGATCATCCCCTCAATTATTTCTGGAAATTGGACTCTAAAATATCCTCCTGGTTTCAAAATTTCTAAAATCTACCCAAAACATCTATATATATATAAGAAGATAATATGCTAATTGGTCTTAACAGTGTCCCAGTCATGATTGTTCAACAGGCTGTGTGTGCACAGGAGCTGTTGGGTGGGAACAAGGCAGGGACTTGTGCCACTGGAACATGAGGCTGCCCCTGGGGATGTCCCTCACGTCCCCGGCAGAGGTGCAAGCAGGCATGCTGCACCACCTGGCATGGAGGAGGGCATCAGAACAGAAGCAACCTTCCCCACAGCAAAAGCACACGCAGGCCTGCTGCACTGCCCAGCCTAGAGTGGGGCATCAGGACAGGGATGGCCCCCCACAGTGGAGGCACACACAGGGCCGCAGTGCCACCCAGCCTGAGGGGTGTGTGTCAGGATGGAGGCAGGACCTCAGTGGAGAGCTCTCAACACTTCTGTGCCAGTGTCTGAAGGCACAGAGAGAAAGGGAGAGCAGATGGGCAGTTAGGGGGTTTAGACCAGGAAAGGAGAGCAGATAGGCAATTAGGAGTATCAAACAAGGAGGGGAGTGCAGATAGGCAGTTAGGGAGATCAGGCCAGGAGAGGAGAGCAGTTCGGGCCATCAGGCTGGCAGGGGAGCAGTTAGGGGCATCAGACAGGCAGGCAGGTGAGCACTTGGGAGCCAATGGTTCTGGATTGTGAGAGGAATCCCATATTGGAGAGGGTGCAGACCAGGTTGAGGGAGACTCCTCCCCTTCCCCTCACCCCATGCAAGAATTTTATGCACTGGGCCTCTAGTGTACAAAATAAATCCCAGCAAACTTTCTGTTCACCACAAATTCTAATCCAAAAGGTAACAATACCAAATGCTTTAGTGAGCTTGGCCTGTGTGGCTCAGTGGTTGAGTGTCAACCTATGAACTAGGAGGTCACAGTTCAATTCCCAGTGAGGGCACGTGCCCAGGTTGCAAGCTTGATCTCCAGAGTAGAGCATGCAGGAGGCAGTCAATCAATGATTCTCTCTCATCATTGATGGGTCCCCCTCTCTCTCACTTCTCTGAAAACAATATGTGTGTGTGTGTGTGTGTGTGTGTGTGTGTGTGTGTGTATAAATTTTAAAAATGTTTCAGTGAAATGATCCCTGTGCAAGTAAACAGAAAAATCTACACCAAAGTTAATCAGAAACAGAGGACATGGCTGACTGAGGGAGGCTGTAGGGAATCAAGTCAGGCTCCTGCAGGCACATCTCTCCAAACCTTGGAGCCTAACAGATACAGTTTTGAGGCACCTAAAATATATCTCTATTTGCACTGTCTCAAATAAATTCATATTGAAATCTCGAGGAATGTTTTAAGGTGAACTTGCTATAGGCTCAGTGAGTGATAAGTGAGAGCAAAGAGGGGTCACAATGGTCAGAATAAGCTGTTAGACAAGACCACATTATGGGTGGTGAGGTGTCTAGTCGTGGTAGCTGCTTGGGTGAAGATGAAGGGATCTGAGTACACATGGCATACCCCTGTGATACAGGGAGGATAACTCCTTACTTTCCTCTGTGTCTTCAATTTATAAAACCTTTGCAAGTAAATTAAGCCATTTGATGGTTATATAATCCTGTGAGATTAACAAGGCAAGTATATTTAATTTTTAGTTTGCAGAAGAGAAAACTTGTCATATAGTTAGGAGAAGTTGTGGCAAGACTAGGACCTAAGTCCTCTCTGATTCCTGGTTTAATACTCCGAACTAACCAAACCAAAATACAATTTGACTAGAACAAAGAGCTTCTTAAAGGGTTATGCTTGGAAAAGCATGTAAGGAATGGACTGTGGATGGCCTTGACCATCAGACAAAAAATCCTGAAATTTCTACAGTCCAGTTGTTAAAGCTTTTGGAACAAAAAAAAAATTCACTGAAAACCAGAGCATGCAGGCGTTGATCTGAAGCAGTTTGGTGGGTATTGGAAGAGTGGAAAAAGCCAGGCAGCAGCAAGGCCAGTTAGATACTAGTTTACTGCCCAGTGAGCATGGACTTAAATGTCTTTGTTGTTTGGGGTTTTATTCATGTAGAATGTAGGATACATAAAACATAATAAATGAGCAATAACTATTTAACCAAATGTTTTGCATAGCAAACTATATGAAAAGAGAAGCTTACTGATACATGTCTGAGAAAAAATACTAACTTCCAGCCCGGTGCATGAATTCGTGCATGGGTGGGGTCCAGCCAGTCTGGCCAGGGGGAGGGGACATGGGTGGTTGGCCGGCCTGACTGCTGGTCGAACTCCTGGTTGAGGGGACAATTTGAATATTAGCCTTTTATTATATAGATTTTAAAAGTCTCATCACTAAGTGGTCAGATTATTATGCATTCAGAGATCATAATCTGGCCAATCAGTATAGGACCTATACTCTAGGTCAAAATCTCTCCTTAAAATGGTACTCAAGTAGCTAGTTCAAAATAATAAGAGAGAGGCTTCATGGACTTTTAGAATAAAAATAGATCTTAAAGATAAACAACATCAAACCCTTATTTTATAATTAAACACTTGAGGCTTGAGAAGTTGAAGAGCTTACCATGAAACCACCAAACTTGAAAAGAAATAGACTGACATCAATAACTGCTCCATCATGTGTGCTTGCATATGCACTTAATTAGCCTGGGAAAAGTTATCTGCATTATCTGGTCTGATTAGCAGCCAGCCTTTTATAGATGTGATTTCTTTGAGGTTTTCATTCACTAATGCAGTGGTCGGCAAACGGCAGCTCTGTTAACTAAAGAGTTTGCCGACCACTGCATTAATGTAACTTCATTTTTTTTCTTTGTTTGCATATTTCCTCCACTAGGAGCTAATTAAAATCTATATATTAAATTTTCTAATTTATGTATTTTATTTCATATTTAACATTTAGAATAGGAAGGATGTTTGAAGATACATTGATGTGGGTTTTTCAGATCAGGCAAAATATACTTGCTATTTTTAAGTTGTGAGAATGTATATTAGGGAAAATCTAAAGAAAAGAGGAAGAAAGTGTGCTTTTGTTGCCTGAGCACTTCTCCAATGATTTTCATTTCACCTTGGTCTGGACCATGCTGCAAAGCAACATAGTAATGACTTACTTTTTTTAAAAATAGGTATGACTTTTGCTCCAATAATGAAGAATCCTTTATCCTGGATCCTGACAGCAACATAGGAAACAGAATTGAGAGCATCACTCAGCGCACAGCAATAATAGAAGGAAAAAATAAGGTATTCTTTGTAAAAATAAACATTGGGATACTTATTCTAAAAACACACACTCAGTTCCCAGCTCTGGGTTTATTAGGACCAGAAATCACTCAAAAGCTCAAACAAAAGTCCAGAGAGAAGAAGGTATTGAGATACCTCTTCATGGAAAGATGCACTTAGGTCACTCAAATGGTGGTATTCTCCAGCCAACCACCAGTCTCAAGGAATGAGTATGCTGTCCCAACAGAAGAAGTGAAACTGCCTGTTGAACATCAGGCTTGTCCATATCAGTGGTTCTCAACTCTGGCTGCATATTCGAATACTCTCCCAATTATCATTACTTTTGAATCTCTGGGGTGGAGCCAAGGGTTCATGAAAGCTCACAGCAGATTCTGGCATGTAACCAGGACTGAGACTCACTTCTACAAATAAAGTGGGGTAGCAATAAGCAAAAATTGTTATGGAATGTTCCCATTTCACAAAATATCTTGTTTTCCCCTCTGTCTTTGCAAAGGCAAAACCTGATTAACACTAGGGTATATAAACACACAGAATCTCAAGATTCTCTGACTTAAGAGATGCAAATCAAAACCAGAATGAGATACTACTCATACCTGTTAGAATGGCTATCATCAAAAAGACAAGTGATAGCAAGTGTTGTTGATGATGTGGAGAAAAGTGAACCCTCGTGCACTGTTGGTGGGAATGTAAATTAGTGTAGCAGCTATGGAAAAGAATATGGAGTTCTTCAAACAATTAAAAATAGAACTACTATGTGATCCAGCAATCCCACTTTTGGGTGTATATTGAAGAAAATGAAAATACTAACTCAGTAAGATATACGTACCTCTATGTTCATTACCGCATTATACACAATCACCAAGACACAGTAACAACCTAAGTGTTCATTAATAGATGAGTGAATAAAGAAAATACGATGTGTATACACAGCAGAATATTATTTATCCATAATAACAAATGAAATTTGTGACAACATGGATGGATGTTGAGCACATTATGCTGAAATAAATCAGAGAAAATCAAATATCTCACTTTATGTAGAATCTAAAACAAACAAAGAACAAACTCATAGATACAGAGAACAGATTGGTCATTGCCAGAGGCAGAGGATGGGGGTGGGTAAAAAGGGTAAAGAAGGTCAACAGGTACAAATTTCCAGTTAAAATAAAAAGTCCTGGGGATGTAATGTGTAGCATGGTGACTGTAGGGGTGACACTGCATTGCAGATGTGAACGTTGCTGAGAGAGTAGATTTTAAAAGTCTCATCACAAAAAAAAAAAAATTGTAACTATATATGGTTACAGTTGTTAACTAGAGTTGTTATGGTGATCATTTTGTAACATATACAAATATCGAATCATTATGCTGTACATTGAAACTAATATAATGTTGTATGTCAATTATATCTTATTAAGAAAAAGAGATACTTCAACTTTTCCTCCCACAAAAACAAAACAACAATAACAACAACAAAAACTCCTGATCTAGTCTAGCAGGCATCTTTCCTGCTACTCCTGTACTCTTCATTCTCCACTCCCTTAACCTCCACTGAGCCTTAGCAGAGCTAACACCTTGTCAACCATGCAAATATCAGTGGATCTCAGATCTGGTGGCTTTTTTGGTTTTTTTTTAATTAGTGAAAATTACACATTAAAAAACTGTGATTACAGGCATAGGTTAATGATAATTTAAAAAGTAAAAAATATATATATATATATATATATATATATATATTTATATATATATATATATATATATATCAAATAACCTGTTGCCGAAATGTCTATTTCTATTTGCATGTCTTGATTTGGAGTAGTCTATTCCTATGAATGCTGTCTACTGGAGTGTGATTATGCCTTTATTCAGCTGTATTCTTTGCACTTGAAGGTGACAAAGTAGATGGCATCATTTTCTATGTAGGATTTGACAATAATAACAAGTAACATCTGAACTCTTCATTGTGTGAAACTTTTTGACATATGTTAAGGTCAATGTCATTCTTAGGCTGACCAAAGTGGTTATCTCCATTTTAAACATAAGAAAAACTGGAGTGATGAGATGATTAATTCAAAGCCACACAGCTTAAAGTGGGAAATGCAAAGCTCAAACCAAAGTCTTCCTGTTCCCAAACCAGGCCTCTGCCAATTTAAGCCAATACAGAAATCAGTTCAAATGGTGATGGCTGGCATGATACTATCAGCAATCATTTGTCAAGGATTTAGGAAATGTTTTTATAACTAGCACTAGTTGTAGGTAGTTTAAAATTTTTCTCTAATACAAATGAACGGTAGTTTAAAATATTCCATGATATGTAACTTTTGATGAGAGATCTGTTTAGTGAAATACTTAGGAAAGAGGAAATTCTATAAACTTAAAAGTGAAATTTGTGACTACATAAAAAAATAAAAAAAAGGAAATTGCCTCAGGATAGAAATCATGTTAGTTGTCACAAAGTACTAGAAATTTTCCAGATGGCATTGATTGTGTCAGTTCAATTTGTCTTTTCTTGACCATAACTGCTAGATATTAAAACAGATCTTAAAAACTTAATTTATGTGGTAACTTTTAATCGTATTTTGGTATCCTATCCACAAAAATAGTCAATAAAAAAGAAAATGGAAAATGAGAAAGCTAAGTGAGGTCTCCAAGTAGCCTGAACCATGAAGTAGTAATCTGACTCTATAGAGAATACCTATGAGAAATGGTGGAAGTAAAGTAACAAAACCAGGGTTAGAAAAGGATCTTCCCTGATTTACATGTAATTTTTTAGTGATGCAAAGGTTTTAAATATAGATTTCTGGACCCAGTTGGCATTTGTGCCATCCCACATGCAGTTAGGAGCCCTGGGACTCAGCTCCTGCCACTTTCTATTCTGTATAACGACATGCAAGCCAGTTCATCTCTCTGAACCTGTATTTTCTCCTCTAAAAAATGGAGCTAGAAATATTTGCCTGTTGTTATGAAGTTGATTATCATATAGACCCTAAAGCAATTCCAAAATTGATTGTGATCATACATAATTAAGACTATTTGTTAAACAATTATTTGCAATGAAAAAAACAACACTTTCTAAACAAAGTTTGAGATATATAGCTATATTTATATACATAATATCCTATTAGTAGCTACAACTGCAACACAGACTTTAAGTTAATTATTAATTTAATGTTTTAAATTTAAAAGAATTTCCTACTTTTACTTTTAGCATCTATTAATATATCTTCTGTGTATGAAAAATTATCTTTCATATGATGATGACAAAGGGAAGTTTTGCTATTTCAGAATGATTTGCACTGGTCTTCTCTTTACAATTAAAGTTTTTATTTTCTGTACATTTTAAGAAAGTAAAGTTCCACCTTAGACTATATCATACTCTTCCCTGTGTTCATAGTGTGCTGGCATGCCCAGCAGCACACCCACAGATCAGTGGACGAAGGGCCCGCTGGAGCACCTGTTAGATTTCAGGGACTTGAATTTTTTTCCTTTGTTTTGTTTTGCTTTTTTCATGTAATTCAAGTTAGGGTGCAGGGGGACAATAAAATTCAGTTCCTTACTGGAAAGTTTTGGCCTAGATTTGTGAAAAGTGAGTCATCAATGCAGTTACAAATAGCAAACGTGGCGATTTCATATTGTTTAAATGGGGCAGCCAGGTCTGTAGATATGGAGTAGGAAGTAGAAGGAGCCCTGGGTTAGAAAAAAAAAAAACACACCGGAAATACTTATCACAGCATTAGTTCTGTGAGGCTGGAGAACTGTGACAACCTTACAACATTTTAGTAACATTTCCACTGAAGTTGTTTTGAGATGAGAATGAGAAATGCGTCATGGTATGAGACAAACCCGTGACAGAGCACTAGTGCCTAACACAGGATTACAGCTTGTGTTGCATTTCCCACACACTCCTCCATTTTTCCTAATTCTCAAGTTCCATTTTCCCATCACTTGGCTCAAATGCACCACCTTAAGTTAAATTTAGATTCTTCCATGACCTTTCTCCATGTCTACTTTCATTTCTCTCTGAGACACTTAAAAGGAAACTATATTAGAAACATTCCAAGATTAAAATCACTGTTCCATATATAGATTTTTTTTTGTAAATAGATGCTGGAGATTAGGCTGAATTACACATCATCCCATCCATTCCATTCCATGAGGCTCAAACCACATTGTAGTGGTGAGTGACTAATATTTAGCGAAAGGGAAGGAAGGAATATGAATAACTTCCAAACTTACAGTACCTGACGACAGTTTTCATCAGCATTCCTGAGTCATACTAATGAACCAGAAAAGGCCCTTAAGAGTCTGTTTCTAGTGTCTAAATTCTTGAGGTCGTGGCAGGGCAAGTAGAGGCACCCCCAAAGTGTGGGTTCAGAATAAAAAACACACAATATTGTGGCAAATGGAAACTAATTACAGAAATAATACAAGCATAAATCTTGGAGAATTTCTTTTGGTGTACCTTATAAAATAAAGGATTATAATTTCAAATACATTTCACAACTCAAATTCTTGGCACTTTGTCTTTTAAAGTATTAAGTTGATATTTGGTGTTCCAACTGTTATGCTATTTTTATCTTTTCCTCTTGGAACAGTCATATGAGCACCAGGGAATGTATCTGTACCTTTAAATCAGAAGAGTCTGGCATTGAGACTTATCTTCCTCTATGAAGACAGTGTATGTTCACCTACAGTTCACATTTGAGCTCTTTTTTCTAACCCTATAAAGTTTATACTTTAGTTAAAGATAGATTTTGTTTTTTATGCAAAATATATTTTAATTTATATTCTTTGGAAAAAAAGAGAAGTACTCTAGAAATCAGATAGTTTTTTTTTAGTAAAGTTGATTATAGATACAAGTTTCATCTTAGTTTTAATTTTTTTTTACTTCTCAATCATATTTTCAAACTCTACAACACTGTATCCATTGAAAAATAGCTTGCAGCTTATGTAAAATACTAAGAAAGAAACTGGTCTTTCCTGTACATATTAGCATTTAGCTTATATGGCTTATCTTTGCTGACCAAAGGAGGTATTCTCGAGGAAAAAAAAAAAAGTTCAAAAAATAGAACTCTAGCAATAAATCTGTGCTATTACATTTAAAGACTTTTAGTGAGAAGCAGT
The DNA here is from genome assembly GCA_011751065.1 of Lasiurus cinereus. NCBI lineage: Eukaryota > Metazoa > Chordata > Mammalia > Chiroptera > Vespertilionidae > Lasiurus > Lasiurus cinereus. Next base: position 7,885,603 of record JAAGEH010000011.1, on the reverse strand, counting down.
TCAGTATAAAGATTAAGAGCATAGGCACTGGAGTCAGACAAACCTGGACATGGTTCTGCCCAGGTCTGTCGGTGCTGCTGTGTATGTTTGAATGAGTCATGGAGCCTCTATAACCTCAGTTGCCGCTTCTGCAGAAGGGGCCACCTCACAAGCTTCTCTCCTAACTACTTTCATTTTCTCCCATGACTCTGAAGTGGTAGATGCAATAATTCAAAGGAAATGGCTACCAGAATTTTTTTATTTCCCACCTCTTAAAGATTAATAATCAAAATAGGGAGACACCTGAGCTCCCTTTCATATTCTTCACTGTTTATCAGATTTCATGTGAGTGTTCCTCTGCAGAAGAGAGTAATATGTATTTGATCTTCAAGTAGGGACATTCTTCTCTATCACCTTTGAGGTTAAGAATATCCTTCAAGGTTAAGAATAGGGATTATGTCATATTCACTCCTGTCTCCCTTAAAATATCTGGGCAATGCCCAGTAAATATCTGCTAAATAGAATGCAAAATGCCAAATATTGTAGATACTTTCGTGTCCAATCATTTAAATACACAGAGGATATATGGTATATGTAATTAAACAGATGCAAAAAACAGAAGAGGAACCATTTATGCAATCTTCACTATACCATAGTGAAAATTATAAAAAATTACAATGAACTTGGCTAAAACATGAGGAATATATTCTTAATCTTCCTCATTTGTAGAAAAAAAACACAGAAATACCTTATTGAATGGGATATGAGAACTATAAAGTGCCTAGCACATTACTTAGAAACTCAGAAAAATGTTAAGACATTTTGTATTCACCACTTTAGGATGCCCACGGTCAACCTATATATTACTTTAGCCTATAAGTCACTTGACCACTATCCTTCAGCTAGTACACTCCATTAGTCTGGAAGCTTCAGCACAGCCTCTATCATTTCAAACTCAGCCATCTGTGTCTTAGGAGATAGACTGTAATAATTTAAAAGTAATTGGATCAACATTTTCAAAATAATTTTAAATATGAAAAACTTACTTTTTTATTTTTTCTATATAGTATGTATTTTGTTTTCTGCAAGGTTGAGTTGGATTTTAAAACTAAATAATTTTTTTCATATAACCAATTTTTATCTTTAAAAGAAGATAGCAATGCAAGCTTTTAAGCTGTATAAATGTGTTTCAGTACTTTTGAAATACAAGTTTGTAAGGTGCTTTCAAATTCATATACATTTGACTGCCTTTTTAGGGGCTAATTTGTCAAATAGCAGCCACTAAAGTCTAGTGAAACTATAGTGTACTAATTTGTAGCCTATATTTTCATTTCCTAAGTGAGGAACTGACAGATTGAGAAATGAAGTAATTTACAAACACACACAATAACCTTAGTGAACTTTCCTGCCTCTCTTCAGCACCATTGGGACTGCAGTGCCACTTTCTGTGAGCACATGAAAGAAATGGTTCAGCCAACCTTCTCCTCTGTCCTTACTAAAGCTTCTGTTCCCATAAAGCAGTCACTAGCTCAGGTCAGCCCAACAAAAGAAGGCCTCCACCTCACCTGGTGCTCTCATTCACGTGGACTGACCACCTTAGAGAGTAGGACGTGCAGTCCTGCATCTCAGCTTCAGGTCTGTAATTATTGCGCCAGCAGCATGCGATAAATAAGCCTGAAACCCTCGTCTGAGTCGGATGTCATAGCCCCCGGTCTCCTGAGGACCTGCTTTCCTGTTGTTTTTTCCATTCTTGCTGGGGCTCGGAAAGGGGAGAGCCTTCTGGTAACCACTACTTGTGCAATTACTATCTTAGTTGAATGAATGAAATAGCTGAATCGTTTCAACCCTCAGAAGTAGCTGATGGATGTTCAAATGGTTCTTTGTCCTATCAGTAGCTGAAATTTCCTTTTCTTTTGTAGACTGCTAGCTCCTTGGTTGTGGCTGACTCTAGAATTTCTGGAATCTTCAGCTGCATGGCTTCCAATAAAGTAGGGACTGTGGAAAGAAATATAAACTTTTATATCACAGGTAAGCCACACATCTTATACTCACAAAAACAGCTTGGTGACCTCAGCTCTCTTCAAATCTTGTTTGCTTTTAGTGCACTCATAGAGTGATTTTTATTTGAAGAAAATACTCCATAGAATTGTTAAACTTGAATAATTTCATCTTTGCTCTTAGGAGTACTGTAGTACCATCATTGAATCTTCTAAAGAATAGTTTCCCTGAATTCTCTTCTAGAGCCACTTGTGGATGTCTGGCTCCCAGGCTGGATTGTGAATTTGGGATCTTGTCATGTTCATTTTTAATTCCCTTCAGTACCTGGCACAGGGTCTGGCACACAGTGGTTGTTCAAGAAGGCCTCCTGGCACGGTGGCTCCGTTGATTAGAGCATCGTCCTGTGCTTCAAAAGGTTGCGGATTTGATTCCCACTTAGGGGCATATGGGAAACAATCTCTCTCTCTTTTTCTCTCTCTCAAATCAATAAACATATATCCCAGGGTGAGGATTTTTTTTAAAAGAATAATCAAGGAAATAAATTATAATACATGTGATAACATTTTTTTAAAACCAGAAAGCTAATTGTTTCACAACTTTATTTTAACTTTTTGGGAAATGAGACTCTCCTATAGAAATCCAAAGCTGAGCTTTGTGGACAATAACTAATGTACTCTTTTTTGGTAGCATTTAAGAATTTTTAGCCTTAAATAGGACCGTCCTGCAAATCTTAAAACTTCCTAGGTACACAAATGGCACTCCCTATGTCCCTCCATGGGTACAGGAAGGAAGTAAGTAGCTCAAAGTCTAAAAACAATTGCCTGGCTCCACACTCCCCAATTTCTGAGGAAGCCTGGGCAGTTTGCCAACTCTGGAAACTTCGCACTGCATGAGGCAGGCTGCAGTAGTTGCCTGAGTTCTCCAGAAAGAAAGAACAGGTCTGGTTTCATGAGACCACGTGGGCTGTCAGCTCACAGGGAGCCTCTGTCGAGTCAGCCAACCCTCTGAGAAGCTACCATGGAGACACCCTGAGAGGCTGTTACAGAGCAGCAGAGCTAGACGAGATTGTGAGGGGTTCTAGCCCTGCGTTCTAGCCCTGTATTCTAGCCCTACCTTCCCCAGATGAGGAAATGGCTTTGGAGATATGGGGAGGCATGCAGCAGAGCTGCTCTAGATTGGCTCAGTCCCTGTCCTCTCAGATTCGAAAGGTGGAATGGAAATCATTTTTGCATCCATTCCAAGTAGGAAAACCCATTCTTTCAAGGATTCATATAGCAATTTCACACAGATGCAATCTTAGATTATTTGGACTAATTAAATATAAAGGTTTGTATTGTCCTGTATATATGGTTGAAAACAAGTTACTCAAATCTATAGCCACTATATGTAGGATTTAGAGGACAAAGGACTGAGCAACTCCTGTTCTGTTCTGTTCTGAACAGTCAACACATTTGTACAAGTTTAGCAGCACCTGCTATTAAATAGTACCACTCAACTCTGCAGTGGGCACTTGCAGAGATATCCCTGTATTTCTAGAAAAACATTTTAACACCCAGAAAACAAAGAAGAAACATTAAAGTATATATATCCTGGTATCCAAAGGTTTGTGCAGAAGTAGTATGATGGACAAATTTACCAATATTAAGCCAATGCAGTCCAACTGAAATATAATGTAAGCTATATATGTAACTTAAAATTTTCTAGTATCCAGATTTTTTGAAGTAAAAAGTGAAATTAATTTTACTTAACCCAGTATACCCAAAATATTATCACTTCAAGATATCATTGACATCTTTAAAAATATGATACGCTTCCATTTTTAAATTAACTGAAATAAAGACTTGAGTAAAATTCTTTAGCCATGCTAGCCATGTTGTAAATGCACAATAGCCACATGTGTCTATAGGTTCTGTGCTGCACAGTGTAGCTGGAAGCCTCTGAGATGAAAGTAGGATGCATAATGCCCCTAGATTTGAGGTGGCACTAAAGGGGATGCACATCTGAATAGATAGAAAGAAGATAATCTTGCCCTGACATTCAAATTCTGTCCACACCCGCATGAACAATCTTCCCTGTGACCTAGAAGTGTGCTCAGTGACAATTGGTCTGACATCGGGAGGACAGACCTCACAAAGAGGAAAGAGGCTGAGACAATCTGGAAACAGACTTAGGATCATTTTTACAGGGAATTCTGGGATCCCAGAGACCCCAAGAAAGATCTAGAAGTGGGGTTAGCATAGCTTCTGAGTGGACATGATTACTTGGTCTACAGACTCTTTACATTGTGAAGAGGAACGGCCAGTCAGAGCCATCCAAAGGCTCAGGCAGGGAGCCCCTCTTGCCTGAGTCTGAAGGCAGTACTGGAAGCGGATGTTCACAGAGTGGAGGGGAATGGTATGCTCATTCCCATATCGTTCAGCACCCCCAGGAAAGGTTCACTGGTGCCTAGCATGAACTGCAGCACCACACCTCGCCTATCCATACCTCCGAGTTCTTCCTTGTCGCATCATATATCCATGCATGGTATTGTTGCTGACAGGTGCCCATCAAGCTAATCAGCTGAATTCAGAAATTCCCTCTCACTTCCCACCACTTTATACAATTAATAACCATGGAGTGGTTAAGACCTTTCCTAGATCTCAAGGCTTGTCCACAGAAAGGAGCAATGAGAATTCAATATATTGAATTGTCAAATATACCTACTAAAAGTTTTTGCCATTTTTCTTCTAGAAATTCAGGAACCTTAAACTTAATCTGAGCACAAACACAGCCAATCAAGCTTCCATTTCCTGGAATATAATTTCTCTCAAAAGTTCTAGTTGATGATAAGATTAGTGAGTGTTATTAGTATGTGTTGCTTTCACACATTATTTTAAAACTATTATTATATTTTTCTTACTCAAATTTTTGTCGTGAGACTTACCCTCACTAGAGATGAGGCAAAATACTGTTTGGTACAATGCACTGTACATGTCTGTTCTCTGTGTTTCTTCTTGGATCTGGTACAGATAATGCTTTAAAAGATCTGTCTAAATTTAACTGCTTTAAATCTAGATCTGGATTTGGATCCTTATTGAGCCTCATTTCCACCATGTTGCCCTTAAAAGTACAATAATAACTTACAGTCTCCTTCCAAACTGATGAAAAGTAGTTACCTGTGGCCACTAGAGCCCTCCATTGCTTCGACTCTGTACTGTGTCATTATGTGTACACAGGTAACTATTTGAAAAAGCAAAACTTTCTAGTAACCACTCATTGTCTTTTTAGAAAAGGTTATTACTAGTCTCTATTAGAAGAGAAGCCTTTATACCCACCTGACAAATGAGGCACCTTCATCTTTTTCATTTCTATGCTTGCCTCTTTCATGAACTCAATTCACATGTTTGATCAACCAAGTCTAAATGTCTACCCCCTTTGAGAATAGATGACTCACCTAACCCTAGGTTGAATGTATTTCATCTCTCCTAAGTATTGATTCCTCTCCTTGACACTTCATAAACCACCATGATACATGTTAAATAGATGAGTGTTAGTTGGTGCTGATGATGCTTGTGCTGAATCTTCAACAGATACTTAAGTGTGGGAAGATTTCTTGTTTTCACTCTGAGTGTTAGAAGGCAATTCTTTCTTGGTTTTGGTTTTGTACTCAGGGGAAAAAAAGGAAAGGAAAGGAAAGGAGAGGAGAGGAGAGGAGAGGAGAGGAGAGGAGAGGAGAGGAGAGGAGAGGGGAAGGGAGGGGAGGGGAGGGGAGGAAGGAAGGAAGGAAGGAAGGAAGGAAGGAAGGAAGGAAGGAAGG
>JAAGEH010000011.1:7828385-7879820 GCA_011751065.1 Lasiurus cinereus | reverse complement strand
AAGGAAGGAAGGAAGGAAGGAAGGAAGGAAGGAAGGAAGGAAGGAAGAAAACCAACATGAATTAAGGAGCCCCTGTATTCATTAATTCATTTTAGGACTTTTTATTTATTATTTTCTTTGGATCAAAAGAGAATACCAAATAGGTGATGCTGAGAAATAGGTAATCATTTCTAAGAGGCTGTCTGATAACATACACCAAATTAGCTTCAATGACACTGCCCACCATGTGAGAAATGGACCACAAAACCTATTTGGTTCTTTTCTTTTCTTATGTGTGTGTTTTTGCTACTGCTGGCACTCAGCATGACTATGGGTGTGTTAGCAATTACTGAGTGTGAAACAGGAACAGCACTGCCTTATCTCCCTGGCTTCCCAATGTCACTAAATGCATTTTATTTTGAGATTCCTGGTGGTGCTTGGCAAAGATAAACAAAATCTTCCATCAGGAAACCTGTGAGCTAATTTCCACAGGAAGTTTCAAATCACTGAAGTAAATAGAAACTCTACTTGCTCTCAATAGTGTGAGTTGAGCTCACTTAGGTTCTACTACCAGATCAGACCTCATAAATGGAGTCTGTGGACTTTAAATAAATGATTTTATTGAAACCAGTATACCATATGTCTGTTCTAGTATGTGCGTAAAAGTTGATGGCTGCTGATTTAATCCTTATGCTTGGGAAAATGTCCCAAATATAAAATGACGCTAAGTTACAGGGGCTATTTCAGACATCTTATTGTTATCTTAAAAATGACTGTCAGCTGCTTCTGCATCTTCTGGCACATTCTTAGGTTTTCATTTTTAAAGCAGGAAAACCTCCACTGGTCTCCTCTCTTTCCAACTACTGACAGCTTCATAAGCCACTGTTACCCCACTCCCAGGTTTCCAATGAATACTTTGGCATTTCTTCAGACGTGACATTTTATAATAAAGCCAAAGCCCAGAAAAATCAGAAAAACAAGCAAAGTGAGACTTAGGAAAGAGTTGATATGATATCTAATTTTGGACTATTGTCCCTTTAAGGTTTAAAGGTTTCTTTATAGCTTTGTGTCCAAAGGATAATAATAATAATAACAGCATAACATAGTGCTTTTCATCTTCAAAGTACTTTGTAAAATGTTGGCCCAAATTCTTTGCTCAAATACAGATATGCCACTAGTAACCTTCAATGCAAGGGTTTTGAGAGCAGACCAGTTCAGGGCCGGCAGCCAATGTTTTTTTGTTTTTTGTTTTTTTGAATCCTCTGGTGAAACGGTCTTAAATGAAGCTAGGAAGTCTCAGAGCAAAAGCTAAATGATGGTTCAGGGTAAGAAAGCTCAGGAGGTGATGCCAAAGGCATTTAGAGATGGAGATGAAGGTTAGCTGGTAATGGACATTGGAGAAATTGGCTTTTAATGACGTCACTTACAGAAAATGTTTAAAAAACTTTTGATTTTTTAAGTTATTTTCCCTCCCATGATCACCCCCATATTGCAATCCAGCAACTCTTCCAGATTAGTTGTCCACATTTTCAGAAGATACCTTTTCTCTTTTATGACTAGGTGGAACAACCACTAGTAGGAAACCTGAGCAAGTAAATTGGCTCTTCTCTGCACATTCTGACCACTGTGCCAGCAAAGAGCAGGCAAGAGAGTGGGACAGCAGCTTGGGAGGATGCTAGCGACTCAATGCAGGAAACTTGGGAAGTCAGTCACTCTTTTACTGGATATATGAGCATTGCAGTGGTGTTGACTAGCAGGACTGGATTTCTTAACATGTACTTTGGACTTCCTAGTCTTGCTTTCACAACTTATTTTGGATAAGTTTGATGATAAATACATCTTTGATTTTTAGTACAAATTGCTATTATCACTTTACTATTTTGTCCATTTACTAGTAGTTCTGTCCATGGTAAAGAAATGGGAAACATACTTATCATCCCAAGTTGTACAAAACAATTCAGTTTTGAAGAGCAGTAGGAGGCAAATAAGAAAAATGTTCTATCCTACTAACTGTCTTGTTAGGGATTTCCTGCTTCTGAAGGCATGAACTTAGTTGGTTCCCCCTACTATGTTTGAGCAGGTCCCTAAAATAAACAGATAAATAGTCATTTTTTTCATGCTGATGCTGAGAGAATCTCTGCAGGAATAATTCAGCAGATCTTTGAATATCTCAAGATAAGATATTGCCTCCATATGACACATTGGTTTTTCTATGAACCAAAGTTCTTCATTCTTATTTTATAGATGTACCAAATGGGTTCCATGTTAACTTGGAAAAAATGCCTACAGAAGGAGAGGACCTGAAACTGTCTTGCACAGTTAGCAAGTTCTTATACAGAGACATCACTTGGATTCAGCTGCGGACAGCTAATAACCAAAGCATGCACCACAGGATTCGCAGACAAAAAATGACCATCACTAAGGAGCACTCCATTACGCTTCACCTCCTCATCAAGAATGTCTCCCTGGAAGACTCAGGCACCTATGCGTGCAGAGCCAGGAACATATACACAGGGGAAGACACCCTTCAGAAGAAAGAAGTTACAATTAGAGGTGAGCACTGCAACAAAAAGGCTGTTTTCTCTCGGATCTCCAAATTTAAAAGCACAAGGAATGATTGTACCACACAAAGTAATGTAAAACATTAAAGGACTCATTCAAAAGTAACAGTTGTCTCATATCATCTTGATTTATTGTCACTGTTGCTAACTTTCTGGCTCAGAGGAGATGCTCCTCCCAAAATGAGTTTGGAGATGATGGGAGTAATAATGAACTCCAGGCCCAAGCTGGGCTCCCCATCAGGCTGAGGGTCTCTCTGGGACCTACCTGGTGACCCAGTGCACGTTTGGATTTGGAGGATCCCAGCAGGCACACTCTGTGCTTTTGCTCTTTGCTGTCTCCTGCCTGATAAACAACAACTGGAAGCTGATCCTTTCCTTCCACTTTGATGCCAACCTCTTTTTATTTTTAAGTTTCAAAGCTGCACAAACTGAATAATTTAAACAGATCTGGTTTCTGCCAAAGATGGACATGTATAAGTTAATTTTCCAGCTCAAAATGAGTACAGTTGAATTTGAGACTCTGTCGGACCTCTGCCTGGTTTTATTTTGTATTAATTCGTCTGTTTTTCATTTGTAAATAGCACCTGGATAGCACATTATAATGTTTATTTATTTGAAAATGCTTTTTTTTTACATTAAGCACATTAATCTTAAACTGGAGCTCTAAAATGGGTCTCATGGGTGCAAGTGTCGGCATAATTCAGAGTTATTAAAGGTTTATCAAAGTATGAATCAGGAAAATCCACCCAAATCAAGCTCATTCTGGTGTTATGCAATGCTGAGAATCTGATAAACCAGACCAGGGCCCAGTTTTCTCCTCACTGCTCCTTAGTGAACTAAACAGCTATCCTGAAAGAAAGAGGATCATGCTTTTGGTTTAAATATTTTTGTCCCCTCGTTAGTCCTTTAAAGAACTTTGTCCTGTTTAATTAATGGCATTCAAATGTGTTCCACAATCAATTATTAAACAAATAAAGGCCATTGTGACCAGAAGTTTAAGTTTAAGGCATTCTTCTAAAAGTAAATTTAAAAATGTGCCCACTAAAAAAAGGTGTACTTCCCCATATAACCATGTTAATAGGATTTTTATGGGGATTAAGAAATAGCAAAATTACAGAAGCAGAGTTCAGAATCATTGAAAAATACACATCATTTTTAAATCAAGACAAATTATATTTCTTATTTCATGCTTGCATTTGAGGGGAAAGTGACTTTTTCCCCCCTCCAGTTTAATATGTACTGCTTTGTTGTTTTCATTTATGATTGATCATGATATGTGACTTGCATGAACTATTGGAAAACAAATCATACTGACCAAAATAGCCAAGGTTGAAAACATAGCGGCTGGGCAGTCAACAAGACCTGACAAATATGACAATGTTTTAGGCTTGGGAACTCTCTGGACTGTTTCCTACTTTAGGTAACAGGCTCTGTCCCACAGCTAAACTTGTCTTTCACATGGGAATTGCTTTTGTCAAAGTGTGAATGAGTAAACAATACCATTTCCCCAGAATGCCAGTTTTATGGAGCCCCGAATGCTCGGAAAACAATTAGTAACCTGGAAGTTGTCAGCCCAAAGGAAAGAATAATCAATTGTATCTTTTACCTATGGCTCTTGTGCCTGGCATCTTTGTTCATTATAAGTTAGTGTGTTCCTTTAGGAAACAATGCGTTAGGACCCCAGACCTTGGGAGCCTCCATTTCTAGGAAAGCTCAAAAAACAAATGGAATAGTTGGGGGAGTGCTTTTGAAAGCATGATGAATTGGACATGCAGAATTTATCATTTCCTTTCTTGTAAAATTGCAATTGCAATTTTCATGGAGAAGGGAAGGGTCTTTGTATTCACAGAAGATGATTTTAAGCACTTCCATGAGATTATTTTAAGGATGCTGTAATTGTTCACTGTGTAATTAATTCTTCCAGAGAGTTTCAAGAAGAAAAAACAAATTTTTTTTAAAATTAGTTACTCTTTTGAGTGTGGAGTAAGGGGAAGATAACAGGAAAAGGGAAAAGAAAGAGCCTTTGTGGAGAATGAGTGCAATGGAGTGAAGGGCATGAGGCTGGTTCCTCGGTCCCTATTCCAATGGAGAACAGACACTATATTCATCGGGCTGGTGGATCTCTGGGGCAGTAACACCGAAAAGTAAGAGAACACCCTGGTGGGAGCACTCTTTGGCTATTGATAACCAGAAGAAATATTGTGTTATTTCTCATTTTCTCAGCTTGAAGGGATCAGCTCCAGTTAACTTTTGGAAAGCAGCTACCTAAAGCCATCAAGTAACTTAGGTTTAAAAATATGGGTTTGATGTACTTTTCTTATTTAAAATGTCAAAAGAGATTACTATGACGTATAAAGTGGGAATTAGATAAAAACGATTCCCTTGATTGATTGGTTATTTAGAAACTAGCCAAAAAAGAATTTTCTCATAAAAGAATTTTTTTTTCAGAAATGGATACAAAGCAAAATATCATAATGCTGTATATCTCAGACACGTTTCTGTAAACTCGTACTTAATTGAAAGTCCTATGTTTATTCTGGAGCCTTTCTGCTGTTTCTCTTGTCTGAAGTTTGTGTAGGACAGATAGAGCCCTTAGAAGTTCTTCATGACATTTTTGTTAAAAGCAAATATTCTTGTCTTCATAAGCATTGCTTTCCAATACACCTGCCAGGAAAGCACAATTCTGCCTGTGTTGATGATGTTGCCATTTTTAACTATGAAAATTATCTGGGTGCTAGAGACCCTGTATTCAGGCTTTCTTTTTATAATAAGGCCATTGGGCAATGGTAGGTTATTTTGGCATTTTCAGTACACGGGAAATAGCAAATGTGCTCAGAGAACCTATTAAAAGTATAACTCGGTGGACTAGGTCTGAGTTTTAATGAGATATGTCAAAGTTGGCTTGCCACTGTAAAAGACACTAAATAGTAAATGATACTATTCTTTATTGTCTTCCATATTTCACTGGCATGTCTAGGATATTCCCCATGTAAAACTGTAAAAATTGTAATGATTAAGCATATTACCAAAATTAAAGATTTTGATAGATGCCTGTATTTTCCACCAGTAAAAGTAATTTGACAGACTGCACAGAATTCAGACCCAGAAATATTCAAATGGCTCTGCTTGGGGGCGAGATAGGTGAAGAAAGACACACAGAAACAGGCAAACGGATCATTGCTATAGTTCATTCCACACAATGTTCTAAGCATTTAAAGATTAGAGCATTTTTTTCAGCATTCTTATTTGATTTCAGATTTCATTCTCTATAAAATGAGAAAAGACTAATGATAAGCTATGGAAATCAAAATTTAATGAGAAATCTGTTCCTTCTAACATAATTACCCTACCATGTTATACTATATCAACATGTTTAAAAGTTGTATGATAATACACTTTTTAACCTGAGATCTCTAAATTGTTTCAGTGAATACTAATCCTGAGAGTTTCCCTGCAGGAATAAGAGAAAAGTTTGGGGACTTGGCAGAACCCTGCAGGGACATGGAACCAAAGCCATAGCAATGTGTTATCTCTTATAGCTTGTAATCACTTCTAAGCTGCTTTCATAGTTTTAGAACAATAAGATGAGAAAATCAGAAATGGTCAGAGAAAGCTCATAATTGAAACCAGTGACACAGAGTTTGTAAGTTATGCCAAAACTCTTTTGATTTCTGTTCCAGAATTTGCTACAAGGGGGCAAATGGGTGACTTGGGAGGGTTTGGGAAAGACATTAAGAGTTGTCTTTATTCTTTTACCTTAAAAGCTTTAGTACCCACCTAACTAGAATGTATACACATCAGCAGGACTGACTACTTTATTAAATAGACACTGTACTCATTGGGGCTTGGGGGTACTGCTGTTCCTATGTGGGATTTTAATGTTGTAATGTATTGCATCCTAATGTATTAAGTTCATTTTGTTGTACTATATTGGTTGGCATTTTATTAAAATAAATTGTATTGTACCATATTTGTATGTTTTAAGAGAAAATAATATAAAATACATTATTGTACTATTATATAGTGCAAAAACCACAAGTCTGTACCTCTGCCTCTTGAATGGATCCTTTGGTGGCTTGCATTTGGGAAGGGAACGGAGGAAGGAAATAATCAATAAAGCTTTCAAAGTTTAAGAAATTCTCCTGTTTGGTCTGCTGCCTTGCAACTCAGGTTACTGACAGCTGATTAACACAAACATGCTCTCATGAACCCAGTGATACAAGCACATACAAACTTATAGTAACTCATCACCACCATGCTATACATCTACATAAAATGTCAATTCAAACCTATATCCAAAATCATGCTTTTTCTTTCTATTTCCTAAAATATTGTGCAAAATTCCTTACATTTTAGAAATGCTTCTCTCAAAACAAAAATAAGTAAAGAAAGAAAGAAAATAAGTTGGTCAGATAAAAAAAATCTTTGATATTAAAATCTAAAAATAAGAATTTAGTTCATGATTTTACTCAGTGTTCTAATGAATTCCAATGTAGTATACCACCTTAACAAAGAGGAAGTAGAAGGGTTAATCATAGAAGAGAAATTTAGGGAACAAATGTGAATGAAACCTTATAGTCAACTTTTGCTATTTATATATTTCAAATGTTGAGCTGCATATACAATAAAAAATAAAACTGATGAGTAATATTCTTTTTCTTTATTCGTTAGATCAGGAAGCACCATACCTACTGCGAAACCTCAGTGATCACACAGTGACTGTCAGCAGCTCCACTACTCTAGACTGTCATGCTAATGGCATGCCTGAGCCTCAGATCACCTGGTTTAAAAACAACCAGAAAATACAACAAGGACCTGGTAAGAGATGCTTTCCTTGTATTTACTCTTCCTTGTTTTCCTTCTTCCCTTAACGATGGCACGTGCACTCCTCCTTCTTCCCCCTTGCCAGCTAATACAGCTAGAATCATCTGCTGATAGAGCTGCAAGAAACTGGGCTCCAGTTCACACTTTTATATCAACTCCAATGAGGACTATTTGACCCAGGTCCTAGGCAGACCACATTTCTAACCTGATGGCATCTGCTTTAAGTAGTGCATTCAGGAAAGCTTTCAGTTCATCTTGATGGCAAGAAAGTGTTGAGAGGATTTGTTCCTTGGCTTGAGGGATAGCAGAGCTTTGAACACTTGGTAGATGAAGTTCAGAGTGAATTTATAATCTTTTAAATTTACTTATACTAATTTTAATGATTTGGTAAAAAGAAGAATATTTTAAATGATATTTTATAATACTGGTAAATAAAATCTAAACTAATGATAATTTGTTCATTTTCCTTCAACAAAAAATATATTTTAAAGCAACTAGACTTAAATCAGTAAGTATAAACACCATCTATTGCTTGCCTCATAGTTCTATGGTTAAATAAATTTAAAATAAACATATTTATAATTCTGATTAATAATAACATTTATATTAAAAAATAAATTTGCCTTTTATTTGCAATACTCCAACAACCTAAATCAAAGAACTGGCAATATGAAGTGGTCCTTAATGTGAGTCTTCTATTCAAAGTCTCCATTTGAATTTAATGCACAGAAAGGATTGTGATATAATGACCGTTCTTTCACCCTAATCCTCTAATCAATTACCAGGTTGAGCAGGTTAAACCTCCTAAGTACTAAATATTTCTCAAATCCATCCTTTCCTCTGCTTTCCTGTTATTATTCTCTTGGTTCGGGCCCATTATCTATCTGCTTAACATCTTCAGCACTGTCCTAACTGGTCCCCTTAGCACTCTTTTCTCTCTTTGTACCTATTTTCCGCACAGCTGTATAAAATGCAACTAAGAACATGTCACTTCCCTTTTCAAGTGTTCCACTGGCTCTTCATCACAGGATCAAGTTCAAGCATCTGACAGCAAAGACCCTCAATAACTGCCCCTAACTACTCCTACAACTCTATACTCACCTTCAACTTTATATTCCAGCAAGTGCCAAACTCTCGGAGACCACTGAGAACTCCTGAGACCACTGCATACTGTGTGCACACACATTATGCCACTTCAACCCTCTATGCTTTTTCTGTTCCTGTGGCCCCTATTTTCCTATCTTCTCTTCACCTAATACCTAGGCATCTCTATGTCCCAGATAGGATGTTCACTCTCCAGAAAGCCTTACTTGTCTCCGCAAAGAGGAGACAGGTCCTCCATGAGGCTATTATTTATGAATGTTTCGATTCTCTCTTCCTGAGTTGTATAATCATCAGTTCATATATCTTTACTATCTTTGCATATTCCTATTGCCCTGTTACTATATTGTGACGTCTTTTCTGGGTATTCTTCCTTACTATCTGTGCATCGTCATATCATGTCCTCATCCTGAAGGCAGATAGTGTAGCTTTGTCTTATTTGCATCTTATCTGTCTTTTTATCCTCAAAACCTTGCATAGTTCTTGGTAATCAATAAATGTTTCATGAATGAATGAATGAATAAATGATTTCCAAAAAAACCTTAGCAAGTTCACCTGGTTGCGCAAATGCCTAAACTTGGTGGGGAGAGGGAAGGAAGAGGCCCTATCTAGAATTCTTAAAGCTAAAGGGAGCTTTGGAATATCTTTAGCCTCATTTGTAAGATGTGTTGTTTCACAGAAAAGTAATCCCTTCAGGTATTCTATCAAAATAAAAAGATAAATAAATAGCTTGTGAAACCGTACCTATAAATAATGTCTTCCCCTTAGAGATTCAGTGTTCATACCAGTATGTTAGGCACCCAAAGAAGTCCTATACTAAAGAAATCAGGTAAACTATGGTTTCAAGTTCTGTATTCCCCAACTTTCTCAGTCACAAAATGCTCTTCGTGAAATATTAATGTAAGATGCTGGGTGATTCTTTGAATAAGTAAATTTGACTAAAGTTCCATTTTCATACTTTGGATGAAGGTTCAAGAATTAGAAGGGAAGTGACATGTTCTTAGTTGCATTTTATACAGCTGTGCGGAAAATAGGTACAAAGAGAGAAAAGAGTGCTAAGGGGACCAGTTAGGACAGTGCTGAAGATGTTAAGCAGATAGATAATGGGCCCGAACCAAGATAATGTCCTAGGGCAATTATTACAAATAGAAAAAGGTTATGAGATGTTAGAGAGGTTTGAGTCCTAACATTGCCTTCATGGGTCAGAGGATTTGGGCAACTCACCCTTTAATCTCTGAGCCTCTATTTCCTTATTTTATAAAATTGGGATAATACTTACCACACAGGCATGTGGTGAGGTTTAAATGAATTAATATGACTCAGCTGGCACACTGTCATGATTTAGTAAATGCTATCTCTGACCCACATTATTTATATAGAAATTATTCAATGTGTTGTCAAATGTTAAACAACTCTAAAGCCAATAAAGGTAACTTCCTCCCAGCTTTCTTTGATTTTCTGAGGAAAATATATAGAGTTTTATAGAAATTCTTATATAAAATCTTTTCTAAATATTATTCTAACATGCTACAATTAAGATTTATTGAGTTCAACTCTACTAAGTTGTCTATTTTGTCTCCCTTCCCTTTTTTTTTTACCCTTTAAAACTACTACAGCTCTTTGGAAAGGGATGTCTTAATTTTCTGGATACTCTCTTATGTGTATATAGTATTTAAAAAGTTTTATATGTAAATTTCCTATCTGAGGCAGTGAATTCAACAGTCAATGCAATACACTCTGTGACTATCACACTAATGTTCATGCATGTAGGTATCTTCAAATATACCAATTATTTTGTTTGTTTTCTTTTTACAAATGTCGGAGTAAAGATTACAAGTAACCAATGTGATAATCCTTGACTCACTGGTTGTTCCAAAACTGAAATGGAAAAACACTGAAATCACAGCCTGAAAAATACTGAAAACTGGTCCATAATATCCTAAATCTTTGAAAAGCTAGACTGAGTTAAAAGCTCTGAAAATAAACTATAGTCTTTAGAGACTTAAGAGTCATCTTTTGTATTAAACCTGGCAACTCAAGAAGAATGTATACACTGACATTATTTTAGTGACCTTAGATCACTGATAGAACTGGGTCCATTATCACGTTATTTGTTAAATGACAACTGACTCTATTCCAAAGAAAATAGGAGAGAGGAAGCAGGGCACACATGAGAGCTCACGCTCTAGAGCCACATGTCCTTTTAGGAAAACCTTGCAGTGGGGTATAGCCATTCTATAGAAGAAATGCAATTTTAAGAAAGTGTTATGAAAGCTGAGTAGTAAAGTCTTGGGCCAAAGGGTATCAAGCAGAAGCAAAAGAGATCCTCAGCACACAGGCCCAGGAAAGTATGTGCACAGAGGACATGAGGTGAGTCCACCAGATGGAAGAGCCCAGGCACCCTGGAAATCGTGCTGCCAGGTGCTCCATGGAGCACGCTCTGTTGCCAGCCTGGCAGCTCCAGCCCAAGTGCAGGCTCTCTGGGCCTTTCCCACTCATTCTCACTCCCACACAGTCAGTCTCTCCCTCTCATCTTTCCACTCCACCTCGGCCAAAGGCTGCCTTCACTAGGGACCCTTCTTTCCCACTCCTCTTCTCTGCTGTCTGGGTTTAGTTTCAGTTCCTGTCACAGAGAACATCACTCAATTGTTCTCTTGTCTTATGTGTGCTTATTTTTAAAAATATATATTTTTATTGATTTCAGAGAGGAAGAGAGAGGGAGAGAAAGAAACATCAATGATGAGAGAGAATCATCAATTGGCTGCCTTCTGCACCCTGCACTGGGGATTGAATCTGCAATCCTGGCATATGCCCTAACCAGGAATCAAACCATGACCTGATTCATAGGTCAATGCTCAACCACTGAGTCATGCTGGCCGAGCTATGTGTGCTTATTTTTAAAACCTTTGTAGTTAGCTATAATATCTTAATACATCTTCTTCATTGAATAAATAATAAAGATTGATTGAGAAATCACCAGATACCACATTACTGTGTTAAGAGTTATACAAATATCTCATTTACTTTCAAAAGTGTCATCTGAGGTGGCTGATATTATTAGATGCATTTCACAGTCTGTTTTAACTTAAGTAGGCACTTGTCAAATTTCTGGTACCATTCTGAGCACTTTATTAATACTAATTTGTTTGCTCCTCAAAACAATTCTATGAAGTTTGCTAAATTGTTATGCCTGATTTACAGGCTAAAGGATGAGGGAGTGGAGATAGAGAGGAGGAATAAATGGCTTCAAATCATAGAGTTGGTGGGTAAGTGACCAAGGCTCATGCCAGAAACGTGATTGTGGGGCTGTGGGCTGCACATTGAGGCTGTACAGCTCAGCATTGCCTCACATCACTCATGAAAGGACAGAGAGGTACTAGTTTTAAATGACCTCATGTATTTAAAACAATGAATATCTTCTTGTTTCACCCCTTAAAGACTGAGCTTCCTAAAGACTACAGTTAAATTTACTACTTTTTAAAAAATATTTAGAGCATTTTTTTAAGCTTGGACATGCCATATATAAGATTAAAAATCATTTTGAACCTAAATCTAATTACTTTTCAGTTTTAAAAGATCCAGAATGCATTCTGTATTAGCTCTACACTCTTCTACTCACTCAACAAACATTAAGAGGACACACTTTGTGTCTGGTGCTGTGCCAGGCTTAGTGAATACAACAGTGAACAAGAAAACGAAAATCTACCCTGACCAATGCACTCAGTGGTCAGAGCATCAGCCCATGCTCTGAAAGGTCATGGGCTCAAATGCCAGTCAAGGGCATGTACCTGGATAGCAAGTTTGGTCCCAGCCAGTTGGGGCATGTGTCAGAGGCAACTAATCAATGTGTCTCACATCAAAGTTTGTCTCTCTGTCTCTCTTCCTCCCTTCCTTCCTTCTACTTTCTCTGAAAAAAATCAATGGAAAATATATCCTTGAATGAAGATTAACAAAACAAACAAACAAAATACTAAAATCTGAATAACCTAATATCTAAAATAATTAACTTCATGGGTTTAAACGCATGCAGCTTCTTCAAAAGCAACCTATTCCTTGTTAGAAATAAGTTCTAACTTATTCCTTATCATCATGTCAATTGGGCACCAGATTTAATGAGTCTAAAAATGGAATAAAGTGAATTAATAAACGTGACAATAGAAATGATTATGGCTCAATCATAGGATTAAAACCAAAGAATGGGCCCAGGCCAGGTAGCTCAGTTGGTTAGAGAATTGTCCCAATATTCTACGGTTGCGGGTTCAATCCCTGGTCGGGGCACATATAAGAATCAAGCAATGAGTGGAAAACAAGTCTCTCTCTCTCTCTCTCTCTCTCTCTCTCTCTCTCTCTCTCTCTCTCTCACTGTATTTTAAAAAAATACAGTGAATGGCAGAGTTAAAGAGGAAATAAGAGAAAATATGGAAGAAGGTAGGAGAACCTCCACATTAAAACTGAGTAAAAAAGCAACTGGTAACTATTAAGAGGGACCGATGGGGTGCAAAGAATTGGAAAAGAAAGGTAATTTGAATAATATTTACTTTGAAGAGACAGGTGAAAAGAGAATGGACCAGCTAACGTAAGTATAGCATAACGGACTGGGCATTCAAAAAAAAAAGTGTAATGTGAAAGGACCAAAACCACAAAAAACACCACACAAGAGCTCTAATTGGAGATAAATTCCATGTAACAGTGGCTGCTTTGAGTATGACTTGGTTCTTACAGGTATAAAGACAGCAGAGCTTTTAAAAAACATGTAAAGGGTATGCATTCAGACTTGGAACAATGGAATGAGGTTGTGGGTTCAATTCCTGGTCAGGGCACGTACAAGAACATATGAATCCCTTGTCTTCATTACTTCTCTAGCCACCTGCCCAAGGGACCAGCAGTTCTTTCAACAATCACTTTCTACTTCATACTGCACAGATTCTCCAATGAGGCCCTAACTATGTTTAAAGGACATATAGTCTGAGCAACGTATACTGTTGGCATCTTCCTTCAGAGTTGGCACTGTGAGGAGTCAAGATATGTTTGCAAAGTAGATAAAGGCCTATCTAGCCTGGATTTACACTGACACAGAATGAACCATCTCACAAACGACTGTACAGAGAAAACTGGGTTTCTAAAAAAGTAATTAAAATGGTGAACTAAATAACGAACTCTCCTCTAAAAATATTTAAGAGAATAGAAGGCAATATTGACCTGCAATGTTTTTAGTCAATCTTGCCTGAACCGCCCAAAACTCATCAAACTATTACTTAAACTAAATTTCTGTGACAGCAAAACATTTTCAGAATATTTTAAGATGAAAGCAGTAAAACTGGAACAACAAAGAGTTTGGAAATAATAAGTTCTATTTGAAATAGACTGTAGACATTGGCTTAGTTACTAAGTCTGCTGTCTGTTGACATAGCTCTAGATACTGAGGACTCAGTAATGAATAAGGCAATTATTGCTTTCCAAGAGCCCTATAGTAAAGTGGGCAAGTAAGAAAGTAAGTTTACTACAAAATGTTAAGTGCCAGAGCAGAGGTATGCAGGAAGTGGTATGAGAGGAACAGAGAAGAGGCAAAGAGCATCAGAAG
The DNA here is from genome assembly GCA_011751065.1 of Lasiurus cinereus. Classification (NCBI taxonomy): domain Eukaryota; kingdom Metazoa; phylum Chordata; class Mammalia; order Chiroptera; family Vespertilionidae; genus Lasiurus; species Lasiurus cinereus. Next base: position 7,865,774 of record JAAGEH010000011.1, on the reverse strand, counting down.
GTGCCCAGCCATTGTAGCTGAGTGGTTGAGTGTTGACCCACAAACCATGAGTTCATGGTTTGATTCCAAGTCAGGGCACATACCTGGGCTGCAGGCTCGATCCCCAGTAGGGAACATGCAGGAGACAACCAAGTGATGATTGTCTCTCATCATGGATGGTTTTATCTCTCCTTCTCCCTTCCTCTCTCTGAAATCAATAAAAATCAAGTGGCCAGGTCAAGAAAGTAACATGTGCAAAGTTGCTGAGGTTTATCATGAACTTCAGTAGATCAATATGGTTCATACCAGAGTTACATTTAGGGATATAGCAGGGACAGAAATTAGATAGAGTTCTCTGCCTAATAAAAATATAGCAGCATATTACCATGTACAACCTCTAAGTCAAAGTTGTATCTAATCTACCTAGAAGAAGAAGGGATCATGCCATACCAAATATCAAAAATATATTATCAAGTAATCATAACTTATGTGGGGTAGATAAAGAGGTCATTGTGAACAAATAAAGAACCTAAAAAAAAAAACACCACATATAAATATATGGAAACTTAGCATCTGACAGTACCGGCACCACAACTCAGTGAGAAGAGAATAGATTATTGAGTAAATTATCCTGGGATAATTGGCTATTTACATAGTAAAAAAATCAGATTTCTACCTCAAACCAAACACATACTCTCCTTTTCCCAAAAAAGTCCAGGTGAATTAAAGATTTAAGTGAGAAAAGACAAAAATCTAAGTAGATCTTTCAAACAGAATTTTCTTTAATTTTTAGAAGAAAGCATATTAGGGGAATATCAGAGTACAAAAAGAAATTTTTAAACAAGGACAATGGAAAATATTGATACATTTTACTATGTTGTCATTTTAAAGGCCTTTGTATTAAAATTTCACCATAAAGAAAGTTTAAAACTAGTCATGGAATGGGAAAAACTTACTTAACCAACAAAACATCAGTATCTAAAACATATTTAATAAAACTAAAATCATTGAGAAAAAGACAAATAGGTTAATAAAAATATGGGCAAAAGACATGAACAGGCAATTTACAGGAAAAGAAGCCTGAGTGGCCAACAAAAAAATGGAAAAAAATGTTCCACCTAACTAGTAATCAGAGAAACATAAACTAAGCCCACTACCATTTCACACCCATCATTTTGCCAGCACTTAAAACATCAGGAATTCCAGTTACAATAGCTGATTAGATGAAGCCTGCACTCAGCTCTTCCCATGACCACGTCAATATTACTAAATTACAGAACAATCAACCTGGATAACCATCTGAAGACTAGCTGAACAGACGTCCTATAACTAAGGATATAAAGAAGCTACATGGAGAACAGAAAGAGGGGAGGAGATGCAAAACTAGCTGGCCCCACACCCATGTACTGCAGTTGAGAATCCTGAGCTGCAGAGGTTCCCCTGGACAGGGAGGATCTCAGCCCCATGCCAACCACTCCAGCTAACACACCAGTTTTGGGAAGAGGAGCTTTCTTAGATGAGAAAATCAGCAGGGATTCTGTTCTTTGAGCTAACCAAAAGACTGCTGGGAACCCAGGTGCCCTCTTAAAGGGCCAGCACACAAACTCGCCTACAGGCACTCACCTTAGGTTCTGGTGGAAGGATTGTGGCTCAAGGGGTGCCAGAGACAAAGGGAGAAAAATTGAGTTGTACGGCTTTGGGGCAAGGACTGGAGGGATGATAGCCACTAATGTCCCTGTGTTAAGCCCTCTCTCCACACAGCCAAATCTGAATCTACATTAGCCTGTGAACTCCACTACCTCCCCCCCTGATAATTTCCTGATACCCCGCCCCAACACAAAGGTCTGCAGGCCCCAGGCAGTGGCAGCTGACCTTGGTGTACCCTTAGATTTTTTCTGAGTAACCTCACACTTAGCACTGACACCAAATCTGAATATCACTTGCCCCACCCTGAGAACTCTCTGAGACCCTGCCTTACCCAGCCCAGGTCTCTGTCAGCAACAGAGCCTTATGGGTAGCCAGCAGGCAGTGGCAGGTCTCAGAGTGCCTTGGGTCTTTTACTGTTCTGTTCCTGGCCCAGTACTGGTTGCAGGCAGTCTCAGATCCCAGCATGGCCCCGCCCACACGCATCCAGGCCTAACACAGGCAGATACCAACCTCAGATCATTTTGTAGCTACTAACAGATAGCTTCGGTCCTGTCACAGGCAGCATCTGAGGTTCACCTGTCCCAAGTCCTTCCCAAGAGGCCCCAGAACAAACAAACCCAGGGGCCAGCTTTAAAACAGAAAACCACCTAATTAACTTCAGAAATGGCACACCCAAAGGGAGAAATCAGCTGGGGCACATCCTGCTGTGTGGAGTCAGCCTATGACAGCAGCTTGTACACTATGATTGTGGCCAATCCTCACAGCCAGCAAGCCTGAGATGCCACTCACTGATGTGCCAATAAAATCAAGACACAACTACAACAGAAGGGAACACACAACCTATACAAGGGACCTTCCTGGAGCACTCTGCTCAGGTGCTAAAGGAGACTATGCCAATGGGCCCCAGAGGATACCTACCCTGCCAAGACTTGGAGACATAGAAGATATACCTAATACATAGAAACAGAGAGACAGGTAAAATGAGGAGACAAAGAAATATGTCCCATATTAAAAAAAAAAAAAAAAAGAGGGAGAAATCTTTAGAAAAAGAACTAAATTGTAGTTCTGAAGACTAGCTGAACAGACATCCTATAACTAAGGATATAAAGAAGCTACATGGAGAACAGAAAGAGGGGCTCCATTTTGTAGTGAGCTCCTTTCACATCCCATGTGGTTCAGGGTTCAGGTTCAGGGTTTGGGCTGTGGAGGAAGCCACATGCTAATGAAAGAGATTAGAAAATATTAATTTGGAAATATTGGGGCCCAGGCAGGAGCCCAACTCAAGGGGAAGGACTCCACTTTGCTCTGGCCTAGTGATCCCTTTTATTAAGACTGTGAGTTCCACCCATAGCTCTAGGCAGGCAATTCCAGTAATAGCCAATCAGCAAGGATTTTCATAAGATTAAAAGGTGGAGGTTGCTTTAGCTATCATTGTCTCAACTAGACAGTGGGTGGTTGGCTCTGACCTTTCATAGCTTCAAGGTTGACCAGCCTTCCGGGTTCCTTGTCCACACCTCTCTGCCTGAAGACAATGGGCAGCTTCCAACACTAAATGACATGGAAGCAAATAATCTACCAGACACAGAGTTAAAAACACTGGTTAAAAGGATGCTCAAGGAACTTAAAGAAAAATAGATAAACTTGATAAGAACATCAACAAAGAGATAGTAAGCATAAAAAAGGACATATAAACCATAAGAAAGAACAAATCAGAAATGAAGAATAAAATAACTGAACTGAAGAATATATCCTAAAAAACTCAAAACACAAATCAGAAAGAATATATGCACCCCTATGTTCATAGCAGCACTATTTATAATAGCTAAGATCTAGAAACAGTAGATGAGTGGAGAAAAAAGCTATGGTACATTTATAGGATAAAATACTACACAGCTGTGAAAAAACAAAGATCTCTTATCCTTTGAGACAGCATGGAGGGACCTGGAGAGTATTATGCTAAATGAAATAAGCCAAATCAAGTATCACATGATCTCACTTATATGTGGAATGTAATAAACAAAACAAACTGATGTACAAAATAAGTCCAGAGGCATAGAAGCATGGTACAGATTGTCAGAACTCAGAAGGAAGGGTAGATGGGAAGAGATTAAGCAAAGAACTTAAAGACATATATGTATAGCCCATGGACACAGATAATAATCTGGGGAAGGGTGGGAACCGGATGGAGTGGGGCAATAGGAGAAAAATGGCAGACACCTGTAATACTCTCAACAATATGAATAAGTAAGTAAATAAATAAATAAACAAATAAGAATACACTGGAAGGCCTTAACAGCAGAGAGAATCAAGGCAGTAATTTGGAAGACAAGGTAGCAGAAAACACTCAATCAGAATAGCAAAAAGAAAAAATAATTTAAAATTCGAAAATAGCCTAAGGGACTTCTGGGACAACATCAAGAGTAACAATATTGGCATCATAGGGACATCAAAAGGAGAAGAGAGAGAGCAATGGATTAAAAATCTATTTAAAGGAATAATGACTGAAAACTTTCTCAACTTAGCAACAGCAAAGATATACAAGTCCAGAAAGCACAAAGTCCCAAACAAGATAAACCCAAAGAGACCCACACAAAGACACATCATAATTAAAATTGCAAAGTTGAAAAACAAAGAGAGAATCTTAAAAGCAGCAAGAGAAAAACAGTTATTTACCTATAAAAGAGCTTCCAAAAAACTGTCAGCTGATTTCTCAACAGAAACTTTTCAGGCTAGAAGGATTAGCATGAAATATTCAAAGTGATGAAAAATAATCAGGACTACTCTACCCACTAAGGTTATTCATTTAAAATTGAAGGAATGATAAAGAGCTTCCCAGACAACAAAAGACTAAATGAGTTTATCTGCACCAAATCAGTATCACAATAAATGTTGAAGAAACTTATTTAAGAAGAAAAAAGATAAAAAGGAACATAAATATGAATAATAAAATGGCAATAACAGCATTCCTATAAATAATTACTTTGAATGTGAACGGATTTACTGCTCCAATCAGGGTAGCTGAATAAATTAGAAAATAAGACCCATATATATGCTGTCTATAAGAGATGCACTTCAGATCAAAACACACATGCAGACTGAAAGTAAAGGGATGGAAAAAGATATTTCATGCAAATGGAAATATTTAAAAAACTGGTGTAGCAATAGTTACATGAGACAAAAATAGACTTTAAAACAAAGGCTATAATAATAGATGAAGGACTTTACATAATGGCAAAGGAATCAAGCCAACAAGAGGATATAACACTTGTAAACAATTATGCAACCATCATAGGAGCACCTAAGTATACAAAGCAAATAGTGATGGAAATAAAGGAAGAAATCTACAGTAATAGAGTTATAGTAAGGGACTTTAACTCCTATTGACAACAATGGATAGGTTATTCAGAGAGAAAATCACAGGGAAACAGTAGCCTTAAATGACACATTAGACCAGATGTTCAGAGCATTACACCCCAGAACATTAGAATATACATTCTTGCCAAAAATCGGTTTGGCTCAGTGGATAGAGCATCGGCCTGTGGACTGAAGGATCCCAGGTTCGATTCTGGACAAGAGCATGTATGTTGGTTGCAGGCACATCCCCAGTAGGAGGCATGCAGGAGGCAGCTGATCTATATATCTCTCTCATCTATGTTTCTAACTCTCTATCCCTCTCCTTTCCTCTCTGTAAAAAAAATCAATAAAATATATTTTTTTAAAAATAATATACATTCTTTTCAAGTGCACATGGAACATTTCCCAGACAGACCACATGTTAAGCCACAAAAAAAGCCTCAATAAATTTAAGAAGATTGAAATCATCCCAAGCATCTTCTCCAACCACAATGGTATTGAAACTAAAAATCAATTATAAGAAATAACTGAAAAACACACAAATACATGGAAACTAAATAACATGCTACTAACATATTCAATGTGAAACAGCTAAAAGTGTTTTCCTTAAGGAACAAGATAGCATTGTCCACTTTCACCATTTCTATTCAATACCAGAGGCCCGGTGCTTGAAATTTGTGCACAGGGCAGGGGTGAGTTTGGAGGGAGTGTCCTTCAGCCCAGCCTGCTCCCTCTCCAATCTGGGACCCCATAAGGAATATCCGACTGCACATTTAGGCTCGATACAGGAAGGCTAGGGCCTAAACGGCCAGTCAGACATCCCTCACACAATTTAGGACTGCTGCTACCCAACTGCTCACCTGCCTGCCAGCCTGATCACCCCCTAACCACTCCTCTGCCAGCCTGATTGATGCCTAACTGCTCCCCTGCCAGCCTGTTTGCTCCTAACTGCCCTCCCCTGTGGACCTGGTCACCTCTAACTGCCCTCCCCTTCAGGCTTTGTCCCACTAACTGCTCTCCCCTGCAGGCCCAGTCACCCTTAACTTCCCTCCTCTGCTGGCCTGGTCACTCCTAACTGCCCTCCCCTACAGGCTTGATCACCCACAACTGCCCTCCCTTGCAGGCCTGGTCTCTGCCAACTGCCGTCCCCTGCTGGCTATCTTGTGGTGGCCATCTTGTGTCCCCATGGGGGCAGGATCTTTTGACCACATGGTGGCAGTCATTTTTGTGTGTTGGAGTGATGGTCAATCTGCACAGGTGGGGGCCAGCTGGCTTGCCCTGAAGGGTGTCCTGGATCAGGGTGGGTGTTCCCTTGGGACATGGAGTAGCCTGAGTGAGGGGCCTGTGGTGGTTTACAGGCTGGGCACGGACCCCTGGCAACCCAAGCGGAGGCCCTGGTATCTGGGGTTTATTTATCTTTTACAATTGAAACTTTGTAGCCTAAAGTGGAGCCAAGCCTTCTGCTTGTACAGCCATTGAAACTTGGTTGCTTTAAGCAGAGGCCTGGGCCAGCCAGGGTGTGTGGAAAGCTTGGCTTCCTCCATCACCAGGAGCAACCCAAGCCTCACTCCTGCTCTCTCTATGGCCGTAGCCATCTTGGTTGGGTTAATTTGCATACTCACTCTGATTGGCTGGTGAGCGTGGCTGGTGGGCATGGCTGATGGGTGTAGCAGAGGTATGTCAATTTGCATATTACTCTTTTATTAGATAGGATAATATTAGAAAGCTAGCTACAGCAATCAGACAAGAAAAAAATAAAAGGCATCCAAATTGAAAAGGAAGAAGTAAAACTGACTTATTTGCTGATGGCATGATACTCTATATAGGGAACCCTAAAGATTCCACCAAAAAGCTACTCAAACTGATAAATGAATTCAGTAAAATAGCAAGCAAAATTAATATTTAGAAATCAGTGGAATTTTTTTATTGTTAACCCAAGAATATTTTTTTCATTGATTTTTTTTTTTTTAGGGAGAATAGAAATGAGGCAGAGAGAGGGGGGGTAGGGGAGAGAGAGACAGAGAGAGAGAAAGAGAGAGAACATCAACATGAGAGAGACACATTTACTGGTTGCCTCCTGCACTGATTGCCTCCTACATGTACCTCAACCAGGGTCAGGGATGGAATCTGCAACCCAGGTGCATGCTCTTAACCAGAAATGGAACCCATGGCCCTTCAGTGCATTGGGCAGATGCTCTAACCACTGAACAACACTGACCAAGGTAAATAGGTGGATTTTTTTTAACATTGTAGAAAAGCATTTTTATTTAAGAAAGCTGTCAAAGATTTTCACCCATATACAATTGAAACAATAAAATTTCACGACTAATAGACAAAATTTTTCTTATGATTGCAAAAGTTTTTTGTTTGTTTATTAAAGTACTAGAGGCCTGGTGCATGAAATTCGTGCATGGCGGGGAAGCCCTCAGGCCAGCCTGCACCCTCTCCAATCTCAGAACCCCAGGATCAGGCCTAAACTGGCAGTTGGACATCCCTTTCAAAATCCTGGACTTCTGGCTCCTAATTACTCACTTGCCTGCTAACCTAGTTGCCCCATGCAGCCTGCAGTTCAGTTATTTGGTCATCCCTCACTAACCCCCCTGCCAGCCTGGACGCCCCACACAGCCTGCTGTTCAGTTGTTTGGTCATCCTTCACTAACCTCCCTGCCAGCCTGGTTGCCCCACACAGCCTGCTTTTTCAGTCTTTTGGTTGTCCCTTACTAACTCCCCTGCTGGCCTGGTCATAGGCAGCCATCTTATGAGAGCGTGACAGTCAATTTGCATATTGCCTCTTTATTATATAGGATAACTGGAAGTTTGTATCTCTTTCTCTCTCTCTCTCTTTATTGATTAAGATATTTCATATGTGTCCTTAGCTGCCTTTTGCTCCCCCTCCCCTCCCCTCCTGCCCTCACCCCCCTGGTGTCTGTGTCCATTGGTTAAGCTTATACATGCATACAAGTCCTTTGGTTGATCTCTCCCCCTTACTCCCACCCTCCCCTATCTTCCCTCTTAGATTTGATGGTCTGATTGATGCTTCTTTGCGTCTAGATCTGTTTTTGTTCATCAGTTTATGTTGTCCGTTATAGTCCACAAATGAGTGAGATCATATGATATTTATCTTTCTCTGACTGGCTTATTTAGCTTAGCATAATGCTCTCCAGTTCCATCCACACTGTTGCAAATGGTAGGAATTCCTTCTTTTTTATAGCAGCATAGTATTCCATTGTGTAGATGTACCACAGGTTTTTAATCCACGCATCTGCTTAAGAGCACTTAGGCAGTTCCCAAATATTAGCTATGGTAAATTGTGCTGCTATGAACATAGGGGTGCATATATCCCTTCTGATTGGTGTTTCTAGTTTCTTGGGATATATTCCTAGAAGTGGGATCATGGGGTCAAATGGGAGCTCCATTTTTAGTTTTTTGAGAAAATAGGTGGAATTTTTTTATACCAATATTGAACTATCAGAAAGAGAACCTGAGAAAACAATCCCATTTATAGTTGCATCAAAAAAATAAATAAATAACCCTAGGAACAAATTTAACCAAGGTGGTAAAAGACCTGTATTTGGAAAAGCATGAGATATTGAAGAAATTGAATAAGATATAAATAAATGGAAGCCTATATCATGTTCATGGATAGAAAAAACTAACAGATTAAAATATCCATACGACCTGAAGGTATCTATAGATCCAATGCAATCCTTATAAAAATGCCAGTGCTAGAACAAATAACCCTAAAATTTATATGGAGCCACAAAAGGCCTCAAATACTCATAGCAATCTTGAGGAAGAACAAAGTTGGAGGTGTCACATTACCTAATATCAAACTATACTACAAGGTTATAGTAATCAAAACAGCATAGTACTGACAAAAAAAATAGACACAGATCAATGGAACAGAATAGATAGCCCAGAAATAAACCAATGCCTGTATGGTCAACCAATATATGAGGCAAGAATATAAAGTAGGTAAAGACAGTCTATTCAACAAATGGTGCTGAGAAATTGGAAAGATGCATGCAAAAACATGAAACCAGACCACCTTTTTATACCATATACAAGAATAAATTCAAAATGAATTAAAGACTTAAATGTGAGACTCAAAACCATAAAACTCTTAGAAACAAGTATAGGAAGTAAACTCTAACATTTCTCTTAGTAGTATTTCTTCTGACATGATTCTTTAGGCAAAGAAAACAAAAGGAAAAACTAATGTGACTACACCAAAGTAAAAAGTTTTTGCACAGTAGAGGAAACCATCAACAAAATGAAAAGACAACCTACTTAATGGTAGAAGATATTTGCCATTGATACATCTGATAAAAGGTTAATGTCTAAAGACATTAGACATTAGATATGTTTATGAAGAACTCATACAACTCAAGACCAAAAATATCCATTAAATTATGGGCAGAGAACCTGAACAGACACTTCTCCAAAGAGGACAACCAGACATATGAAAAGTTATTCAATGCCACTAATCATCAGAGAAATACAAATTAAAACCACAATCACTTCATCTCTGTCAGAATGACTATCATCAATAAATCAACAAAGTTTTGGCAACGATGTAGAAAAAAAGAAACTCCTATTGTTGGTGGGATTATAAATTGGTGCAGCCACAATGGAAAACAGTATGAAGGTTCCTCAAAAAATTAAAAACAGCCGGGCTGGCATGGCTCAGTGGTTGAGCATCCACCTATGAACCAGGAGATTATGGTTTGATTCCTGGGTTGCAGGCTAGCTCTCCTGTGTGTGGCATGCAGAAGGCAGCCAACCAATGATTCTCTGTCATCATTGATGTTTCTATCTCTCTCTCCCTCTCCCTTCCTCTCTGAAATCAATAAAAATATTTTTATAAAAATAAATAAACAAATAATAAATAAAACCACCTTATGACTCAGAAATTGAACTTTTGAGTATACAGCCAAAGAAATCCAAAACCTTAATCTGAAAAGATATGTGCATCCTTATGTTCCTTGCAGTATTATTTACAATAGCTAAGATATGGAAGCAACTAAAGTGCCCATCAACTGAACAGTGAATAAAGAAAATAGGATATTATTCAGCCATAAAAAAAGAAATCTTACCATTTGCAACAGCATGAATGGACCTATAGTGTATTATGCTGTGAATTAAGTCAAACAGAAAAAGACAAATACCATATGATTTCACTTATACATGAAATCTAAAGAACAAAATAAATGAACACACAAAACAAACAGACTCACAGATACAGAGGGCAAAATGAGGGATGCCAGATGGGAGGGGTATTGCGGGGATGGGTGAAAAGGTAGAGATTAAGAAGTACAAATTGGTAATTACAGAATAGTCATGGGGATGTCAAGTACAGCAAAGTACAACATAGGGAATTTAGCCAATAATCCTATATAATAAAGATGTAATATGCAAATGGTTGTTACACCATGAAGCATAACTACCGACCAGTTAATGACCAAATCAGGGATCTGCATGAGGGTGGGGCAGTGAGCTATAAGTGGGTGGCAGAAAGCTACAGGAGGGGGCAGGACAGCAAGCTATGACGGGGGGAAGGGGCAGAGGGAGCTACAGGAGGGCAGCAGCGAGCTACTGGAGGGTGGCAGCGAGCTACTAGCGAACTACTGGTGCACAGATCTGTGCCTAGGGCTACTAGTATTGTAATAACTATGTATGGTGACAGATGGATACTGGAATCATTGGGGAGATCATTTTATAAATTATATAATTGTCTAACCACTATGCTGCACACCTGAAACTAATAGAAAATAATGTTAGCCCAAACTGTTTTGGCTCAAAGGATAGAGCATTGGCCTGCAAATCAAAGAGTCGCAGGTTCGATTCCAGTCAAGGGCACATATCTTGGTTGCAGGCTATAACCTGGTCAGGGAAAGTGCAGGTGACAGCCAATTGATGTGTTTTTCTCACATCAATATTTCTCTCTGTCTTTTCCTCTCTCTGCCATTCTCTCTAAAATCAATGAAAAAATATCCTCAAATGAGGATTAAAAAAAAAAAATAAATAAATAAATAAATAAATAAAATTCAATGTCAACTCTCACTGAAAAATATAAAATAAATAAAAAATAAATTTACAGGAGGAATCTCCAATATATATTATTAATTATAAATAAATTATTTATAATTTACTTACAGGTATCTCTACAATTATGAAAATATGTTATTTATATACATGTTTTTGTTTTTTAAAAATATGATAATACCAATTATTGGTAAGTATGTGAGGAAATGGAAGCTCTTCTCACTGCTGGTTAAACTGTAAACTGGTATCTTTTGGAACAACATTGTGATACTTGGTAAAATTGAAAGTGGGATTACCTTGGAACCCAGCACCGAGAGATGTGCATAACTCGGTACACAGAGCTGTGTCCACTGTGCACTGTGGCCTTCTTTATAGTAGCAAAAAAGTAAAAACAACCTATCTATTCTTTAGCAAAGAAGTAATTTTTTTTAAATCTGTGGCTTTTTTAACAATGGAATATTATACAGTTTAAAAAATGAACTCCAGCTACATGTGTTAGCAAGGGTGAATATTAAAACATTGTTGAATAGAAAAGAAAACAAGTTGAAAAATTATACATGCTGTATGATTCAACTTATTTAGAATTTTGAAACCCACAAACCAACATTACATATTTTATAGAGATACAAACCCTATGTAGAAAATGCAGTCATGAGAATGGCATGCACCAACTCCAGGATAGTGGTGCTTCTGGACGAGTGGGGAAAGGAAGGAATAAGCTATATATTTTATTCATATGAAAGAGAGAGGGGTCTAAAGCAAATATGGCAAAATGTTGACATCTGATTATCTTAACGGTGGGTTCATTGATCATATTTTTCTGTATTTTTTAATGTTAAAATCAATCACAATGAAAAAAATTGAACTAAAAAAAAGAGCCCTTTTAAAAAGGTGAGTTCCTCAGTAGAACAGAGCCTATATCACAGGCATTGGGTCATAGAAAGTAAGTAGCAATAGGTAAAGGCATTAAAGGAGGCCACTATGAATAATTAGGGGCAGAAGATTTGAATTCTGAGAAAAATAATTAAGGTAGTAACTGGCCTATTTTTGTAAGAAGGGAAATAAATAGCAAGAGTAAAGGCTGAGATTTTGAGTGGTCTATCTGATGGTGGTGCATCAATGTCTGTGCCATTTGTTCCATAACAAATATGAAGGCAAGTCAGAAAGAAGAACTTTGCTTGCTGATTTTGGACATCCTCTTACCTTCATCTCCTTTCCTCCATGTGATGGAAAGAGGAAACTGAGCCAAATGATGTCAGCTCATCAGCATCCTTCGCACTATCCTCTCACCTCCACAATTCCAAATCTGTCTCCTTGGCTGAATTCTAAGTCCTTTGGCTCTACTTGTTCAGTGTATTGACCTTAAATTGGGATTTGAGTGACAGAAAAATTGGTTGAGGTTCAGGTCTGCTGCAAAAGATGATTATGGGTAACAAAATGACTGCTATTATAAACATTCATTGCCCCTGACCACCCATTACAAAGCATACTTTTACTTTCTGTGATTGGCACTTATACCATATCTTAAACTTTTCCAAGTTTCAAAGCTTCACTTGAATTATCTCAATTGCCCACATAGCAATAACATGAAATAGGCAAAGGAGGTGTCATTCTTATTTTACAGGTAGGTTAACCATCATAAAGAGATCGGGATTACAGAGAACTCTCGTTTTTTTCCGTCATCTGAGCTTAGAACACTGAAACCCTCTAGAGCTCATCTGTCTATTCCTATATCCAGTAAAGCACGAACACCTTTAGATTGTTCCTACATAGTATCTGTTTCCATTTCGTCTCCTTTTCCTTTTCCATCCTCCAGATTTGGATCCCTGCCTGAATTGTAACTGGAGAGCTAGCTTTCCAGATGCCACTTTTTCCTCATTCCTCTCCATCCTGCATTATCTTTCTAGACTAAACTTCCTTAAACATTGCTTTCATTATGTCATTTCCTTGCTCAAGAATCTTTTGACCCTCTCTTTCCTTCTGTGTTGAATGGAAACTCCTCAGCCAGGATTTCAAAGTTCTCCTTAATCTGAACTTACCTTTTCAACTACTCAAAGCAGGTGCTTTAAAAATAAACATGGTTTGGGTGGAGGATGGAAGTGGGCTGAAAGAGTTTAATGGGAGGAAAGGACCTATGCAATATTTTCAACAATAAAGATTTAAAGTAAAATAAAATAAAAATGGATAGGTGGAAGGGGGAGAGGAAATAGAGGGGGTAAAATGTGCTAGAAAAATAAAATAAAATAAAAATGGCAACCAAACACATGCAAGAATGTGCAAAGAAACACAAATTAAAACAACAGCCTGGCTGGTGTGGCTCAGTGATTGAGCATCCGCCTATGAACCAAAAGGTCATGGTTCAATACCCTGTCAGGGCACATTCCCAGGTTGCAGGCTCAGTAAGAAGCATGTAGGAGGAAGCCGATCAATGATGTTTCTCTCCCGTTGATGTTTCTATCTCTTTCTCTCCCTTCTTTTCTCTCTAAAAATCAACAAAAATCATTTTTAAAAACCCACAATGATCTTCACCTATCAAATAAACAAAGTTCTGTGTTTTTATTTAGATAATATTGCTCAGTACTGGCAGGATGGTGATAAAAATAGTCGCTTGTCCACTGCTGTTAAAATGTTAATTGGCTTGATCTTTTTGGAAGGCAATTTGGTTATATGAACCAAGAGCTTTTGACTTAATCTGTTTCTGGAAATCTATGCTAAGGAAATAATCTGAAATACAGAAAAACCTTTATGCCTAAAGATGTTAATTGCACTATTATTTATAGTTACAAGCAATCCTATCTAATAAAAGAGTAATATGCAAATTGACTATCACTCTAAGACACAAGATGACTGCCCCCATGTGGTCAAAGATGGCTGCCCCCATGTGGACACAAGATGGCCACCACATATGTCCTGCAAGGAAGGTAGTTGGGGGGAACCAGGACAGCAGGGGAGAGTAGTTGGGGGCAATTGGGCCAGCCAGGGAGCAGTTAGGCATCGATCAGGCTGGCAGGGAAGTGGTTAGGGGATGATCAGGCTGGCAGGCAGAAGCAGTTAAGGGCAAACAGGCAGAGGCAGGTGAGCAGTTTGGAGCCAGCAGTCCTGGATTGTGAGAGGGATGTCCAACCACCCATTTAGGCCTGATCCCTAAATGGGCGGTTGGACATCCCTAACAGGTTCCAGATTGGAGAAGGTGCAGGCTGGGCTGAGGAACAACTCCCTCTCCCCCATGCACAAATTTTGTGCACTGGGCCTCTAGTTAGATATATAACCCAATGCCAATTAATAGGGAACTCACAAATAATGAATGATTATGTAAAAACATGCCCAGTGTCATCTCTCCTGCTCCTCTCTGCCCCTGGTCTTGGTAGTTTTCACCCCTGCCTCTGCCCTCCGACTGAGATTTGCATGTTCCACTAACCCATGTGGAGGGTAAAAGCACCAGGCTTCCAGCTACCTTAGGGCAGAACACTAACCTGACCATGGGTGTGACTGCAGCCCATGAGCATGGAGGAACACTTATGCTATGATATTGGGGAGTGGGGAGTCAATATTTAATAATTAGAAGTCTTACATTTCACTACTAAATTTGTTTTCTCTCTCCCCGCACACTATTTCACACCTTTTTCTGTCTCTTCAAAACTCCAAAATTCCCTCCTCTTCCTGAATTTAAACACATGAGTATCATTTATTTATTCAGGATATATATCATCAAATTATCCAATTTACCTGTCCCTTTATACTCCACTATCCTTCCTGTTAAAATAAATTAACTATGCCTATTCTTAACAAAGAACAATTTGGGCACTGAATTCCATTCCCTCTCGGCTCAGAAATTTTACTCCTGGCATTAATTAATCCTTCTGTTCCCAGATCCTCTCTCTCTCTCTCTCTCTCTCTCTCTCTCTCTCTCTCTATCTCTCTCTCTCTCTCTTTCTCCCTCGCTCCCTCCCTCCACCCTCTCTTCCTTTTACTCTCCCTCTCTCTCAGATTTTTCCTATTAATATACGAGCATACTATAAAATTTCACATTTTGAAAAAAAAAATTCATTCTTTCAGCCTCATGTCATTCTCCAGCTATCTCCTTGCAAGAAATCTCTACTTCATCATCTCCTATTCTTACGTGGCAATAATGATGCTATTGCTCCCACACTTCACAGAAATGGCTAGTTGTCAAACCCAGTGGTCAGTTATCTCCGTTCACCTTAGTCTCTCAGCAGAATTGTACAGAACTGACCACTCTGTCTCTGTGAATGTTTTCCTTGGGTTCTGAGAGTCATGCTGCCCTTGGGTTCAGAGAATTCTGCTCTGCTTGGGTTCTGAGAATCCCAGCTGCTTGGGTTCTGAGAATCCCACTCTCCTTGGGGTCTGAGAATCCCGCTCTGCTTAGGGTCTGAGAATCCCGCTGTCCGTGGGTTTGGAGAATCCCACTCTCCTTGGGTTCTGAGAATCCCACTCTCCTTGAGGTCTGAGAATCCCGCTGTCTGTGGGTTCTGAGAATCCTGCTCTGCTTGGGGGTCTGAGAATCCCGCTGTCCTTGGGTTCTGAGAATCCCGCTGTCCTTGGGTTCTGAGAATCCCGCTCTGCTTAGGGTCTGAGAATCCCACATCCTTGAGTTCTGAGAATCCCGCTGTCCGTGGGTTCTGAAAATTCCACTCTCCTTGGGTTCTGAGAATCCCGCTCTGCTTGGGTTCTGAGAATCCCACTCTGCTTGGGGTCTGAGAATCCCACTCTCCTTGGGGTCTGAGAATCCCTCTGTGGGTTCTGAGAATTCCACTCCTTGGGTGCTGAGAATCCCGCTGTCCTTGGGTTCTGAGAATCCCACTCTCCTTGGGTTCTGAGAATCCCGCTGTCTGTGGGTTCTGAGAACTCCACTCTCCTTGGGTGCTGAGAATCCCGCTGTCCGTGGGTTCTGAGAATTCCACTCTCCTTGGGGTCTGAGAATCCCACTCTCCTTGGTGTCTGAGAATCCCACTCTCCTTGGGTTCTGAGAATCCCAATCTCCTTGGGTTCTGAGAATCCCACTCTCCTAGGGTTCTGAGAATCCTGCTCTGCTTGGGTTCTGAGAATCCCTCTGTCCATGGGTTCTGAGAATCCCACTCTCCTTGGGTTCTGAGAAACCCGCTCTGCTTAGGGTCTGAGAATCCCGCTGTCCGTGGGTTCTGAGAATCCGGCTCTGCTTGAGGTCTGAGAATCCCGATGTCTGTGGGTTCTGAGAATCCCGCTCTGCTTAGGGTCTGAGAATCCCGCGTCCTTGGGTTCTGAGAATCCTGCTGTCCGTGGGTTCTGAAAATTCCACTCTCATTGGGTTCTGAGAATCCCGCTCTGCTTGGGTCCTGAGAATCCCGCATCCTTGGGTTCTGAGAATCCCACTCTGCTTGGGGTCTGAGAATCCCACACTCCTTGGGGTTTGAGAATCCCGCTGTCTGTGGGTTCTGAGAATCCCACTCTGCTTGGGTGCTGAGAATCCCTCTGTCCATGGATTCTGAGAATCCCACTCTCCTTGGGTGCTGAGAATCCCACTCTGCTTGAGTTCTGAGAATCCCACTCTGCTTGGGTTCTGAGAATTCCGCTCTGCTTCGGGTCTGAGAATTCCACTGTCCGTGGGTTCTGAGAATTCCACTCTCCTTGGGTGCTGAGAATCCCACTCTCCTAGGGTTCTGAGAATCCCGCTCTGCTTGGGTTCTGAGAATCCCACTCACCGTGGGTTCCGAGAATCCCACTCTCCTTGGGTTCTGGAAACCCGCTCTGCTTGGCGTCTGAGAATCCCGTTGTCCGTGGGTTCTGAGAATCCCGCTCTGCTTAGGGTCTGAGAATCCCGCTGTCCGTGGGTTCTGAAAATTCCACTCTCCTTGGGGTTTGAGAATCCCACTCTCCTTGGGGTCTGAGAATCCCGCTGTCTGTGGGTTCTGAGAATTCCACTCTCCTTGGGTGCTGAGAATCCCGCTGTCCGTGGGTTCTGAGAATCCCACTCTCCTTGGGGTCTGAGAATCCCACTCTGCTTGGGGTCTGAGAATCCCACTCTGTTTGGGGTCTGAGAATCCCGCTGTCCTTGGGGTCTGAGAATCCCACTCTGCTTGGGTTCTGATAATCCTTCTCTCCTGTTTTCTTGCCACCCAGGGGCTACTATTCAGTCGCTGCTTCCTCTTACTCAAAGATGCTCTCTTCTCTATCTGGACTCGCAACCCATGAAGTTTATTTCGATCCCTGTGGCTTTACATGCCTTCTGTGTGTTGATTCCATATAGCTGTCTCTAATCTCCATCTTCCTCCTGAGTTTCAATGAAACCTCCTTTGAGATGTATAATGGGCATATCAAAACCATGTGCAAAACAGAGCTCATGGTTTTCCTCCCATGAACCTGCTACCCCCCAAAAAGATTCCACTATTCTCCCAGGTATTCAAATCATTAATATTACTCCTTTTCACCTGCCACATGCTAATCCTTATGCAAGCTGATTGGTTCTGCCTTCAAAAATATTTCCCATACTACCAATCTTACAACTTCCAATATAGTCTCTCTAGGACAAAGCTACATATCTTTCATGGACAACCTCAAAAGCTTACTAATTGCTTTCCCTGCTCCCATCCTGGCCCCTTACAGTGTTGCAGCCCTCCAATGGCTTTCTTCTATGCTTAGAATAAAATCCTAAATCTTTACCATGGCTTATGTGCTGTCCTAGCTCTCATCCCTCCAGGTGCTTGTTCTTTTCTATTCACAATGGTCTTTTCATCTTTCTGTAAGCTCATTCTTACCCCAGGGCTTTATGTTTGAAACTCCCTATGCCTGAAATGCCCTTTTCTAAATCTCTAAATGGCTCACTCTTTCCCATCTTTCAAGTATCTGCTCAAATGTCACTTCCTCAGAGAGTCTTCCTAAAGCACCCTAAAATAGCTTCCTCACCCTCCTTAATCCATGATCCCCTTAACCGGGTTTATTTCTATCTTAGCCTTTTTAGCTACTTGCTATTAAATTATTTGGTTTTAATTCTCTAAAACTGTAATTTAAGCCCTTTGTAAGCAATTATTTATGTACCTTGCTTATTATTGTATTAGAGGCCCAGCACACGAAATCATGCCTGGATATGGTCCCCAACTGCCTGCAGCCAGTCCCACCCCCTGCTGCCACCCCCCCCCCCAGTTTCCCCATTTGCCATTGGTGATCGGTGCCTGACAGCCAGGGGAAGGGACTAAGAGGTCACTCACTTGCCCTGCACCTGCAGCAGGTGGTCATCAGGCGATCAGAGCCTGCTGACTGGTGAAAGGGATCAGTGTGCCTTACAATTGTGACTGGTCCATGGTTGTTCTGGTTGGTATGTCGTTAGGGTCAATTGGCATATTACCTTTTATTATATAGGTTAGAGGCCTGGTGCATGGGTGGAGGCCAGCTGGCCTTCCCTGAAGGGGCCCAGGGATTGGGGGGGGGGGGTCCCTACTGGGGTAGAGTGCTGGCCTGGGCAAGGAGCCTGGGATGGTTTGCAGGCTGGCCCCACCTTCGTCTTAGTCAGGAAAAATGTCGGGAAGATGTCTGGTTTAATTAGAATATTATCCTTTTATTAGTATAGATTATTAGCATCCAGAATAGTGTCTAATAATGGAGCTCAAAAACATTTATTATGTGCCCTGACCAGTTTGGCTCAGTGGATAGAGCATCAACCTGTGGACTGAAAGGTCCCAGGTTCAATTCCAGTCAAGGGCATGTACCTTGGTTGCAGGCACATCCCCAGCTGGGGGTGTGCAAGAGGCAGCTGATCAATGTTTCTTTCTCATTGGTGTTTCTGACTCTTTATCCCTCTCCCTTCTCTCTGTAAAAAATAAATAAAATATATCTTTAAAAATATTTATTATGTGAATGAACCAACTGTGTAAAAAAAAAAAGTCCACTTAAAAAACTAAAGGAAAAATATCTGAAGGATAAGCTAATAGATTTGATTGTTTTCCTTTTCTTTCTTTTTTTTATGTTTTCTTTATGCTTTTCACTAGTTCTCAAGTTTTCTATATTGAATACATTTTTTTTAAATATATTTTATTGATTTTTTACAGAGAGGAAGGGAGAGGGATAGAGAGTTAGAAACATCAATGAGAGGGAGACATTGATCAGCTGCCTCCTGCACGCCCCCCACCGGGGATGAGCCTGCAACCAGGATACATGCCCTTGATAGGAATCAAACCTGGGACCTTTCAGTCCGCAGGCCGATGCTCTATCCACTGAGCCAAACCGATTTCGGCTATATTGAATACATTTTAATCAGGGGGAATACAAACTATTTAAAATATATTTTTTATTGATATTTTTACAGAGAGGAAGGGAAAAAGATAGAGAGTTAGAAACATCAATGAGAGAGAAACATCAATCAGCTGCCTCCTGCACACCTTCTACTGGTAATGTGTCCACAACCAAGATACATGTCCTTGACCGGAATCGAGCCTGGGACCTTTCAGTCCGCAGGCAGAAGCTCTATCCACTGAGCCAAACCAGTTAGGGCAGAATACAAACTATTTAAACTAATAAAATATAAACTACAGCTGAGACTGGTTTGGCTCAGTGGATGGAGCGTCGGCTTGCGGACTGAAGGGTCCCAGGTTCGATTCCGGTTGGTGGCATGTACCTTGCTTGTGGGCATGTCTCCACTGTGGGGCATGCAGGAGGCGGCTGATCGATGTCTCTCATCGATGTTTCTGACTTTCTATCTCTCTCCCTTCCTCTCTGTAAAAAATCAATAAAATATATTAAAAAATAAAATAAAATAAAAAATAAACTACAGTTTGATCAGGCCCACTTTATCACTCAATGCATGTTTCTTTCAGTGCCAAGCCTTCCTTTTTCCCATCACCTCTAATAAACATTCAAATCTCAAGGCCCACGGCCTCCATTTCTCCATGCCACCTTTCCTGAGTATTCTAATCCTCACTCATCTCCCTCTCTACCCCAGACTTTGCATTTCATTGTGTATGTTGTGCCACATTTATTCATTATAATTTGTACAACATTTTTTTGCTTGCTGGTGTAGGTGTGCATCAGAGAAAGAATATATATACATCTGTTTGTTATGAGTTAATTTCCCTTTCTCAGCAGAAACTGTGTCCCAGCCTGCTCCCCCACCCTCACTCCCTGTCTCTAACACAGACTAATAGCAGAGTAAGCACTCAATAAGTAGTCAGTGATAGCACTTAGTGTTGAAACTACTGGGTCTCAAAGCTGTGGTCTGAAGATTCCTGATGTGTGTGTGTGTGTGTGTGTGTGTTTATTTCAGAGAAGAAGGGAGAGGGAGGAAGAGATAGAAACATCAATGATGAGAAACATCCCTCAGCTATCTCCTGTGAGCCCCTACTGGGATTGCATGTGCCCTGACCAGGAATCAAATGGAGAGCTTCTGATTCACAGGTTAAAGTTCAACTACTGAGCCACATCGGCTGGGAATTGGTGCTCTTTTCATGCACTGTGCTCCATACTGATGCTTACACTTATGTTTACTACACACTATGTACCATGCACTTGCCATTCATTTTCCCATTTATTCATTAGGAACTGCTTTTATATTCATCTTAAGACTGAGGAAACTGAAATCTAGAAAGGTTAAGTAATTTTCCAAAAGTCACAAAACTTGAAGCAATAAGACTTAGATTAAAACATAGTCCAAGCTCTCCGCCACTATGACAAATGAAACATGATTTCCCTTGACCCATTCACCACAGTTCAACTGCACGCTCTTGGTCAAGTTGCTTAACTCATCAAATCTCAATTTCCACATTGGTAAAATGGAGACCATAATACCTTACAGATGATTCTAAACTCAAGATAGAAAGTGTCTCCTGTAATGCCCAGCATGTAGCAGGCAATGAATAGATGGTAGTTATTATTATTAGAAAAGCTACCTCCTTGCTATTTGGCAGCCCTCATTTCTTTCACAGTGAATGGCCTTGGTGCATCCCCAAAGCTGGGGGTCAGAGCAATGCTGGGTGGTGACAGTGCTATTAAAAAGCCTGAACCAGAAAAAGCAAATAAGCAGTCCTGCCCTGGTTAGCCCAAGCTCGGATTTCCTTGTCTGAATGCATAATGATAGGAAGGGGGTTGTGTTACAAAAGGAGCTGTTTTTGTTTGTCACCCAGGCCCACTAATCTAAACATTTCTCACTTCTCAGGAATTATTTTAGGACCAGGAAGCAGCACGCTGTTTATTGAAAGAGTTAGAGAAGAGGATGAAGGCGTCTATCACTGCAAAGCCACCAACCAGAAGGGGTCTGTGCAAAGTTCAGCATACCTCACAGTTCAAGGTAAACAGCTGCTTCAGAAAGCAACCAGAAACTGTTCAGACATCTATTTCCCTGTTTGTTTAACTTTTCACCTCCCAGTCTCCTGTTGCCCCTCCTGTCTGTGACTTTCCCTGACCTCCTGACCCCTCCCCCTGTTCCTCTGGAAAAGCCTGCCTAGTTACATTCGGCAAGGCTGAGGTGAGGAGGACACTGGCTGGCCACCCTTGAGAGCCATTTGAGCACAGTCTCTGTGGGGGTGACTAGTTCCTGGAAGAAAAGCTACTGCTGCCAGTATGATGTCATTGACCCACAGAAAATGACAGGAGTGGCTACACCTGTGAGAAAGAAATCCAAGAAAGAAGACAATGGGTGTAGATGAGAGGGAGGAGAGGACCACGCATTGAAAATTGTTCATTTTTTTCCATTTCCAACTCCCACGAGTTAGACATATCTTGCAAGCTTTTCTTTTTTCTTTTTTTTTTCTTTTTATTAATTTTTATTAATTTTTTATACATATCTCCCCATTGCCCCCCCTCCCTCCCAGGCATACCCCAACCCCCCCAGTGTCTGTGATCATTGGTTATGCTTATATGCATGCATACAAGTCCTTTGATTGATCACTTATCTACCTCACCTAACTTTAATCTTTCTGCTGTAATTTCACAGTCTGTTTGATGCTGTATGATTTTTGTCCCCCTGAGAATTATCAGTCTATTCCCTTTCTGTGCTCCTGATTCTATTATATTCACCAGTTATTCTGTTGATCAAATTTTTAATTCACTTACTTTTTAGATTCACTTGTTGATAGATATGTATTTGTTGTTCATAATTTTTTGGCTTTTACCTTTTTCTTCTTCCTCTTCTAAAAGAGTACCTTTCAGCATTTCATATAATACTGGTTTGGAGTTGATGAACTCCTTTAGCTTTTTCTTATCTGTGAAGCTCTTTATCTGCCCTTCAATTCTGAATGATAGCTTTGCTGGATAGATTATTCTTGGTTGTAGGTTCTTCCTATTCATCACGTTGAATATTTCTTGCCACTCCCATCTGGCCTGCATCTTTCTGTTGAGAAATCAGCTGACAGTTGTATGGGTGCTCCCTTGTAGGTAATGAACTGTTTTTCTCTTGCTGCTTTTAATATTCTCTCTTTGTCTTTTGCTCTTGGTATTTTAATTATGATGTGTCTTGGTGTGGTCCTCTTTGGATTCCTTTTATATGGGGTTCTGTGTGCTTCCTGGACGTGTAAGTCTATTTCTTTCACCAGATGTGGGAAGTTTTCAGTCATTATTTCTTTAAATAGGTTTTCAGTATCTTGCTCTCTCTCTTCTTCTGGCACCCCCACAATTCTGATGTTGGTTCGCTTGAAGCTGTCCCAGAGGCTCCTTACATTATCTTCACATTTTTGGATTCTTTTCTCTTCTTGCTTTTCCAGTTAAATGTTTTCTGCTTCTTTATATTTCAAATTTTTTACTTGATTCTTGCCATCCTCTAGTCTGCTGTTAGGACTCTGTATAATATTTTTTATTTCAGTCAGTGTCTCTAGTATGTCCTTTTTCATCTCCTTTTGGGTCTCACTAAATTTATCCAACTTTTCTAGCATATTCTTGAAAAACCTTATAAGCATGGTTTTGAACTCTATATCCAGTCGTTTTTTCCCTCCATTTCTTTTGTTTGTAATCCCTTCCCTTGTCTCGGCATTTTCACTATGCCGGGAGAACTTCTGTGTTGGATTCAGCCTTATGATACTAGACTTGCAAAACCGAAGAAGCCTCTGTTGAGCTTGGGAGGGGTGGAGTCTCAGGGCTTAAGGGGACCACCTTGCCTTCTAGTCAGCCCCGCCCTCCACGGCCCCTGAGTCTCATGTGACTGGGTAATCGCTGGAGCGGTCCTTGTACCCAAGCGCCCGCAGTGCCTCTAGACCGCTGCCCCTCCGGCTCCCCTGCACACCAGGACCACACGAGACTAGGTCCCCAGGGTTTCACCCAAAACAGGGGCTTAGTGGAGTCAGAAGTGGCACAGTTGGGAGCGTTTGTCTCCCGCCCACTCGCAAAATCCAGCAGCACAATCAGCAATCTGCCGTGCGCGCCACCAGGCCTTTGATCTTTTGCGACTCCCCTAAATTTCCATGCACTTCTCCCTTTTCACAGTCCAAACTGCCCCCCGTATGAGTTTCAGCTGGATCTGGGGTTTAGTGTTGTAAGATAAGGGGTTCAATGCCTTTGAGAGTCTCCGTTTCCCTCCTGCCAGAGAAAACCAGCCAGGTACTCTGGCACCCGCTCTCTCCACGCGCTCGTCTCCGTACCTCAGCTTTTTGCAGCTCCTCTGGGTCTCTGTGAGCCCCTCTCTTTCCCTCTAGTTGTAGAATGTCCACTCGGCCAGCTTTCCTGTGGTTCTGGATGATGTCCGTTCTGTCTTTTAGTTGTAGTTTTGAAATTGTTGTGCGAGGCAGCAGTGTAGGTGTTTACCTATGCCGCCATCTTGGATCTCCCTCCTTATCTTACAAGCTTTTCATAAGCTGGCTTTAAACATGAAGGAGGCTGCAAACTATTAGAAAAAAAGCAATGTATAGTAAAATACCACATAGGCTTCAGATAGCTTGTTGAGCAGCAAAATCCAAAGAGGCCTAATCCTACACTGGATTGTGACCATGTGGCTTCCATTTAGAAAATAGTTTAGACCTCAATTTCCACTCTCTGATGCCAAGCATCATCCAAAACATAACAGTTACAGCATCATAAATTATAGAATTGGCATCTCTTAGATGCAACTACCTATGGCAAATTGAAGTTTTACATGAAAAGATGGCAGTTGTTCAGCAGCATATTTCCAAGTGAGCCCCAATAGATTTCAGAAGAGGTGTATATTTTAGGGGTAGAACCTAGGATGAAGGCAACATACACCAGTTCTTCTGCCCTGAAAACTTCCAAAGTTTAAAAATTATAACTCTAAGAATTCAGACTCCTTTTAAAAAGAATATCAATCACCTTCTTTTACAAGGAAATGATTCTAGAGCAGTGGTTCTCAACCTGTGGGTCGCAACCCCTTTGGGGGTCGAATGACCCTTTCACAGGGGTCACCTAAGACCATCGGAAAATGCAGATATTCACATCACGATGCATAACAGTAGCAAAATTTCATGGTTGGGCATCACCACCACATGAGGAACTGTATGCAAAGGTCGCGGCCTTAGGAAGGTTGAGAACCACTGTTCTAGAGAGTCTCCTGAAAAATCTGAAAGTATGCTACCACAAATGTATGCTTTCAGAAAAAGTCAAGGGTAGCATTCCCACATACTTTTGGTAATGGCCCTTTTTATCTTTCAAATAATCCTTGTTTTAAAGTATTATTTCAACTTTTCTGCTTACATAGGAAGAAAACAATTTGTTAAGTGTGAATCTTTCTTTATCAACTCCTTCTTCAAAGGACCATTAATTTACCACTTAGCAAGGACTCCAGATGTGACTCTCGGGGAGTAGCCACAGCAGGCCAGGGAGGGACCTCCATCTGAGAGAGGGGTAGCAGCAGAGAGCAAGGAAGACTCCTAATCCTCAGTCCAGAAGGTATTTCCCCCATATCCTCGCAACAACTCTGCAAGATACACAGAGCAGTTCTTACAAAACCCAGGGAAGAATGAAATGACTAACCTAAATCCTGTAGCCAGGGAATGGCAGATATGCAATAACTCACTCCAACCCTCCACATAGCTGCCTTCCCTCGCCAGCTGTCTGTACCCACTTCTGTGTGAATGTGGTTTAGCAATGGCTATGAATGAAGCCTGGAGGTCTTTTGTCTGAACCCCTCCCAATTATATCCAAATCCTCCTTCTCCCCCAGGCCAGTTTAGATGCTCTCAACCCTGTGATATCTTCCAGAATGAAGAGCTGAGTCAGATATTATCTTCTGAGTTCCCCACACCATGGGTCCTGAGTCTTTAGTCAGGCTCCTTTTATTTTGCATTTTATTATTATTTAGTCATTGATACATTTTTCTTCCCTACTGAATCATAAGCTGATTCTGGGAGAAACCAAGATGGCGGCATAGGTAAACATCTAAACTGCTGCCTCAGACAACAGTTTCAAAACTACAACTAAAAGACAAAATAGACATCATCCAGAACCACAGGAAGGCTGGATGAGTGGAAATTCTACAACTAGAAGGAAAGAGAAAAGCACACTGAGACTCAGAGGAGCTAAAGGAGGCAGAGGTACTGAGACGTGCACACAGAGAGGACTGGCAACTGAGTGCACAGTTGGCTTTCTCAAGTGGGTAAGAAACCAAAGCTCCCACCTGCACTGAACTCCAGTTCTGCCCAATAATCTGAGGACCTAGACTCATTCGGGCAGAAACTGGACTATCTGGTAGTAGGCAGCTTTCTCTCAGAGGTGCTTGCAGTGATTACCATGGGACACTGAGACACAGGAGCTATTAGGGCATGGCTGACAGGAAACCAATGCTATCTGCTCTGCCCTGAGACTCCACCCCATCCAAGCTGAGCACAGAGGCTTTTGCAAGTCTTATCTCAAAAGGATGTCTCCAGCACAGAAGTTCTCCCAGCATAAACACAGCTGATCCTCATAGCCAATTGACCTGGATGTCAATTCCTCCTAGTGATACCAACAACAATCAAGGTTTAAATACAATAAGACTGTGCACATAGTCTATAAACAGGTGCACCAAGAGTGTCCACCTCAGGTAACTGGTGAGGCTGAGGACCTGGGCCCTATAGGACACTTAGCACACAAAGCCACTCTATCAACTCAGGGAAGCAGCCAAAATGAGAAGACAAAGAAACCGCTCACAAATGAAAGAAATGAGGAAAACAAACAACTAGATATAGAATTCAAAACCACAGTTATAAGACTTTTCAAGAATTTCCTAGAAAAAAAAAACAATAAATTTAGTGGGACCTTCAAGAATATGAAAAAGGACCAACTAGAAATTAAGCATACATTGACTGAAATAAATAATATTATACAGAGATCTAACAGCAGACTACAGGATCGCAAGAATCAAGTCAAAGATCTGAAATGCAAAGAAGCAAAAAAACACTCAACCAGAAAAGCAAAAAGCAAAAAGAATCCAAAAATATGAAGATAGGGTAAGGAGCCACTGGGACAACTTCAAGAGTACCAACATCAGAATTATGGGGATGCCAGAAGAAGAGAGAGAGCAAGATACTGAAAATCTATTTGAAGAAATAATGACAGAAAACTTTCCCTACCTGGTGAAAGAAATACAAGTCCATGAAGTGCACAGAATCCCAAACAAAAAAAATTCAAAGAGGACCACACCAAGACACATCATAATTAAAATACCAAGAGCAAAAGACAAAGAGAGAATATTAAAAGCAGCAAGAGAAAAAAAGTTAATTACCCATACAACTGTCAGCTGATTTCTCAACAGAAACTATGCAGGCCACATGGGAGTGGCAAGTAATATTCAAAGTGATGAATAGCAAGAACCTACAACCAAGATTACTCTACCCAGCAAAGCTATCATTCAGAATTGAAGGTCAGATAAAGAGCATCAAAGATAAGAAAAGCTAAAGGAGTTCATCATCACCAAACCATTATTATATGAAATGCTGAAAGGTACTCTTTAAGAAGAGGAGGAAGAAGAAAAAGGTAAAGATAAAAATTAAGAACAACAAATACATATCTATCAAAAAGTGAATCTAAAAATCAAGTGAATAAAAAAATCTGATGAACAGAATCAACTGGTGATTATAATAGAATCAGGCCATAGAAAGGGAGTGGATGGACAATTCTTGCGGGGAAAGAGGTGTGGGAAGTGTGGGAAGAAAGAGGACAAAAATCATACACCTATGGATGAGGACAGTTGTGGGGGGACTAAGGGCAGCGATTGGGTGGGAACTGGGTGGAGGAGAGCTATGGGGAAAAAAAGAGGAACAATTGTGATAATCTGTGCAATAAAGATTTATTAAATTAAAAATATAAGCTATGTCTGATATATCTTTATAACCCGTACCTATGCAGGAGACTAATATTTATTTAGTGCCTTTATGTGCAAGCACTTGATATATTTATCCCATTATGGGCTGCACACTTGAAATACATATTCTTTAACTTCATAGGAGTCAAAACAAGTATCTTCAGTCTACAGATGGGAAAATGGAGTTAAATTAGTTCCCCAAAATCAAACAATGAATAGGTTGAGAGTTGAGCATCTCTCTTTGGAAACTTTAGGCTTCCATCCTTCCTCCATTCTTCTCATTCCTGAAGTGTCTTAGGAACTTGTCTGCAAGGCCTTAGCATAAAATTGAGCTTTTAGACTCAATTATCCTCTTATTTGGTTTTCTCTCTACCTACTCTTAGCTTTCCTACACTGATTCCTTTTCTCACTAATGTTATGCTTTCCTGAAAAGCGAGACAGTAATACTGCTATCACCAATAAGTTCTGAAAGTTTTTATCAGCTATTTACCCTTGAGAAAATGGGAGTTAATTTTCACTCGAATTGCCCACATCAGCTGCCATCACAGATGTTCTGATCCCTATCATCTCTTGACATAATCTCTTAGCCTCCCAAACAACCTATCCTCTCCTCTCAACCTCCTTCAATACACTCCCAAATCTAAAGTGACCTTTTTAAATAACAAATCTTGCGGGGAAAGAGGTTACTTCCCTGCTTCAAATCTTGCGATGGTTCCCAATCACCTACTCCCCTCATGCAGGCACACAGATCCTCTGTAGGCTCCTTCTCCATCCCATCTCCTTCCTACACACCCCGCACTCCGGCCAGACTGCATTACTTGTGATCCAGTGAACACACTGTGCTCCTCCTAGTCTTCTGCCTTAAAGCGTTCTTTTCCTTTTGTCTGAACAGGCTTCCTTTCCATCTATTCTCCCCTCTGGACAATCCGCTCATCCTTTATCATTCACTTTCTCTACACCTATTACTGATCACTCCATGTACCTTTTATGCAATGTTTATCAATTGCTTATCACTCGATTTTCTACCCCAGAGCACTTGATACAGTAAATGTTTGTTGGATTCATATATTTAGAAAACCATCACTGAATATCTGATAAAAGAAATGCAACAGTATATTGTTTAGGGCAATGGTTGGCAAACTGCGACTCACAAGCCACATGCGGCTCTTTGGCCCCTTGAGTGTGGCTCTTCCACAAAATACTACTTGTGGGCGCGCACATACAATGCAAATGAAACTTTGTGGCCCATGTGCAGAACTCGGTTTTCAGCTCTCAAAAGAAATTTCAATCGTTGTACTGTTGATATTTAGTTCTGTTGACTAATGAGTTTGCTGACCACTGGTCTAGTCTATTGAATTTTATGAGGAATCTGTACTTTTGATTCATGAGCTCTTTTTCCTCATGTGGCATTCATTTTTAATATCACTTAGAGAAATTTATAGTTTGCAACATAGCTACAGACACTATATATATATATATATATATGTTGTATGTATGTGTATGTATGTATGTGTGTGTGTGTATATATATATATATATATATATATATATATATATATATATATATCCATCCTTCTTTTTACTGATTATTGCCCCCAATTGCCATGCTATTTGAGTTCTTATGTCTGCTTTTCATAGTTTTCTGCCTTCTCCCTTGATCTCTTTTGTAATTTTTTTCTGCTTTTAAATAGAGAATTTGGCTATTTCCAAATTCTCTATTTAAAAACTGTGGTTAGCTGAGGAAACAGATTACCTGGTCTGTAATCATCAAACCACACCTGAAACATTGTACCCATCTATCTCTAAGCATAAATAAGCGGAACCATAGTCCTAATAGAGTAATGGTAAAACAGTGCAAGGAAATTAGGATGTTTAGTCTAAAAAGGAGACAACGTGAGCTGACATTATTGTTTTCTTCTAATACTTAAGGAGCTTTCAAGCTTAGGAGACATTTGACTCCTTGTTTGATACAATTAAAAATAGAACTCAGGAAGGGAGATGGTGAAGTTTCAGGGAGGCAGGTTCAGTTCCATTTAAGGGTACCTGTCATTTTAAGTAGGAAAATTTCTTGAAAGTTGACATTAGGTGGATTTTATAAGTTAGATGCAATCTTGAGTGAAAGTGCTTTGGGCTCACTGAATAAAAATTTGATCCTTAGAGGCTGTTCAGAACAGTTGAATACAGCACCTGCTTAGTAGTTTTATCACTGAAATTAGATTCCTGCCCTAGAGTGTAAGGCATTATTCTGCTCACTCTGGTGGTTGTGAAATGTTCCCTGGCTTTAGACTGATTTCCTGATATATGCAAATAGAACCTTCCCACTGACCTATCTTGTCAGGTGGAGTTTAGGAAATGAAACCAAAAGCATACGTTGTGTCTGTGGCTATGTTTAACAGATTTAAAGAGGTTCATGAATTAGCCAGGAAGGAAACTGTCTGCTCTTTTTATTTCCTTTAAAAAAGGATTCTTATACTCATAGATAAAGCAATGTGTTGTTTAGTATCTGAAAGGGCTGAGTGGACTGTGGAGGTAATGCAGCTTCTTTAAATAATGATTGGGTCTTTTTTGGTTTGGACTGCGCACGAGCACTCGTGGAGCTCTCAAAGGGAACAGTCTCATATTAAAACAATAACAACAAAACTGTCACTGACCAAAATAATTTCTAAAATTAATATAGCATTCAATAGCTTATGGAACTCAATGGGACTGTTTCAATGAAAGTGTGGCACAATTTATCCAAGGACCTCAGATAAACTATATTTTATAATTACTATTGGAAGTAATAATCACAATATATAGAAATACATTCTTATAACAGAGTCTGGCCTTGCTATTGAAATAGTATTTATAACACACAGGAGAAAACGAACTTGAAAAATAACTACAATTTAAACATTTTTTTGAAGATGACTGATGATACAAAAATCATGGCAAGCATAGTACTGCCTCACTACTTGAAATGACATGAAAGGTGTGATTTGCAAATTTTGTGCCACCATAATTGTACATTAACACATTTCAGAGAAGGCCTAACACAGCAGGAAGTATACATTATGTTTAATAAAATTCCAAGAGTAAAGAATAGGAAAAGATCAAAATAATTGTCTTGGATATCCAGTTACTCCTTCCTATCACCCCTAGCCAGCTCTCAGTTTCTTTCTCCTCTGATCCCTGACTATCCTCTATTTCAGCTCCTTTCTTCCTGAACCCTGCCCCAAATCCACTCCCATGATTCTCCTGGCATTAGGAAGAATGTGATAAACTAATTCACATGATGATGTTGGTGATTGAGGTTGTGATAAACTAATTCACATGGGTGTTGGCAACTCAAAGGGTTTCCCAAGGAGAGAATAGTGCTCAAACCAGAGCGATGAACTGACTGCCCAGTAATATTTCACACAGGAGGGCCAGGGAGTGGGGGTGTAGGGAATTTGGGGAGCAGAAAGGGGTATGGCTGCCTTTGGACTGCAAATCTACAATGACCTAAAGCTGGCCTTGATCAAGAATTCAAAAAATGGTGATGGAATTAATTCAGTTCTAATATCCTATGCTTATTGAACATGCAATGAACTTTTTTAAAAGCACATAAGGTGCAT
Organism: Lasiurus cinereus; assembly: GCA_011751065.1. NCBI lineage: Eukaryota > Metazoa > Chordata > Mammalia > Chiroptera > Vespertilionidae > Lasiurus > Lasiurus cinereus. Next base: position 7,834,954 of record JAAGEH010000011.1, on the reverse strand, counting down.
TAAACCTCCTTAACTTTTGCAATATGTAATCTAATGAAGTTTTTTTCTATTTATAAGTGAGAATCTGAGGCTCTGAGGGATTTAGGATTCTGTCCAGAGTTATGAAGCTAGGAAGCAACAGAGCTGAAAACTGAGTCCGTGTTTAACCATTCTGCACAACTGCCTCTCTGTTCCAAGGCAGCGGAGCCTAGTGGGGAAGAGGGTCCACTCTAAAGCAAGGTGCATCACTTCTCATGAGCCATATAATCTTGGGCAAATTACTTACCTTCCTAGTGCTTTAGTTAATTATCTACAAAATGGTAATCCAACTTTAATGGGTTGTTGTAAGAATTAGAACACTTAAAACAGTATCTGATATATAATAGAAACTTTTAAAATATTAGTTAACATCATTATTTGTCAATATAATCACTCAAATTCCATTGTGACAAAACCTTCTGTAAATAGTTTTTCTAGTTACCCAAATGGTGTTCCAAACCACAAAATTCCTATTTGACCTAAAGATTTAACTTACTGCACTAAAAGTGTATAACAGAACTGATGACACATAAAAGCAATTTTAAATATATTTACCTAAAATTACTCTTGAAAATGTACTTCAAATTTAATACTAATACAGTACTTCCATACATCACTGTCCTTCAGAAGGGTTCCAAATTGTTGTACAAATTCCTAAAAAGCTTCACAAATTATATGAAGGCCAATTTTAATCTATCTAAAAATAGAGGAATATGCAAATTAACCGGGACACCATAATGTCACAACTGAACAGCAGGAACCTGAGGCTACCTGGAGCCTGGCCAGGACGAGGGACCTCAGGCCATGCCTCCCGCCCAGCAGGGCTTGATAGGGACCTCAGGCCATGCCCCCAACCCCAGCACAGGGCTGGGAGACCTCAAGCTGTGCCCCCACCCTGATGCTGGGCCCAGAAACCTCATGCCACACCCCCACCTGGAGGGGCTTGATGGAAGTGGGGCTGGCCAGCTCTGGGTCTCACCCAATGGGGATGGAATCAGCTGGGTCTGGATCTCTTGCATTTTCTAAGTGTGTGCAGGTGGTAGGTGAGGACTTGACTCTAGGTCCTGTGGCACGCTCCAGACTCTGCCAGGAAGGAGACTTTCATATACACTTTACTAATTTTCTTTCCTCTCTGACACATCTATTGTAAAGAAAGAGCAAATAACAATATTAAAATATTTCCTCTAATTAATTCCCTTTTAATGTGCATGAATTTCATGCACCGGCCACTAGTATTCTAATAAGTCTTAGAAAATTACACCAATTTGGAACCACACATCACATGGGAGTGATGTCCTTAAGACCCTGTGCTAACTCCTAGTCATTGTCAAATTCCACCCATGTTTCCACTGGCCTTCTTTTATCTGCCATGTGCAACTGAAGTATTTCATGCACTGAACTCATCAACTCATCAGCAGTCACCAGCCAGTTGAAGCTGGGTCTAGTCAAGCTAGTGGGTGGATATTTGACTTCTGAGAAAACATCTAAGACTTGTGCAGGAAGAAATGCTACTGAGTTAAGTCAGTCTACTCAGCCCAAGGTCATCCTAATGGCTGCTTTCCAATAAAGACAGAGATTGAGCTATTGAATGGGTTAGAGATAGAGCACAGATACTACATTGCATCTTTTAAAATTCTTATTTTATTATTCAGTGAGCAGAAATAGACTAAATTAGTCTTTCTTTTCTAATAAATGTTCATCTTGGAGATGTTTTTCCTGTGTTGATTCTTTAAACGTGTAAGTGCACACAAACACATGAGGAATTTTGCCTGAATAAGGACTGTGGAATTACTTTGGGGGTCAACTTCCTGCCTCTTGGAATGCTATGGGAATGTTCCCACCATGGGAGGGAGCCTCTAGCAGGGCACTCCATGCAGGAGGCATCTGCAGACATTAACTCCTCTCAAGATGCTATTAGTGTCTCCAACAGCCAAAGGCCACTGTGTCCTCAGTTGGTCCCAATCAGATTCCACAAAACTTATTTTCAGCATAAGCAAAATACTGTGTGTGTGCACATGTGTGTATATGGGTGTGCGTGTGCGTGTGCATGTGCGTGTGCGTGTGCGTGTGTGTGTGTGTGTGTGTGTGTGAACAGCAAGGCAGCATCAGACCTCTCACTGTGTGGGCTGAAATCCAAACTTATATTAATTTGAGCTTAAAATATTCCCATGGAGAAGATGCTTATTGAACAAAAAAAGGTGATCATGCTTTGAAACTTCTTCAAAGAGGATGTTCTCAATTTCATGAGGTTCAGGGAAACTTAACCACAAACTGACAAAGCAGCAAATGAAGCCAAATTCATTGATTCACTCAACCAATAATTGCAAGATGCCCAGTATGTGTGACATACTATGTGAAAGGTAGCTCCAGACCATGCCCTTTCACTTACCACTATACACTAGCACCCAGAACATAACCTGGGATATAGCTGGTGTTCCCATGTTTGTTGGATTAATATGCATGAACAGGAATTTGACCATGAATGCTTTGAAAGCTTCATGAAATTATTTGAAGACAAAGCAAAGCATAATATATCCACTCATTCACCCAATCTGATGAGTGGGAATATAAAGAGAAATAAGATGTGCCTCAGCCATTGGGAAGCTTACATTCTGGTAGAGAATCAGCAAAGGCCAAAGCAGAGTGGTTCAGAGGGCCTGGCATAATTAAGAAACCACAAGTATTTTTCTAGGACAGGAGCAAGAGTTAGGATAACAGGAGATGAAGCTGAAGAGACAGGAAAGTTTGGGGTAGGATCTAAGGGTTTTGTTGGTTTTTTATCCTGACAGTGACAAGGGGATTTGCATGTGACAAGGATGGAATTTAGGCAGAGGCATAAAAGGATTAAATTTGTGATTTGGAAAGCTCACTCTGGCTACAGAGCAGAGGAGAGACTGGAGGGAGTCGAGGCTGGTTAGGGAGCTAATGCAAGTGTCCAGGCCTTGATTTGGGCAATAATTGTGAGGAAGGACAGGAGGTGATAATTCCATTAGCCATAGTTCTTGGGGTGCTATGAGAAAAGAACTTCCTGAGGTCCCCACGAGAGATTGGGGTTTCATGGAAAGTTTTATTGATGATATAAAGTTAAGGAGGTTCCCCTCAAGGTCCCATCTCTGTCCATTTCACCATGGAAGAAGTTCAATTTTGTCTTCAGTAGGGCTAGAATTATGGCCAATGCCCAGAGTTTCTGTTCCATATTAAAGTACAGTCCAGTTCAGCATCTTGCTAACTTAGTTCATTGCTGTGAAGAGAGAATAGGCAAGCCCATCAGCAAGTGCAGGTCATAGAGAAAGAGAGAGAGAAATCTGTCTGGGGATTTTAACCTGATCCTTCTTCAAACTAGCCAATTAATAATCCAAGATTTTACACACTCCTAATGGGGTCCTTAGCCAATCTATTGTTCCCAAGCTAGACTGACAGCCAAGCACCGCCCCTATGCCACCCCAACTTCTACTGTACATGTGCCTGTCTCCCCCTTTTACCTCCAACAATCCAGTACTGGAGGGAAGCAGGGGTGGGGGGTGGGAGTTACTCTCCTAGGAGGAACGATGCTGCAATTCCCTGAGCTGTGAAGCTGTAGCTTACTTGTGAAACAAACAAAGCTTATGCTTCCTAGATGAATATGCTCAACAATGTCTGACTCTCCTTATGCTCTCTTCCTTTATTAACATTAACTAGCTAATTATGACAATAACAGAAGTAACATGGGCAGGGCCTTGTGATGGACTGAATAGAGAGAATATGTCTGTTTCCCCTCTAACCTAAAAGATACACTGCAGGGATTCTGGCCTACAGGAGGTATATGTACTTGGTGGCTGGATAGATTAAAAAAAAAAAAAAGGAGACTCAGGTGTGTATTTGCTATTATTCAGGGCAGAGAACCTTCACACAGATGCTCAGATTCTCTGTGGTCTGGTCCTGTCCTAGATCTTGCATTATACTACCATCATCCCCTATCATTTCTCAATCCTGGGTCTTAACTCCTGTCTTCATCTCTTTAAATCAAAACCATTTCAAATGTCACCTCTTCAAAAAAGTATTAGATTCCTTCAACCTCAGGTACTTTTGAAATTTAATTTCTTTGTATTTGCCTTAAGTCTATTGCTTTGGTTTGAGTGAGTGCCTTGGGAGGGACAACTTTCCCTCCTTCATCGTCCTGTCTCCTCCAGCCTAGAACCTCGCCTGTGGTAGGATTCAATACATCTTTGTTGGATTGAAACAAATAGCCAAAAAAATGTCTATCCATGAAGTGGAAATATTATTGCCACCTACTTCATAGGGTAGTTATGAAGACTAGGCACATAAGTGCTCAATAAATGATACCATCCACACCATCATTTCTAAAAAGAGTAAATTTCACTTATTCTTGGTCTAATACTAAGCCTTTGTCTCCTTTTAATGAAGTTGGAGGATAAGGGCATTACTTTAGAAACTCCTGGGAAACTGTCCACTGGAGTCAATAAACAGGGAGCAGCCATCCTGGCCCATTGGGCATTCCTTACAATGCCAGAGCTTCCTCTCTGGAGGCTTCTCTTGAATACTTTGGGTCTTTTCTTTCAGGTCATGGGGGAACAGTGCTCAGCTTTTGATCTCTGTGATTCTGGAAATGGGTGATTGGGAAGAATCCCATCCAGCAGTTACCTCTTCCCACCTCAGTTCCTGCAGGCTGACTGCTGGAGAGGCCGAGTGCAGAACCCCAGGCTGGGAGTTGCAGGGAGGGTAAAGGAGGGCGCCTTGGCCTGGCTGTTCCAAAAGCAGCTAGCAGGCAATTGTGACAGTCCTTAGGCTTTATTTTTATTTTTTAAATCTACTCTGAAGGATGTTGTGAATCCCAAAGGAGCCCTTTTATGTATTTTTTTTCTTTTTCTTTAGAAGTTACTCTAAAACCCATTAGGGAGATTTAACATATTCCAGATTTAGCACTTTAATGAGCTTTTGTTCCTGCCATATTTTTTTTCCCATTTTTAACTTCTCCTCTGATTTTTAATTAGCTATTTCTGGGATTATGAAGTTTGCAAATTCAACAGCAAAATTTCTGGAAAGACTTAGTTGATGTGTGAGTTTATTGTGATGATAATGTGAGCCCTGCCTGAAACAGAAGTATGGGAAGACCTGTCCCAGACACGGATTTTCACGCCAGCAGATTGCATTCACCATGATGAATGTTTAGGGACACTAGACATCTTTTATAAAATCACAAAGACCCACCGGGCTGACATGGTTCAGTGATTGAGCATCAAAATCCAGAACCAAGAAGTGGTGGGTTCGATTCCTGGGCAGGGCACATGCCTGGGTTACAGGCTCAATCTCCAGTGGAGGTGCATGCAGAAGACATCTGATTGATGTTTCTCTCTCATTGATGTTTCTCTCTCATTGATGTTTCTCTCTCTCTCTCTCTCTCTCTCTCTCTCTAAAAATCAATAAAAACATATTTTTAAAAAAATAAATGAATAAAATCACAAAGTCCCTGCATTTGGAAGTCACTATTTAACCACCTTGGTGTTTTTGTCTTTCCAGGAACCTCAGAAAAGTCAAATCTGGAGCTAATCACTCTGACATGCACTTGTGTGGCTGCAACCCTCTTCTGGCTACTGTTAACTCTCTTTATCCGAAAACTGAAAAGGGTAAGAACATTTCAGATTAAGTCCTGTGCTCCTTTTTGCATAATATTCTAAAATGCTCACCTGATGGATGGGACAGGCACTAAACAAGTGTTAGACTCTATCCTTCCCTTCACCTCTGGCTCCTACTTCTCTCTTGGTAAACACTGGAAAATGAATCATTAAAATGTCTCTCTGCCATAAAGTGGGATATTCAAAAGAAACGTTAGAAAATGGACAGATGAATATTTCCCAAGGACAAAAAGGATATTTTTATGTAAAAATATGTAATGAAGTCTTTAAATTTAATTTAGCATAAGACCTGTGAAGTCTTAGTCTTCTTAATCTTTTTCTCTGCTAAGTAACAAAAAAGAAAAAAGAGTAAGTCCCACCTTTGACTGTCTCTCATAATACAGAAACACAAAGATATACACTGCTGTTTCAGACTCGCAGAGCCCATGATCAGACTCAGTTCTTACAGTATAGGGTTCAGGCTGTAATTGAGGACATCAGATTTCTATAATTCTGCCTATAGCACAACTTGCTTCTATGAAGTTCAGTGGGAAAGAGCCAACATTCATTCACCCACTTATGCCTCAAATATTTACTGTGTGCCTGCTCTATGCAGAGTGCCAGGCCAGTGATGAGCAAATGCTACAGTCTGGGGCTTTAATCAAGTACACAGACAATGCAAAGTGTAACAACAGTGAGCTGAATAAAAGATGCATGAGAGGGGTGGTCAGGCAAAGAAGCAGGGAAAGTGCTGCAGGCAGAGAGCAGCATGCATGAGGCTAGGGCAGGGCAGAGGGACACTATGAGAATGAGTGGCTGACAAAAGGCCAGAGGTCGCAGTGGTAAAAACAAGGTATGAGGAGAGGAGAGGAGAGGAGAGGAGAGGAGAGGAGAGGAGAGGAGAGGAGAGGAGAGGAGAGGAGAGGAGAGGAGAGGAGA
>JAAGEH010000011.1:7746427-7828375 GCA_011751065.1 Lasiurus cinereus | reverse complement strand
GAGGAGAGGAGAGGAGAGGAGAGGAGAGGAGAGGAGAGGAGAGGAGAAGCTGCAGGCAGGCTTGAGGCTATAGGAGGAAATTTAATCCATATTCTAGAAGGAACAGGAAGTTTTGGAGCATGGAGGAGGGTTGTGAAGCAAAGGTAGACAATTATAAGTGTGAGAAATTTGTGTCTGCAAAGATTATTTTGGCTTCAGTGAGGAGAGTGGAGCAGGAAATCACCTAGTAAAAGAGTTGACAGTAGTCCAAGGAAGAAATGATTTAGCTCAGTCTAAATGATTAGAGTCAAGAGATATTTAGGAGGCAAAATCAAGAAAACTTGAAATGTGTCAAACTGGCCTACTCAGTGTCTAGATATTTATTAGCCCTTATTAATGTACCAGGCTTGTGGGAAGCTCTTTATGCGGTATCTGTTAATCCTCTTAAAATGCAAAGGTAAATGTATAATTATTACCATTTTATAGAGAGGGAAACTGATGTTCAGGAATTAAAATAACTTGTCCAAAGTCACAATGGAGTGGTCCTCTTGGTGTAGAGTTGGAGCTGAGTTTGAAGCCAGGTTGTTTGGCCTTAGGCTGGATATTCAAAACTAATAATGTGTATTTTATAGCGTTAGTATGAGAGGCAAGGTTAGCAGCATCCTCTACAATGAATGTGTAACATTAGGTTTTTGCTATATGGAGTGACTAGTTTTAAGACAGGATAATTCAGGCCACTGCTTGAGAAGGAACAGGTCAAGTAATAGCATTTGAAGTATCATATAGAGAGAGATTTAGCAAAAAAAAAACTTGCCAAAATCTGTGAGGGAGTATAAAGACTATAAGAGTTCAAAGGAAGAGAGCAGGAGAAAACACTTCAGAGAAAGAAAAGTTTAGAGACGGATTTTGAAGGTCATAGCTGGAAGGAAAGAAGCAGGAAACCCTTCTCCCCCCACTATTCTGCAGATTAGGTAGGGAATCCAGTTACTGTACTTTGCTTATAGTAGCACAGTAGAAACAACACTGGAAAGGCAAATTGGGACTAAATTAAGTGGATCTTTTGTATTTTTTTTTCAATCTATGAAATTTTGCTGTCAATAAGAAATGATGAGCCCTAACCCGTTTGGCTCACTGGGTAGAGCATTGGCCTGTGGACTGAAGGGTCCTGGATTCAATTCCGGTCAAGAGCATATATCTTAGTTGCAAGCTCCCAGCCCTGGGAGGCAACCAATCAATGTGTGTCTCTCTCACATCGGTGTTTCTCTCTGTTTCTACCTTTCCCTTCCACTCTCTCTAAAAATCAATGGAAAAAATATCCTTGGGTGAGGATTTTAAAAAAATAAGAAGAGAAAAGGATGAGAACAAGTTAATAGAATGCCTATACAATCTGACAAGTGATTCATTGTGGGAGGCAAAGAGGAAAAAGGCATCAAAAATTATCTCCATGTGGTTTCTCTAATCACAATGCAAATTCCTCACTGATAAAGACTACTTTATCTTTTTATCTCTACTCTGCATAAGCCAGTGTTATAATTACAGCCAATATTTACTGATGCTTACTGTATACGAGGCTCTGTTTTAACAGCTTTACATGGATTATATTACTTAATATTTACAACAGTCCTATGAGTTAAGTACCTTCATTTGACAGATAGAGCAACTATGCTTTAAAAGGTTAAGTAGACTGAAACCGGTGTGGCTCAGTGAATAGAGCGTCAGCCTGTGGATTGAAAGGTCCTGGGTTCGATTCTGGTCAAGGGCATGTACCTTGGTTGCGGGCACATCCCTAGTAGGAGGTGTGCAGGAGGCAGCTGATCGATGTCTCTAACTCTGTCTCTCCCTTACTCTCTGTAAAAAAATCAATAAAATATATTTAAAAATTAAATAAATAAAAATAAAAGGTTAAGCAGCTTGTCCATTGTTATATGCTGGTCAGAAGTTGAGTTGTGATTCAAATCCAAGCATGAGACTCAGTGTTTGGGCCCTGAAGCACTTAGCTGTGCAATTTTCATGCCAAGCACCTAGTAGCTGCTCAGTGTTAATGTCAATTAAAAGAGTAAATATTTGTCAGCTAAGATTCTACTATCACACTCCTCTCAGAGCCTTTGCTTAAGGTTTTTGTATTGTTTTGTTTTGAGTATTTTTGGTGTTTCCTCTCATCTGCCTTATTGAGATAAACCATAAAATTCTGCAGGGGCCACCTGGGGAGATTATCTTCCGTTGCCTGCTCCCCGGCTTCCATCACAACATTGCCAACCTCCCCTAGCATCCTGCCAAACTCAAGACATTTCCTGCCATGCTCAGCAATCCTATGTTCTCTGAAGACTGGGGATTGCTTCTCATAGCCTTGGCTATGTTGGACATTGGAAAGTTTAGTCATAAAACCAACTCCAGCTGCTTCTCTAATGAACACCCCACATTCCTGTTATAGGAATTTATACTCCTCTACAGTCTTACAGACTCCCACCAGTGTCTGACAGGCTGGACCCTTACAGTCTAATAACAGTGGCAAATTCAGTTCATGACAAATGTGCTCCCTATCATTCTCTGTTATCCATTCTTTTATGGAGGCCAGGCAAATCTTTCTGCCTTGAGCTATTTATCACATATTTTAGTGATAATTTTTGTGAGAAAGAAACTGATTGCAAGTGATGGATGAGGTGAACTGTAACAGCTCAGAACAGGATGAGTAAGGACTGAAGAATGTGGGTGACTATGACATGGTATGTATGGAGAGGTTGTCCTCTCTACTGAATTTTGATCTGGTTGAGAGAAAGCACTGAAGGGAAAGGCCCTAAAACTCATTTAAACGAAATTTACATTTAAATTCTGGCAAGAGTTGTCAAAACCCACCTTATATTGTTAAGCATACTTCCTTTCTGTCCTGCCCACAGAAATACAATCAATTCTACAATTAACTAACAGGAAAAATACCCATGGATATGAATTTAGACACTAAATGTAAATCCAGTTATTTATGATCTGAAAAAAGGGTATTTTTCTGGGCTTGATTTGCATTACCAAGATTAAAAAAAATGCACCTGAAGGGAGATGTCCACCTTACTTACTTGATGTACACCTTATTTATTTGATGTCCTACCAATGGGCAAAGGAACTTGGAATGAATGTTGCTATGTGTAAGTCTTACTCCTTGGTATTTGAAATAATCAACTTCTGGTCGCTAAGTGGTCAAGCCTTCTGAGTATATTTAAGTACTTCATGTGAAATGTACCGCTAGGCTGACCCAGGTAGGTAGACCCTGAGCTTACTTTACCATCTCTATCCTTTCTTGCAAATGTGGAAAGCCACAATCATGGATCCCCCACTGTCAGCCTATTTGTAATGTATATTTCTGCTTACACAGAATGGCCACGGAAAGTTATTTTTAGTCCTTGTGTGGAATGATTTTATTAAACTGCTTTGCAGAATAAACAAATAAGGTTGCTAGAGAATCTGAGAGCCTTTTATCTGTGACTAGAGGCCTGGTGCACAGATTCATGCACCAGTGGGGTATCTCGGCCTAGCCTGTGGGGATCAAGCCAAAACTGGCTCTCCAGCATCCTCCAAGGAGTCCTGGTTTGCAAGAGGGTGTATAGGCCAGGCCAAAGGACCCCACTAGTGCACAATCAGGGCTGGGAAGGGACCATAAAAGGGCTCTAGGCCATGTCTAGCCTATCTCACCCAGTCCCAATTGGCCAGACCCCAGCAGCAAGCTAACCTACTGGTCGGAGCATCTGTTCCCTGGTGGTCAGTGCACATCATAACAACTGGTTGAACAGTAATACGGTCAGACACTTTGCATATGAAACTTTTATTATATAGGATAATACTACAGAAATATAAGGCAGGAACAACAAGTATTATTGGATAGATATCACATGCTCAGGTGTGATGTACCTATATGTGTGCTACTTTCTGTACCCGACCATATGTTTTAACCAAATGAACCAAAATAGCAGGAGATATTGCCTTGTATTGTTTTAAATTGGCTATCAGAAGTTTTTTAAGTCATTGATGACTTGAGATCTCTTTATTTCTCAGTCTTCTTCTGAAATAAAAACTGACTACCTATCAATTATAATGGACCCAGATGAAGTTCCCCTGGATGAGCAGTGTGAGCGGCTCCCGTATGATGCCAGCAAGTGGGAGTTTGCCCGGGAGAGACTTAAACTAGGTAATGTATTTATTCAACAGATTCCTAAACCACACTAAGCAGCTACTTTATTGAGGAGTGCCAAAATAGGCTAGACTTGGGATTCTACCCTCAACAGTTCACAACCTAGCAAGGGAGAGGGACACAGAGGTATATGAGTCTATGAGTATGTGGAGAGGATGGTTCAAGGGACAAGGAGCACTGTTCATTCTTTTAACAGTTACCAAGCACCTTCTCTAAGCAGCAGACACAAAAGTATTTGAGTCTCTTCCTTCTAAGGAGATAAGTGAAGGGAAAGGAGAGATTAGTTCCATTAGGAGCCTTACAAGCACAGGTGCTCTTAATGAATGACATTTTTGAGGAGTCAGAAACTTCTGACCTGGAAAGCAATTCAAGATGACAAGGCACAGTAAAATCAAACATTTGGTGAAAGAGTTGGTACTCTTCAAGGTTATGGATCAAAAAGCACTTTGCACAAATCCACCAGTTACATACTTTGAATTTTCCTGGGTGTTCAAAAGTTCCAAACAGAGAAGAAAGTCTTAGGGGGTCACTTAAGTTTCACTTTTGAAAAGTGAGGACTGTTGTTTTCCAAGTAACAAAGATGCTGTAAACAACAGGCAAATGTGTTTTCCTTCAGCTTACCCCCAAGTTCCTCTAGTCTAGAAATCACAGTGCAAAGTACTCTCCAGTCCAATTATTACAAAACAGTGGGAACCTCAATTACTCCCACCCAAAGTATTTGGCTTGTAGGTTCTGAAAGTTTTCCACTCACTCTGATGTATACCAGAATAGCTGAACTAGGAAAAGAAGCCATGCATCCAGTGTGCCCAGAGCTTCTCACTCAGTATAAGGAGCCTGTTGTTCCAAATTCAATGGCACTGCCTGTTCTTCCCTCTACATGCAGGTCATTGTCATACAATGAAAAGATATTGAGCCCTAGCTGGTTTTGCTCAGTGGGAAGAGCTTCGGCCTGTGGAGTAAAGGTCTCAGGTTTGATTCTGAGCACATGCCAGGGTTGCAGGCTTGATCCTCAGTAGGGGGTGTGCAGGAGGCAACCGATCAATGTTTCTCTCTCATCATTGATGTTTCTCTCTCTCTCTCCTCTCCCTCTCCTTCTCTGAAATCAGTAAAAATATATTTTAAAAAATTATTGGCATTTCTTTGGAGGTGAAGATATGAGGTGACAGAGGGAGAAATGACTTTTCTCATTTTCTTAGGCCTTGAAATAATCCCACTTACATTTCTTCCTACATGAGAAAAAGTACTTAGCCCCAAGAGTATGTTCTGTTTGGCTTAGGGAAGAAAATTAGGAATCAGACAAAAGCCAGTAAATTGGCTGCTGACAAGAAAAAAAAAATCAACCAAATTTCGAGTAGATGAGGGTAGGTGGTACAGTAGGTGAGTTCCATCTGCAAGTCTAAATTATATGGCAGCCTTCCCAGCCCTTCAGTGACCTTGTCATGGAACATGGAATAATTTTCCCACAACCATAAGCCATTCTCAGGCCCTGTTGTTTTCCAGAGTTATTAGTCGCAATCAAATATGCTCCTTCCAATGCAGGACACATAAGCTTTCCATTCCTTTTCTTCATTCCTTGGCCTAGTGTGACGAACCATAACACATCAAGAGAGAGAGCCAATCCTTTTACCATATTTCCCCTAGGGCTCCATGAGTGTAGATAATTCCATTTCAGGAGATTCTTCTTATTGAAGATCTGTCTCATGGTTCTTTTCCTTCCCAAATGCTATGATTTGGCTAATATACATTTGATGGCTGAGAGGAAGTGTAGCAAAGTCTCAATGCAGAGTATGGCTGCAAGGGCCAAAGTAATGCTCTTCCTACTAACTTGGGAGCAAATAGACCCAAGATTTATTTGTTTGTTTGTTTGGTTGGTTGGTTGGTTGGTTGGTTGGTTGGTTTAAGCCAAATAAATGAGAAAAAGAAATCGGAAGCAGTGTCTGTTAAGTGAAAGTAACCAAGACTATATCTTGATAGATGGGAAGAAAAGGCAGGTTTGATGGGCAGAATTACAACAGAGTTCTGAATATAGAGAAGAACATGGATCAAGCTGCTTCTGATCTCAGCTGTCTACAGTCTGTGGGTTACTTTCATTCCTGGAGAAAGAAGTCAGAATTTAGAGTACCTGATAGATACCAGTAGACACAGTTAGAAACAGTCAAAGATGTTGCTATCAGTGAAATTCCTGAAATCCAGTAATTAAAGAAACCAATTTTGTTGGTGATTCTACATTAAACCCAGAGAAAATTTCCCTCCTGTATATCCATAAATGTCTGACATTGCACCTTTCTGTTGGAAAATTATCAGAATTAGCAAATATGGGAAACAACACAGGGAGTCTAGAAATTGGCAAATGAATGGGACCTGGGCTGGTGCTGCCTCTTATAAGACCATTCCTGGATGCTAGAGAGGAGTTCAGTCCCATGCTGCCATACACTGTCCCCAGAGTGTCCCAGGGACCCAGGCCAGTCATTCTTGGAAGAAATTCCAATATCCTTTTATTGAATGACTATGACCTAGTAACACCAAGAAAGACTTTAAGAGAAAAGGAGGATCATGTCTGACTGGGGATAATGAAATATGAGTCTGCAGAAGGATTCCAGTGCACCAGATGATTAAAGAGCCCATAACAGCCCAGCCAGAGTGGCTCAATATTTGAGCATCGACCTATGAACCAGGAAATCATAGTTCTATTTCCTATCAGGGCACATTGCCTGAGTTGAGAGTTAGGTCCCCAGTAGGGGTATGCAGGAGGCAGCCAATCAATGATTCTCTCTCATCATTGATATTTCTCTCTCTCTCTCTCTCTCTCTCTCCCTTCCTCTCTGAAATCAATAATCCTATCTAATAAGGAGGTAATATGCAAATTGACCATCACTACAACACATAAAATGACCACCCCCTATGTGGACACAAGATGGCCACCACAAGATGGCCAGCAGGGAAAGGCAGTTGTGGGTGATCAGGCCAGCAGGGGAGGGCAGTTGGGAGGAACCAGGACTGAAAGGGTGGGCAGTTAGAGGCAATTGAGCCTTCAGGAGAGGGCAGTTAGGTGTGACCAGACCAGCAGAGGAAGGCAGTTGAGGGGGGGAGGACCAGGCCTGCAGGGGAGGACAGATGGGGGGCCAGGCCTGCTAGGGAGGGCAGTTGGGGAGGACCAGGCCTGCAGGGGAGGGCAGTTGGGAGAAACCAGCCCTGCAGGGAAGGGCAGTTGCGGGGAAGCAGGCCTGCAGGAGAGGACATTTAGGGGTGACCAGGGCAGCAGGGGAGGGCAGTTAGGGGCAATCAGGCCAGCAGGGGAACAGTTAGGCATCAATCAGGCTAGCAGGGGAGTAGTTAGGGAGTGATCAGGCTGGCAGGCAGAAGTGGATAGGGGCAATCAGGCAAGGAGGTGAACAGTTGGGAGAGGGGTTGTGAAAGAGATGTCCCAGATTGGAGAGGGTGCAGGCTGGGCTGAGGTACAAACACATACCTGTGCACGAATTTCATGCACTGGGCATCTAGTGTATATATAAAGAGCCCATAACAGCTTCATGCTGCTTTGTGAGGCAGCAATCAGCTTCCAAGAGAACAAAGGAAAAGACTGAGAAAAGCCAAGTGAGAATGAGTCCTCAAATACTGGTTGTGATGGCTAAGAAGGGAATGTATGGGGACTGAGGTGTGGAAAGAAAATGATTCCATCTGCCCCAAACAAGCAAGAGTCTTTGCAGCCTGTAGAGAGGTGTCCCAAGACAGAGATTATCTTACCACTTCTCAGGCTCAGAACACTTTTCATATTAGATGGTAGAAGGAACTTCAAAAGGAAAGCATTATTCTTATACCCTAAAAAAGCAGGGAATAAGCCTGCAACCAAATGCAACAAGGAGAAGCTATCTACCTGTGCTCTTTCAATATGTGATCTCTATGTCCTGCACCTTGAAGGGCCACTCAAGTCTCTTCTATTTAAGCTAACAGTCCCCTTGCTGATCTATATCTTGGACAATTTTATCTGAATAAAGAAGCACTGACTACATCCCAGCCCATGGCGTGTGCTATGGGAGAAACAATCTTTATCAGTCACTACAGGTACATGTGTGACCACAGGAAAGGCTTGTGATGTCGCCAGTGTTCCTCTCCTAACGCAGAGTGTGTCCTTATAAGATAGATGCAGAAACTGCTACAGAAAAGCTCATATAATTATGTTGGTAATTGAACACTTTTCATGTCCCTACTGTATGTCTAGAGTGGTTGGTAATGAACAATACTAAGCAGCGGCAGAGTGAAGACATCTTTGTTATTGAGCAGTTGTGCATAAAAAGTATAAAGGTCTTAATATGGTAAAGCAGGAAAGCTTCATTAAAACTATAAGAATTAAAAAGAAAAAAAAAACTAAATTTCTTGGGAGACGAGATTGGACTATGAGGAAGGGAAGGAGACTGGGAGGCTAACTAACTGAGAGCTTGTTATCAGAACACTCTCAGAATGAGGACTTGTTTCGAGAGATGTTGTGTTAAATCAACACTAACTACTGGGCCTTATCTTTCGACCAGAAGCATTTTGTTGACTTTTTTCACCCAGACTAACCAAAAAAGAGTGACTTCTTTGGCTCACTC
The DNA here is from genome assembly GCA_011751065.1 of Lasiurus cinereus. NCBI lineage: Eukaryota > Metazoa > Chordata > Mammalia > Chiroptera > Vespertilionidae > Lasiurus > Lasiurus cinereus. The sequence continues at coordinate 7,819,630 of JAAGEH010000011.1, read as the reverse complement.
CATTTGTCTTATCATGTTTGTCTAGGTTCTACTTACCTATCTACTTCTGGTGATCCAAAAGGAAATTCCCTGATATAAAGGTAGCTGAGATTTTCCAGAGATGCCTCTCAAGGTCTTCATCTCATGGGTCCCTCTAGTTACCTAGGATTGTATGAGACTTGCTTTAAGTATCTCACAAGTTCCCAAATGCTACTGTAATTCTGCACTAATATCCAGCAAACCTTCTGTGCAGCAGGTACTGGGCTAGGCTCTGGAAATACTCAGACATGGTCATTGCCCTCTCAGTCAAGTTGTCTCATGCAAGGGTGAGGAAAGAAACATGTGAATAGTTTTTATAGTGTAACAGCAGATGCCATGAAAGAACCCTTGCTTTGTTGTTGCATTTGACAACCACCTCTCTATGGTTGAAACAAATTACTACCAGTGGTTGATAGGCTCATGTGCTGAAAATGAAGACTTATAATCATCATATGAAGAAATGTTAGCAATACTGGGTCTATTTTGCCTGGCAAGGAAGTCAGAGAAACGAGTTAGTTGGGGGTTGGGGGTCTGTTTTGTTTTGTTTTGTTACTCTATGAAGCATTATTATAACCAATAGCAATAACTATCATTCTCAATTTCTCACTTTCTGGTAAACAAATCAATATATTCTTTTCATTGTAGGGAAATCACTTGGAAGAGGGGCTTTTGGAAAAGTGGTACAAGCATCTGCATTTGGCATTAAGAAATCACCCACCTGCAGGACTGTGGCTGTAAAAATGCTAAAAGGTATGGACACTGTAGTTTGGCTTTCAACTGACCCACTGCATTTCCTAAATGTTGGTATAAGTTGGATGTAGCCTAGGAACAGGTACAAGCTGCTCTGGTCACATAACTTTATTCTACTGCTGGAAGCTACTTGACTTTAGAACATTTAGGTGAGGCCAGAGAGAATTCTGGATAAACCTTGTAAATGAAACAATCAGCAGCATCCATGGGAAAGTGACTCCTGTCACCTCAAAAATATTTCTCATACCACATCTCAGACATGACACTATCAGGGACTTAAGCCCATAGTAACCAATTTTTTGAAATGATCCACTTGACATTATAATGGAAACTTTGCTGTACATTACAAATCCCAAAGGCTTAACTGGGGCTTGACCTAACTATAAGGTAAGATTATGAAACTAAAACAAGTGAGATGGTCAAAACTGTAAACTATTTAATACTGTCAAGTCCCAACCATAAAACTTTTCCTCTTTAGAAATGAAAAACAATAAATTATCTCTCAAGTGTGAAGAGGTAGAGCCAAATCACACAGGAATGTATGACCACTGCCATACATAGACTGAAAGTGAAAATTATGTAAAACAAACAAACCAAAACTCATAGATCTTTAAAAGTTTAGAAAATAATACATTTCCTCAGTTATGATGGAATATTCTGCTATTTCAATGCATCTTAAGGTTCCCAAACCAAAAGAAACAAGAATGAAAACCCAAAGGGCAGCTTTCAGCTTTCCAAGGTCTCCAAGATAATGCCAGGGGATTCTGGGGCACAGAAAGCTATATGTCCAACTAAGCAGATACCAAGCAAAGGCTTCAGGAGAAAAAGGGCCATTTGCTTAGGGAGATTTCAAAGTTCTTCCTCTTCTTCCAGCCCTGATACCATCATTGCCCTGGTATCATGTCATGATATTTTCCACCTCAAAAGGCTGTCCTTTTTAAAGGAAAACTTTGATAAAACTCTACAAAGAACCTGACAGTTCTACTCTGAAAGTAATCAGGAAAAGGAGTTTTGCATCCGCAAGTCAGGACTTTTGTTCGAGTTGGACTACCCAGATGATAGAAAGCATTTCTGTGAGAATACCTCCATTCCAACACCCCACCCTGTACATCCCACACCAGATTCTAAATAGAAGATGCATCAACATGAATTCTATGTAAGAAAGCATCAGACTAGGTACTTTAATATATGTATTAGGTAGAACCACTTGAAATTGTCATTTTTCTTATTTTTCTCTCTATAGCTTTGTTTTTCTGTATTGTTCTGTTTTTTTTTTGTGTGTGTTTTTTTGTGGGTTTTTAAAATTTTATTTATTAAATTGATTGTGGTTACATTGGTCAACATGAATATATAGGTTTTATGTGTGGGTTTCTATGTAACAAGATCTGTATATTGCACTATGTGCCCTCCACCCAAAGTCAAATCTTCTCTCACTTTATATTGATATTAGTACTTCTTTCTCCCCGCCCCTGCTCCCCCATTCCCCTTCTCTCTGGAAACCACTACTCTACTGTTTGTGTTCATGAGTTCAGGTTTATATCCCACATATGAGTGAAATCATACAGTTCTTAGATTTTTCTGTCTGACTTATTTCACTTAACATGTTTCAAGGTCCATCCATGTTATTGCAAATGGTGCTATTTTATCCTTTCTTATGGCTGAATAATATTCCATTGTGTATATGTACATCTTCTTTATCCAGTTCTCTATCGTGGAACACTTCGGTTGTTTCCATGTCTTGGCCACCATGAATAATGCTGGAATGAACATAGGTGCATATATCTTTGCAAATAAATGATTTTGAATGATATGGATATACTAAAGGACCAGTGCATGAAATTTGTGCATGGAGCAGGGGTTTCGGGATGTCCTTTAGCCCAGCCTACTCCCTCTTCAATCTGGGACCCCTAGAGGGATGTCTGACTGTCCAGCTAGGATTGGGCCTAAATTGGCAGTCGGACATCCCTCTCACAATCCAGGACTGCTGGCTCCCAACTGCTCACCTGCCTGCCTTCCTGATTGCCCCTAACCACTTCTGCCTGCCAGCCTGATCACCCCCTAACCACTCCCCTGCCAACCTGATTGATGCCTAACTGCTCCTCAGCCATCCTGATTGGCCCTAACTGCCCTCCCCTTCCAGTCTAGTTGCCCCTGAACTGCCTTCCCTTGCAGGCCTGGTCCCCTCCAACTGCCCTCCCCTTGCTGGCCTGATTGCCCACAACTGCCCTCCCCTGTGGGCCTGGTCCCTGCCAACTGCCCTCCCCTGCTGGCCATTTTGTGGTGACTATCTTGTATCTACAGGGGGAAGGATCTTTTGAACGCATGGGGGCAGTCATCTTGTGTATTGGAGTGATGGTCAATCTGTATATTACTCTTTTATTAGATAGGGTAGAGGCCTGGTGCACAGGTAGGGTCCAGCTGGTTTGACCTGAAAGGTGTCCTGGATCAGGGTGGGTGTTCCGTTGGGGTGTGGGGTGGCCTGGGTGAGGAGCCTGTGGTGGTTTGCAGGTTGGCCATGCCCCCCAGCGACCCAAGCAGAGGCCCTGGTATCTGGGATTTATTTATCTTCTACAATTGAAACTTTGTAGCCTAGAGTGGAACCAAGCCTTCTGCTTGCACAGCCATTGAAACTTTGTTGCCTTGAGAAGAAACCAAGATGATGGCATAGGTGAACACCTAAGCTGCTGCCTCGTACGACAATTTCAAAACTACAACTAAAAGAACAGACATCATCCAGAACCACAGGAAAGCTGGCTGAGTGAAAATTCTACAACTAGAAGCAAAGAGAGTAATTCACAAAGACTCAGAGGAGCTGCAAAAAGCTGAGGTACAAAGACATGCTCGTGGAGAAGACGGGCAGAGGAGGGTCTGGTGGCTTCCTCTAGCGGGAGGGAGATGGAAAATCCCAACTGTACTGAACCCCAACTTCAGGCGAGACTCATGGGGAAGTCTGGACTGTTGTGAAAAGGAAGGAGTGCAGGGAAATTTAGGGAAGCCGCGAAAGACAGAAGTCGGGAGGCTTGCAAAAGTACAAAAGTGCTCTCGAAAGTGCACACACAGAGCGCTGACTGCTGATTGTGCCTGGCTTCCTCTAGCATGAGGAAAACAGAACCTCACAACAGCACTAAAATCCAGGTCCAACTGCACTGAACCTCTGGGGACCCAGAGTCATACAGGTCCCTAAAGCTCACGGAAACTCAAGGGAACCGAAAGGCAGAGTTCTGGAAGTTCATGCACATACGAGAAAGACAGAAGTCTGGAGGCAAACGCGCATGTTCAGACTCAGCTGATCCTCATAACCAATTGGCTTGGAGGTCACCTCCTCCCCCCCCCCCCCAGTGATAACAACACTCAAAAATTAACTTCAACAAGACTGTACACACAGTTCACAAAAGGGTGCACCAAGTGTCCACCTCAGGTAACTGGGGAGGCAGAGCTACTGGGCCACATAGGACAGCTAGCACACAAAGCTACTCTACCAACTCAGGGAAGCAGCAAAATATGCAGAGACTGAAGAACAGATTACAAACAAAAGAAATGAAGGAAAACAAACAACTGGATATAGAGTTCAAAACCACGATTATAAAGTTTTTAAAGAATTTTTTAGAAAAAATGGATAAATTTAGTGAGACCCAAGAGGAGATGAAAAAGAACCAACTAGAAATTAAACATACACTGACTGAAATAAAGAATACTATACAGAAATCTAACAGCAGACTAGAGGATCACAAGAATCAAGTCAAAGATCTGAAATACAAAGAAGCAAAAAACACTCCACTGGAAAAGCAAAAAGAAAAAAGAATAAAAACATGTAAAGATAGTGTAAGGAGCCTCTGGGACAACTTCAAGTGTACCAAAATCCGAATTATGGGGGGTGCCAGAAGAATAGAGAGAGCAAGATACTGAAAACCTATTTGAAGAAATAATGACTGAAAACTTCCCCCAACTGGTGAAAGAAATAGACTTACAAGTCCAGGAAGTGCACAGAATTCCAAGCAAAAGGAATCCAAAGAGGACCACACCAAGACACATCATAATTAAAATGCCAAGAGCAAAAGACAAAGAGAGAATATTAAAAGCTGCAAGAGAAAAACAGTTAATTATTTACAGGGGAGCACCCATTCAACTATCCGCTGATTTCTCAACAGAAACTATGCAGGCCAGATGGAAGTGGCAAGAAATATTCAATGTGATGAATAGCAAGAACCTACAACCAAGATTACTCTACCCAGCAAAGCTATCATTCATAATTGAAGGGCAGATAAAGAGCTTACAGATAAGAAACAATTAAAGGAGTTCATCAATACCAAACCAGTTTTATATGAAATACTGAAAGGTATTCTTTAAGAAGAGAAAGAAGAAAATGATAAAGGTAAAAATTATGAACAACAAATACATATCTACCAACAAGTGAATCTAAAAATCAAGTGAATTGAAAATCTGATGAACAGAGTAAACTGAATATTATAGAATTAGGGGCATAGAAAAGGAGTGAACTAATAATTCTCAGAGGGAAAGAGGTGGAGGAGGGTGCAAGGAGAGACTGGACAAAAATCATACACCTATGGATGAGGACAATGTGGAGGAAGTAAGGGCAGAGGCTGGGGTGGGAACCAGGTGGAGGGGAGCTATAAAGGCAAAAAAGGAACAATTATAATAATCTGAGCAATAAAGATTTATTAAAATTAAAAAAAAAGAAACTTTGTTGCCTTGAGCAGAGGCCTGGCCCCACCAGAGTGTGCAAAGATCTTGGCTTCCTCCATCACCAGGGGCAACCCAAGCCTTGCTCCATGGCAGTAGCCATTGAAGCTTTGTTGCCTTAAGCAGAGGTCTGGGCCAGCCAGGGTTTGTGGAAAGCTTGGCTTCCTCCATTGCCAGGATCAACCCAAGGCTCCCTCCTGCTCTCAATAAGGCCTTAGCCATCTTGGTTGGGTTAATTTTCATACTCACTCTGATTGGCTGGTGGGTGTGGCTTGTGGATATAGCAGAGGTACAGTCAATTTGCATATTACTCTCTTATTAGATAGGATACCTAGGAATAGGATTGCTGAGTCATATGGTAGCTCTATTCTTAATTTTTTGAGGAATTGCCAGCCTGCTTTCCATAGTGATTGTACCAGTCTACATTCCCATCAGCACTGAGTGAGGGTTCCCTTTTTTCCACAACCTCTCCAACACTTGTTATTGCTTGTCCTGTTGATAATAACCACTATAACAGGAGTAAGGTGGTTTCTCATTGTAGTTTTGATTTGTATTTCCCTAATTGCCAGTGAGGTGAAACATCTTTTTTTTTTTTTTACTTATTATTTCTTTATTTAACAAAGCTTTCCACGTACCTCAAGTAGAAAATTTTTCTTCATGAGAGAAAACAAGTCCTTGAGGCATTCTAGGGCTAATTGTTATTCTCAGTTCTTAATGGGCTTCAGAACTCTGCTCCATAGAACAAGGTGTTTTTCAGTTGGGTGGGTCCACTGTCTTCCCCTCAGGCAAAGCCACCTGTATGGCAAATATCTGCATGAGAAAGATGACCTCCACAATATGAGGGAACAATTCAGCACAGAAAACAGAGTGTCTGTCTTGTGAGTACTAACTCCAGAGCCCCCGATCATGGCTTCTGCTAACACAGCTCCAGTCCACTCTGCCCTCCCTCTGCCAGAGCACAAGGTGAGTGGCTTCCCAGGGAATTTTGTGCTTTTGGCCCTTTAAGAGGGTTCCTGACTTGTTTTTTGGAGGGAAGATGGTGACCAGCAAGAAGGTAGGGAGGGTGTGTGAGAGAGTGAGGGAGCAATAGAGGAGTGTGTGGATGTGAGTGGGTGTGTGTGTGAGTGAAATAGGGACAGTTAGATCTTGCAGGTCTTCCAAGGGGCTGCCAAACTGGGCACTCTTAGATGGCAAAACCCCACTGCCACCACAGACACTCCAGGGGCAGCCAGTGGGGGCACAGAGATCACGCCATTTTGAAAAACAGAACTGCTTGAAACTAGAATCCTAGCATCACCACCACCTAATCTGGTCTCAGATGTAAATGGGGACACCACTAGGGACAAAGACGTGCGACCATAGCTGCAGACCCAAAGACACCAAGAATCCAGATATCCCAGCAACAGATTTCTGTGAGTCACAGAGCCCATCCCGCACCCCACAGGCTCCCTGCAGTGCCATAGAAACTGCTAGACCTGCCCTCACACAAAGCTGCAGCTCCATTGCCAGAATTTGAGCCTGGGCGCATGCACAGCCACTGGGAATCTGTTACCCACAGCACGAAAATGTGAGAACAAGCCCCATTCTCACAGAGAGCTGCTCTGCTGCCAGAATTTGAGCCTGGGAACGTGTGTACAGACACTGGGAATCTGTTCCCCACAGCACATAATCACAGGACCAGACCACACAAGGCAGCAGTGCCACTTGACATTTATTTTGGGCAAGTGCACAGGGAAGTCTGTTCTCCATAGCACAGGAATGGACCCCCTGCCAACACAGGGCAACTGTGCAACCCAGCCCCCAAAGCAGACCAGGGGACGCTGATTTTTGGAACATGCCAGCAGGGTCTCTTTTTCAGCATGGCGCAGGCAGGGTCCCTGATTCTAGGTGTGTGTGCGAGACTGCACTGAGCGCCAGTGACTCTAATCCTGGACAAATGTGGCTCCCACCAACCCAAGACAGCAGTCACACATCTTGTTGGCTCTTCAGTGTCACTCAGACAGTGTGAAGCTCCCACTGCACATGGCCCAGGTCCCTGCAACTTGGTGTTTGAACCTTCTGGTAGTCAGAATGGGGAGACAACAAAACAACCCCCAGAAGAAAGAAAAGGAGGAATTGGCAAGAAAGGAATTAAGTGAAATGGAAGCATGCAACATGACAGAAAAAGAATTCAGAGTAATGGTAGTACAGTTCATATACCAGATAGACAAGAAAATCAAAACCTATGCAAAAATCAGGAATAAATCAAAAGTGATATAGCAACACTCAAAAACACCATGGAAGATTTCAACAGTAGACTAGAAGAAGCAGAGGACCAAATTCGTGAGGTAGAAGATAAGCTAGTAAAACAAGCCCAATCTGAACAGCAACTGGAGAAAAAAATTAAAAAGCAGGAGGAGAGCTTCCAGGAGTTTTGGGACATACAAACCAAAGTAACATACATATAAGAGGGCTGACAGATGGAAAAGAAGAGCAGAAAGGATTAGAAAATCTGTTTGAAGAAATAATAACAGAAAACTTCCCTAATATGGGGAAGAAAAAAGTTACACAAGTACAGAGAGTTCCAAGCAAGATGAATCCCAAAAGACTCACATCAAGACATATCATAATTACAATGGCAAATGTTAATGGCATAGAGAAAATATTAAAGGCTGCAAGAGAGAGACAGAGAATTATCTACAAAGGATCCCCCATCCTCCTCTCTTTCTTCCCCCTCTATCTCCTTCCCCTTCTCCCCCTTCTCCTCCCTCTCCTCCCTCTTCTCCTCTCTTTCTTCCTCCTCCTCCTCCCACTTCTCCTCTGCCTCCCCCTCCTCTTACTCCTCCCCCTGTTGTTCAACAAAAACACATCAAGCTATAAGGGAATGGAAGAAAGTACAGTGGTAGCTCGAGATACGAGTGCCCTAACATACGAAATTTTTGAGATACAAGCCATCGAGCGAGCAATTTTTGCTTTGAAATACAAGCAACATTTGAGATAGGAGTAATCGCATGGATCAGCCAGCTGTACACGACCCACCAGTTTACCGTTACTTGAGCATCTCATAGTTTCCCACCCCTCAAGGTTACGGAAAGAATTAAACTCATATCTCGAGGTACCACTGTATACAAAGTGTTGCAAAGCAAAGGACCGAATCCAAGAATACTCTTTCTAGCAAGACTATCAATCAAAATTGAAGGGTAAATCAAGAGCTTTGCAGAAAAAAAAAAAAAGGCTTACGGAATTTATCACTGCCAAGCCAGCAATGCAAGAAATGCTAAAAGGAATGCTGTAAAAAGAAGAAATAGAAAGGGAGGAAGGAACACAGGCTTAAAGCACAGAAATGGCTGCAAACAAGTACCTATCAATAATAACATTAAATGTAAATGGATTAAATCCTCCAATCAAAAGAAATCAAGTGACTGAATGGATAAGAAAACATGACCCATATATTTTCTGTCTACAGGAGACCCACCTCAGAACAAGGGACCCATAAGACTAAAAGTAAAGGGATGAAAAAACATATATCAGGCAAAGGGAAATAAAAAAAAAGGTAGCAATACTTATATCTGACAAAATAGACCTCAAAGTAAAGACAATAACAAGATACAAGAAAGGCCACTTCATAATTCTAAAAGAATTGAAACAACAAGAGGATATAACTCTGGTAAACATATATGCACCTAATGCAGGAACACCCAAATACAAAAAAAAAAAACTTCTGGAACATATCAGCAGAGAGATTGACAGCAACAGAATCATAGTAGGAGACTTTAATACCCAAGTAACATCACTGGATAAGTCCTCTAAACAAAAAATTAGCAAAGAAACACCAATCCTAAATGACTCACTAGATCAGATAGACTTAATCAACATCTTTAGAACATTCCGCCTTAAAACTACAGAATATATATTCTTCTCAAGTGCACATGACACATTTTCAAAAATAAACCACATATGGGGACACAGGCAAAATCTCTCCAAATTCAAAAGGATTGAAATAATATCAAGTATCTTCTCAGACTACAATGACATAAAATTAAAAATCAACTACAGTAAAAACAGTCACAAAAATTCATACACTTAGAGGCTGAATAGCATATTATTAAACAATGAATGGGTTACCAAAAAGATCAAAGAAGAATTTTTTTTTTAATCCTGGAAACAAACAACAATAAAAACACAACAATCCAAAATCTTTGGGACACAGTGAAAGCAGTCCTAAGAGGGCAGTTCATACCATTACAAGCCTACCTGAAAACAAACAAACAAACAAACAAACAAACAAAAAACACAAGAAAAACTGGTAATAAACCATTTAACTCTGAAACTTGGAGAATTAGAAAGAGAGAAACAAGAAAAACCCAGTGTGAGCAGAAGGAAGGTAATAATAAAGATCAGAGCAGGAAAAAAATGACATAGAGACCAAAAAAAAAAAAACAACAATACAAAAGATCAATGAAGCCAAGAGCTGGTTCTTTGAGAGGAAAAACAAGATTGATGAACCTCTAGCCAGACTCCCCAAGAAACAAAGAAAGAGAACTCAAATAAACAAGATCAGAAATAATAGAGACAAAATAACAACAGACCCCACAGAAATGTAAATAATTGTTTAAAAGTACTATGAACAACTCTATTCCAACAAACTAGACAACCTGGAGGAAATGGATGTATTCCTAGAAAAATATAACCATCCAAAATTCAATCAGGAAGATTCTAAAAATCTCAATAGGCAAATAACTATGGAAGAAATTGAAGCAGTCATCAAAAAGCTTCCAGCAAACAAAAGCCTAGGGCCAGACGACTTCACAGGGGAGTTATACCAAATATTCAATGAAGAACTAAAACCTATCTTCCTCATATTATTCCAAAAAAATTCAAGAAGAAGAAAATAGTCCCAAACTCATTCTATGAAGCCAGCATTAACCTAATACCAAAACACAATGAAAGATAATTACAGGCCAATATCCCTCATGAACATAGATGCCAAAACCCTCAGCAAAATTCTAGCAAATCGGATTCAGCAGTACATCAGAAAGATCATATATCATGACCAAGTAGGATCTATCCTGGGGATGCAAAGATGGTACAATATCCACAAATCAATAAATGTAATACATCACATAAGAAAATTGAGAGATAAAAACCACATAGTCATATCAATTGATGCAGAAAAAGCATTTGACAAAATTCAGCACCTTTCTTGATAAAAACTCTCAGCAAGGTGGGAATAGAAGGATCATAACTCAACATAATAAAAGCCATATAAGACAAACCCACAGCCAACATCATACTCAATGGGCAAAAAGTAAAACCATTTCCCCTAAAAACAGGAACAAGACCACTCTCACCACTCCTGTTCAACATAGTACTGGAAGTACTAGGTATTGCAGTCAGACAAGAAGAAGAAATAAAAGACATCCAAATTGGAGAAGAAGTAAAATTTTCCTAGTTCGCTGATGACATGGTACTGTACATAGAAAATCCTAAAGACTCCATAAAAAAATTATTAGACTTAATAAATTAATTCAGCAATGTAGCAGGATACAAAATTAATGCCAAGAAATCTATAGCATTTCTATACACTAATAGTGAACTTAAAGAAAGAGAGACTAAAAAAGCAATCCCATTTACCATCACACCAAAAATATTAAGATACCTAAGAATAAACTTAACTAAGCAGGTAAAAGACCTATATGTAGAAAACTACAGGACACTGAAAAAAGAGATATAGACAGGTGGAAGAACATACCATGTTCATGGGTTGGTAGAATCAACATCATCAAAATGTCCATACTACCAAAAGCAATCTATAGATTCAATGCAATCCCCATTACCAACAGCATATTTCACAGGCCTAGAATGAACTTTGCAAAAACTCATCTGGAATAAAAAAAAAACCCAAATATTTGCAGCAAACCTGAGAAAGAAGAACAAAGTAAGTAGGATCTCAATACCAGATTCCAACCTGTATTACAAGGCCACTGTTCTTAAAACAGCCTAGTACTGGCACAAGAACAGACATATAGACCAATGAAATAGAATAGAGAATCCAGAAATCGACCAAAACCACTATGCCCAATTAATATTTGACAAAGGAGGCATGAACATACAATGGAATCCAGAGAGTCTCTTCAATAAATGTTGCTGAGAAGTGCTTCTTTCTGAAGCAGAGGAAGTCCTCCGAGTGCTGGGGTGTGGAGATGGTGGCCAGGCACCGTCCTCAGTATGCAGCAATTAGTCTTTCCACCTTGAAGGCCTTGATAGGGAGCCCATGTCTCTGACTCCTGGGTCCCAGGGCGGCGCCTAGAATGCAGTGTGGTTGCAGCTGTGGGATCAGGATCCCCTTGAGGCCAGGGCAATACAGCACCATCTCTGAAGTAGCTTTACAATTTGGAAGGGGTACAGTATCCCTTCCTTCAAAGGCTGCTGAGCAGGTGGTGGTCCGATGGCTCCTGGTCTGCAGTAGAACAGTGGCTGGAGCAGTAAATCTTGGTGGAGTAACTATATTGACAGAGTCTGGCCTCTCAAAGGTAGATTGACCTTTAATAAAGGAAATGAAGCCACCCACAAGCCAAGAGGAATGGGAAGCAGAATTCCAAAAATATCAGCAATTTCCAGAATTTAAAATCTTAAATCATATGACACTGGCAGAATTCAAGTTCATCTGGTACATGGAGTACTCACACCAAATGTGAGATTGCTTCATAGGACTCGCATACATCCTGCCTGCTGCCTACTTTTGAAGAAAGGGCTGGCTTAGCCACAACATGAAAGGACGTGTTCTTGCCCTCTGTGGTTTAGTATGCTTTCAGGGTCTGTTGGGATGGTATATGGTGAAAAGTGGATTAGAAGAAAAATCAGATTCTCATGATATCCCTCTCGTCAGTCAGTACCACCTTGCTGCCCACTTGGGATCAGCCCTGGTTCTTTTTTGTGCCAGCTTGTGGACTTCGCTCTCACTGCTGCATCCTCAACACAAGTTGCCTGAAACCTGTCAGCTCCTGTGATTTAGACGATTTGCTCACGGAACAACAGACCTAGTGTTCCTTATAGCTTTCTCAGGGCTTTTATGGCAGGATTGGATGCTGGGCTTGTTTACAACCCCTTCCCCAAGATGGGAGAATCTTGGATCCTAGAAGACCTTTTCACTTTCTCTCCCATCCTGAGGAATGTTTTTGAGAACCCTACTATAGTGCAGTTTGATCACCGGATTCTGGGAATCACTTCAGTTACTGCCATTTACAGTGCTCTACTTCCTGTCCCAGAGAATTAGAAAGTTTGCAAAAACAGATCTTGGTTGCATCTCACAGGACCAAGATGGCAGCAGCGACTGCTGGCTTTGACATATACACAGGTGGGCTTGGGCATTAGCACTTTGACTGCTACTCACCAATCAGGCTCCTTGGCTCTGCTCAGTGTTGCCTTGAATGAACTCAGAAGAGTCCTAAAATAATTCTGAAAGAATCAGCTGGTTAGGACTGAAACTGTTTTTGCGAGCTCATTAGAGCACAAGAACTTGAGTTTTGCTAAGAGAATTACCTTGGCATATTAAATGGTTTCCAGACTGGTCAAATTTTAAAAAATTCTTTGCCTGTTTCTGGAAGTCACTGGATCAAGAATGTTATTAGGTATGATTACAGTAATGGTTCCTTTTTAAATCTCTTACTTTTCATGTTAATCCTATTAATGAGATATCACCTCTTCTAGACAGAATTATCTTAAAAAGGGAACTAGAGTCACTGGGGTAGGTTCCCATACCATTTCTCCTGATCCCCAACTAAAGTTGTCCTTACTTAATAATAGTCACCAGAGGGCATTATGATCCAATACAAAGAACCACATGCTAACGCTTATACAGTTCCCTACAACAAAGGAGCATCAAATGAATTAAGTTCAAGGTTCAGATACTTCATTTTCATTTTATTAAAGATGAATAAGTTTGGAAAAACAGATCTGGTTGCATTAAGCTATATAACTATTATGCCTATCCACAATCTTGGTGAATGGACATTATCTGAATTATATTTAGGTTTGCATTATTCGCAGCATTGAACACATACCAAATATTGCATGAATGAATGGAAAATAATTAGAGTGTGATGTCCTAGGCACCTCTTCCAAAACAAGTCATACCTATAAGATTAAATGAACTTATCATAAATAAATAAATACAAGTTGTTCAGTAAATTGAACAGATGCATGCCAAAAAAATGAAACTAGACCACCAACTTACACCATACACCAAAATAAACTCAAAATGGATAAAGGACTTAAACATAAGACAGGAAACCATAAAAATACTAGAGGAATCCACAGGCAGCAAAATCTCAGACATATGCTAAAGAAATTTCTTCACCGATACTGCTCCTGAGCAATGGAAACTAAAGAGAAAATTAACAAATGGGACTACATCAAAATAAAAAGCTTTTGCACAGTAAAGGAAACCATCAACAAAAAACAAGAAAGCCCACAGCATGGGAGAACATATTTGCCAATGTTATTTCAGATAAGGGTTTAATCTCCAACATTTACAGGGAACTCATACAACTTAACAAAAGGAAGATAAACAATCCAATTAAAAAATGAGCAAAGAACCTAAATATATACTTTTCAAAAGAAGACAGAAGAAAGGCCAAGAAACATACAAAAACATGCTCAAAGTCACTAATTATCTGAGAGATGCAAACCAAAACGGCAATGTGGTATCATCTCACACCTGTCAGAATGGCTATCATCAACAAATCAACAAATGACAAGTGTTGGTGAGGATGTGGAGAAAAAGGAATCCTTTTGCACTGCTGGTGGGAATGCAGACTGGTGCAGCCACTGTGGAGAACAGTATGGAGTTTCCTCAAAATACTAAAAATGGAGCTCCCATTTGATCCTGTGATTTCACTTCTAGGAATATATCCCAAGAAGCTAGAAACACCGATCAGAAAGGATATATGCACTCCTATGTTCATAGCAGACAATTCACCAAAGCTAAGATTTAGAAACAGCCTAAATGCCCATTAGCAGATGAATGGATTAGAAAACTATGGTACATCTACACAATGGAATATTACATTGCTATAAAAAAGAAGGAATTATTACCATTTGCAGCAGAATGGATGGACCTGGAGAGCATTATGTTACGTGGAATAAGACAGGCAATAAAAAAAAATACCACATGATCTCACTCATTTATAGAAAATAAAGAACATTATAACCTGATGAATAAAAAGATAGATACAGAGGCAGTAAAGCACCGAACAGACTGTCAAATTATAGCAGGAAGGCTGGGGAGTATTGTGGAGGGAAGGAAATAGATCAACCGAAGGACTTGTATGCATGCATATAAACACATCAGTGGACATAAGACACTGGGAGGGGGGGGGTGATGAGGGCATGGGACAAGGGGTAAGGGAGGCTGGGGGAAGGTCAATGGGGGGGGAGATATATGTACTAATATATGTAATACTTTAAACAATAAAAAAATTTTTTTAAAAGATTGATGAACCTCTAGCTAGGCTCACCTAAAAGCAAAGCGAGAGGAACCAAATAAACAAAATCAGAAATGAAAGAGGTGAAATATCAATAGATCCTACAGAAATACAAAGAATCATAAAAAAAAAATACTATGAGCAACTCTACTCCAACAAAGTCACCTAGAAGAAATGGACATATTCCTAAAAAAATATGAACTTCCAAAACTCAACCAGAAGGAATAAAAAAATCTGAATAGGCCAATAACTATGGAGGAAAATGAAGCAGTAATCAAATAACTTCCAACAACAACAACAATAAAACCCCTGTATGAGACGGCTTCACAGGGGAGTTTTATCAAACATTTAAAGAAGAAATAAAACCTATCTTTCTCAAATGATTCCAAAAAATTCTAGAGGAAAGAGCTCTTTCTACAAAGCCAGCATATCCTAATCCCAAAACCAGATAAAAACAATGTAAAAAAAGAGAATCACATGCCAATAACCCTCATGAATATAGATGCCAAAATACTCTACAAAATTCTAGCAAATCGAATCCAACACATTAGAAAGATTATACACCATGACCAAGTGGATTTATTCCAGGGATGCAAGGATGGTACAATATTTACAAATCAATAAATATGATACACCACATAAACAAACTGAGAGATAAAAACCATATAATCATTTCCATTGATGCAGAAAAAGCATCTGATAAAACTCAACACCCTTCCTTGATAAAAACTCACAGCAAGGTGGAAATAGAGGGATCATACCTCAACATAATAAAAGCCATATATGACAAATCCACAGCCAACATCATACTCAATGGGCAAAAACTAAAACCATTTCCCCTAAGAACAGGAACAAGACAGGATGCCCACTTTCACCACTTTTGTTCAACATAGTGATCAGACATTGTGATCAGACAAGAAGAAGAAATAAAATGCATCCAAAATGAAAAAGAAGAAGTAAAACTTCTTATTCACAGATGAAATTATATTGTATATAAAAACCTTCAGAAAAGAGAAAAAGGAGGAATCCAAGATGGTGGCATAGGTGAATACCTACACTGCTGCCTCGCACAACAATTTCAAAACTACAACTAAAAGACAGAACGGACATCATCCAGAACCACAGGAAAGCTGGCTGAGTGGAAGTTCTACAACTAGAAGGAAAGAGAGGGGCTCACAGAGACCCAGAGGAGCTGCAAAAAGCTGAGGTACGGAGACGCACCCGCTGAGAGAGCGGGTGCCGGAGTACCTGGCTGGCTTTCTCTGGCGGGAGGGAAACGGAGACTCCCAACGGCATTGAACCCCTTATCTTACGACACTAAACCCCAGATCCAGCCAAAACTCATACAGGGTGAGTTTGGACTGTAAAAAGGTAGAAGTGCACGGAAATTTAGGGGAGCCTCAAAAGATCAAAGGCCTGGTGGCGGCGCACACGGCGCTGCGTGGAGGACAGATTGCTGATTGTGCCGCTGGCTTTCGCGAGTGGGCGGGAGACAGACCCTCCCAACTGTGCCACTTCTGACTCCACTGAGCCCCTTTCGGGCGAAATCCTGTGGACCTAGACTCCTGTGGTCCTGGTGCGCAGGGGAGCTGGAAAGGCAGCGGTTAGAGGCACTGCGGGCTCGCAGGCACAAGGACCGCTCCAGCGATTACCCAGTCACGTGAGACTCAGGGGCCGTGGAGGGCAGGGCTGACTGGAAGGCAAGGCGGTCCCTTAAGCCCTGAGACCCCACCCCTCCCAAGCTCAACAGAGGCTTCTGCGGCTTTGCACGTCTGGTATCATAAAGCTGAATTCAACACAGAAGTTTCCCCGGCATAGTGAAAATGCCGAGACAAGGGAAGGGATTACAAACAAAAGAAATGAAAGGAAAAAAAAATGGATATAGAGTTCAAAACCACGCTTATAAGGTTTTTCAAGAATATGCTAGAAAAGTTGGATAAATTTAGTGAGACCCAAGAGGAGATGGAAAAGGTCCAACTAAAGATAAAAAAAGACCAACTAGAAATTAAACATACACTGACTGAAATAAAAACCATTATACAGAGTCCTAACAGCAGACTAGAGAAAGGCAAGGATCAAGTCAAAAATTTGAAATGTAAAGAAGCAGAAAACATTTAACTGGAAAAGCAAGAAGAGAAAAGAATCCAAAAATGTGAAGATAATGTAAGGAGCCTCTGGGACAGCTTCAAGCGTACCAACATCAGAATTGTGAGGGTGCCAGAAGAAGAGAGAGAGCAAGATACTGAAAACCTATTTAAAGAAATAATGACTGAAAACTTCCCACATCTGGTGAAAGAAATAGACTTACACGTCCAGGAAGCACACAGAACCCCATATAAAAGGAATCCAAAGAGGACCACACCAAGACACATCATAATTAAAATACCAAGAGCAGAAGACAAAGAGAGAATATTAAAAGCAGCAAGAGAAAAACAGTTCATTACCTACAAGGGAGCACCCATATGAATGTCAGCTGATTTCTCAACAGAAACGATGCAGGCCAGACGGGAGTGGCAAGAAATATTCAACGTGATGAATAGCAAGAACCTACAACCAAGAATAATCTATCCAGCAAAGCTATCATTCAGAATTGAAGGGCAGATAAAGAGCTTCACAGATAAGAAAAAGCTAAAGGAGTTCATCAACTCCAAACCAGTATTATATGAAATCCTGAAAGGTACTCTTTAAGAAGAGGAAGAAGAAAAAGATTAAAGTCAAAAAATTATGAACAACAAATACGTATCTATCAACAAGTGAATCTAAAAATTAAGTGAATTAAAAATTTGATCAACAGAATAAACTGGTGAATATACTAGAATCAGGAGCATTGAAAGGGAGTGGACTGATAATTCTCAGGGGGAAAGGGGTGAGGGGTATACAGGGAGAGACTGGACAAAAATCATACACGTATGGATGAGGTCAACGGGAGGGAGGGAAGAGTGGGAGCTGGGTGGAGGGGTGCTATGGAGGGGAAAAAAAACAAATGTAATAATCTGAATAATAAAGATTTAATTAAAATTAAAAAAAAGAAAAGAGAAAAAAAAACTCCAAAGACTCCATCAGAAAGCTTTTAGACTTAATAAATGAATTTGGCAATATAGCAGGATACAAAATTAACACCCAGAAGTCTATGGCTTTTCTATAAACCAATAATGAACTCACAAAAAGAGAAATTTAAAAAGCAATCCCATTTCCCATTGCAATGAAAAAAATTAAGATACCTTAGGAATAAACTTAACCAAGGAGACAAAGAACCTGTACTCAGAAAATTTCAGGAAGCTAAAAAAAAAAAAGATAGAGGAAGACATGAACAAATGGAAGAATATACCATGTTCATCGATTGGTAGAAGCAACATCATTAAAATGTCCCTACTACCCAAAGCAATCTATAAATTCAATGCATTCCCCATTAAAATACCAATTGTATACTTCAAATACCTAGAACAAATTCTCCAAAAAGTCATCTGAATAAAAAAAAAATACTCAAAATAGCTGCAGCAATCTTAAGAAAGAAGAACTATTTTGAAGGGATCACAATACCAGATACCAAGCTATACTACAGAGCCACTGTTCTCAAAACTGCCTGGTACTGGCACAAGAGCAGAGAACCCAGAAATCAACACAAGCCAGTATGCTCAATTAATATTTGACGAAGGAGGCAAGAGCATACAATGGAGACAAGACAATCTCTTCAATAAATGGTGTTGGGAAAACTGGCCAGATACTTGCAAAAAATTGAAACTAGACCACCAACTTACACTATACACAAAAATAAACTCAAAATGAATAAAGGACTTTAACGTAAGATGGAAAACCATAAAAATCTTAGAAGAAGCCATAGGCAGCAAAATTGCAGACATATGTCATAGCAAT
The DNA here is from genome assembly GCA_011751065.1 of Lasiurus cinereus. Classification (NCBI taxonomy): domain Eukaryota; kingdom Metazoa; phylum Chordata; class Mammalia; order Chiroptera; family Vespertilionidae; genus Lasiurus; species Lasiurus cinereus. The sequence continues at coordinate 7,800,824 of JAAGEH010000011.1, read as the reverse complement.
ATCTTTACTGACACAGCTCCGAGGGCAATGGTAACTAAAGAGAAAATAAACAAATGGAGCTACATCAAAATAAAAAGCTGCTGCACAGCAAAAGAAACCATCAACAAAACAACAAGAAAGCCCACTTCATGGGAGAATATATTTGCAAATGTTATCTCCGATAAGGGTTTAATCTCCAACAAATACAGAGAACTCATACAACTTAACAAAAGGAAGATAATCAATCCAAGCAAAAAATGGGCAAAGGACCTAAATAGACACTTTTCAAAAGAAGCCATTCAGAAAGCCAAGAGACATATGAAAATATGCGCAAAGTCACTAATCATCTGAAAGTTGCAAATCAAAACCACAATGAGGTACCATCTCACACTTGTCAGAATGGCTATCATCAACAAATCAACAAATGACAAGTGCTGGAGAGGATGTGGAGTAAAAGGAACCCTTCTTCACAGCTGGTGGGAATGCAGACTGATGCAACCACTATGGAAAACAGTATGGCATTTCCTCAAAAAATTAAAAATGGAACTGCCATTAGACCCAGTAATTCCACTTCTAGGAATATATCCCAAAAGAACAGAAACACATATCAGAAAGGATAAAGGATATATGCACCCCTATGTTCATAGCAGCACAATTTACAATAGCTAAGATTTGGAAACAGACTAAATGTCCATCAGCAGATGAATGGATTAGAAAACTGTGGTACATATACACAGTGGAATACTACACTGCTGTAAAAAGGGCTATATTAGCCTCATAGAATGTGTTAGGAAGTATTGCCTCTTCTTCAGTTTTTTGGAAGAGTTTGAAAAGGATAGGTTTTAATTCCTCTTTGAACATTTAGCGAAGCCATTGAGTCTTTTCTGTATTGGGAGGTTTTTTTGTGGTTGTTTCAATTTCCTCGCTGCTGATCAGTCTATTTAGATTTTCAAATTCTTCCTGATTTAGTCTAGAAAGGTTCTATAATTCTAGAAACTTATCCATTTCTTCTAGGTTATTGAATTTGATGGCATAAAGTCTTTCATAATGTTCTAGTGTGATCCTTTGCATATCTGTGATATATGTGGTGACTTCTCCTCTCTCATATCTGATTTTCTTTATTTGGGTCTTTCCCCCTTTTTCCTTAGTGAGTCTAGCCAGGGCTTTGCTCATTTTATTAATCTTTTCAAAGAACCATCCCTTTCTTTTATTTATTTTTTGTATAGTCTTTTTGTTCTCTATTTCATTTAATTCTGTTCTTATTATTTCTTTCTTCTGTTAACTTTGGGTTGCTGTTGTACTTTTTCTAGTATTTTAAGACTTAACATTAGGTTGTTTACTTCGAATTTTTCTTTTTCTTGAGATAGGCCTATAATAATATAAACTTCCCTCTTATTGCTGCTTTTGCTGTGTCCCAGAGGTTTTGATATGTTGTATCATCATTCTCATTTATCTATATAATAGAGGCCTGGTGCATGAAATTCGTGCACAGGGGAGGAGGGGTGTCCTTCAGCCCAGACTGCTCCCTCTCAAATCTGGGACCCCTTGAGGGATATCCAACTGCCCGATTAGGCCCAATCCAAGTAGGATTGGGCCTAAACAGGCAGTAGGACATCCCTCTCACAATCCAGGACTTGCTCACCTGCCTGCCTTCCTTATTGCCCTTAATTGTTTCTGCCTGCCAGCCTGATTGCCCCCTAACCACTCTCCTGCCAGCCTGATTGATGACTAACTGCTCCCCTGCCAGCCTGTTTGTCCCTAACTGCCCTCCCCTGTGGGCCTGGATCCCCCCAACTGCCTTTCCCTGAAGGCCTGTCACCCCCAACTTCCCACCTCTGCTGGCCTGGTCACCCCTAACTGCCCTCCCCTGCAGGTTTGATCACGCCCAACTTCCCTCCCTTGCAGGCCTGGTCCCTCCCAAATGCCCTCCCCTGCTGGCCATCTTGTGTCCACATGGGGCAGGATTTTTTTAACACATGGGGCAGTCATTTTGTGTGTTGGAGTGATGGTCAATCTGCATATTATTCTTTTAGTAGATAGAATAGAGAGAGGCCTGATGCATGGGTGGGGACCAGCTGGGTTTGTCCTGGATCAGGGTGGGTGTTCCCTTGGGGTGTGGGGTGGCTTGGGAGAGGGGTCTGTGGTGGTTTGCAGGCCTGCCATGTCCCCAGGCCACCCAAGCAGAGGCCCTGGTATTTGGGATTTATTTATCTTCTATAATTGAAACTTTGTAGTCTGGAACGGAGCCAAGCCTTTTGCTCACACAGTCATTGAAACTTTGTTGCCTTAAGCAGAGGCCTGGGCCTGCAAGGGTGTGCAGAAAGCTTGGCTTCCTCCATCGCCACAGGCAACCCAAGCCTCTCTTCTGCTCTGTGACCATAGCCTTCTTGTTTGGGGTTAATTTGCATACTTGCTCTGATTGGCTGGTGGGCATGGCTGGTGGATGTGACTGGTATGTGTACGGGAGGTAAGGTCAATTTATTACTCTTTTATTAGATAGGATCTTTTGACCTTATATTTTATTTCTTTTTTGACCCAGTCATTTCTTAGTAGTATGTTTTTTAATCTCCATATATTTGTGGGTTTCTTTACTTCCTTTTTGCAGTTGATTTCTAATTTTAAAGCATTGTAATCAGAAAGGATGCTTGATATTATTTTAATCTTTTTAAATTTGTTGAAGTCAGTTCTGTCACCCAACATATGGTCTATACTTGAGAATATTCTATGTGCACTAAAGAAGAATGTATTATCTAAAGTTCAGGGATGAAATGTTTTGAAAATGTCAATTATACCCGTTTGGTCTAGTGAGGTGGTCTGCAGACTCATTAGTCAACAGAGCCAAATATCAACAGTTCAAAGACTGAAATTTCTTTTGAGAGCCAAATTTTTTAAACTTAAACTTCTTCTAACAGCACTTCTTCAAAATAGACTAGGCCAGGCTGTGGTATTTTGTGGAAGAGCCACACTCAAGGCACCAAGGAGTCACATGTGGCTGTGCGCAGCAGTTTGATGACCACAGCTCTAGTGTTTCACTTAAGGCCAATATTTCTTTATTGATTTTTTTGTTTGGTTGATCTATATAGAACTGTCAATGGAGTATTAAAGTCTTCAATTATTATTGTGTTTTGATCTGTTTCTCCTTTAGTTCTGTGAGTAGCTGTTTAATATATTTCAGTGCTCCCTGGTTGGGTGCTTATTTATTAAGAATTGTTATGCTTTCTTTTTTTTAATTTAATAAATCTTTATTGTTCAGATTATTACAATTGTTCCTCCCCCTCCCCCCTCCATAGCTCCCTTCTACCTGGCTTCCATGCTTTGCCCTTGCCTCCCCTCGCCCTATTGTCCTCATCCATAGGTGTACAATTTTTGTCTAGTCTCTCCTCACACCTCCCTCACCCCTTTCCCCCTGATAATTGTCAGTCCACTCCCTTTCTATGCCCCTGATTCTATTATATTCACCAGTTTATTCTGTTCATCAGATTTTTTTATTCACTTGATTTTTAGATTCATTTGTTGATAAATATGTATTTGTTGTTCATAATTTTTATCTTTAACTTTTTCTTCATCTTCCTTTTTTTAAAGAGTACCTTTCAGCGTTTCATACAATACTGGTTTGGTCTTGATGAACTCCTTTAGTTTTTTCTTATCTGTGAAGCTCTTTCTCTGACCTTCAATTCTGAATGATAGCTTTGAAGAGTAGAATAATCTTGGTTGTAGGTACTTGCTATTCATCACTTTGAATATTTCTTGCCACTCCCATGTGGCCTGCATAGTTTCTGTTGAGAAATCAGCTGACAATGGTATGGGTGCTCTCTTGTAGGTAATTAACTGTTTTTTCCCTTGCTGCTTTTAATATTCTCTCTTTGTCTTTTGCTCTTGGCATTTTAATTATGATGTGTCTTGGTGTTGTCCTCTTTGAATTCCTTTTATTTGGGGTTCTGTGCACTTCCTGGACTTGTAATATTTCTTTCACCAGGTGGGGGAAGTTTTCAGTCATTATTTCTTCAAATAGGCTTTCAGTATCTTGCTCTCTCCCTTCTTCTGGCACCCCCATAATTCTGATGTTGGTACACTTGAAGTTGTCCCAGACGGCCCTTACACTATCTTTGTATTTTTGGATTCTTTTTTCTTTTTGCTTTTCCAATTGAGTATTTTCTGCGTCTTTGTATTTCAAATCTTTGACTTGATTTTTGCATTCATCTAGTCTGCTGTTAGATCTCTGTATAATATTATTTATTTCAGTCAGTGTATGTTTAATTTCTAGTTGGTCCTTTTTCACATTCTCGAGGGTCTCCCTAAATTTATCAGCCTTTTCTAGGAAATTCTTGAAAAATCTTATAACCGTGGTATTGAACTCTATATCCAGTTGTTTTGCTTTCCTCCATTTCTTTCATTTGCGATCTGTTTGTCTCTGCATTTTGGCTGCTTCCCTGAGTTGATAGAGTGACTTTGTGTGCTAAGTGTCCTATAAGGCACAGTGGCTCAGCCTCCCCAGTTACCTGAGGTGGACACTCTTGGTGCACCAGTTTGTAGACTGTGTGCACAGTCTTGTTGTATTTAAGCCTTGATTGTTGTTGGTATCACTGGGAGAAATGGACCTCCAGGTCAATTGGCTGTGAGAATCAGCTGTGTCTATGCTGGAAGAACTTCTGTGCTGGAGTCAGCCTTATGATACAAGACTTGCAAAACTGCAAAAGCCTCTGTGCTCAGCTTAGATGGGCGAGTCTCAGGCCTAGCAGACAGCCTTGGCTTCCCATCAACCCTTCCCTTGAGGCCCTGGGTCTCAGTGTCCCTTGGTAATCACTGCAGCCCTCTGTGCGCACTTGCACTCGCACTTCCAGACCTCTGCCTTTCATGGCTCCCCTGAGTTTCCGTGCACTCCGGGGATCTGTATGAGTCTGGGTCCCCAGGGTTTTGCCCATAACTGGGGTTCAATGCACTTGGAAATAGAGTTCAGCGCAGTCAGGAGGTTTCATCTTTCTCCTGCTAAAGAAAGCCAGCAGCACAATCAGCAGTCAGTCCTCTCTGCTCACACTGGCACATGCGCCTCCAGACCTCTGCCTTTCATGGATCCCCTGAGTTTCCGTGCACTCCTCCCTTTTTCCAACAGTCCAGACTCCCCTCCATCTCCCCCTAATCCCCACCCTCCCCTCCCCGCCCCCACCCTCGTTCAGTGCAGTCAGAAGTTTCTGTCTCCCTCCTGCTAGAGGAAGCTAGCCAGGCATTCCACCACCTGTCCTCTCCACGCTCGTGTCTCTGTACTTCCACTTTTTGCAGCTCCTCTGAGTCTCCATGAGTCCCTCCTTTCCTTCTAGTTGTAGAATTTCCACTCAGCCAGCTTTCCTGTGGTTTTAGATGATGTCCGTTTTGTCTTTTAGCTGTAGTATTGAAATTGTTGTGTGAGGCAGCAGTTCACCTATACCGCCATCTTGGTTCCCTCATGAATCCTCTCCTGTTATGCTTTCTTGATGTACTGTTTCTTTTATCATTATAAAGTGTCCATCTTTGTCTCTTTTTATCTTTGTTATGTTGAAATGTGTTTTGTCAGATATAAGTATGGCTATACCTGCTTTTTTGTGAATGTTACTTGCTTTGAGAAATTTTCCACCCTTTTACAGTGGTACCTCAAGATACAAGTGCCCTAACATAAGAGATTTTTGAGATATGAGCCGTCGAGCGAGCGATTTTTTTGTTTTGAAATACAAGCAACATTTGAGATATGAGTAATCGCACGGATCAGCCGGCTGCACATGACCCACCACTTTACCGCAACTCAAGTATCTCATAGTTTCCCACGCCTCTGTCAGTGTGCTTGTTTACCTCATTGTCGAAGTGTCTTTTGTGCATTTACATACTTTATCACATTTCTTTTTATAACCATGAGTCCGAAAAAAGCGAGTGGAAAGGTCAGTGCTCAGAAGAGGATGATGTCTATTGAATTAAAGCGTGAAATCATAGAAAAATATGAGCAAGGTGTGCGAGTGGCTGACTTGGTGAGGCAATACGGGTGTAGCACTTCAACGATATGCACTGTGCTTAAACAGAAGGAGTCCATAAAGGGTATAACACCAGCTAAGGGCGTTACAATAATTTCTAAGCTCCATAGCTCTCTCCATGAAAAGATGGAGAATCTACTGATGGTGTGGGTGACAGAGAAGCAGCTTAAAGGAGATACATTAACACAGGGCATCATATGCGAGAAGGCACGAGTGATTTACGGTGATTTGCTGGAGCAGACCCCGCGCACTTCCACGGACGAAGCATCGAAAGACTCATTTAAAGCCAGTAGAGTCTGGTTTGATAACTTCAGGAAAAGGTCCGACATTCACTCCATCATCAGGCATGGTGAGGCAGCAAGTTTGGATGTGAAGGCAGCTGAGGATTACCTCAAAACTTTTTCCGAACTGATAGAAGCCAAAGGATATATCCCCCAGCAAGTCTTCAACTGTGATGAGACAGGGCTTTTCTGGAAGAAGATGCCAAATAGGACTTATATGATGGCAGAGGAGAAGGCAATGCCAGGCCACAAACCCAGGAAGGGTAGGCTAACTCTCTCACTGTGTGCCAATGCGAGTGGTGACTGCAAGATCAAGCCTCTGCTCGTATACCATTCGGAAAACCCCAGAGTCTTTAAGTCACTTAAGATTTTAAAAAATAAACTGCAAGTTATGTGGAGGGCAAACCCGAAGGCATGGGTCACCAGGCAGTTCTTTGTGGAGTGGATAAACCTGGTTTTCGGCCCTTCTGTTAAGAAATAGCTACAGGAAAACAACCTAACCATGCAAGCCCTCCTCGTCCTCGACAATGCTCCTGCTCACCCACCGAACCTCGAAGATGAACTCCTCGAAGAGTTCAAGTTTATAAAGGTTGTCTACCTACCTCCCAACACCACTCCTATCCTGCAGCCCATGGATCAGGAGGTGATTTCTAATTTTAAAAAGCTGTACACCAAGCACCTGTTCCGGCGCTACTTTGAGGTGCTAGAGAACACAAACCTCACCCTTCGAGAGTTCTGGAAGAACCACTTGAATATCGTGATATGCCTCAGAATTATTGATCAGGCCTGGCTGGGTGTTACAACGAGGACTTTGACCTCTGTATGGAAGAAGCTGTGGCCTGAGGCCTTAGCGGAAAGGACCTTCGAAAGATTCGAACCCGAGGTGCCAGTGGAGGAGGAGATAGTGTCTCTGGGAAAATCCATGGGCCTGGAGATGGATGAGGGAGACATGAATGAGCTCGTCGAGGAGCACTCTCTGGAACTCACCACGGAGGAGGTACAAGAGTTGCAGTCTCAGCAACATGCGGAGGTTCTCCAAGAAATTGGTTTCGAGGAGGAGCCAGAGGTGGAGGAGATCTCTACAAGTGAGATAAAGGAGATCTTAGGATTGTGGGAGAGGGTGTCACACTTTGTGGAAAAGAAACACCCCGAAAAAGTTGCTACTGGTCGTGCATCGGAGCTGTTCAATGAAACTTGCCTCACCCATTTCAGAAACATTCTGAAAGGGAGGAAGAGGCAAACCTCGTTGGACACTTTTTTTTTTGGAAATCCGCCAAAAATGCAAAGACCAGTAGCAATTAAGTTCAGTGAAGATTAGTTAAGTTACATTCAGTTTAGGGATAATATGTAGCATTAAGAGTGTAACAAGTAGGTAAATACACTTTATAAAACCAGTTTATTCCTTTACATTCTCTTTTATTATGTTTTTATACAATATTTGTCATTTATAAATACATTTTTCTTATTCAAAAACACGTAACAAGAACAACTGGGGTGGCATTTTGGGGGCTGTAACGGATTAACGGCATTTCAATTGATTTCAATGGGGAAATTTGCTTTGAGATATGAGCAACTTGATTTATAAGCAAGATTGCAGAACAAATTAAACTCGTATCTCGAGGTACCACTGTACTTTGAATCTACCTTTGTCTTTGCTGTTTAGATGTATATTTTGCAAGCAGCATATAGTTTGGTTTGTTTTTTTTATCCACTCTGCAACTCAGTGCCTCTTTACTACTAAAATTTGCTACTGTTCTAGACCATTATTTTCTTTTTATTTATCTGTTCTAACATAGCTTATTAGAACTAATTGCTCTTGAATCCTTTGCTTCAGTACTCACAGCTTTAGTCAATAACAGCAACATTTCCAGAGGCTTCTGAAACACCACTATTTTTGGGGGTAGGAGCATTCTGGAATAAACCATAAACTCTGGCCAAAGTTGCTCAGTGGTTAGAGTGTCCCGTGCACCAAAGGGTCTCAGGTTTTCTGAGACCCTTGCCTTAAAATTGTGAACCCATGTGAATCAACACTTTCTGGACTTGAAAAGACATCATTTCATCATGGAACAACAGATTTTGGATCAGACACAATTGGTTCTTAACAAGTTACCAGAAAAAGTAGCAAAACATGTCACATTGGTTCAAGAAAGTGGTTCCTTAACTTATGAAGAATTTCTTGGGAAAGTAGCTGAACTTAATGATGTAACTGCCAAAGTGGCTTCTGGCCAGAAAAACATCTTCTCTTTGAGGTACAACCTGGGTCTGATTTCTCTGCCTTTTGAAAAGTGGTTGTACGGATGATTTGTATCAGTTTATTATACCACTTTTTTGGTGATCTTACTCATAGTGTTGTGACCTTACGTTCTTTATTTCAGGTAGAATAATTCCCTTTAGCATAGAGTATTTTCTGCAATGCCTAAGCTCCTGTATACCTAGGAACATTCTCATTTCTCCTTCAGATTTAAAATATAATTTTGCTGGATATATTATTTGTGGCTGCTAATTTCTCTCTTTTAGATGTTTGAATATTTAGTTCCACTCTCTTATGGCTTGTAGAGTTTCTGCTGAGAAGTTGGATGAAATTCTGATGGGTTTTCCTTTATAGGTCATTTCCTTCTTTTCCCTGGGTGCTTTGAGAAATTTTTATTTGTTGTTGTTGTTGTTGTTGTTGTTGTTATTTAGATTGTTAAAACGCCTTTACTCACAAAGAGATGGGTGGGGCCGTTGCCACAATCTCAATTTACAGGTGAATTCTGAGTGCCCAGTGACGAGGAGAGATTGATAACAAAGCTGGATCTACTTACTAAGGCTCTCAAAGAGATGTGACAACTCTGTGCAGTCCCTGACCCCAGGCTGGATACTGTATTGGAAAATATTGGGGCCATTGATAAAGGGGAATCAGAATGATAGATTAAAGTATTGAATCAATGTTAAATTTACTGAAGTTGATAACACTACTGTGATTGCATAGATGAATAGTCTTAGGAAATGAACACTAAAGTACCATGCATGTAACTTACCCTCAAATGGTTCATAAACAATGATACTGCTGGATCCAAATAAGTGGGTTAAAATAGTAATAATTGGTGAATCTGGTATGCAGGGGTTCTTTTGTCTTTGTCATTAATTTTTGACAGCTTTATCACCAAGTGCCTTGGAGAGGGCCTCTTTGGATTGATGTAACTAGGTGTTCTGTTTGCTTCTTGGATTTGGAGATCTAGTTCTTTCCATAGATTTGAGACATTCTCATCCACTATTTGTTTTAATAGAGTCTCCATTCCATGCCCCTCTCTTCCTTCTCCACAATGCCTATAATTCTGATATTACTTTTTCTGATGGAGTCAGCAAGGTCTTGTAGAGCTCTTTCATTTTCTTTTATTCTTAGTTCTCTCTCTTCTTCCTTCTCTGTCATTTCTTGATTCCTATCTTCAATATCTCTAGTTCTTTCTTCTAATTGGTTGGTTCTGTTTTCTGTGCTCAACAGCTCACTCTTAATCTCCGCAATTGCCTGCTTCATTTCCAGGAGTGCTGATATATTCATTTTTAAAGTTTCAGTTTCCTTGGAGAAATGTTCATTTTGTTCATTGATTTGTTTTCTGAGTGCACTGAATTGCCTGTCAATATTTTCTCACATCTCATTGAGTATTTTCAGAATTGCAATCTTGAAATTTTTATCATTTATATCAGATAATTTTATGTTTTCCAGCTTACTTTCTGAGGATCTTTCATTTCTCTCTGGTCATCGTGTCATGTGGTTCTTCATGGTATGTGCTGCCCTCCTTTGTTTTCACCTTTATCTTTGGGGAGGTCTTTTTCCTATGTTCCAGTAGATGACGCTGAATTGCAAGATGTTTATCTCTGTGCTCTACCAGATTTGAGCCTCTGCAGCTTCCCGAGGACAGTACCCCAGACTGCTTGTGGGTGGGATTTGTTTTGCCCTCACCATAATGGTGATGACTCCTAACCTCCGCAGGTCTGGCCCAAGCATTCCTCCTGGGGTTCAGTCACAGGGTGAAACAGCAATTCTACTGAAACAGTGCTTGGTTTACAGATAACATGCTCCTGAAGCCAACTCCATGGGCAACAGGAGGCAAGTTTGAGGAGTCTAAGCAGGGGCAAAGGCTCTGTGATTTCCTTTCTTTGTCTGAAACACCACCACCAGGCCCAGCAGTGGGAAGCCTCACAGCAGCACCCACTGCTCTGTAGGGTGAGTATCTGTTGACTCAGTGTTCACTCTTGCCACTCACGTGACTCCAGCCCTACTCACGTAATGCCCAAGATTTAGACACTGTACTCTCTGGACACTCTCTTGCAACCACACAACTCAGTTAATGTCCTCTCTTTCTACTGGAAGCTTTCAAGCTCACAGCTTACAGATTGCCCTGCTGGGCTGCTCCCTGTAGTTCTCTGTTCCTCCAGGCCAAAGGAAGTGCCTACTACCTCTGCCACCAGCTTTCTCCCCTCTCCTGGCCAGGCTGCTAGTTCCCAGCTATGCTGCAGGGCTGTATCTATGGCTTTGTCTTTGGCCGTATTTGCACTTTCCTCCCTTTTCATCTCCCTTTTTATCCCCCAATGTGCACCTTTAGGTGCTTCAATGTGCAGGTCTCCCGGGCATGCATCTGTGTTGGGCAGGGACTTCTTTGTTGAATTATAGGTGTTTGACTTGTTGAAATGCCAGGGGGAGAGGAAAAGAGGTGCTCTTAAACCATCATTCCTTTGGTGTCACCTCTCTCTATAGCCCTGCGAGGTATATATTATTATCCCAATTTGCAGATAAAGAATAATAGTCCAGAAATATGAAATAGCCCCTGCAAGGCCACACAGCTCCCCAGTGTATAAGTAAAGATTTGAGTGCAAATCTTGCAGTTTCGAGGGGAGTGCTCTTTTCCCCACATCAAAGTGCTATCAAAGAGGTATTGACTGCCTCCTAAACATGGTTCATTGTTCAAAATCCTGAAGCAAGCTAGTATCCCACCTTGAGATACATTGGAACTAAATTGGAAAGATCAGCTGGTCCTATTTATCTGCTTTCTATCCCACTCTGTCTCTGGGAGAGGCAAGTTGGCTGTGATTAAAGGGGTATGAATACATGAAGGGATTGATGAGTTTGAGAAGAGAAATTCTAGATATATCAAGAATCAAGAATTCAGGTAGAATTCCACTTTATCAATGGCCCCAATATTTTCCAGTACAGTATCCAAGAAGCAAACAGAGCACCTAGTTACATCAATCCAAAGAATCCAAAGAGGCTAATCAAGAGAAAGCCATAGATATTTCTTAAAGGCCCAAAGAATCTACTCTATGTAATACAGAAATAGTATGTGTAATATCTTTATAAATGCTTATCTTCTTTAAGCCACCAAATCATCCATTATACAAAATTTCTATAAAACATTTTCATTCAGCTTTCTTGTTTTTAAATTGGTTAGCCACCTGTTTCTAGGAGAAATTGAAAAGGCAGAATCTCAAATAAAGGCCATGAGTCAGAAGCTCTTTCAAAGTGCCCTTGAGCAAAACCTTTAACCTTTTGGAGCCTTCTGCCCATATCTGAAATGAGAAGACTAATCATGTTCTTTATTTATTTAACAAATATTTGTTGAGAATCTCCTGTGAGCCAAACCCAATCTCACTGGAAGGCTTCCAAAGTCCATCTATTATTAAAAAGTGATTTGTACTTAAGAAATACCATATCAGTATCTACCTAAATGTTACATGCACATCCTCTAACCCATCCAGGATTATCTTACAGAAATACTTGCACATATGTGCAAAGATTACACACAGGCTGTCTACTATGGCATTATTTGTTTTTCTTTTTTTAATATATACTTTTTTATTGATATAGAAAGGAAGGGAGAGGGAGAAAAAGATAGAAACACAATGATGAGAAAGAATCATTGATTGGTGCCTCTTGCATGTCCCCCATAGGGGACTGAGCCTATAACTTGGGCATGTGCCCTGACTGAGAATTGAACCATGACCTTCTAGTTCATGGGTCAATGCTCAATCATTGAGCCACACTTGCCGAGCTACAGCACTGTTTGTAATGGGAGGAAAAAACTTTTTACAATCTAAATGTAAGAAATGCCATAAACCAACTAAAAAGAAAGGGAAGAGTCTCTGAGATATTAAAAAAAAAGAAAAAGAAAATTATATCTGTCCATATATAGAGATATATAATCCCATTTATATGTCATCCCATTTATGTAAATAAAAAAGTATTTTATTGGATATATATATTATATAAAACCATAGAAAAGGTCTGAAATTCCAAAAGATTAACAGTGGTCACTCCTAAAATGTTAAGTGGGCTGGTGTGGCTTTCACTTTTTACTCTATATATATCATACTGTTTAAATGTTTTACAGCAAGATTATACAACTTTTTACTTCTAAAAATAACTTAAAATATTTAAATGCCCTAGAACTTAACTATTAAAAACAGACAGAACAAACTTAGGCTTTAGACTTTATTAATTCTTAGACTGATGTTGTTTATTTCTGAGAATGAAATTGAAGTCAGATGCTTATGGATCCTCACAACTTGAGATAACCCTGTGGACTCGAGGGAGGAAAAGGTTATAGGGAGAAAATGACACACTGCAAAGATTTTTATAAAGGGTGGGGGTCACTTGTGGTCACTTGTGCTCCTTTTTTGTAACACCTCAAAGAGGGAAAAAGTGAGAAAAATATGTAAGCTGTGGGCACATCCCTGCCTGGAAGATTCTTGCTGTGCCTGGTTCTGATGGATGAAAGTCTTTGGAAGGCGTTTTCACAAGGTGCCCTGCTCTGAGTCAGCACATTACTGAGCAGACCTAGGTCCACAGAGAGGAAATGTGCAGTGACTAACCCCACCACCATTCTGGCCTTACTGTAATCAAAAGGATGTCGGCTCTGGAGGGTGGGAGTAATGAAAACAGTCTGGAGATTTGGCCTTTCTGCAGAATGTGGGGAAGTTAATGAAGCAACAGGCTGAGCACTGACAAACATGGAGGGCAGGAACGCCACTTCCAGCGGAAAGAGCCTCATTGTCCTGTTGCCTTGATTCTTCCTTGTTTCTCACACAGAGGGGGCCACAGCCAGCGAGTACAAAGCTCTGATGACTGAGCTCAAGATCTTGACCCACATTGGCCACCACCTGAATGTAGTCAACCTGCTGGGAGCCTGTACCAAGCAAGGAGGTAAATGAGAAGAGATAGGCCTGCTCCATCTCCAGTTCAAATGCTAGAAGCAGAGTTCTCCAACATACAGCTTCTTCTCCCCATCCTGTTCCTCCTCACCTCCTAGAAAATGACCTTTCAATAGGTTCAGAGGAAACAGTTTTTCCATTTATAAAAGGGGAGTGGTGAGTCCCATCCTAGAAATGCCTTCCCTGTGCAGTTAAAAGTTCTGAAGGGAAGAACAGCCAAGCATTAACCTTTCCACTGGGGGACAGAGGAGGTGGTGGTATAGGAAGGTCTTCAGGAATGCTCATTAGTTTAGGTGAAGCTTCAAAGGAAATGTGCAACCTATGCATTGATCCCAGCTCTGGTCACCCTCCTCCAAAGTCACCTTCAAAACTGACCAGGGCTAATCAGAGAACCCCCTCCACCTGTGCCTCTGAGCTTGGTGTATCGGCCTCAGGGTGGACACCTCCCCCCGCCCCCCCCTCCCCCCAGAGATTGCAGGCTCCTCCTCAGGGTGGGTGACATACAACCTGTGGAAGCAACTTACTATTCCATCCCTGGAGGGCAGAGGCGGTGCTGTCAAGCCTTCTAACATGCAAAGACCTGACAGAGACAGAGCACCCCTCTGCTGAGCAGGCGCCTCTGTGAGCCTAAAAGGCTAGGGAGCCTGTGCCCTTGGGCTCAAGGAACCTAGTGGCTCCCATAATGCAAACTGCTCCGGGATCACCCTGATGTTCCGGAACCGGAATTGGAAGCTATTCTTCACAGCAGGTCTCAGGCCTGCCAGGGCCTGCGGGGGGAGCAGTGGGAGGTGGAAGCAGCCTTCGGGGCACCACTTGGAGGCCGGATTGCACTTGGATGTGTTTTTCTATCCAACCCTCTTGCTTCTTTTTAAACAGGAATCGGCAAACCATGGGGCCAGCCTGTGAGATTAATTTGGCCATTTTAAACAGTTGAGAAGAAAAGCTCAAAAGAATAATATTTTGTGAAATTATATGAAATTCAAATTTATATGTTTGTGAAGTATTATTTCAGCACAGTCACTCATTTGGTTGTATTATTATCTATAGCTGCTTTCACAATACAAGGGCTGCATTGAGCTATATGGTCTACAAAGCCTAAAATATTTGCTGTCTGGTCCTTTTTAAAAAGTTTGCCGACCCCTGCTTTAGCTCTTCTGAGAAGCCTGGATGCAAAGCCTGTGTGGACACTCCCACTTGGCTAGGGAGAGACAGTCCAGACAGAACTGGTCTGCTTTCTGCACTGGAAGAGAGGACCTGCTTGATAATCCTGGGGTTACTGTGGCAATATCTTGAGGCCCCTCTATTCCCTATGATGTAACTAACAAACAGAAGGTGGCAGCAAGTTCCAGGGAGAGCCCTGGCATTGGTCCCTCCCCTCCTCAAAGTTCTTTCTCCTCTTTTTTTTTTTTTTCCTGCTTCTTCCCACTCCCAACACCCAATTGTCTCCTATTCCTTTGAATTTTTTAATTGAAAAGAAATCTCTCACCCAAAATTGCATCCCTAGACCCCACTAATATAAAGATAAGTTGGTTTAAGGTTTCTCAGGCTGGCCACTGGCTGGCCTGCGTGGTGTGGCTGAGCATGTGTTGTTTTGGCTGCAGGGCCTCTGATGGTGATCGTTGAATATTGCAAATATGGAAATCTGTCCAACTATCTCAAGAGCAAACGAGACTTATTCTTTCTCAACAAGGTAAGGAATTTAGGGGTTGGACATTCTTAAAGATATCAATGACTTTCCATTTATACTATGTCTGATAAAACAAGAGAAACTTATATCTTTCCATTAGACTAATGTCTGGTTTTCCCTCCTTTTTAAAAATTTCCTTCCACTCTTTTTGTGGACAGCACAGAGAATATTTGATCCTAGTGTATGGAGCAATAAATAAGGGTTAAAATTTACTAGCCGTCTATCTAAACACCTATCAAATCATCCTGATAACTTTATCTTTCTCTCTCCTACTCCTTCTCCCTCTCTCCCCAAATAAACACAAATCACTTAGTCACTTGTTTTATAAAGATAACAAGTGTAATTGTCTCCGTTTATTAGATTTGAGAAATTAAGGACTCAATCAACTGAGTGACTTGACAGTAAACAATAGACCAATGATGGAGTCTGAGAAATCATTCTCTTTCCTTCCCACGTTTCTTTCTCCCACATCTCCACACCCTCACCACCTGTCACCCCTACATATGCACTGAGCCAGCCTTATGCACTAAATAAGGCTATGTAATAGAAGAAACACATGGGTCCAAGTTCTAAAGGCAAACCAAGTTTAAAAGAGATTATTGAATGGAGGAAAAAATACTTTAATAAAACTTTGCCAATGTGACCCATCCCACCAACACAGTATCCTTCTCTGGTATGGAGAAGCTCGACAGACAATGATTCAATATTATTAACTGATAAGTAGCATTGTTGGTGAGGAATCCATGTAGTGTGGTGGGTTAATCACTCAGACTCTGCATCCAGACTGCCTGTGTTTAAATCCTGTTTCTATCACACTCATGAGATCTGGGACCTGGAGCAAGTTACTAAGTCTCTTTAAATTTAAGTTTCTCATTTATTAAATAAAAGTAATAATAGAACCCAACTCATTGCTTAGAGAATTACATAAAGATAAACATTCAATGAATGTTAACTGTCATCATCATCATCAACCCACTGAAATAGAAAAAAATAGGTGAGTCCAACTGAATGCTCCTGATCAGTATGATCTATATAATAGATTAAGTGTTCAAAACCCATGAGTGGTACCTATCTCTGTCACATGGGCAAGAGTGGTCATGTGGCACAAAAATAAAAACCACTAGACAACTAGCCCAGTCTCTCATCTCTTAAACTTGATCCAACCAAAGACACACATACATGCTCTACCAGATGAGCAGCATATAAGCAAGGACATATTTTCCTCAATTTTAAACCATGTCCTCTCATAATCAGAACGTTTAAGCTGAATGGGATCTTTGTGATCAGTTATTATACACCTTCACAGTAAAAGTTGAGTGATTGACTTAAGGACACACACTTACCAAAAGATGAAAGAAAGAACTCAGCTCTCTTGTCTCCCCTTCCAATGCCTTTCTCTGTACTACACTGGATAAGGAGGGGGAGAAGACATAAGAAGAAGTGAAAAGTGGTGCCCTGAGCTCGGGGCAGTGCAAACCAGTCCTGAAATCCTGGACTGGCTTCAGGAAGAACTAAGCCAGAATAATACCCCAGGGAGCAGGGCAGGATGGAACATTTGGATTTGTGCGTCCTTTGTTTTGAAGAGTTTGCTTCCTTCTCTGGCTATATTTAATGATTGCATCTCCTCATTGGTAGAGCCTAGCATTACATGGAAAACACATGGCTATATTTCATATTTGGAACCTAAAGCAATATAAAGAGGTGAGGGAAAATGCAAAAGACTAAATAGAAATGAGATATTTCATTTTCCAAATAAATTCACTGCTTTCTGACAGAGTCCCAAAAGTTCAGTAAATCAACCTTTATTTAACAGAAATAGTTACCACCAAGCAAAGCTGAATATACCATTGATTGAGAGTCTGAAAGTGGATGAGGGAGCTTGAGTTATGGTTCTTGGGAGACATGCCCTAAGCTGTGAGTTCTGGGAAAGTCAGGAAGAAGGCTGCCCAGAGAGCATGAGCCTTGAATGAGCCTGTCAAGCACTTTTCTCCCCCACAGCCTTACCAGCACTCTTCCCTGCAGCCTTCTGTTCTGGAGAGGGTCTTGTAATAAATAAAATTCCAATTCCCAACTAAGCAGACTCTAGCTGCTTCAGGGAGATATTCTTTACCAGCTTTCAGGTAGGTCACCAGAATGGCAGTGGCTGTTCACACAGCGGCCTGCCTCCCGTCCTGCAGCACAGGAAGGTCTCTTTTCAGGGGCAGCAGCCTAGTAGCCTCTACACTTTCAGAGTTTGTCAGCTGTCCCTCCTGAAACTCTCTCCTCTGGCCTCTGTTTGCTCCCACTGCGCCCTCTAGTGGAGGGATCTCTCCTATCTTGTGACATTTCTAGGAAAAGCCAAGGAAGAGCAGGAAGCCTGGCTAATCCTAGCATTGCCACAGTGTGCTGGCAGCTCAGGAGACAGCACTGAACCCCAGTCCCCCTGGGCCTTGTTTCAGTATTGCCATCTGGCAGAATTGAGACTAGGTACTTGGTCCCGTCATGAGGCCACTGGGAGTGTTTATTGTCACAGTTGTTAGTTGAATTACTAAGTGCAATACAAATCCTTTCTGATCCCACATAAACACCCAGACCAATAACTCATCTTTCTATGAGTCAGAACATGATAGGATGATAGAGCCTTTCAGATGAGGAAAATGAAACCTAGACAAATAAGGTGATTTGCCCAAGATCACATTGCTAATGGAAGACCTAGACTGCACACCAGGGCTCGGATGCCCTGTCCAGGATGAAAGGCCTTTCTACCCCTGTAAAGGTCTCACTGTACTGGGAAAAAAAAATGTTCAAGTTCCCTCCTTTCCTAAGGAAACCAGAGAAATTGGTACTATAGCTCTCTTATTACTCCTCGTAAGGATTACAAAGTGAAGCCCCAAGTCTGCTAGGGATGCTTTTCTGCCATTCATGTCATCTTTCATAAGCTGGCACATGGGATGGGAAAAGTGGTTAAGGGCACAAACTGAAGATGGCCAGACCTAAGTTCAAGCTTTGCCATTTACTGGTTGCATGTGACTTTGATTACTTGACTTCTCTAAACCTATTTCTTTATGTAGAAGCAATAACTACTTTATGGAATTGTTGGAAAGATTAAATGAGAAAATATACCTAGTTTGTTTGTTTTTTTAATATTCTGGCTCACACTGAGTAAGCTCTCAGTGAGTTCCAGCTGAGATTTCTACTCCTTTATACCACAACCCCAGGAGTAGCCAGGTGCCTTGCTGCTAATTTACTATCTATTTTGTGGAATGACCTTCTCTCAACTCAGGCAATTGACAGCTTGAGGCACTATCTTCTCCATTTCAGTTCTGGAGCCCCTTTCATCTGTGTCCTTCTTGGTCTGTTCAAAGGATGCAGCATTACACATGGAGCCTAAGAAAGAAAAAATGGAGCCAGACTTGGAGCAAGGCAAGAAACAAAGACTAGACAGTGTCACCAGCAGCGAGAGCTTTGCAAGCTCTGGGTTTCAGGAAGATAAAAGTCTGAGTGATGTGGAGGAAGAGGAGGGTAGGTATTAATTCCTTCCTGTCCTACAGTCTGAGATATTTTTACAACATAGTGTGCATCTCTGAAATATTTTTCTTATTTATCACCCTAATAAACATCCGTGGGAGACTCGAAGGGTAATGTCCTGAGGAGATAAGATTTGAGTAAGATTATTTACAGAGTTACTAATTTTGACAGGGAACTCTGTACAATTGTCTCTCCTCAAGCCTTTTTGTCTTAATGGGTTATTCTCCCCCTCTCCCCCCGCTCCCTTGCCCTGCCCATGCTTGGGAAAATGGGCTGGAGGCCTGAAAAAATCTCTGATATTCATACTGAAACTCAAATGTCCTTGAAAATGAACTCTGATCCACTTATTGGTTTGTTTTATGTTTTATTAACATTGATCCAATAAACCGGGATTTGGAATAATAACAAGTGCCATTACAAACAGCTACGATTTTAATGCTTTCCAGATTCTGACGATTTCTACAAGCAGCCCATAACTATGGAAGACCTGATTTCTTACAGTTTTCAAGTGGCCAGAGGCATGGAGTTTTTGTCTTCAAGAAAGGTCTGCCTTACTCTTTACTGTTGTTCTTCTTTGCCAGGGCTGGACATGTGGACACTGACATGGACAAAAACACATGTTGGCTATAAATCCACTTTTCCTAGTATTTGCTTATACTTATGTCCTTAAATATAGAGTAAATATCATGACCGATGCCTGAGTTTATCCTGATAGGAGTGAGGAGTTTTGAGAATACCAGGAGGTAGAACTGAACTCTAGGGGAAAAGTTGACCAGACAGACATGGTCCTCTTTCTTCACATCACCCTCCACGTAGCTGCAGCACTGGCAGAGCCTCAGAACACTCCATTCCCAGGAGGGTTGTTAGTCCAGCTGAGGGGCCCTCCCCGGAACTGTAGCTGGAGGACCAAAGGCTGGGGAAGTTTTGCTCCCTGGGAGAATTTGATTGCAGCTTCATTGGAGAGGATGCTGTGCTGTAAAGCAGGAGCAAAGCAGATGCAGGCACTGCCTTTTGTTTGGGGCCTCCAGGGGCCTCTATTTGTAAAGAGGCGCTTCACGTTTATGGTGACTCCATGTGCACTGGGGGTTATGTCCGTTGTATAACAGATCCTCAAATTAAGAAGAATAATGACACTGAGAAGCCACAGGAAATTAGTCAGTTAGACTAAGGAAATGCATTGATTATGCAACCGTTTTATTATAGTGCATTCATCGGGACCTGGCAGCTCGAAACATTCTGTTGTCTGAGAACAACGTAGTGAAGATTTGCGACTTTGGCCTCGCCCGGGATATTTATAAGAACCCCGATTATGTGAGAAAGGGAGATGTAAGTCAGTTTGATATTTCTTTGGCTCATTTATTCCCTATCATTTTTAAACCACAGACCAGTGCCCTTGGTAAATATTTACACTTCCTCGACAGTGGTCCCCTGAAAACTATCATGTGCTTTCTGTGGAGACAAGCGACAACTGTGTCCCAGAGAGCCCGTGTGTGGGGTGGCTCTTGTCTGAAACAGACACTGCACCGGGTTTTGTTTTCCCCTCACTTCCCATGTGGTATCTGTCCTCTGGGCGGCGCTGCCTGAGATGGCTAACCTGAGAAGCGTTTAGCAGGGCTCTGGGTACCTCCCTGTGGGAGTTTTTGGCATCACTGGAAAGAACATCCTGGACTCTTTCCCTCAAATAAACCCAGATGATTGATTCAGCAGGTGTATATATCTCAGGAAAGGGTGGGGGAGGTATGGTATTATCTTATTATTGAGGAAGCTGCCCCCCCGCTTCTCACCCCCACTTTGTATGCATAGCATCCACCTGTGGCTCACACTGGCTCTTCTCTGCTTGTTTGTGGACACAGCGTTATGTTTCACTTTTGTGAGTGACCTCCTGTGTCCTCTCTTCTCAGCCTGCACCCTGAGCGCTTAAGCCTGTGTCTGGGCCCTGTCAATTACTCCACAGTAGTGATTCTCAGACTTCAATGTGCTCACAAATCGCCTGAAGGGCTTATTAAACTGTTAGCTGGGCCCCACCCCCAGAAATTCTAACTAAGTAAGTCTTGTGTAGAACCTAAGAATTTGCCTTTCTAACAAGTTTCTAGATGCTACTGACACATCTGGGCCCAGGACTTTACTTTGAGAGCCACTGCTTCAGGCTCTTTAAAAAAATAAAATAAATAAATAAAACTTTCTTGGGGAGCCCTGTCTATGGGCTTGCAGAGATTGCATCTGTCTATGTATTGGTCTGTCCTCTTCTGTTCATCTGTATCTCTTTCAGCCTCTCCCTGCCCCTCCCCCTTGCATTTTTCTCTTTGTCTCTCCATTGTCCCATGATTTATTCCCATCCATCTAAGGCGGCAAGGCCTAACTCACCAGGATACCTGTTACCAAGAAGAGAACAAAAATGTATCTGGACACCTGAAAAACAGCCATATAGTCTCTCATATAGAAGGTGATAGTCTGTCTATCACCTTCTTTCCTTCCTTTGCCTTTGCCTACTACCTCCAATGAATGACTTTAAAAAATTCTATCATTTTAAATAAGAAAAAAAATTTCTGAAGAAAAATTTCTGGAAATTATGGATTCTTCCAATTCAAATCACCCTTTTGCAGATCCCTGTGGAGTGCAGGTTTTGGGGGGAGACTGGTTTCTTACAGAGTCGTGGAGTTAAGACATGCTGGACACATAGGAGGGGCTTACTAAACAGTAATTATCTTCATAGGAATCGCCCAGTGCACAGCTCTCTCTTTTACTATAACTGCATGTTATAAGTGTTTTCTCCGTGTTAGGAAACCATAACTGCTCTAGGAAATGATTTCTGAGCCAAGTGTTATCTGGGAAGTGACCCTATGGGCACTTGGGTTGAATGTGCTTTGTTTGCATGTCCTTCTGCTCAAGGCTCCCTTGCCCTTTTCTAGACGCGACTTCCCCTGAAATGGATGGCTCCTGAATCTATCTTTGACAAAATCTACAGCACCAAGAGCGACGTGTGGTCTTATGGAGTACTGCTATGGGAAATCTTCTCCTTAGGTAAATTTGGGGGAAGGAAGAGATCAAATAGACAAGAACCAAATGTCCGCTGAGTGTCCTTTGGGTAGATACAACCTTTAGGTCAGCTTCTAAAAGAACCTAAAACTCTCACACAGTGTGGGTCCATACAGAATCTCAGGTGAGGAGTGGTGTGTGCATGTGTACCCTGCAAAGTAAGGATGCTTCATATAGACACAAACAAGGTCAGATCAGTACAAATGTGAAGCTGGGTTTACTTTCAGCCAATCTGGCTACTCCTTTTTTTGTCTTTTGCCCTCTTCTCCTAATTCCTCAAACACACTGATTGCTAATGCCCTTTCTACTCCCTCCATGCATCATTCCTCCTTCGGAGTTTCCTAGGAAAGGCCCCAGCAAGCACAAGGCCACCGGTGTTAGAGCAGGAGGCCTAGATAGTGCAGCTAATGTAAACACAGCTAGTCCTGGACAATGGTTTATGCAAGATGAAAGATGGGGACACTGGGTGTAGTTATTCTGCTTCCAGAAACATCCATGATGGGTGGCTAGACGCCTTGTTCAAGGCCCCGAGCACACAGATGTGCACAGAGCCCACATCTGCTTACAGACACACACTGATGCTCTGAAGCCTCCCAAATGTGGGGTCTAGCCAAAAGTCTTTTGGTCTTTGCCAAAAATTTGCCTTTTAGGACAAATAGAAGTCACCCAGTAACATCCCTGGTTTCCTGTAATGTGTGGAAATCATTCCCCTGCTTTCGATGACAGGCACCTGTTGCTTCCAGTCTTTGAAAGCAGTTTGGCGGCCACATGGCCCCACAGTGACACAGTGCCAGCACTGCACACCTCCCAGCTGCTTCCTACCAGCAGTAATCACTAGAAAGTACAGATAAACACATGTGAGATAGACTAGTTTCGAGGTCTGGAACAGAGCAGACTAGGAGGCTGAGCTCACTACTACCTCTAGCCAAGAATCCCCCTAAAAGGAGTACGTGGGCATCCTGAATAGCAAAACTCGCAAAAGGCAAAGTCTAGGCCTGCTGGGACCCTTTAGCACACAGACTCCTGCCTACAAGCAACCCCTACATTCAGCTCCTCCTGGAGCTCAAGGCCACTCTCCCTCAGTCCTAGCACAGTTCTGTGAGAAGTTTACAGGAAAGTAGTGAATTAAAATTACCCTCACTGAGGTGTGAATAATCCACAAGTGACCTTGGCCTTTTAAAATGAACTTTATTAATGCAAGGAACGAGTCTAATGACAGATTTCTTTAGAGTTCCTTGTGGGGAGGGAGAAGGGACCCTTCAGATGACACACTCTCTCCTGAGCAAATGAATGACCTGGGGTATCGGACACCCATGGGACCAGCCAGGCAAGCGTGTATCACTAGCAGGCATCTGCTGAGCTTCAGTATGGGTTGTACTGTGTGTGGAGCTCCATTCCAGTCACTGTGAATTTATTACTAAACTATCACTTTAAAGTCTTATAGTCTTTTGTGCCCTGAAGACATAATGTGCCCTGTGCTTTCCCCATTGTCTCGCCCAGGTGGGTCTCCATACCCAGGAGTGCAGATGGACGAGGACTTCTGTAGCCGCCTGAAGGAAGGCATGAGGATGAGGGCTCCTGAGTATGCAACTCCTGAAATGTGAGCCCTGGCCCTCTTCCATCCCCCTGACAACTCTCTTGCCAGCAGGACACCTCAGAAAGGAGACATTGGTTGAGTTTTAGCATCCCAGTCCTGTGTAGCCTCAATCCGGTCCAACTGTTGCTAGGAGTATCTTCCAGAGTAAGGCACCCTGACCTTGAGCCATCCTTACCTATTTTCTCTCCTGACCACTGGTGTGGCTTTGCAAGGCCTCTGGCTGGGAACTGAAGTTAGAAACTCGATTCTGAGTATGAATCCAGGTAAAACTAACAGACCACTCAGGAACTAAATGTAAGACCTTGTCCTCACTCACAACGTGGAAGCCAAATAAGTAAGCAGCCACAGGGACAAAGTTCTAGAAGCCCCTATGACCAGTCCTCTGTCCTCAATAAAGACCAGTGAGGGGGTTGGGTTCTGAACGCAGGGGAAGAGGTGTAGGAGAGGAAGTGGGGGATTTCCTGATGGAATCAGTCATTATACTCCACAGGAGGCAACTTGGGCAACAAGACTGCTTTAGATTCATCTTAGGAATTGGCTGCAGTGCCTGGAGCTTCTCACGGTGGCTTCCTGCTGTGCAGCCCTGTGACTCCAGGAAGGTGACAGGCACTGTGCAGAGGCTTCCTCCATTGTTCAAGGCTTGCTTGCCTCTCTTGGACGCTCTTTTTTCCTGAGCAGGAATGTGATGACACTTGCAGTTCTGTTGAGCTGCTGACAAGGACTTGGGCCTCCCCAGGGCAGCAACACCTTTCCTGAACCGGCAGGAGGCCCTCCCCAACCCACCCACACAATGGGGTCCTGTCATGAGCCCTGGGATGGCCTCTGGGGAGGAGTCAGAGGGAATGGAAGAAGAGTGGACTTGGCCAAAGGGCAAAGTCTCTGTCTCTTTCCTTTAGGTCTGGAGACAAGGTTAGGTCAGACCCAGGGTGAGGGCGAGGAGGACAGGGGACTTAGGCCTGGAAAGGCAGAGTGTGGGCAGCCTTACATGGTCTCCTTGTCAAGAAAGTTCAGGGAGTTGGAGGCAAGGCCCCTTTCTGAGAGCTGGGGACAGATAAATTAGCCATGAGTGCTGCATTGGGGCTGTAATGCTGGAGGCATGAGAGTTTTTAATTACTTGTTTCCTTTTACGTGGTGGAGAGGGGCTAACACCAGATCTGGTTTAAAAGGAGATTACTTGGCACCTTAGTTTTTGTGTTTCCCCCATACAATCTCATCTCCAGTTCCTGCAACCTTAAGGAGCAGGCTGTTGGGTTGGGTGCAACTGGTGTCCCTTTACTTTAATAAAAAACTGTTTACTTAGAGATATAGAACTGTTTTACACTAAGTCATTGGTTTTCTGCCCAGAGCCTATTTAATCAGATGTCTGTCCATAAGGGAATAAGCAGTTAATTTTTTTTCTTTTCCTTGGGTGTTTGCTGATATAATTTGTATTGAGTTTCAGGAAAAAGAAGTGAAAACTAGAAATCAGAAACCAAGATTCAAAATACAAAATAGCAACAGTTGTAGGTAGTCCCTCTTGCTACTTTCAGCACAGACAACACAGAAGGCGCCCTGCTCACTATTACAACCGCAACAGCTGCTTGCTCAGTGGGAGATGCTGCTGGCTGAGCAAGCGGGGTCTCTGACCTGTCCTCCCTGTCTCAGGCCCCCTTTTTGTTTTCCCAATTCAAGTCTTTCTTGCTTTGGCTTCCTTTCATAGGTTGTCTATGGATATGTTTAATATTCTCCCAACTGCCTCTTTTTATTGCTAGAGATAAAGGAACCTTGGACGATAAGGCCTGAATGTGGCTAGAGGGGAGTAGGTCAGCCTCCGCCACAGCCCATGTAGCATGGGGTGAGGGGTCTGGCTTTTGTCTAGTGACCACCTGTCTCTGTAGTATATATTTTTTTTCCACCTGTCTTAATGAGTAACACATATAAACTTACCTGAAAATGAGATTCACATAGGACTGTGCACAATGACTTAGGCTACTTCAGACTTTAGGTCACCACAGGCTGGCCCAGGTTGCCTTAATGAGTGCCTTGAGCCCTTACTCTGAGGTACTGCTGGTCAGGAACTGTTAGGGACTATGAGAGCTGCAGCCCTGCCCTGTGTCTCCCAGAGACCAGGGACAACAGTCCAAGGTTAGAGTTCCCTTCCTCACTCCCAGTCACTTCTGTCTGTAATTGAGTCCCAGTGCAGTGGTTCACAAGGACAGAACCAACGTGGGTCCACACATCACACTCAGCAAAGGGCCTTCACAGGCTCTTAACCAGCAGACCTACTCTACACCCCCTGGGAGTTAGGAGAATCTGTACAGTAGATGAAACAAGGGTGGGAGGGAACCAGAGTCATCTTCTGAGCAGAGTCTTGACCCATAAGTTTGGACAAACATAGGAGAATTTGCAGTTCACACAAGTTATTTTTATGAGCTCTTATCCCTTACTTAGAGCTTCAGACACCTGCTTACTGGGTACTTGTCAGAAAACAGAACTTCAGTATCCAACTATGAGGAAAACAGAGGATGTCTGAAGACCCCATGGCACCACCATTCCCCTGGGCACCTAGAATTTTATTCCTGAGTTAAATCAGAACCTTAGGACTTGTAAACCTCGACTACACTGTTTTGTTTCTCAGAATTGTTTTTGCTGAATGGTATTTTTTGCTATTAAAGCTTTGGCCAACATTAAAAGATAGTGTCCAATGGGAGAAAATGGGGGACATCAACAATAAAGATAGATAAAGGCTGACCCACAAAGTCATTATTACCTAGATCAGCGGTTCTCAACCTGTGGGTCGTGACCCCCTGGGGGGTCGAACAACACTTTCACAGGGGTCGCCTAAGACCATTGGAAAACACAGATACGATTCATAACAGTTGCAAAATTACAGTTATGAAGTAGCAACAAAAATAATTTTATGGTTGGGGGTCACCACAACATGAGGAACTGTATTAAAGGGTCGAGGCATTAGAAAGGTTGAGAACCACTGACCTAGATGGTAATGATGTTGAGCGGTGACTAGGAGAGCCTCCATTCAGATTTCAGTTCTAGGAATGGCCATGCGACTTCCAAGTACCTGGTTTGTTTTGAACTGCTGGCTTATGTGCATCATGCAATTGATTGCACCTTCTTTTTTGCCAGTTACCTGGGAAGCATGATATAAACTTTGCATATTAACTTTGTCTGTAGTTCCACCTTTTATTCTTTATTTTACCTACCCCCACCAACACTTTTTTTTTTAACCTTCTTATATTCTTACTGTCTTTACTAGCCACTTTATGTGCTTTGAAACCAAATAGGGAATTCCTTAAGAGACACTTGGAGCTGTTGGTACAACCAGAAAGCACACAGCTGGGAGTGGCAGAGGGCAGAGGAACACAGGAGCTGCTCAGGTGCTCTATCTTCCCAGAGGCCAGTCTGCCTTCCTTCAGCAAATCTTTATTGAGTGCTTATATGCCAGGCCTTGGACTAAGTAAAAGGTGTGGCAATGAGGTCCCCTCCCAGTTCCAAATATCGAGCCATTCAAATTTTGATTCTACACAGTCTGAGTCCTCTCTAGTCCAGATGATCTCCTGAGAGAAGAGATTATTTACAATAAACATCTCTTGGAGGGAGCAAAAGAGCCCAAGGAGAATAAATCTTTAAGACAGTGTGTGTGCAGACTGCAGGCTTGTGTCTCTTCAGACAGGACCAAGAGAGAAGCCCAATATCTTCATTTCTAAGATGTCAGAGGAGAAGAATTGCAGAGGAACCTGCTGACATTGAAATCCCAGAACAAGATTCAGCTTCTGTAATATCAAGACAAATGTTTTCATGCCCAGAAGCCCAGCCTGTATTTCTTCCTTCAGTGGAAGGAAGCATTTGAAGTGCTGGGAACAGGGGAGATCAGCCACAGGCAAGGAACTTGTGCACAGGCCAAGGACACACTCATGTGTTAGGTAAAATGAGTCCTACACAAAGGGCCTTCTCCATCAGCTTCCACCAGAACTCTAAGGACTTGGAAATGCCACATGCTTATTAAGAAGCTCAAGCCAGCCCAGTCGGTGTGGCTCAGTAGTTGAATACCAACCTATAAAGCAGGAGGTCACAGTTCGATTCCCAGTCAGGGCATATGCCCGGGTTGTGAGCTTGATCCTAAATGCAGGAGGCAGCCAATCACTGATTCTCTCTCATCTCTCTCTCCTTCTTTCTTCCTCTCTTAAAATATATATATATATTTTTAAAGTCCAAGCAGCCCCTATTACAGCCTGATAATCTAACAAGTACTGCAAATTATTTACCCATTGATATTTGTGTCTATGTTAACATTTTACCTTTAAAAAGTCCTGCTTTTAGCAGTGAGGGGAGAAGTACTGCACTTCAGATCTAACTGTAGTGAACAGTGATTTTTCCTTTTTGTAGCTCTGCTTCTTCCCAGAATGCCCTTCCACTCTGCAATCCAAAGAACTGGGGTTGTGATGGGCTCTGGGGGGGGTTTCCTTAACCTGCCTTTGAGGACATGTTTCCCCCCACCAGCAGGACCTGGCCCAAATAGACATTTATGTCTTGGTGCTGCATAACAAAATTTACAAAGAATATCATACAAGAAGCCTAATCATCATATGTTTGACAATACCTTCGCTTTGGGGTATGCCATGTGGGGCAGCTGTATCATTGCCGCTGCTCTCCAACCATTGCTCTCATGCTTTCACCCAACAGCTATCAGCTCATGCTGGACTGCTGGCACCGAGACCCCAAAGAAAGGCCAAGATTTGCAGAACTTGTGGAAAAACTAGGCGATTTGCTTCAAGCCAATGTACAACAGGTAAAGCTCTCTAGAATACCAGAAGTCAAATGCCTTTTTGGGTGTAAGTCAAGAGGGTGTTTTGTTTTTTCAATAACTGTTAATAGCTGAGATTAGCAGTAAAAAAAAAAAAGTGTGTGTGTGTGTGTGTGTGTGTGTGTGTATGCATACACAATAATTACCTTTTACAGAATTATCTTTCAAAAACACAACTAAGATTGTAAATATAACATAGTTGAAACTGACATGCTTCACAAAAATTTATTGCAGTAGAAATTTCTGCACTTACAGCTCTCTTTGGTATTTTAGGATGGCAAAGACTATATCCCACTAAATGCCATACTGACAGGAAACAGTGGGTTCACATACTCAACTCCTGCCTTCCCTGAGGACTATTTCAAGGAAGATATTCCAGCTCCAAGATTTAATTCAGGAAGTTCTGATAATGTCAGGTAAGACTTTTTTTCTTTCCCCAACTTTATATTATAATATTTTCAAACATAACAAAACAAAAAAATCCACACTTCCTAAATTCAACCATAGTTAAGTTACCCCTATTTGGTCTATATATCTATGTATCTGTACACAGTTTTTGTGTCTGTATTTTTCTTTTTAAGGAAGCATTTGAAAAAAATCCTAAACCATTATGACACTTGCCACCTAAATACTTTGGTGTACATCTTGTAAGGATATTCTCCTGCGTAACCACATCAAAATTATCATACCAAAGAAATTGATAATACCGTACTTTAATATTGTTAAGTATTCAAATTTCCCCAAATGTCTTTTACACCTTAAAAAGAAAGATCCAGCCAAAACCGATTTGACTCAGTGGATAGCGTGTCAGCCTGTAGACTGAAGGGTCCCAGATTCAATTCCGGTCAAGGACATGTACCTTAGTTGCAGGCATATCCCCAGTAGGAGGTGTGCAGGAGGCAGCTGATCGATGTTTCTCTCTCATTGATGTTCCTAACTCTCTATCCCTCTCCCTTCCTTCCTGTAAAATATCAATAAAAAATGTATTAAAAAAAAGAAGGATCCAATCAAGAATAACACTTTTCAATTTCTTCATTTCCTTTAGTCTATCTTATTCTAGAACAGTGGTTCCCAATATGGTGCACACCCCGCAAAAGAAGACAATTTGATTTTTAAGGGGGGCAATTAGAGAATGAGTTATTAAAAGTGAATTCTTTTTGCATTTTTATGGTTCTAGGGGCCTCATATACTAGTACAGTATATAAAGATATATTATGTCATATTTATGCACTTCAGTTTTCTATTATATGTTTTGAAGCTTTATTTGCTATTTTTTCATATCACTTCATATTATTATCTTAACAATTTCTTAGTGATTTCTTCCTCAGTACTTCAGCTGTCCTTTCATTCTTTTATTTTGCTCTTTCATGCCATGTTCTTTGGAAGCTTGTTTAGACAAAATTAATGGCCTTTTAGGCTTCCTCCATATGAATAAGAATTCACTTTTTGAATAATAATAATTATATGTCTCAAGGAGGGAATAGATTTTAGAAATGCTTAGGTGGGGCATCGCCAAAAAAAGGTTGGGAACCACAGTTCCAGAATAATTCCTTCATCTTTTTTTTTCCAATAACATTGGCTTTTTTTATAAGATCTTAGATACAATTAAACAAACACACTAGATTTTTCTTTCTTACCTGATAAACGAATGTATCTCTCATTACTGCAGAGGAAATTGGAGAAAAAGGTAGGGAAGAAATATTTGAGAACCTCCCACTGGGGATTGCTACATGTGTATCACACATGTACAGTACTAGCAGTTACATATATGTCACATATGTTACTAATTGTTGTACATGTATCACACATTAGTACTAATGACTACACATGTATGACACCTCCATACTAATGGTGATACTAGTACATACATCGTACATATTCAGTACTGATGATCATACAAGACACATGCTGTGTGTGGATTGGCATTGTGCTACGCTTTTTGCATATGCCAACTCCTATGAAGTTCAAAACAATCCTATGAAGGAGATATTATTATACAGTTGAGGACATAAAGGTTCCATGAGGAATAGCTTGCCAAAGTTGTGTCAGAAGAGAGTTTCTAGCCCAAGTATTTTGCCATTCCCTCCCTGTTTCATGCAGTCAGAACTCTTTTGGGGGCTGACTATCCTGTGGACTTTCCAGCATCTTTATCTGCAGTGGATACAACCCTAGGACTCTGACCTCAGTCCAGACAAACTTGGCAGGTGACCAGAGAAGGCACTGGGAATAGCTGCATAGTCTGAAAAGATTGACAGCCTAAAAGCCCAGTGGCCAGCCCAGATTTATGGTAATGAGTGGCAGGTCAGTGGCACTGCTCATATTTCACAACCAGCCCAAGAGGCTGAAACAGAGGAGCCATCCATTTTTTAAAGATGAGAAAACCAGCTTGGATTAAAGAAATTGGCAGGGTCTGATTAGGTCAAATATTGAGGAGGGGAGTACCAAAGTTATTTGGATCCTTCCAGCACCTTGCTTAGCCTTGGACCCAATAGAGAGCTTGCCTAAGAAACTAGGCCTTGCAGGCAATGACAGAGTATCAGACTGAGAAATTCAATCAGTAGATGAACTTGCCTTATGAGTAACTATATGGTGGATATCTTTGACAGTCTTTCCTAAAGGATCTCCAACAAAAGGTCTGGAAGTGGTTATGGGGAAATCACACAAATACTACCCATTTCTCCCAATCTGTAATCACGGAACAGAATATACAAGACCAGCTCTAGTACTCAATTATGCCATTAAATCAGCTGTGTGACCTTAACAGGTCATTGCATTTGTTCTCTCACATCCTTTTAGAAGTAGGCAGCCACATGATAAAGTCATATCACATCTCTGGGCATTTCTTCCTCTTCTTTGTAATATAGGATGTTTAGACAAATAATGGCTTAGGTCTCTTCTGGGCCTGACATTTTCTGATTCCACAAGGGGCCAGAGGCCTAACCACTACTGATTCTCTCAAATCCCTCTGGGGTTTTGCTCAAAACTATAAAATGTGGATTAATAACCATGGGAGGAAGTGGTATCACTGGAGGTCTCCTAGGGGAATTTCAGTCCCAGGAGTAAGATGATTCCTTCTGCTATTTTGGTTCATCATTGCTGAAATATGGTGCCCATGGTCTCCTGACTAATCAAAGCTGGATGCATGTTCCTGTCCTGATTGTTCTTTCTGTTTCTTCATTAGATATGTAAATGCTTTCAATTTCATGAGTCTGGAGAGAATCAAAGCCTTTGAAGAACTTTCACCAAATGTCACCTCTATGCTTGATGTAAGTAATGGAATGAACTTGCTCAATACACCCTGGCAAGACCCTTTGCCAGACTCCACCCAAACCCACACTCTAGTAGTCTGGTGGCTCTGTTAGTGAAAGCCAATAATGAGTGGTGACTGAAATGGCAATTTCAGGGGGATTAGCAATAACACAGTTATACAGAGCTCATTGAAAAGCAAGTAAACCCATAGTTTGAAGATGACCCTGGAATGGCTAGTCCTTATCTAGTCATAACTTAGTCCCTTAGGCAACTTCATTGTGTGCTTGTAAGCTTCTTGGCTACCAATGATGGAACCCTACTTCCAGAGGACAGAGGAATTCAAAACTATGAATGTCTAAGCCTTTGTGATGTAACAGAACTCTCTCTCTAAGAGCACCCCGAGATCCTGGAAGAAGTCTGTCTGGGCCTATGCTCCTTCCATGAAGGTCCTGGAAACTGAACAGTTATGTTCCTACCCCGCTGCACTGGCAGGAGCAATCTATGCAACCTAGCACATAAGAGGGCTCATTGTCTCTTGCAAGCTCTGGGACCTGGGGTGGATAAAATCAGAGAAAAAAAAGGGGTTCTGGGCAAGAGCACCCTATGGCCTCACAGACCTTTTACCACAGTGTGATCTCCAAATATGCACTGCTGCCACTGAGTGGGTAGAAATGCTGGCTCTTAGGACCTGCCCACACACACTGAGTCAGACTCTCGGGACTCACGTGCACATTAGAGTGTGAGAAGTGCTGGTGATGACCATGTCCCACAGAGGCCTGTAAACCAACTACAGTGTGAAGATAGTGACCACAAACAGTGTGGCCATGACATGTAGCCCAGTCACTGTAAAAACACCAAAACCTCTTTAAACATACCAGATAAAGAGGAAAAGATAATTTAAATATGTTAAAGCATTACCAACAAGCCAAGAATGCAAAGGTAAAGTAGCTAGAAATTTTGTTTTGCCGTTTAGTACTTAGGTTTTAGGTCCAAGGATATCATACTCAGCAAACATGAAAGACTTCTCCCTCTCTCGCCTCCCTCCCTGCCCCAATATAGTGGAAATGACAGCAGCTTCTTGGCTGGCTTAGTCCTGTTTACTGATAATTGAGGACATGAACACGGCCAGTAACAGATTCAAAGGTGACAGGAACAAAGCATAGCAACAACGTACAGGAAATGGCCTATTAACAGAGTAATGAGGAATCTGCATAAACTCAATGCTAAAGATGAGCCAACAAAAAAATAGAATTGCTGGAAACCATGACCAAGGGGTCTTGAAAATTCCTCAGAACCTTCAAGAAAAAAATTAAACCATATATTTATAATTTCTCAGAATTTTTGCATATCATAGCCATCAAATACCAGCAGTCTCATAGCCAAAAGTCATCTGTCAAAATTAGTTTTAATATATTTATATAATAATTTGCATAGAAGTTTACTATGAAATATGCTCATCTGTTACCTGCAGGTTCCTCTTTTGTTTTAATTTATTTTCTCCACCTTCAGGAAGAAGGGCTTCAAGTCACTGGGAATAGACATTTCTTACAACTAAAGTTTAGACTTTTCAATATAAAGAAAATGCTTTGTCTTAATGGGCAGGGATTGGAAAGATGAGGACAGAGCCTGGAGTGACTTTAGATGTGCTCCATACCCTACCCAGACTTAGTGTTGACCCCTGTTGACCCCTGTGGGTCAAGCAAGAAGTGTAACCTTTTTCCTTCTTCCCTGCCAGGACTACCAGGTAGACAGTAGCACTCTGTTGGCCACCCCTTTGCTGAAGCGCTTCACCTGGACTGAGAGCAAACCCAAGGCCTCTCTAAAGATTGAGTAAGGAAGCTAGTGTCTTTTCTATGAGCAATTGATGGGGGGGGAGGGGGAGGAATGGGGAGAAAAAATGAAGGAAAATGATGGAAAGGTGATTTAATGGGGCTATTTGAGTGCTAGTTGCCCTCCTGAACTATCATGTTCAGGCATTATAGAAAAACACATTTTCCCCCCTAGAAGGGCAGGGAGGAGGAGATAAACTCAAACATTTGAGCACCAAGCTCTGGGAAGGAAGACTGGGGTTTACAAAGAGAAAATACACAGAAAATTGCAGCAAAAACAGGCAGTCCAAACACAGGAAGCACAGTGCCTCCAGTGGAAGGAGCCTGATGCCGACTGTGAACAGAACAAACATCAGATCCCTGGTGGGACAGGGAGGGAAGCCATGCCCATTGTTACACTGGGCTTGGCCTTTGTAGCAGAAGGGTCATGGTACTGTTTTCTAGTCCTAAGACATGCCATCCTAAGAACCCAACCTTCAAATGAGAGCTTGCTTCCTGTTTGATCCTAGCACTTCTTCCATACATGGCCAGCGGCTACTGTCAGCCATTGCTTATACTCCACTGGCCCACATATCACTTCCACTTCTCTATGTTAGTGTCTACCTAGGAACAGTGCTGGGCAGGGCAAGGCTGGGCCTATCAGGCATCCCTTCCTTCCCTGGTTCCAGCGCTTGTCTATCTCACCCATAAGCAGAGCCTGCTCCTTTTATCTAAGTCAGGCGTCAGCAGATTTTTCCTCAAGGTGCCAGAGAGTAAACAACCTCTCAATCCTGCCACTGTGGTATGAAAGCAGTCCCGACAGAAGATAAGCAAACAGGTGTGGCTGAGTTCCAACAAACTTTAAAACACATGTGGCCCTAGCCAATGAACACATGAAAAGATGCTTAGCACCATTAGGCATCAGGGACATACAAATCAAAACCACCATGAGATACTACTGCATAATCAGAAAGTCACTGTTAGTGAAGATGTGGAGAAGTTAGAACCCTGTGTACTGCTGGTGGGAATGTAAAATAGTGCAGTCACTTTGGAAAATAATCTAGTAGTTCCTTAAAATGTTAAGTGAGTTACTCTCTAACCCAGCCATTCCATTCCTTAGTATACACCCAACAGAAATGAAAACTATGTCCACACAAAAACTTGTACACCAATTTTCCCAGCAGTATTATTCATTTGTTACTACCAAAAGTAGTAACAACCCAAAATGTCCATCAGTTAATGAATGGATAAATAAAAAGCTGCATATCTATTAAATAGAATAGTAATTGAAAATAAAAAATATAAAGTACTGATATATGCTACAATATGGATGAACCTGGAAAACATTAAGTAAAAGAAGCCATTCATAGTATACTATATATTGTATTATTCCATTGGTATGAAATGCCCACGATAGGCAAGTCTATAGAAATGGAAAGTAGATTACTAGTTGTCTAGTCTGGGGGTAGGAGATGCAGGGAAGAGGAGCAGCTGGGTATACTAATGGGTATGTATGTGTGTTTCTTCAAGGGGGATAATGAAAACTGAGTGTGGTTATGAGTGTGCCAACTGTGAATATACTAAAAGCAATTGATGTATATACTTTACAAAGATGAATTGTACAGCATGTCAATCACATCTCAACAAAGCTGTCATTTAAAAACAAAATAGCCATGGATGGTTGTGCAGTGGTTAGATCATCAAACCTAGGACTAAAGGGTCCTGGGTCTGAATCCCAGTCAAGGGCACTTAGCTCGGTTGCAGGCTCCAAGTCTTGCCCTAATCAGGACATGTGCAGGAGGCAATCAATGTGTCTCTCTCACATTAATGTCTCTCTCTCTCTCTCTCTCTCTCTTCCCTCCTTTTCACACTCCCTAAACATCAATGGAAAAATATCCTCAAGTGAGGATTAAAAAAATAAAAAAATAAAATTCTATTATAAAAGCCCTTGTCATGGCACCATCACCCCATCACACCCAAAAACTGGTCACCAGGAGACTGCATGCACTGCAAGGTGCACATGGGTGGGCAGGGACTTGACTGGGTCCTGCGTCCCTCTAGGCATGGCAGGAGTCATTCTGGGTCCCGCCAGAGTGGTGGGTCTGGGTCTTGCGCGATAGCGCATGCTGGGCCTCTAGTAAATGAATAATAGTAAAAACAAGACAAAACAGCGCAGCCAGGGTGGCTTAGTGGTTGAGTGTCAACCCACAATCAAAGAGGTTACCAGTCTGATTCCCAGTTCAGGCACATGCCCAGGTTGCAGGCCCAATCCCCAGTAGGGGGCGTGC
The DNA here is from genome assembly GCA_011751065.1 of Lasiurus cinereus. Lineage (NCBI taxonomy): Eukaryota > Metazoa > Chordata > Mammalia > Chiroptera > Vespertilionidae > Lasiurus > Lasiurus cinereus. Next base: position 7,765,407 of record JAAGEH010000011.1, on the reverse strand, counting down.
AGGAGGCAGCCAATCAATGATTCTCTCTCATTATTGATGTTTTTCTCTCTCCCTTTCCTTTCCTCTCTGAAATCAATAAAAAAGATATTTCTAAAAAATAAAGTAAAATCAAGAAAAACATATTTTTTAAAAAGCATGATATATGCTCGCTTCAGCAGCACATATACTAAAATTAGAATTATATAGAGAAGATTAGCATGGCTTCTGAGCAAGGATGCAAATTGTGAAGTGTTCCATACTTAAAAATAAGATAAATAAAATAAAAAATAAAGATGTGGAGAGAAACCAAGATGGCGGCATAGGTGAACACCTAAGCTGCTGCCTCACACAACAATTTCAAAACTACAACTAAAAGACAGAATGGACACCATCCAGAACCACAGGAAAGCTGGCTGAGTGAAATTTCTACAACTAGAAGTAAAGAGAGAGACTTAAGAAGACTCAGAGGAGCTGTAAAAAGCTGAGGTACGAAGACACGCTCATGGAGAGGACGAGCAGGGGAGGGTCTGGCTGGCTTCCTCTAGTGGGAGGGAGACGGAAAATCCCAACTGCACTGAACCACAGCTCCAGGTGAGACTCATAGGGGGAGTCTGGACTGTTATGAAAAGGAAGAAGTGCACAGAAACTTAGGGGAGCCACAAAAGACGGGCATGCGAAAGTGTACACATAGAGCACTGACTGCTGATTGTGCCACTGGCATTCTCTAGTGGGAGGAAAACAGAAACTCACAACAGCACTGAAATCCAGGTCCAACTGCACTGAACCCCAGTTTCGGGCGAGACCCTAAGGACCCAGACTCATACGGGTCCTTAGAACACACAGAAACTCAGGGGAACTGAAAAGGCAGATGTCCAGAAGCTCATGCGTGAGTGCAAAAGGCAGAGGTATGAAGGCAAGCGCACATGCACAGACACAGCTGATCCTCACAACCAACTGGCTTGGAGGTCAATTCCCCCCAGTGATACTAACAACAATCAAGAATTAACTACAACAAAGCTGTACACACTGTCCACAAAGTGGTGCACCAAGAGTGTCCACCTCAGGTACCTGGGGAGGCAGTTCTATTGGGCCACATAGGACATCTAGCACACAAAGCTACTCTACCAACTCAGGGAAGCAGCAAAATATGTGGAGACAAAAGAACAGATCACAAACGAAAGAAATGGAGGAAAACAAACAACTGGATATAGAGTTCAAAACCATGGTTATAAGATTATTTTAAGAATTTCCTAGAAAAGATGGATAAATTTAGTGAGACCCAAGAGGAGATGAAAAAGGACCAACTAGAGATGAAAAAGGACCAACTGGAAATTAAACATACACAGACTGAAAGAAAAAATATTACACAGAAACCTAACAGCAGACTAGAGAGAGGATCACGAGAATCAAGTCAAAGATTTGAAATACAAAGAAGCAGAAAATACTCCACTGGAAAAGCAAAAAGAAAAAAGAATTTTTAAAAAAAAATGTGAAGATAGTATAAGGAGCCTCTGGAACAACTTCAAGCGTACCAACATCAGAATTCTGGGGATGTCTGAAAAAGAGAGAGAACAAGATGCTGAAAACCTATTTGAAGAAATAATGACTGAAAACTTCCCCACCTGGTGAAAGAAATAGACTTACAAGTCCATGAAGTGCACAAAATCCCAAACAAAAAAAATTCAAAGAGGACCACACCAAGACACATCATAATTAAAATGCCAAGAGCAAAAGACAAAGAAAGAATATTAAAAGCAGCAAGAGAAAAATAGTTAATTACCTACAGGAGAGCACTCATACAATTGTTAGCTGATTTCTCAACAGTAACTATGCAGGCCAGACGGTAGTGGCAAGAAATATACAACGTGATGAATAGCAAGAACCTACAACCAAGATTATTCTACCCAGCAAAGCTATCATTCAGAATGAAGGACAGATAAAGAGCTTCACAGATAAGAAAAAACTAAAGGAGTTCATCAACACCAAACCAGTATTATATGAAATGCTGAAAGGTATTCTTTAAGAAGAGGAAGAAGAAAATGGTAAAGGTAAAAATCATGAACAACAAATACATATCTATCAACAAAAATCAAGTGAGTTGAAAATCTGATTAACAGAATAAATTGGTGAATAAAATAGAATTAGGGGCATAGAAAGGGAGTGGACTGATACTTCTCAGGGGGAAAGAGGTGATGGGAGTGCAGGAAGAGACTGGATAAAAATCATACACCTATGGATGAGGACAATGGGGGGATGTAAGGGCAGAGGATGGGGTGGGAGCCAAGTGGAGGGGAGATATAAGGGAAAAAGAAACAATTGTAATAATCTGAACAATAAAGATTTATTAAATTAAAAATAAAGATGTGTAAGTTTAAAAAATAAAAGCAAAACATATGGCCACCCCATCAGCTATATTTACTGACCTTGATCTAAATCAAAGAAGGGCAACAAAGGCCTCCAAGTGACATAGTTTACACAGTTCATCAACCACAATAAAGTCATTAGATAAGAACATTTCCAAGCAAACATCTGCATATCTGTTTGTTTGTACCACAAGCACAATAATGATACCAGATTTGAGCATCCTCAGTGTACTCAGAGTACAACAAATTGGAGGATCCCACTGAGGAGTGGGTGGGAAAGTGTAGGATACTATGGTCTGTTGTTTCCTTCTTTGGAACACTTCAGAAAATGGGTGACCATGTTAATCTAGATCTTTGTAAAGAAAAAAACACCATTCATTGCATCCTCTCCTCGGAGACTGAAAATACAGAACATGGGCCCTGGCCAGGTGGTTCAATTGGTTGGAGCTGTCATCCCATACACTAAAACCATTGTGGGTTCAATTCTTGATCAGGGCACATACCTGGGTTGCAGGTTCAAACACTGGTCAGGGCACATGTGGTAGGCAACTGATCAATATTTCTCTCTCCCTTTCTCTGTCTCTTAAATTGATTAACATATCCCCAGGTGAGGATTTTAAAAAATATATGGAACATGGAGCAAATCCTTGATGTGCAAGTCCGAAACCAACCAAACTAATGTGGTGGTGCACATGGTCCTTTTATCCTTGTTCCAGCCATTAAATAAAACAAATATGAATGACAAGCGAAGTTTTTCTTCCTGTGTGTGTGACTTAAGCTGGACGTAACATGCAGGACCCAGAAGCAAGTTTCTTTGCCTTTGAGCCTTGTCAGTGATGTTCACTCTCATAACTTAGTTTTCTCTTTAGACTGCAAACATGAGGAGACAGCTGAATTGACCTTTTTTTATGATGCTCTACTAGTTTCTTGAGGCCATTGTAACAATTTTCACAAACTTCGTGGCTTAAAATAAGAAATGTATTCTCTTGCAGTTCTGGAGGCCTGAAGTTCAAAATAAAGATGTTGAAGGCTCTGGGGGTGAACTCCTTCCTTACTTCTTCCAGCTTCAGGTGGTCCTAGGCATTCTTTGGTTTGTGGCCACAATTCTCAGCTCTATCTTCACATCACCTCCTCCTGTCTCTGGTTGTAAATCTCACTCGGCCTCTTGTATAAGGAGGAGAGAGAATCATTGATTGGCTGCCTCCTGCACACCTCATACTGGGGATGGAGCCAGCAACCCAGGCATATGCCCTGACTGGGAATTGAACCATGACCTCCTGGCTCATAGGTCAATACTCAACCAATGAGCCACATTAGCTGGGCCACTCTTTCTTTTTATTTAAAGAGGTTTTTGTAAAAAACTCTTTTGATGGATTTGAGATAGAGATAGAGGAAGGGAGAGAGGGAATCCTATCTAATAAAGAGGGAATATGCAAATTGCCTGTCACACTGTCACAAAGATGGCAGCACCCACAGCTAAGGTAGGGTTTCCATAACACAAGATGGTTGCACCCACAGTGGAGGCTGAGTTCCTGTAATAAGCCTTAAGGAACAATCATCAGGGATCTGAGACTGCGCCCCCCACCCGGGAGAGCTAGATAGGGGACCTCAGGCCACACACCCCAACCCAGTGCGTGGGGACCTGAGGCCACGCCCCCTGCCCAGCTGGTCTAGATGGGAAATCTCAAGGTGTACCCCTCGCCCTAGTGCTGGGCTGGGGGACCTCAGGCTGCTCCCCCCCGCCCCAGGCCAAGGAACCTGAGACTGTGGCCCTACCCAGCAGGGCTTGATGGGGGATCTCAGGCCACATCTCCCGCCTGGCAGGGCTTGATGGGGGACCTCAAGACACTCCTCCCAACCCAGCAGGGCTTGACAGGGGAATCTCATGCTCTGTCCATTCCCAAATATGACACATTTTTTATTTCTGTCACCCGCCTGATGCTGGGGTTTAACAAAGAACCTAAAGTCATGCCCCCCACCCTGGCTCAGGCTGGGGGACCACAGGCCACGTTCCCCACCCCGGCACCAGACTGGGGGACCTCAGATCACACCCCCCGACAGGTGAGACTTAATGGGGGACTTAAGGTCATGCTGCCTGCCCACTGGGCCAAGGGACCTCAAGCCACACCTGCTGCCCTAGCGCCGGGTCAGGGCACCTGATGGGTGAGGGGACCTGAGGTTGCACTCTCCTGCCCAGTGAGGCTTGATAGGGGCCCTGAGGTTGTGTCCCCCACCTGGCAGGGCTTGATGGAGGTGGGGCTAGCCAGGCCTGGGTCTCATGTGATTTTGCGGTGCTGCGGGTGGGCAGGGACTTGACTCTGGGTCCCGCAGCACACCCCAGACTCTGACAGGAGGAAGATTTTCATATACATTTTACTAATTTTCTTTCATCTCTGATACTTCTATTATAGAGAAAGGGCAAATAGCAATATTAAAATATTTCCTCTAATTAATTCCCTTTTAATGTGCATGAATTTTGTGCACCAGGTCACTAGTTATGTATATAATCCAGGATAAGCTCATCCTCTGAAGAGCTTCAGTTTAATCACAACTTTTGCTATATATGGTCCTATTCACAGATCCCAAGGATTTGGCATCAATATTTTGGGGAGCATTTTTTCAGCCTATCGGGGTAGCTAACTGATTCAAGCATAAGAGAGCTATCCCCGCCAAAACCAGTTTGGCTCAGTGGATAGAACGTCGGCCTGTGGACTGAAGGGTCCCAGGTTTGATTCCGGTCAAGGGCATGTACCTTGGTGGCGAGCACATCCCCAGTAGGGGGCGTGCAGGAGGCAGCTGATCGATATCTCTCTCTCATCGATGTTTCTAACTTTCTATCCCTTTCCCTTCCTCTCTGTAAAAAAATCAATAAAATATATATATTTAAGAGAGAGAGAGAGAGAGAGAGAGAGAGAGAGAGAGAGAGAGCTATCCCCAAGTCTTGGGAGTTATTTTCCTCCTTGAATTATGGAATTGCATTACCTCATCACACACTCCAACCCCTGATCAGCAGAATAAATCCTTCTGCCCAGAGACAAGAAACTGGTAGAGAGGCAGTATGAGCTCCAGAACAGAGTCTGACCAGAGAATGAGATAGGAGTCAATAGCCATCAATGCTAGGACAGTTATGAACAAGTGACATTAAAAAAGAGTGGGCCCTCACATTTTGATGCAACGGTTGAGCATTGACCTATGAACCAGGAGGACATGGTTCAATTCCCAGTCAGGGCACATGCCTAGGTTTTAGGCTGGATCCCCAGAAGGGGGCTTGCAGGAGGCAGCCGTTTGATGTTTCTCACTCATTGATGTTTCTATCTTTTGCTCCCTCTCCCTTCCTCTCTGAAATCAATAAAAATACATTTAAAAAATAAAATAAAAACGTATTTTTTTAAAAAAAGAAAAGAGTAAACTTAACCTTGGCAGGGTAACTCAGTTGGTTAGAGTGTCCTCCCAATATGCCAAGGTTGTGGATTTGATCCCCAGTCAGAGCACATACAAGAAGCAACCAATGAAATATAAATAAGTGGAACAACAAATGAATTCCTCCTCCTCTTTCCCTCTCTCCCCCTCCCCCTCTCCAATAATCAATTTAAAAACAATTTTTAAAAATAAAGAGTGGCGCCCTGACTGGTTTGGCTCAGTAGATAGAGCGTTGGCCTTCAGACTCAAAGGTCCCAGGTTCGATTCCAATCAAGGGCCTGTACCTTGGTTGTAGGGACATCCCCAGTAGTGGGTGTGCAGGAGGCAGCTGATCAATGTTTCTCTCTCATCAATGTTTCTAACTCTCTCTTCCTCTCTGTAAAAAATCAATAAAAATATTTTTTAAATAAAATAAAAATAAAGAGTTGCCCAGATGGTGTGGCTCAGTGGTTGAGCATCAACCTATGAAACAGGAGATCACGATTCAATTGCTAGTCAGGGCACATGCCCAGGTTGGGGGCCTAATCCCCAGTGGGGGCGTGCAGGAGGCACCCTATCAATGGTTCTCTTTCATCATTAATGTTTCTCTCTCTCTTTGCCTCTTCCTTCCTTTCTGAAATAAATAAAAATATAGTTTAGGTTGGGGCGGGTGTAAGCTAGAAGGGGTCAATGGGGAAGAAAAGGAGACATCTGTAAATGACTTGCAATAATAGTTTTTAGAATAGTTTCAAGAAACTAAATTTATATATTTGATGTTTTTCTTTTTTTCTTTAGCTTGAGAGTAACCAGTAAGAGTAAGGAGTCAGGGCTTCCTGACCTCACCAGGCCTCGGTTCTGCCATCCTGACTGTGGACACATCAACAGAGGCAAGCGCAGATTTACCTATGACAATTCCGAGCTGGAAAAGAAGGTCTCCTGCTGCTCTCCTCCCCCAGACTACAACTCAGTGGTCTTATATTCCACCCCACTTGTCTAAAGTGTGACAGTCTGAACCATATGCATACTTATACTCCCAGAAAATGAGCTTCTGCCAGTATTATACATATAGAAATGTGCACCTCTGCCTTTCCGCAGGGGCTAGATGCTGCCTGTGATTTTTAACAGTGCTTTTTTCTTTTGACTAACCAGACTGTAACCCCAGATAAATAGAGTAAGAGTGACAAGTGAAGGCCAAACCCTCAGTGTGTTAGAGAAATTCTTTCAAGTTCAAAGACCTCCTGCTACTTGCCCCCAGAACTCAGGCCTGGACAATTCAGGAGACACACTGACCATGCAGTGCAGCATGCACCCAGGGAAGCAGCCCGAGCTGGCCTGCACAAGCCCAGGGTTGTGAGGAGGAAAAGGAAAAAGGGAGAAATGAAGAAAAGAGAAAACAGGACAGAGCGCAAGAAGAGAGAATTTGAGCTGAACCATATAGAAGGAGTGGGAGAGGGCTACCAACAAGAACACTGAAGAGGCTTCTGAAACCCTACCTAACCCACTCTGGGAGCCAATAGAATAGAGGGATGAGGGGACTTTTTCTGGACTCTGGGAGGCAAGAAAAGGACAAACGCTTTTTGAAACAACAAAGCATATTTTAAAACATGAGATACAGGACTAGTTCTCTGTCCATTCCCATATATGACACATTTTTTATTTCTGTCACTGAGGCTGTTACTCAGATCTGAGTTCACACTGCCAGCCCTCTAGCAAGTACACTGAACAGCTAAACTGGAATATCAGTTCAGGGCATGTAGCATATTGTTCATAGTAAGCTAACTGGAACGACTGGCCTATGAGGGTTACCTGTGGGGCTTACAGCCCCATTTAAAAAACATCAGATTCTATTTTGAGTGTTAATGTATAGTTAAGACATTTAGCTCGGTGTTTTCTATTTGCCTATTTTGTACTGTTAGTTATAAAAGGAAGCTGAGGACAATGAAAATGTCCCAAACAAGGGCAGAGGAATAAGAAAGATGAGGCAGAGTGAAAGCCCTCTTTGTGCCAACCAAACAACCTCACTGCGACAGGCGGCCCCGGAGGCGATGTAATGAGGATTCCACTCTCCAGTCTGTCTCCTGGGAAGGCGTGTCAGAGCATGAAGCAAGGTTTATTAAGCACTTTATGCTCCTTGAGAAAAAGGTGATATGTGAAGTATTTCTGGAATTGGGACTCAGGACATTAATCTGCCATCAATAGGAGAAAAGCCTCTTTCATCTGCTCTGGCCTTGCCTTGGCCTGAGGATGATGGAGAAGGGAATGGGTGTGCAGGGTGCCCACTCCCCAGGCTGAAGGGCTGGGGTCTGCGGTGGACTCCACCTGATGCTCTGTATTACAATGTTTAGATCCTGTTAGAGCTGGGCAGGCAGCAGAGAAGATACGGTTCCCTTGATGCATGCAACTTAACTGCAGAACCTGGAATATAAGTAATAGAGCATTCTTCCCATGTTGCAGTCTGTTTTAAGGTTCTTTGTATGGAGAGATAGGGACTGAGCACATCCCCAGCAAGCCAGTGGGAGCTCCACATGGCTTTGCAGGAGGGTCCTCCAGCCAGCAGGGGAGTCAGGCCTCTCCATGAAGCCAAGGCCCAACAAAATCAGGCTGGAGGGGGAAAGCTTTGTTCTTCCTCTTCTTTACCGGAACAAAACCTCCAGGGACAACTGGCAATAGTGTAAACCAGGTAACCAAGAGGAAGTTAAACACAGGGAAGCTAAAAGAAGACTTCAATCCATTCTCTAGTTTTTTTCAAATAATAAGAACCCAGCAATTAGTGAAAATCACAGAAAACCTTAGCCACATGCATTATGTCCTAATTTTAATGATCTCATTCTTAATCATTGAGACCTTAATAATACCACCTGGAACAATCTGTTATTGATGCCAATTTTGTTTTTTGAAAGACTCAGGTTTGTAGCCTATGTGAGTCCATCCATCCAAAAAGGTTCCCATCTGGAGTCCTGGCTCAGACAGGAAAACAAGAGCTTTCAGCAATGTGTGATGGGATAGTTGTATGGTGCTTGCCACATGCGAGTTCTTTAAAACAGCACTGAAAACTGAAACACTAATTAACTGATGATGATATTAAATCATTTGTCACTTATGGCAAAAATGGTTGACAGTGGCAAGGAAAGAACCAGCACCTCTTTTAGGATTTGTGAGATAATGTACGTGGAACCACACAGGCGGGAGGAGACAAATCATATGCAAGTGTGGGTCTCATTTAACAAACAACTTATTTGAGCCCACACAACAGATCTGTCCAAATCCTGGAAAATGTTACTTAGGCCTTCAAGCTGTGCCCTACTTTCCAGCCTGGAAGAATGTCAAACATGAAACATAGTTGCCAGCCCCTTTGAGCTGATTAAAGGAAGAGCAGGTCTTTGATTGACAGTGGTAGTAACTATATGTATATATAAGCATGTGTATGTGTTTTGTGCAGAACTATTTAAGGAAACTGGAATTTTAAAGTTACTTTTATACAAACCAAGAATGTATGCTGCAGATATAAGATAATTTGGTCCTTTATATCTAGTCACTATGAATGTATTTTATATACTAGCTTCATTTAATAAAGTTAGTTTCCAAAAATATCTATGTATTTTCTTCCTAATCTATATATAGAGAGAGATATAATATGTAAATTAGGCCTGGACTCCATAACAGGTCACAACCAGACAGGAGCAGGTTGCACACGCAAGTGAGGCCTGGAGCTGAAACAGAGACAGAGGCAGGAGGCCTGCCCCAGCCAGCACAGTGGCTCGGCAGCCCCGGAGTGGACACAGGCAGAGGGGCCTGGGAACGCTGCAAGTCAGGCACAGGTCTCAGTCCCCCATGACGCCAGTCCAGCCCAACTCCCGTGGTGGGTCAGCCACCCTGGGGGGTGCCTCCTCGTGTGGCGGGAGCAGGGCATCTCCTCATGCTATTTCAATCATGCACTAGGCCTCTAGTTTGCTTATAAATGAGAATAGGAGTCATAGATTTCCCCCGGGGGGGGAGTGGGGAAAGGGGAGACTGATGTTCTGGGAGATCTCATTAAACCAATCGTTAAGCAGCACAAAAGCAAGCATTGCTAGAGGTAAAGAGCTTTCTCTCAACACTACAAAATGGCTACTCTTAACAATCAGGACACTGCAAACAGTAAATAAAATAAAGTCCAGGGCAGACTGCCCAGGAAACTAAATACTAAAATGAGAGAGATCACAAGTAAAACGTACAGAGTGCTAGCTGCAGACAAAAGTGCCCTCAGTTTAAAAAGAGGCAGGCTTTTCCAAACACTAATTTTCAGCTAATAAACAATTACTATAACTAAAGAGGGGAGTATGTGTGCCTGTGCCTGTGTATGCTTATGTGTATTAGAGGTTGTATGCAAGAAATTATCCTATAGTAATAATAGCCTAATATGCAAGTTGACCATCACTCCAATACAGAATATGGCCACCTCCATGTGGTCAAATATGGCCACCCCCAATTGGACACAAGATGGCCACCACAAGATGGCCAGCAGGGGAGGGCAGTTAGGGGTGACCAGGCCAGCGGAGGAGGGCAGTTGGGAGCACCCAGGCCTGCAGGGGAGGGCAATTGGGGGTGACCGGGCAGGGGAGGGCAGTTAGGGGTGACTAAGCTGGCAAGGAAGGGCAGTTAAGGGTAACTGGGCCAGTAGGGGAGGGCAGTTGGAGGAGACCAAGATGGCAGGGGAGTGGTTAGGGGGTGATCAGGCTGGCAAGCAGAAGCAGATAGGGGCAATCAGGCAGTTGGAACCCAGCAGTCCTGGATTGAAGAGGGTGAGGCTGGGTTGAGGGACAACCCCCCCCCATCCCATGTACAAATTTCATTCACCAGGCCTCTAGTCTATATATACAAAAGCCTAAGCATCTATGATGACCAGACGACCAGTTGCTATGATGACACACTGACCACCAGGAGGCAGACACTCAATGCAAGAGCTGACCCCTGGTGGTCAGTGCACTCCCACAGCCAACCTCCCGTGACCGGCCAACCTCCCACGATCCCTCTCCCTGCCCTGGCCAGCCTAGCACAAATTGCTGGACAACCTCCCACAGTCTCTCCTCCCCTCCCGCACCCTCTACTCCAGTCTCTCCTCCCCTCCCACACCCTTCCCAATTGGCCCCATCAGCCTCATCGACCCCGATTGCCAGTCAGGCCGAGGGACCCCACCCATGCATGAATTTGTGCACCAGGCCTCTAATACAAAATAATTAGGCAAAAGCCCAAGATAAGAACTTCCCTACGAAAAGTACATCACTCCTAAATATTCTTTAATTTTGTTTTATGGATTAAATCCTAGAAAGAGAAATAAACAATTCAGACAATCAGTATCAACATAGAATAAGTGAACAATAACATATTGTCTTAAAAAGTGGTCATACCATCGCCTTCCTAATAATATTATAAGGATCTAGAGGTCTGGTGTACAAAATTCCTCTCCAATCTGGGACTGCTAGCTACTGACTGCTTGCCTGCCTGCCTGCTTGATTGCCCCTAACTGCTTCTGTATGCATCACCCCCTAACCGTTCCCCTGCTGGCCTGACTGACAGCTAACTGCTCCCCTGCTGGCCTGATTGCCCTCAACTACCCTTCCCTGTATGCCTGGTCACCCCCAAATGCCCTCCCCTGATGACCTAGTCGCCCCCAACTACCCTCCCCTGCTAGCCTGGTGGCCCCCAACTGCCCTCTTCTACAGGCCTGGTTGCTCCCAGTTGCCCTCCATTACCAGCCTGGTCACTCCCAGCTTCCCTCCCCTACAGGCCTGGTTGCCTCCAGCTACCCTCCCCTGCTGGCCTGATCATCCACAATTTCCCTCCTCTACCATCTTGTGGTGGCCATCTTGTGATGATGTTGTATAAGGGTGTGATGCCACATAGGGTTTTATTATATAGGATTAGATTGGAGGGGAAAGACCTGCTTTCTTTGGAAAAAAGGTAAGGAATAAGAAAAAGGCTAAATGACTAATCTCAGTAAATGTATGGTTAACTAAAGAGAACAAGAGGTATTTTATCTTCAAAATTTTACAATTCTTTAAAAATATTATTGGTTTTCATAATATAGTCACTCATTTAGGCAAATGATTTGAAGAATGCTTGAGGAACTGGGGTCACATCACAGTTTAGAAATTTTCTCATGACTCTGGAAACTATAGTTCATTTGGGAATAGATTTTTTTCCTTTCCTCCAGCAGAAGAATAGCCCAGTAAGATTTATTGGAGTCATTGGTATTAAATATATTACCAGACTTTTGCATTTCACAGGCAAGGATGTTTTTCAACTATATCCTGGATCCCAACAAAAGGATGACTAGCTTTCTACTTTTTTAGCTAAAGACATTTAAGGGCAAAAAAAGTAAAACAAACCAAAAAAACAACAAGATTCTATTAATGTTCTATTTCTTGAGTTGGATAAATAGGCGTATTCACTTTGTAATAATTGCTGAGCTATATGCTTATTTGCAGGTTTGTATGCCATTCAAAAACAATTATTTTAAAAATACCATTTTAAAAGGAGTAAGGGCTTACTTTGACTAAAACGTATCAATGTTATGTGCCAACAACTACTATTAGTACTTTGGAGGAAAAAACATTTAATTTTCAAAGCCATCCAATATGATAGGCACTATTAGTAAACATTTCATGTCAAAGGGAAAATTGAAGTAATTAAAAGAGAACTTCAAAATCCCATCATCACACCTACCCTTCTCCAGCATCTGTGCTCATATGCTCTGCCTTCCCTTATGAACTAAAAACACATGCTGGACAGTGAACCCCTCCTCTCACCTACACAGGGACACTCTCCAGCAATCCACCACTGCTTTACCCTCATCCATGTCCCCTTCCATTGGATCAACTCATCTCAGGAGTTACATTCTGACTTTCCCCTTCATCTACCACCCCATTCCTTCACAGCAATATTCCTTAAAAGAGCTGGTTATATTCCTGTTTCAGATTCCTCCCCTCCAGGCACTTTAAGCCCCCTTGAACCCAGGGTTCACTGTTACACTCACTGAGACTGCCCTTAGCCAGGTTATTCGTGAACTCCATATTGTTAAATGCAATGGCCCATTTTCAGCCTATGTTTCTTGAACCATCGACTTCACCTTTATTCCTAAAAATACCTTTTAATTTTGATACCAGGACATCACACATTTCTTCCTATATCCCTGGTCATTGATATGTCTCTTACTGGCTTGCTTTTCTCTGACCTTTGAACATTGCTCCAGTTACCCCAGCACTCTGCCCCCGGACTTTTCTCAGTCTATACTAACTGCATCATCTTAGCCAGTCTCAGGGCTTTATGTGACATCTGCATGACAATGGCTACAAGTTACATTTATGGGCCTGATCTCTGCCTAACCTCCAAAGTCATGTGTATACAAGTGCTAAATTGATATCTTTGGATCCTGTGGCAGCCTCTTCCAAAGAGAGCTGCAGCAATATCTCCCGAATTTCACATGACCTTCAACAATGTGCATTTGTCACTTCCCCATTAAATTCCTCTTCCAGAGAATCAGAGCTGGCTCTGTGACTCACTTGCAATCAACAGAATGTGGCAGACATGACTGCGTGACTCCGAGGCCAGGTTAAAAAATAAAAAGCATATGCATTTTCCAGACTTTGGGTATATTCATTCTCCAAGAACTCCCACTAGAGATCCAGGCACCATGTATGGACAAGCCTAAGCCACACGAAGGCCATGAGTAGATGCTTTCCCTACAGTCCCCCACTGAGCCCAGCCTTCACCATTCAGTTCAGGTATTAGATCAGCTGATTTCAGCCCACAGGAAGTTTCCCAACTGAGGCCTAAACATAATAAAATTGAGAAGTCATCCAGCTATTCTCTGCCCAAATTCCTGACCCACAGAATTCCTGAGGATAATAAAATGGTTGCTTTATGCCATTAAGCTTGGAGTTGCTTATAACGAACCAGAACAAATGTGTACTAAACGTCTCAAACTTATCAGGCCCCAGACCAAACTCCCAGTTATCCTTCCTCACTTCCCCATTCTCCCTGTACTCTCACCCCCAAAACTCTGTTCCTACAATAGTCTCTTTCCATCCCATTAGTAGTGGACCAAAACCTTAACAGTCATTTTGACTTCCCAATTCCTTTCTTCCTTCACACTCAATAAGTTAGGATATCCAATGGGCTCTACCTTTAAAATATATTCAGAATTCAGTCATTTCATCCCCCTTCTACTGCTGTCACCCCAGTCCAAATCCCCATCATCTTTCACTTGAAATACAGCAATAGCTTGCTAACCAGCTGCCAAAGTAACGCTTTTAAAACGTTGTTATCATGTTATTCTGCTCCAAATCCTCTTGCAGTTTCCCTTTTCACTGGGAGTAAAAGCCAAAATGGTCTTAAAAGGACCTATAAGACACTACTACGCACATCACCTTTGTATCTTCACTTCTGACTCACTCTATTCTGCCCACATGGCCTTCCTGCCATTCTTCAAATATGTCAGGCACATTTCAGGACCTGGAATTCTTTACCCTCAAATTCTGCATGGCTGCTGGCTCCTTCACTTTGTAAGTTTATACTGACATGTGAGCCCTACACACAAACCATCCCATTTGAAATTCTATCACCACCACTATACTCCCCACAACTAGATTAGCAAGATTAAACACAGGATGGACAGTTACATTTGAATTGCAGGTAAATATTTTTTATTGAATTCATTGAGGGTAATATTGGTTAATTATATAGGTTTCAGATATACATTTCTATAATGCACCATCTGTATATTATATTATATGTTCACTACCCCAAGTCAAGTCTCCTTCCATCACCATTTATGCCTTTAGCATCTTCTACCTCTCTATTCCTCTTCCCTCTTGTAATCCCCATATTGTTGTCTGAAACCATGAGTCTTTTTTTTTTCTTTTTCTTTGCTTAACATGTTAAATGCCCAGCCTGTTTTGTGTTCGGATGGGAAGTACAGTATCAGTCACTGGTGATTGACATGGTGCTTAACATGTTAATCCCTTCACCCTTTTCACCCAGGTAACTTTTTAACATACCTATGTCCCACACAATACTTGAGACATACCTACACTAAAAAAATTATGATGTTTATCTATAATTCAAATTCAACTGCATGTTCTATATTTTTATTTGCTAAATCTGGCAACCTTAACCACATCCTTATCCTACTTCCTTCTCTTTCTATAGCCATTATTTCCTCATAACATACTACATACTTTATCTTCTTACTGCTATAATAAAACTATAAAAAGCAGAAATTTTTGTCTGCTATCGTCAGAGTTGTTCATTCTGTTCCCAAAACAATGCCTAACATACAATAAGCATCCAAGAACTACTTCATGAATGAGTGAATCTAAATCCATTAAACTATGGCACTGAGTGAGCAAATGGTTTACCCAAGATCACAGAGCTCTCAGTGGTAGAAGCAGTATTTGAACTCAGATAGCCTTGTTTTAGCAAGCTGGTTTCTTAACCACCATGCATACTGTTTTAAAATAATTTTAAGGACATGCATTTCTAAATTATCTTTCCTCTCCTCCCCATCTACCCCATTTATGTAGGATACTAGAGGCCCAGTGCATGAAATCGTGCACTGCGGGGAGGAGTGGTCCTCAGCCCAGCCTGCACCTTCTCGCAGTCTGGGATCTCTCAGGGGATGTCTGCCTGCCATCTTAGGCCTGTTCCCCTAGGCCAGTGGTCGGCAAACTCATTAGTCAACAGAGCCAAATATCAATAGTACAACAATTGAAATTTCTTTTGAGAGACAAATTTTTTAAACTTAAACTTCTTCTAATGCCACTTCTTCAAAATAGACTTGCCCAGGCCATGGTATTTTGTGGAAGAGCCACACTCAAGGGGCTAAAGAGCCATGTGGCTTGCAACCCACAGTTTGCTGACCACACGATGACAAAGATACTAAGCCTTTCCTTCACACGTCTGACACCCCACCTCAGGGAGCCTGCAGGCCGGATGTCTAATGGACCTTTAGTACTTGATCTCCTGGCAGGCTGCCCTGGGCCCTGCTAGGTGGTGTGCAGGTCAGGGGAGGAGGGGCGGTCACCCCAGCCACTCCTAGTATAGCTCTGCACATGGGCGCTGGTCTCCAGGGGCCACACTGGGATGGCAGTGTAGTGCCCTGTCTGCATGCCCGTTGTCTGTCTGGCATCCCCAGCTCAGGCCAGAACCTCCATGAAATGGCAGGGGAACCCTCAGGGGATGTCTGCCTGCCAGCTTAGGCCCGTTCCCCTAGGCCAGTGGTCGGCAAACTCACTAGTCAACAGAGCCAAATATCAACAGTACAACGATTGAAATTTCAGTGATTGAAACTTGCCCCTCTACAGCTTCAGGACCACTTCTGGATGTTCCGAAAGCCTTAACCAGCCTCAAAGCATAATTTTACCTGAGGTTAACATGCAGTCAGCACCTGGGAACTACATAAAGCTGTGGGAACATCTTCTCAAAGGGCCTCCAATTTCTTGACATAACATGGGGCCACAATGACGTGGGAAATCTTATCTGTGGGCAGGTT
Organism: Lasiurus cinereus; assembly: GCA_011751065.1. Lineage (NCBI taxonomy): Eukaryota > Metazoa > Chordata > Mammalia > Chiroptera > Vespertilionidae > Lasiurus > Lasiurus cinereus. The sequence continues at coordinate 7,749,135 of JAAGEH010000011.1, read as the reverse complement.
CTGCCATCTGATGAAGTAATCCTTCACCAGAGAGACTATGATCTTCTGGGGAGACTTGGCCATTCAGAAGTGGGGGTAATGGGGTGACCCAGCACACACTCTGCATATTGGTTCCAGCTGGGGCAGGTGGAGATCAGCATGAGTAGCCAGGGCTCTTCCTCACGGTGCTGGTAGTACCGATGCACACATTCCTTCTGACTCTCCAGGATGCTTAAGTCCTCAGCTATCTTCATGTCAAAGTGTGCCCCAAGGCTTTTGAGGAAGCCGCAGAGCATCAGTGACATTGAGGCTGAATTTAGCAGCAAAATAAGGCAGAGGCTGAGGACACACGGACACTGCCAGCATCTTTTGCTGTAAGGTATCACATTTCTTATTAAGGTTTAGAACATGGAAGAAGTCCTTGGCGTTCTGTTGAGAAACTTGAACTCCTTCCTCTGTGGTCACACAACTGTCACACTCCAGGCCAACTTATGGAAATCTCCCTTCTCTCCGTTCTCCTAAGCCGGACTTGGGATGTTGACTGTGTCATTCTCTTGGTCATTGTTTGTGTGTGTGTTTTTTGGTATGTGTGGTGTCCCCCCGCCAAAAAAAAAAATGTTACAAAGTTTATATGAATACTAGGGGCCCGGTGCACAAAATTTGTGCATGGGGTGGGGGGTGGTATCCCTCATTCTGGCCTGCAACCTCTCTAATCCGGGAGCCCTTGGTTGATGTGTGAGTGCCAGTTTAGGCCCAATCCCCAGGATTGAGCCTAAACCAGGAGTTGGACATCCCTTTCACAATCTGGGACCTCTGGCTCCTAACCACCCCTAACACTCCCCTGCAGACCTGATTGCTGCCTAACTGCCCCCCCCTGCCAGCCTGGTTGCTCTCAACTGCCCATCCCTGTTGGCCTCATCACCCCTAATTGCCCTCGTCTGCCAGTCTCATCACCCCTAACTGCCTCTGCCTCAGACCCCACTACCGTGGTTTTGTCCAGAAGGAAGCCCAGAAGATGTCCAGTCTAATTAGCATATTACCCTTTTATTAGTATAGATAACATACAAAGATGCAGCCTCCTTTGTAGAAACAGGGAAGGAAAAAGTGCTTAAGTAAGGCACACAGAGCCAGGACCCCCCGCCAGCAGGCGAGGGGATCCCCAAGGCAGGGGCTGGGCATGGAGGCCACAGGGACATAGGCTACCATGGAGACAGAACTGAACCTCACAACACCCTGATTGGCCCTGGAGGATGACTGGTTAGCCAGAGACGGGTAAGATTCCTCAAGGGAAGGAACAACCTAAGACAGGCACAGTCGCAGAGGGGCCATCAGGAGAGAACTTGGGGGTCAACAGTGGTGGGGCACAGACTCTCACCCCCCAACCAACCTTGCAGGGGTCTGAACCTTCACCCCTTCTGAGGGAGGTCTCCTGCCCCCATGGCTACTTTGCTTCCCATGCTCAACACAGATCAGGACCCAGGTAACCGAGACTGGGCCCAGCTCAGATCAGGACCCAGGTAACAGGCAGAAACTTGCCGACAACAGCTGCCCTATATCTAAATTCAGCCTAGCACTAGGAATGCTCAGTGCCTATTCAATGCAAATAAACCTTTCCACTACTATTTACAGGGTAATCTAAGATTGTTGGTAGAGTATTAAATTTGACGAAAAGAGTTATCAAGCTTTCAGATTAATTTAAATTGGCAAATTGAAATAAGTGAACACCCAAGAAAATTTAAGTGTACTAGACAAAAAGCTGTTTCTAAAGTATTAAAATTTCTATTGATAATTCATCTCATGGTAACATTGCTTAACATGCAATGAACATAAAACAGGCATTTTTGTGTGCAAAAAAATTAAAATTTAAAGTTATCAAGATTGCATTAAAAAATTACAAAATTCCCCATTAATCAAAAAAAGGGGGGATAGTAGGATAATATCATGTAAGAAAAATTATCTGGTAAGTAAATTACATTAGAAAATTTTTACTTTAGAAAATTAATTTTCATTTGTAATACTAACAGCAGGACACCCATGAAAAACACTCATGGTGTCAAAATAAACAAAAGGAAAAGCTGGTAGGCAAAAATAAAAAGGACCCCAAGTCAATTTTATAGAAAAGATTCCTTTATTAACTTTTGGTCGAGAATATGTTTATATACTTTCAGAAAACAACTCCAAGACCAAGTGGATTCCTGCAACAGAGATGAACTGACAGGTCTGCTCCAACCACAAAGACAAGAGAAGAAACAGTCCAGAGATGGAAGACGCTGATGACACCTTGTGCCATGCGAGCAGTCAGCAGCTGTGCATCAATCGCTACAGGATGCCTAGGACCAAACCAGAGAGGGTCGGACCTGCATTGCCACCATTTGTCCACTATCCAGATTCCATTGATGACGAGTATACATAAGGAACTGTTTGACAGTGAAACTGGGACTCAAAACTATTGGACATTGAAATTGGGACTCAAACATTTTTTTGCTCTCGTGGGTTTATTTCTAGCCTACAGGGGCAAGATGTTTTTAAAGACAAGAATGCGGGGGAGGGGGGGCAGCGGAGAGGAACAGATACAGAGGCAAAGAAGCAGTAAACAGACTGTCATGCTACAATGGGAAGGCAGGGAAGGTTGGGATGGGGGGCGGTTGTAAGAGATCAACCAAAGGACTTGTATGCATGTATGTAAGCATAGTCAATGGATACAGGGCACTGGGGCGGGGGCGGGGGGA